>OZ017790.1:8343502-8532886 GCA_963969325.1 Lycopodina hypogea
GGGGGGGGGGGGGGGAGGTGCTCCAACACCCAGAGCACCCCAACCCCCTAGACACTCCACTAGGGATGGATCAATTACTTTCTTCCTTCTGTTCATGTAACTCCCTATTATTATTATATATATATATATATATTTTTTTTTTTTTTTTTTTTTTTTTGAAAAAAAGGTCTCATATTCCCCAAAATTATTTTTTTTTTTCAGTCCTCTGGGCATCTCTCCAATTTTATTTTTATGAGGGAAATTTAAATCCTTGGAGCTCCTAGACTCCTTGAAGCTTCAGTTATTTTCCTTGGACCCCCATTGCAAAGTTTTAAACATAGAGGGAATTTTACATGTGATCATGGATCAAAATTAAGTCACCAGATAAAAAATCTAATTATTATGATCCCTGGTAGCAAAGAGCACCAATAGAGTGATAGCAAAACCTTGGTTGCTTGTGCAACCTAATCGTACCCTGTAAAGGGAAAATACTATGCACAACTTACATAAGTGTTGAGCAAGGTTACTTAAAGATTTATAAAAACTGGGAGAAATCTCAGAATTTTGGGAGACTTTTGAGTTGCTGGAATCACTCACCTATACCTGGGAGTATCTCCCAGAAATTTTTGGGGTATTCCTTTGAGCATTTTTATGGGTTTTTTGGGGGGGGAGGGGTGGGTTGGATAAGGAATTAGTAAACCCCTCCCATAAAACATGGTTGCTTCTTTTTTTGTTGTTGTTGCTAGTTCTGGTCATATGCTTCACTTGTGAAAAAAGGCAGCAGTAATACAAGTAATTCAGGGATAAAAACTTGTTGGAGGGAAATACTGCCAGGTCATGGCCAACAATGCCAAAACAATAGACAGAGTGAAGGAAGCCAAATTTCCCTACCCTCTATATAAGCCATAGAGTTAGTTAGCTAGCTATGCCATATAGCTAGCTAGCTAGGAATTTAATTCAAATTTTGATGAAATTAGTTTATTATTTAAGGGGTAACAGAACTGGACAAAATATATAGATTTTTTTTATTGTCTTATTTTGTAGGCCTTGATATATAATCTTGTATAAAATTTTTTTAGAAATTTCCAGTCCAATATTCATGAAGAAAACATAGCTTAAAAATTTTATTTCCTGCAGGGGGGTGTAACTATTCATTGCTGTCACAAGGGGGACAGCTACATACAGAACTTAACGGAGGTGATTTCAAAAAACTTCAACAATTCCTGGAGTCAGGAGGCCCAATTCCTCGGTGAATCCAGGAATGGCAGTAGCACATTGACATCTAGAGAATGCTCTTCAGTTTCATCTAGCTCTGATTCAGGTAGAGAAAATGAGGATCAAAGACTTTCTGATTAGTCATGATAAAAATATAGCTATTTGCAAAATATCTTTTAACTTTGGCTACTTTTGGTGTGGAGCTAAATATTTAATAGCTAGCTAGCTATATAGCTACAGAAAATAAGTATCAAAGACTTTTTGATTTGTTATGGTAATACTTGTAGCTTGCCATTTTTGGTATGGAGCTAGATATTTCAAGCTAGCTAGCTATATAGCAAACTGTGTTATTGTTCATTTTACACTAGGTTATAGGTTATAACACTAATAGCTAATAGCCCAGGGTAGTTACTAGCTATAAATGTTATAACCAAGTTTAAAAAAAGAACAATTGCATACTTGGCTAGCTATCTGAATCAGAGCTGGATGAAGCTAAACAAAATCAGTGTCACTAGACTCTGAAGTTACTAGAAATTATTGCACTCTCCAAAGGGAACTCTTCACTTATTCCTTCAGCAGAGCTGGTTTTTCAGATTATCTATCCCAACAGTTCCACTTCGGTGTTGCTATCTCGCTGGGTATCAATGCACTACAGCCACTCCTGGACTTACCAGCGGAATTGGGCATCCTGACTCCAGGATTTGTTGAAGTTTGTTGAAATAGCGTATCACCCTCGTTGACTTCCGCTGCAGTTATTCCCCTTATGACGTAAATGAATAATCACACCCCCACAGCACAGGAAATACACTTTTTAAATTAGTTTTCTTCTGAATATTGGACTAAAAATTTCCAAATTTTTTTATACAAGGTTATAATCAAGGATGACAATATAAGACAATAAAAAATTTTTTTCCCAATTCAGTTACCCTTTAAGTATTAAACAATTTCTTCACTCTATAACTTGACAGTAAGTTTTATGGCTGGAATTTTTGACATCTCAGTCTGCCTGACTAAAATGCTAATATTGTGCATCCACTTTATTACCTGTGGCACTCTGGTCTAAGAATACTTGGGATGGTGGGATAGCATACATCCACAAGTCTTGCTCAAGAATGGATTTTTAACTAATTGTTTACTAATTGGGAATATCAAAATTTGTTGTAACAACAAATTGTTTACAAATAAGTCTTTTTACTGCAAGGAAACCCTTTTAAATCCTACCACTCCTTCAAACTCACCTTAAGTGGTCTAAACAATTATTTTACCTGCTAAACACTGTTCTATAAATATTATAGTAATTATTTGCCACAGGGCTTAATGTGGGATCACTCTTGTTATATGTCAATATTTCTTTCTTTTTAAAAAATATTATTATTATTCACATAATTGTTGTTATCACTTACATTTTTTTTTTTTTTTTTTTTTTTTTTTAAGTAATAAATATAATCAACTAAAATAATCAAAAAAATTTTTTTTTTGTTGTAGTGGATAAAAACTATTCTGGAAATCATTGAGTTTAGCTTAGCCTATGGGTGTGGTCAAGACTCATTAAAATTACAATTTATCCAGTATTAATCCTGTTTTTTTCTGGGCACTTGTATGGAAGAAGGAATCTTCTATTAATGCTGAATGGTGTCCATGTCTCTTCCCATTACTCTCTAACTCTGCTCCATTAGTCCAGGAGAGAGCTATGACTGTGTGCATAAAAAGAGAATGAATCAAGAAATCATTTGATACTTGCCCATCATTTTGACTCATAATTTAATGCAAACTTAATCAAATTCTTAGAATATTGCACCAGGACAAACCTTTTTTCTATAAATATTATAGACTACAAAAATCATTAAATTACGAAGCTAGCAATCAGATAAGACATTAATTTTTTCAGTTCAGACCATACATGACTAAAAATTTCAAGCAGCATGTACATTTTTAATTCAACCCAAACAAGACTCATTTCATTGAACCCACAATGATTAAAACTAGCAGTAGCAAACAAAAAGTAACAATAACATGCAAATCATAAACTATTGCTTTTTTTAAACAATTTAAAAAGTATGTCCAAGTGGTGGCAAATACTGTATATCATTTATAATTCGTTATTTCTGCATATTCTTCTCAATATTCTGTGCAACAATAAAAATTTTTTTTTCTAAACCTCCACTTGATTTACAGGCAGAAGACAAATATTGGAGCTCAACCATATTTCTGAAACAAGAATAAATAAACTGAGGGTTGGGGATATAAACATAATAGAACTAAGCATAAAACAGGTTCACAAAATGTGATATTAATATCTACAAGCGGAAGCTGGTCAAGGATGATGGGCACACAGTGGAGGGTTCTAGGTAGACCCTAGCACATTTTGGCAGTTCATGTTTGGATGATGCAAATCCTTGCAATTGTGGCTGAATACATATATCTAAAATCAGCCCAAAGTTACCAAGAAAAGTGGCACTAAGCTATGGCATATTTCAGACATATATATATATATATATAATTGTAGTCAACCAGCTTGTATAGTTATGCTACCAGCACTGCAGGCCTTTAAAGAGTTCATTTAATGAAGCCTATTAAGGCATAGGATCTCAAAATAGTGCAACTAATAATATAAATTAAATCAGAGCCTAATTTTATTTATTTCTTTCATGAGCAGTTTTATATTAAGGGCATGCAAGCTCATTGTAAATGCTCTACTTTTCTTAATCATTAATCGAAATCTTAATCTAATTACTAACTAAAAATGATATATAAACCTTAGAGATAAAAAATTTGTGTTAACCTTGACCTGTTTCTTGACCTTATAGAATGGGTGTTTCTATTCTCCTTCATTTCATTGTCACTATTAAGTTCCATTTCAGTGTTTAGCAAAGAAGCTGTTCCCTCTGGAATCAACTAAAATAGTAAAGGGAGGTGGACTAAAAATTAAAAAAAAGAAAAGACAGTAGTACTGTGGACTCACATGTGTTTAAAACATGCATGCTTTCCTGTATAAGTACATAATAACTAGTTTCACAGTATTCAGATGTGAACAAATACCCCCAGAAATATGCATGTTGAATTAGGACTACATTTTTTATATTGTATTTAATCTGTTACTGGGTTTTTTTTTTATAGTGTTTCATTTCCTTACCACCCCAGATTTTGTCTCTCTGTAGGCCTTGATGAATTTATGAGGACAATTAGAGCCCCAAAGTCTAGGGGAGCAAGTGGTCAGAAATGTGGTTCCGTCTTCCTTTTCATACTTGTAGTATTTATAGCCAGGCACTCGACCTGCACTGCAGCTAGTGTCTGCTAGACTGGAGGCAGGTTTTAGTGTTGCAAGGTGTGCACTGTCATCCAATGGTCTCACACATAGAGGAGATGGTGAAGTGACACATGTCATCTGTAAATACATTATTACTGTAAGCTATGTTATTCATCCCAACAAAATTTAAAGTAAACAAACAAGACTGGAAATTTCCAGCAAATCCTGATCACTTATGACTTATCTTAACAATGATTTAATATTGACTTCATTCTAACCATAGATGGACATAGTTTTTTATATTAATGGGATGTCAACTTAATGTTAATTTTTGAATCCACTGAATTTCCACTAGAAAATAATTAATTAATGGGAGCAAATATAAAAGGAAAAAACAACCCAACCATAAAGAGGGATAGAATAGGAGACCTTCCCATTGGAAGAGGAAATTTGAACAGCCCAAAACAACAAAATAACTTTAAGATTCTTCGAGCATGATAGCTCGCAGGTAAAAATAAAATATTTTAACCGGTGTATACATGGCATGAAATCTAAAAGTACATTATCATGAATATATATTTTAAAAAATTGATGAAAATGAAAGAAAATGAAGCAGAAACAAAACACTAGGTGTTTTGGATAATTTTCAATTTGTAAATATGAATGCTAAAATTACCTTGGTATGAACAAGCATAATTAAAAAAGGAAAAGAAAGAAAAGGAAGTGTGCATTTGCAAAAAATATATATAACAACAACTGATGATGATTTTCAACTAGTGACTAATTTTTCCTTGTTTTAGCTTCAATAATATTTACTACCATTAGATTAGCTTTAAAAAGAATTGTAGAAAATAATGTGTGTAAAAGCAACTAACAAGCTAAACAAAGAAAATGGAAAATATTTTCAATTATCTAGGTTTATAAGCTCAAAATTAGAAAAGTTCTTAATTTCCCTTTTTTTACTCTTAAATAGTATTCATGAAATTCTGATTTATGAGACTTGAATAAGTTAAGAGGATGCATTACATTTGCTAATTCTTACGCAAGTGGGTGTGGTTTAGGAAAGTATGAATGCACTATTAATCTCAAAATACTTCTCCAGAACAGATGATCAACTTTGACTTATCAACCATGCCTTCATTCAATTTTTTTTCATTTTTAATTGCAGCATTTCAAATATTGAAATTTATAACTACATGCTTAATACTTCATCAAATTAGCTTTGCATAAAGTATATATTAATTTATTAAAATATCTATGATTACATCTTTGTTGCTATTTTTTAACATTTTATAACAACATGGTACAAAAAGAAATATAGGTTATGAATAAACAGCATAATACATGGCAATATTAAAGTATATACTGAATGAATTTTTATCAATTTCACATTAGGCAACCATTTTAAATCTTTCTGACCTTATCGTCTTCATTTTGCACGTAAGAGTCAAGATAGGCACAGTAGGAGGACTCTCCCTTCTCAGCTGGAGACAGTGTGGAGAAGTAAGTTGAGCCATTGTCTCGTAAGTACATGTGGTAAATCCCCCCAGTCACCCTGTTGAAGTGACAAGCTGCCTGTGGATAGCATGTCAATATTAACTATAGGAAAGAGTGTAGCAAGATATAACATTCAGGAGTATATACCCAGTTGTGGTAGTGTGGGTACAAATAATAAAAGAAAAAGTCTCACTCAGTCCACATGATAAATGAAATTGGAACCATTTATTTGACCTTATTGGTGTGTATAAAAAATACAATAATAAGCATACTAATTAGTATAGCAATGAATACTCCACCAAATGGACAGTTTAAATCAAGGCCAATACATGGAAAATGTAACTTAACAATTTGCTGTATATAAAATAGTTTAATCTTATCGAAAAATGAGTATTTTTTGTGAAAATGAAAATCATTATTATTTATTAAATTGAATATACTATTACACTCCTGAATTTGTATATTTTGACATTTTGCCAATTATGTCTATGATCAGCTGGTTAATTTTATTTATTTATCTAGTTATATATTTTATTTATTTATTTTTTTAATAGCATGTCGTGGAATGACTTATAACCATTGCCACCTAAATCTACAATTAGGTTTTATTGAAGTTTATATTTTTCCCTTATCAAGATCTCTTCCCTCTCTTGGTAAATAAAATTTTAGTTGAATGCTTAATGAACGAATGATGAGGATAATTCCACTTACAAAAACTAATAAAGGTATTAGCCACGCATCACCAAGAATAGTGACAGCATCAGTAATGCAGACTGCCTCATATTCATGTCTAACTTCTAGTTTATCTAATTTTTTCATGTATTTTTTTTGTGTTGCTTTTGTTGTCTATTAACTTGGTCATGACCTGCGATTACCCAATATCTAATACAGCCTCTTTAGACATACACACAAACATATATACACATATTACTATTTCTAATGTGTTTTTTTTTCAACATTATTATTCCTAAATGTAACGTGTCTCAGTGTAATTTCTTACCAAACTTGGTCTTCTGATGCTGTGGCCCTCTGATGATTCTGATGATGTTGTCCCTAGGCTATACTCCGATAGGTTTGATAATTCCTGACATCGCCACATATGATACATTATCAATATACTAGGATACAATAGTTTATCTAGAGTATATTAGATAAAAATTATATTGCAACTCACTTGAGGATCTTGCCTTGACTACAATATAAACAAAACATCAACAACAATAAATATATTATAATTATAAATTAATTAGTCTAATTATATAATTATGAGAAATAGGAATAGCCATTATATAAATAATCAATCACACATTGTATATTAGATTTCCTGGGATTTTTGCTCTTTTTTTTACATTAATTGGAGTAATTACAACATATTTTACTACATAATGTGCAGGTACAAAGTTTACTTACAGAACTCATTGATTTATGTAGACTGTGTTTTCCTTCCTCAATGGAGTAAGTGCCCATTTCCTGGGTCTTCAAGTTGCTACTTGCCCCAGTCACCAGGTTAATCATCTGTAAGGAAAATAATGACAATGGCTACACAACAGCAAATATGTCAGATATCACTAAAAATATATATTTCATCTGGCAATTGTTTGAGTAAAAAGAATTTTAATCTCATCAATATTATAATTATACATATATATATATACACATATATTATCAAAACTTTTAAAATAAAAAGCAGTAAATGTTGGTGGTGAAACATATTCTAGTGAGTATTTACGGTTGCCTTTGTCTTGTTTTGGTCAAAGACAAAGTCATCAACCACATGTTTAGCCAACTTTGCCACAGTTGGAGAAGACCCTGCTGGAATCTACAGAAATAAACACAAAATGTACCAGAGTTAACATTGATTTGCAGTTCCACAGTGCAATAATATAGGATCAATAGTAAAGGAGGGAAAGATGATCTAGTAGAGATTGAATACTGCTTAATAATCAATGTAAACTAAGACGAGGAGGGACTCACACATTTGTGCACTGGTCTGTGTGCATCCAACTTCACTTTTGGAGAGACTGGAGCTGTGACAACTTCATCAGCTGAATCCTGAATAATAAAAAATATACTGAGCATTATATCTTTCTTTCTTTTGCACCCATATTTGTATGAGTTCAGTAACCATGTGATATTCAATGTAAGATATATAACTTGGCCTATATGTGACTCGCTGACTGAGTTTTATTTGCATTCATAAAACATGCCCACTTACACTAATGAATAATGCTCGGTCATCATAAAATTTATATGTGGTATGTGGGGTGTGTGTATATGTGTGAGAGAGAGGGGGTGGGGAAAACAATGGACTTATGAGATTAAATTACCAATTGTGAAATAATGATAGCTAAACTATTTTTTTTTTTTTTTTTTTTTTTTTATCAAATGAAACAAAATACATATTATAAAGCTCATCATTTTTACTTGGTTTTGGAAAATTATTAACAGCATATTTAGTCATCATATGCATGGATTTTCTTCTTACAATTTAAGTGTAATATTGACTTACTTTATGTTCTTTGTTCTTCCTTCTATGGATGACCTTAGGAAGCTTGAGCTTATCTAACTCATATTTAATATTGCCCATGATGGCAGTTAGCTTGTGGCTAGGTACTGTCACCAAGCTTTTCAACAACATCACAAGCTCCACTCTGTTCATCTTCTCAATTTCAGTTCCACCAGTAATTCTTGCATACAACTCATCTGTTGTACTGTTAATATCAGCTCCATCTTCATTATTAATGGTTTTATCCCTGACAGAATTTTTCTTTTTTGAATTTGACAGATCTAACACATTCCTCAAATCTTCAATTATAAATTCATCCTGCTCCTTAATTAGCGCCTTTTTCTTTTCAGAAGAAACCTTAGAGCGGCTATTCACAAACACAATGAATAGCAATGATCTAATTTATTGAAAGTACATTGTTTCAAAAATGGTTAAATGAAATATCTAGTCCAGGTAATATTGTGTGTTGGTTAAGTGCTGATATAAGATGGACAAGTAACTTCAAGATGAGTATGAAAATTATTTACTGGCAAGACAAGTAGTATGTATACTATGTGCTATAAACATGTCATTTATTTGGAGGCCATTGATAGGCTATCAACACTATAGATAATTTATTTATTGCATATAAATGGAATAAATTATATCTGGAAATGTCTGTTTTATGTAATGGTGTAAGATGTATCTACACTGCATTATCAATTGATCCTTGAAAATTTTTATATCACTAGCAAATGTGATACTGAAACTGCATGTACCAATCTAAAATTAAAAAAATAGACATGAAATGCAAAACATTTGCTTGTTGTTGTTTTTTAAATAAACACATAAATATATTAGACTAACTTGTGGAAGAAAATAAACAACCCATGTACACAATAAATTACACGACCTTTTACCAGTCCAAATCAAATACACCAGTCCTTTACTGCTTGTTGATACATCTGATTGAAATTGATACAAAAGTATTTAATCTATGGTCTGCATGGGTACAGTTTCATTTTATTTATTATTTTATACTAGTTCAGAGTTAAACCAATGCTTCACTCTTTTGAATTCCCAGTACACCAGAGTTCTTTTAGAAAAGGATATGTTCAATCCTAGAAGGCCTTTTGGAATTGTATGTCACATGGATGACATCCTCATTTTGGAAGATATCAGGAACATCACAATCTGGATTTGATGGCAGTTCTGAAAGTGCTAGAAGCTGCAGGTGTACCAACTTTAACTGAATGCGAATTTAACCTGCATCAGTGAAATTCCTGTTACACATGCTTGAAAGATCAGTATTAGTGCTGACATTTGAAATAACTGAGGCAGTGATTCATATGGAAGCACTGAAGTCAGTGACTGGACTTTGAAAATTTCTAGGTTTGGTCAATCAGCTGTGGAAGTTTTCTTCATGTCTCTATGGTCCTAGTCAACCATTAAGGAGTTACTGGATCCATAAAAACCTTGAATATCGGATCCAAAATTGGAGTGAGCCTTGTCCAGTGTCTAGGAAGAACTTACTCAACCTGCTGTGCCATGCTTTTATGATCCACTAGTCAATACTAAAGTTTCAACTGATGTATTGCCTTTTAGTTTAGGAGCAGTGCTCTTATGAAACAGAGCACACCAGCACACTATAGAAGACCTGTAGTATAGTATATGATTCGATGTCACCTTCTGGTATGCAGCCAAAGAGCTGTGCATGCAATATTTTATCCTACTAATTAAGCCACAGATGGTGAAGAAAACATGAAACACACATAGATACGACAACAGGGTCAGTAGGTTCTGGTGAGATGCAGCCAATGCAAATCTCACAAGAGTATTAGAATGATTTACTATGCAGAAAATATTTTTATGACCATTCACACTTTCTCCAATAATCACATAGTCCTGGTTATGAATATGTTGGAGGGTTTTTTTCACAGGGGTATGTCAGATATGACCTGCAAATAGTACCTGAAACTTTCTGATTGCCAGTCATTAGCCATACTTTATTCAAATATATCTATTGCCACATATTTTTATTTATGTGTTTTGCAGGTAGAGGGTAAATAAAAACGTATATACTGTTAATAGCGAAAAGTTGGATGGTTTTCCTGTCAGCCTTCAGCCTTCAGCCTTCAGCCTCCTGTAGTTGCAAACTTACTTACTGTTAATATGAAGGGTGAGGGATTTGTGGGGCATATATAAAGATAATATTATGAATGCACCTCTGCATCTTTCTGTCAATCAGTTTATCCCTCTGTCTGTCTGTCTGCCTGCCTGCCTGCCTGCTTGCCTGCCTGCCTACCTACCTGTCTGTCTGTCTGTCTGTCTGTCTGTCTGTCTGTCTGTCTGTCTGCCTGCCTGCCTGCCTGCCTGCCTGCCTGCCTGCCTGCCTGCCTGCCTGCCTGCCTGCCTGCCTGCCTGCCTGCCTGCCTGCCTGCCTGCCTGCCTGCCTGCCTGCCTGCCTGCCTGCCTGCCTGCCTGCCTGCCTGCCTGCCTGCCTGCCTGCCTGCCTGCCTGCCTGCCTGCCTGCCTGCCTGCCTGCCTGCCTGCCTGCCTGCCTGCCTGCCTGCCTGCCTGCCTGCCTGCCTGCCTGCCTGCCTGCCTGCCTGCCTGCCTGCCTGCCTGCCTGCCTGCCTGCCTGCCTGCCTGCCTGCCTGCCTGCCTGCCTGCCTGCCTGCCTGCCTGCCTGCCTGCCTGCCTGCCTGCCTGCCTGCCTGCCTGCCTGCCTGCCTGCCTGCCTGCCTGCCTGCCTGTCTGTCTGTCTGTCTTTGTATATTCGCTATGTCATCCCAAATGCTTGGACAAAACATCCTGAATTTTAGGAGTGCTCATAAGACCATTGTGGCCCCATTTAGGGAGAATGTGGTTAGGGCTAGGGTGAAGGTCCATTAAATGAACTGTTCTATTCATGAATAATCACCCACTTAGTTGTAACAATGATTTTTTGTTTCCATACAGTAAATAATTTGTTAAAAATCCATTCTTAACCAAAAAATATATGAATATAACCCCCCCCCCTAACCACCATTTCAAGTGTTCCTAGACCTGTTTGCCACAGGTAATTATTTTGTGATAGTTTACGTGTAATATGATCTCATTCAAAAGGACATTACTAGAGGAAGTTGTGTTTACAAATCACACAGGAAGTTCATAAGGACAATAATTACTAGAGATACATCATAACATTAACTTCAGATATGGGACAACGCCTCCCATAACCCTCCCCCTATGTATAACAGGCATTCTTCTAATCACTCTTAATTAGATTAGCAATTGAATGTCCATTACCATGCATTAAAAAGAAGAAGAGGAAGAGAGAAAAGAACGTAATTGGGTCGACTGAATGTTTGATATGGTTCAATTACATATTATAATGAATGTGGTGGCAGAACATGGTGGGAGCAATTTTTAACTTTGCCATACCTAATATTTTCTTCACCAGACTGTTTTCTGGGATATTTGTCCTTCATTTTTGAAGTGAGATGCTTGGTATCTGTTTCACTGTTATTCTAAATTGAAATTTGGTATAAAAAAGTGTAAAAAATATATAGAAATACCTTCTTTTTTTTCTTTTTTTTAAATAAGGCATACAAATTTTAAAATAATAAGGAGTTGAACTGGAGACCTTAGCACTGGTGGTCAGAGGAAGTTTTATGACAAGAACACAATCAACAAGAAAGTAACATTTAGACTCCACAAACTTGTTCAAGTTTGCAGGTAAAAAAAATATATGCATTTCTTTCCATGTGTGCTTCTTTAAAATCATGTGTGCAAGTAAGTGATAAAAATAATTTTCTCTACAATCGCACAATCAATCCCCCCCCCCCCTCCCCATTCCACCCTCAAAATCATTAACATTGTTTGGGTAATGTCAAAATATACAATGCATTCCCATCTCTGTGGTGTGTGCTGTTCATGGTTGTCATCTTTCTTGCACATATTGTAATTCAATGAAGAAACCAGAGATTTGACTTTTAGTTTGGGCATACATGTACACCACCACATGCTGGACTCATAGCATTCGGGGCTGAGTGTGCCAGATACTGGAGTGTGGTGAACAGGTGAGTTTATATTGCTGCACAGACCATTACATTCTCCATGTAACATGTAAAATTGTAGTTTCTTACTTATTCTAGGTGTAATGGCTTGCTTGATGAACATACAGATGCATACAATCATATTAAAAAAAAAAGAAGAAGTTTCATTCAATAAATTTCTAAAACATACTTTAAGCCAAAAGTGAGAGGGAAACTGGCAATTCATTAGAAATATTTATTAAAAAATTAATGGAAATTTAAAAAATGCAAACATTTAGTTAACCACACTGTTGTCTTATACTATTCTACTCACAGGGGTTGCAACATTCTCCATTAAGTGAGAGTCTGATAACATTGGCCTCTGCACAAAGTAGTTGTGTTTGTTTTTCCACAGACGTCTATAATAGGTGGATTCATAATTTCTCATCTTCTTAAGTGGTTCAATGAGTGATGGCTTTCCAGCATTACCCTGGGAAATCTGATTTTTCCCTTCACTCTTCAATGTTCCAGGGTAACTGTTGGATGATGGAATAATTTTTCTTGATCTTCTAGCAGAACTTCCACGTTTTTGCTTCCCTACAGGTGAATGGCCTGCTCTAGAAGAACCAGGGATGGTTTGTTTGTGAATTAGCCTCTTTGACACCCCAGAGCCACCACTGAATACACGTGTATGTATTGGTGTCTCAACAACACCTGAGGTGCCCTGTTTATTTACTGCAGACTCAGTTGTCCCTGAGTAATCATGTGATTCCTGGCCAACTGCTTCTCTGGATACTGTAGTCCGATCCTGCACAGCTGTTGTATTATCTCTTAGCTTGGGAGTTGGAATATCAGAAGAAAGTTGAATCTTTTTGAAAAATGATTGTCCCACTCCAACAGCATTTTCTTTAATTCTTTTATGACGTGGATTGGTTGCCATTATCAATGTAGAGCTGTACTGGTTGAATGAAAGGATTAGTGGAGGCAACTGCTACAGCAGCACCATTTCCCTGTGGCCCAATAGCGTCCACCGAGGTCATCCTGGTCACCAAGGTAATAGGAACCAGTCAACGCCAAATCACCACACACAAAAAAGGAAAATAAAAATAATTAAATTATGGCTAGATTGCGCTTCAGTGCAGGGGACTTCATATTTTTCTTCCTACCCCTCCCTTCATTTACAAAGCAAACTTCAGGCTTTACGCACTTTATACGTTTGTTGCCCCTAGCCCACCAAAAATGAGTAAATAAATTAATTAAAATTTTAAAAAAAAGGAAGGAAAGAAGATTGAACTCTTACTATCATAACTGTATTATTCACACTGCACATGATAATGATAAATATATTACCACGCGAGATCCTTCTCGGCTCAGCAACAGATCGACCCTCTACCACTAAATAGACTTCGTGATTAATTTGTAAAAGTCTGTATTAGAGGTAAAGGGTCAAGCTTGCAGAGACCAAATAGTCCGCAATGATAACAAGCTATAAATTAGCGCTAGTAGGTGCGGATCTTCACAAATAGAAACCATTGTGTGGTATTGTTTCAGATAAATTCAGTCCAATCCTTTCTGCACCAGCCCTGTATTAAGTGCATAGGGCTTTGTGAACTGGGGAGAAAGAAGAAAAAAATCCAGATTTTTTTTCGTGTACTTGCAGAATATTTACGTGTGATTGGAACCGAGCTAGACCCTTTCAAATTTAGTCACGTGAATAACTCGTGTAACAGTCTCCACTCCTGAAGCCTTAGCATCTTAGAGACCATGTCTGCCGACCAGATATGCTACACCATTATCAACAACCCTACCGAAACTGAGGTTCCCAACGAGCAGCAGATAAAACATGACATAGGTGAGGCTACCAACTGTATTTTGGTGTGATTAGCTACCAGGCTGGCCTGGTGTCCAGATGCTGTTGTATTTCCTAGGATGGGGGAGACTTAATCTGATCTGGAGCTGGTTGTGTTCTTTAGTGCTGGAATTGCACTGAATTAAATAGTTCTGGATTCTGATGTGACAGTATCAGCTATTAAATGATCAATAATATTTATTATCCACTTAATTTAATTAACCTTGGAAAGTGACCAGGGACCATGCCCACTTAATTTCAGACCTCACCCACTATTTCTTAATACATCCACTATTTTTGTTCCATCATCTTTAGACCACTCACTGTGACAAATAGCCACACCCATAATTTCAATGATTCTTAAGTTTACTCTCACCATTTTACTCTCTGTTTCCATTGGCGGTAGCAGTGATGAGGATAAAATATTTATCTAACTAATGATTCAATTGAAGTATCAGACAATTGTATTTGATAATATAATTATGTGGTCAGATATTCATTACACCAATAATTTCAGTGTTTTGTATATGACTGACCGAGTTTGTAATATCCTTCATGGTTACCATGACTATGCATAACATTCTGCAAATATAATGCCTTCTTATGTTGCATATTTTGGAGTCAATAGTACCTATGAACAACTTCCTACTGCAATGTAGATAGTATTGTATAATGTCAGTCATTCTCTATGAAGTGCCAGTAAAAGAAGATACGTCTAAGTATTCGTAAATCCAACAAGTCTATTATTATTCTTTATGAGAACCTTTCACTTTGAATGTAACAAATATGATATGATGTGCTGAGTCAGCTCCGGCCATTGGAGCAACCAATGTGTAAGAAGTGGTTCACATTCTGTTCCATGACACTTCTAGGACTCTCCTCCCCTGCTGGTTGTGAGCCACCCATTGGATAGCTGGTTGTGAGCTACCCATTGGTCAGCTGGTTGTGAGCCACCCATTGGTCAGCTATTGTGAGCCATCCATTGGTCAGCTGGTTGTAGAACATACTTTTTTGTAAAACTGATTCTTGTCTACTTATGTAAACTTGTTTAGTTTTTTTATAAGTAATTAGACATGACAAATGAATTCAGTCCAGCCTTCAGATGAAGTTTTGCTTTCCTGGTTGATCGTATATGGTATATTGAGACTCTGGCTGCCATATATGGGGCAATTTATTTATTGTTGGCACTGTTCTTTCTTCAATTCCACTCTCACCCTCTGTTTCCATCACCTCCCCCTTCTATCCGGTGCAGAGCATGGGGACATTAGAGGTAAGGTGTCAGCCCTGAAGAAGGTCATACAGCTGGTATTGAATGGAGAAAGGCTCCCTGGTTTGTTGATGACCATCATACGCTTTCTGCTGCCCTCCAACGATCACCAGATCAAGAAGCTGCTGCTAATCTTCTGGGAGATATGGCCCAAGACAAGTCCTGACGGCAAGCTGCTGCACGAGATGATCTTGGTGTGCGACGCATACAGGAAGGTTGGTCTCGGGAGTTCTGTGTCTGTTTGCAGTATGTAACCGTGACTACATTAGGTGATAGTATTTATGTTGGAATACTTATTATTGTGTGTGTGTGGGGGGGGGGGGGGGGGGGGGGGGGTCCTGTTTCAGTGTCATTTGGTGAGCTCATCTTGTGTATTCGATGAGTTAAATTATCTGTTCTTGATCTTTTCAGGACTATCGTGCAAGATTTCATCTGCTTTGGTTCAAAAATGTGATTGCTAGAATGTGTTTAGTTAGTAGGTATGATTACTTTGTAGCCACTTAACCTCGCCCCCCCCCCCCCCCCCCCCTTCACCCTTCCCCAACCTCCTCCCAAATAACTTCAGGGGGGAAGGCACCCATTTTCATTATTTATTCATGAGATTATCTACTTTTTACTATAACCTTGTTGTCATTCATCCCGTACTCTTAATTTTATTGCCAAATGAAAGCTTAGTTTAAATGCTTCCAATGATATGCTTTCTGACATGTGAAGTGTCAAACTAAAAATAGAAAAAACTCCAAAATTCCCCCACCCCCTCACCAGCACTGACCACAAGTAGCAAGAAGCTGCATGGCCCCATTTAACTGGAGAAGAGTTTTCTGTTAATACCCAAATGTGCTCTAAAGTGGTCAGATAACCACACACTATAAAGAGACCAACAATTTTTATAGTTTAGTGGTAAAACAGAAAATTTTCACTATATGATCTCAGCACTTACAATAGCTGTTTTCTTACACTTAAAAGTTGCTGTATAAGAAGAGCTACAGGAGGATATGTATGCGAGTATATTTCCTAAAATTTTCACAAAGATACAAATGTTAGGAAGACTGAAAATTCACATTATCCACATTCACAGGAAATATTTTTACTCTAAGAAATTAATATGGCTTCCACAGCACACCTTCCTTAAATCCACCATAACTCAACAATGGATCATCCAAATTGCTTCATAATTCAAGGACAGCTTCTACGGATGTTGTTCAACTATATAAGCGACAAAACAGAAAACCGCATATTCATGAATAATTAATGAGAATGGATACCTTCCCCCCTTAAAGGTCAAACATGAATTCATGAGGATATTGATCGTGAGTGTGTCCCCTAGGAGTAGCTAGGTCACCCTTTTGTGTTCCCTATGGCCGGCTGTAGGAAACAGATGCGCATGCACGCACACACAACACTTCACAAACATGCAAGCATACACACAATACATGCGCAGAACACACGCACGCACACACACACACAGTGTATATATGCATTGGGTGTGTGTAATGGTCAACTGTTTGGATGTGTCTCTCCCTCTCACAGGATCTGCAGCACCCTAATGAGTTCATTCGTGGTTCCACCTTGCGCTTCCTGTGCAAACTGAAAGAACCGGAACTGCTGGAGCCTCTCATGCCATCCATACGTGCCTGCCTGGAGCATCGCCATGCCTACGTGCGCAGGAATGCTGTACTGGCAGTCTATACCATCTACAGGTCAGTCCCATTATAGTGAGACAATAGGAATTATCATTAAACTGATCACTCCTTGTGCTAGAATATTGTCTGTGCCAAAGGAAAACTAAGTGAAATAATAACAATCTATATTATAATGGAGCTTATTCTCTTTTTCTTTTTTGTTTGTTTGTTTGTTTGTCTGTCTGCTTGTTTGTCTGTCTGCTTCTTTGTCTGTCTGCTTCTCTATCTGTCCGCTTGTTTGTCTGTCTGCTTGTTTGTCTGTCTGTTTGTTTGTCTGTCTGTTTGTTTGGCTGGCCCTTAACTCTTCCCACAGTTCTCAACCAATCTAGACCAAATTTTGTGAGCAGACCAAGAATACACTGGCTTGAAACCTAAGGAGGTTAAAATTTCAATTAGGGCAAGGATTAGGCTATAGGTATTAAAAAAAAAACAAAAAAAAAACTTTCCTATTCATCAGTAACCACCAGCAAAGGAAGTTTTAATTTAATCCCATTTCAAAGGACATTTCTAGAGGAAGTTGTTTTTGCAAACCCACATACTAAGTACTAGAGGCGTTCATAACATTACCTTCAGGAATGGGGCAACGCTTGCTAGTATCAATAATTGAGATATCCCTCCACTGGGATAACCCAGTTATTTGTTTGTTTTGTTGTTTTTTAAGACACCCTGTAAAGTGTAATATCTAAAATTACATACAGGGGAGGTTTGGTGGTGTGTTATCTACATTTCCTCCCTCCACCATTTCATATCCCATAGGTCCTAATAGTTTTGGGATAAAAAAAAATTTTTTTTTTTTTTTTTTTTTTTTTTTTTTTTTTTTTTTTTTTTTGGTTTTTTTTTTTTTTTTTGTCGTTTTTTGTTTTTTTTTTGTTTTTTTTTTGTCGTTTTTTTTTTTTTTTTGGTTTTTTTTTGTCGTTTTTTTTGGTTTTTTTTTTAAATAAGCTGCTCTTACCTCTCAGTGGTTTTTATCTTCAATTTAATTATTATTATTTTTAAATATGCAACTACATGATATTTGTTATTTAATTCAATTGAATAAACTGACAGTAAATGGTAAAGGGTTTCAAGTAGTAGAAACACTTGCAGTAAAGACAAAACTTTCTGTACTCAAATGTGTCAGAGATTATGACCTTGTACAATGATTAGGTACCTGATTTTACTTGGAAAGGGATGCATGTGTGTGTGTGTGTGTGTGTGTGTGTGTGTTTTAACAGACACCATTTGTATTTATTTTTTTGATGTGATTGTGAATATTTGTAGTTATACTAAGTCTGTACACCTCAGTGCTTACATAACAGCGCATAGCATGTGGACATAATGTAATGTTGTGTAGGAACTTTGACAGCCTGATCCCGGACGCCCCTGAGCTAGTCCACAACTACCTGGATGGGGAGCAGGACCCGTCGTGCAAAAGAAACGCCTTCATGATGCTCATCCATGTGGACAGGGTAGGTGGCCAAGGTCATGTGCTGGTGGAGGGCATAGAACAAGTATTGATGGGATGTGTGTGTGTGTGTGTGTGTGTGTTGAGGGAGTGTTACTTTAATGTGTTCATAGGGTTCTCATGTGTATGTTGGGTCTCACACGTGCACTTCGGCGTGCACGCACGCACGCACACACACACACACACACACACACACACACACACACACACACACACACGGCTACAAGAGTTAGTACAGTCCAGTCATAATTCTATGTGGGACATACCACTCTGTAATGGATTACCCAAATTTATGAATGTGATAACCCTTTACCTAAAATAATGTAATCACACTATTAACCACTTACCAGTATGAATAACATTTGACTACGTCCCCAAATCTATAAAATGTTGAATATGTAATGTTTGCTCTTGTCATGCAGGACAGAGCCCTGGACTACCTTACGTCCTGTATTGACCAAGTGAATGAGTTCAACGACATACTACAGCTTGTTATTGTGGAGCTAGTCTACAACGTGAGTGCTAGATAAACCTCAAACATTTCATTGTAACATGTTGCTGTAACCCTTTCCATTGGTTCCTCCATTATGGAAATAGAGATATTTGAAACCCTTGAGCTATGCTTGAATAGAAGTGTTCTTGTTGTAGAGATTGAAGAATGCTGTTTAGACTGTCAGGTGTTGTTGCACCATCATGTCACATGCATGGACGTGCATGTCACATATATAGGTGTGTTTTTCAATGCACATTACTAAGACATTTGACCTTTTACAGCCGTCATTATTCAGCTGCTTATCTTCAGTTTTAGTCTACCTAAATGTGGTTCTGCTGGTACAATGACTTTTTATAATTTAATAGGATGTGGGATGTGAATAATTAAATGTCTGTTACATTTTTTTACCCTTTTTTTTTTTTTACCCTGAGGTATGTAAGGACACCCCAAGGTTCTGATACAATTATGCATGAAACTATAACTTTTGAGGTGTGTCTGAGCAGGTTGAATAGTTTATAGACTGAGTGCCGTGGAAGTAGCTGTGCAGCTTCACGCAGTTTTAGTGCCACTGGTCCATAAGATTTACTTATGGAGGTGAACTGTGTAATGTCACATCTCTGAGACCACACCTTGGAGGCAGTTTGTTTTGGAGCATTTATTATCGTTAGGCATCATTTTTTCCCTTACTTTATCACAACATGTAATCCAAATTTTGATTAAAAAAAGAATTAATGGCTCACTTTTTCTCTTTTTTTTGTTGTTAATCCAGTCTTGGGTTGAGCCAATACATATCTCTGTTGGAATATTTGAAGGAGAATTTTCTGTGTCCTCTCTGATCTGTTGATTCCTTTCCTCCCCCTCCCCCCCCCTCTCCTACCCTTGTCCCTCAGGTATGCCATAACAACCCCACTGAGCGGGCCAGATTTATCCGGTGCATCTATAACCTGCTCAACTCTACCAGCGCAGCTGTCCGCTATGAGGCAGCGGGCACTCTTGTCACCCTTACTGCTACACCTTCTGCTGTGAAGGTGTGTATGCTTCTATGTATGTGTGCCTCTGTGCGTGTGTGTGTGTGCCTCTGTTGTGTGTGTGTGCCTCTGTGTGTGTGTGCCTCTGTGTGTGTGTGTGCCTCTGTGTGTGTGCGTATGTGTGTGCCTGTGTGTGTATGTGCATGTGCTTTTGTGGGTGTGTGTGTGCGTGCATGCTGGAGTATGTGTCTCAGTGTACGTGTGTGCCTGTGAGAGAGAAGGAGAGTGTGTGTTGTACGAGTGTGTGTATACGTGAGTGAGTGTGTGTGTCTATCTGAGTTCGTATATAATTAATTCCTGCACATGTGTTTATCTGTCGATCTGTATGACTGTCCGTGTATATAATTAACCCCTGTATATAATGTGTCTGTCTCTCTGCCTTTATCTGTGTGTGTGTGTGTGTGTGTGTGTGTGTGTGTGTGCGTTGTGTAGGCGGCTGCCCAGTGCTATATTGATCTTATTGTGAAGGAGAGTGACAACAATGTCAAGCTTATAGTGCTGGACCGGCTGGCTTCCCTCAGGAATATCCGCGGCCACGAGAAAGTTTTGCAGGTCAATTATATATACCATGTCCAAGGATGATTCTTATTTATGTGACACTATGTGAGATAAACACTAAGTCATGTGACACCTTGTGAGATTAGCACACACAATGCAACATCATGTGACTAATTAATATAGATGCTGAAGTAACATATTTCACTGATTCAAGATGAATTTTTTTTATTTGATTGGTTAGTGAAATCACAACATGATTATTATTTAATTATTTTTGTTTCACCACACACAAACTGAACAACTCATGCAACATTGCATGACATAAGATGCAACATTACATAACGAGATGTTACATGTTTGTACTACCTTTGGTTGCTCCTGATAGCCCATGCTTATGTATGCATCATGGGCATGTTTGTTGTTTCATATTTATGGTGTTGTAAATATTTTGTTAGAATTACGAATGCCCTCTCTATTTACATTGCATTTCACTGGTAGTGTCAGGGTTGGTCAAGCTTTGATACTCATTTTGATCCTCTTCAAGTTATTATTTCTTTTAAGTAGTTCATTAGTATGTTGCATTAGGCTCTGTTCTTAGTATGAATGTCCATGTGATTGTGTAGTAACAATGCATTTTATCTGTACTGATGCTTACCCAATCACAGCTCAGGAGTTGGTAAGGTATTGTTCAATGTTAACTAGTGCATTTACTTATTGTAGGACCTGCTGATGGATATTCTCCGGGTGCTGTCTTCCCCTGCTCTGGAAGTTCGCAAGAAAACTCTGAAACTTGTTCTGGACTTGGTGAACTCCCGCAATGTGGAGGAGGTACGTACGCACGCTCATATGCTTCCCTTGGCTCCTCTACATGTGCTGTGGGTATGGGTGTGGCTACCCAGTGTGGCAGTATGTGTGCTTCTGTGTGTGTGAGGGAGGGAGTGTGTGTGTTTGTACTTCTGTTATGTTTTTGGTGGGTATGGGCATTTATGGATTATTGGTTGAGTTTAACAGTTTGAGTGTGTGCATGTGTCTACATATTTAGGTTGAGAGAGTGTTTGTATGTGTGTTTCTGTTTTGGTCTATATTAGTTATATATTGATTGTTTGTTTGTCTGTCTCTGTGTGTGTCTGTCTGTCTCTGTGTCTGTCTGTCTGTCTGTCTGTCTCTGTGTCTGTCTGTCTGTCTGTCTCTGTGTCTGTCTGTCTGTCTGTCTCTGTGTGATTCTGTGTGTGTGTGTGTGTGTCTGTCTGTCTGTCTCTGTGTGATTCTGCTTGTGTGTGTGTGTGTAGGTGGTGATGATGTTGAAGAACGAGGTGGCCAGTAGCAGTAGTGGTGGCAGTGGGGACACGTCCTCTGACAGTTCTGATGTGGCCAGCTACAGGCAGTGTCTGGTGCGAACCTTGCACTCCTGCTCCATACGCTTCACCAGTGTAGCTCCTGCTGTGGTCCCCCTTGTAAGTGCATCATCAGCAGTTCCCTTACGTTCTCTCTTAGTCGCATTTGGACTCTTAATCTGGGAGTCGTGGGAAGGGGGGACGAAAGGGTTTGAGTGGGCATGTTTTATGGCAATTGTGAGCACCTCTACTTCAAGTTTAATACAGAGGCAACAAATATTAACCATAAAAGATTTAGTTAATGGGTAAATAGCACCTTAGCATTTTTATAAAGGAGGAAATATTCCCTTATAAACAACATTCCACTCTAGACTGGGTCAAGCCTCACATTGGGCGTTTTTTTTCTTTCTTTTTTCTTAAACTTTCCCCCTCTATTTGTTCTCTCTTTTTCTTCTCTCTTTTTCTTCTCTCTTTTTCTTCTCTCTTTTTCTTCTCTCTTTTTCTTCTCTCTTTTTCTTCTCTCTTTTTCTTCTCCTTTTCGTCTCCCTTTTTCTTCTCCCTTTTTCTCTTCTCTTTTTCTCCTCACTTTGTCTCCTCACTTTGTCTTCTCTCTTTGTCTTCTCTCTTTGTCTTCTCTCTTTGTCTTCTCTCTTTGTCTTCTCTCTTTGTCTCTTCTCTTTGTCTCTTGTCTTTGTCTCTTCTCTTTGCCTTCTCTCTTTGCCTCCTCTCTTTGTCTCCTCTATTGAACGTGCCTGCTCCCATATACGACCACTTTCTCACACATGCACACTCCAACTCACACTTTGCATTCATGTTTGTGTTATGAGTGATTGCAAGTGGATGCAAACATGCAAATGACCACCCACACAGATACCATGGCAACTCACATGTGTTAAAGTTTTTGTTTGTTTTTTTAGTCCAGCAACAACTACCAATTAATACATAATTCAACAGGAATGTCTGCAATTCTAACATGTTGTTATTGACAAAACAGTTAACTTACTGCCGTGAGAAACTAGATCAGGCCCTACCATATTTACTTAATCTCTGTGCTCTTCAGTATACCATTTCAAAGTTCCTTTACTCAGTAAGATAGGTATCACCTTTGAATAGTTGTGCACTTTAAAGCTGCATTCAAGTACTGGTGATCGGTATCTACAATTATGCTGACATACGAGTAGCCTAACTGTTTAAGCACATTAAATTCCAATGGAACAAAATTATGAGGAAAAATGTTAGTAGCCTATTCATTTTGTTGTGCAGATTAAGGGAGTTGGTGTGTGATGGGTTGCAGTTCCAAGTATGCTTTCTTTCAATGAATTATTACTCACCCTGGATAGCTGCACGCCCTCAATAGTAACCATAGTCTGTTTTTTAAATGATTTGATATGTGCAATCTAATCAAGGAAATACGGTATTTCTCTCGAGGTCTCTCGTCCAAGACTAGTGCATTATTGCTGTTGTAAGCATTACAGATTATAATTGTCTGGAGAAATTATCAATTAAAAAATACAATAACGAGTTATTTTTAGTATGAAATTGTGAAAACAGTCATCAGTGTATGTATATGTGTGTGTGTGCGTGCCACATGCTCGTTATGTGTATACATGTGCACACATGTTCCTCTTGCCTCCCACAGCTGCTGGAGTTTCTGTCGGACAACGATGAAGGAACGTCCGAGGAGGTAATTGTGTTTGTGCGTGAAGCTGTTCAGCGCTATCCTCAACTCAAAGACAATGTGGTCAACAAACTCCTGGAGGTATTCCTGCACATCAAATCTCCAAAGTTAGTTAGCCACACCCACTACAATATGAATGTTATAAAACCACACCCAGTATGGTGTTACAAAGTCTGCTAGTCCTACTCACTTGATGACATAGTTGGTGGTCCCACACACTGTTAATATGTTCATTAGCCACACCCAACACGTAACATTGTCCAAATAGTGTTATTTAGACATTCCCATAGTACAGTAGTACTGTAGCATCTTAAGCCACACCCACCACAATGTTGGGCCAATAATTCACGCTTACCATGACGTATTTGTGTGTGCCATGTTCCCTATTATGTTTGTTTCTTTATTCTAGCATACACAGAGCTGCTCTGTGGATCCTGGGTGAGTACTGCACTGGAGTGGCGGACATCTCTCTTGTTCTCTCTGAGATAAAGACTGCATTAGGAGAGGTGAGTTCCAATGGACCATTTTGTCCTAAATATGGCCCTCCCTCATTTTCATTTGGTACGTGAACTTCTGATAAGCATGACAACCTAGTTCAAGTGTATTCCGAAGAAACATTTTTTGCACCTAAAAGCATAATCCTTTATGGAGGGAGATATAGAAAAAAAAATTATTACTGTTATTAGTGCCCAATCAGTATACTCCATAAAGTCTGTACAAATTATTCATGTATATTGTAAGGATTTTTGTGGGTATAGTCAATAAAAACAAGTAGATCTAAACTGGTAAAGAATCATCAAATTTATAGTATTGGTATATTTTCTGTTTCCTATCTTTTCCACACTTCAATGTAGTTGTTTGTTTTAAAGTGAAGTGTGTTGTGTCTTATGATAATTAGGCATGATAGTACATACTGTCAACATAAATCAACACATGTATTTACCTTTTGTTGCTGTAGATTCCCATTGTAGACTCAGAGTTGCGTAAGGCTGCTGCAGAGGAGCTGCAAGAGGAAGGATCAAACCACACCCCTACTCCCTCCTCCTCTGCCAACCTCGTGACTGCACATGGCACGTATGCCACACAAAGTGCTCTCACGGTCACCACAGTCAAGAAGGATGAAAAGATGTGAGCACTTGAGTGATGGTAGTGTGGATGTGTTGCCATGGTTTTGTAGTCATGGTTTTGTAGTCACAATTACATTATTGTGTTTTGTTAATTGTATCTACCTTTGCATGCCTTGCGCTCTAATTGCAGCCCACCATTGAGGGGTTATTTGCTGGATGGCAAGTTCTTTATAGCAGCTGCTCTAGCCTCTACTCTCACCAAACTCTCTGTGCGCTACCTGAACCAAGTGCAGGACACTCAGACCAGAAATGTACGCACAAGACTACTTTAAAGCTTCCTATGTTCATTTGAAATACCCTTTGTCTGCTCAGCCTCTCACTGAGTGCAACATTTGAGAGGGGGTCACTATTTTAGGCGGGATACTATACTCTTGTTGGGTATGCTATTAGAGAGTGGGAGATGTTATTTTTAGGAGGTAGGGTACTTGTGGTCGTAGATTAATCATGGAGTTAGTGATAGTTTTTTGTAATTGGTTTTGTTTGTGTTTTTAGATGTTTTGTGGTCAAGCGATGCTCATCATTGCTAGCATACTGCATCTTGGCCGCTCCGGTTTATGCACGAAGGTGAGATGGATTTCTACATAATATTGTGACAGCTGGACTGAACATGACATGTGACACTGTGTAATGTTGTAGTACTTGCACATGGTAAGAATTGAAACACTTACAAGACTATAATTTGCCTTCCGTATTTATGTGTAATGGTACAGATTAGCACCTGGTAAGGAATAATACAAATTGGTAGTATGAGGTCAAGCTTTGCTCTCTCTCTCTCTCTCTCTCTCTCTCTCTCCCTCTCTCTCTCTCTCTCTCCCTCTCTCTCTCTCTCTCTCCCTCTCTCTCTCTCTCTCTCCCTCTCTCTCTCCCTCTCTCTCTCTCTCTCTCTCTCTCTCTCTCTCTCTCTCTCTCTCTCTCTCTCTCTCTCTCTCTCTCTCTCTCTCTCTCTCTCTGTGCTAGCCTATCACTGAAGATGACATGGAGCGACTGAGTGTGTGCCTGCGTGTTCTCTCCGAACGAAGTCAGCTCTTGATTGACGTCTTTAGTGAGCAATCTCGATCAGTGCTTGCCAAGATGCTGCAGAACAACGAACAAGATGCTAAATCCGACAGAGACGTAAGAGATGGCTCACCTACCTTAATCCCCCTCACACTCTCCTCTTGCCCCTTCCTCCTTCACTTCCTCCTACTTCCTCATTTGCAAATTAGAACATATAAACACACAGAGCATTTTATGGGGAGCATGTCCTAGCCCTAGGAGTGTCTGGCGGGCATTCCCTACCTAGAAAATTGTGCAAACGAATATGAGTTCTGGTGTATTTTACTATAACTGCTTGTGTGCTATATATTTCATAAGTTGTTGTTACATCCTTATGTCATCTTACTTTCTGATGTGGTGGAGGTGAGGTGGGGGGGCTCTATCTGGGGTAGGGAAGAGGAGATCCCCCACCTTGTACAAAATGCTGATTGAGATCTTCTTCTGTACTAATTGAGTTCATGTTAGCTCTGATCAATTCTTTCTTGAGAGATAACTAAACTTTTTCCCTTTCCATCATTAGAATGTCTGGAACTTTTGGGTTTCCATACGGTAAAAGCGTTAAAAATGTAACCACAGGTTAGGTTACAACTAACTTTTGTTTCTATACAGTAAACAATTTGTTAATAATCCATTCTGATCCAAATTTGTCTGTGTCCCACCCCTACTATTTCAAGTGTTCCCAGACCTGTGTGCCACAGGTGATAATTAGATAAGGGAGACTTCAGCTTAATTTAAAAGAAGGAAAAAAAGAAAAATTACATAATATTAGTAGTATCGACTTCTAAATAGAACATTCTAATAAGCAGCAATAGTAATATATGTTGATACCAAAGCCACTGTCATGGGTCTCTCAATGTGGAAGTTTCTAATCTAAAATAATATAAATTGTTAGTAAAGAAAACACTTATACTTCATTAGCACAGCAATGCACAAGTCTCCTCTTCAACCACGACTCCCTATGTTCCCTTCCCCTTATTTTAATAATATTAATATATCACAGATGTCTCTCTGTTCGTGTGGTGGTGAATTTTTCCTGGACACAATGCCTAAACCAATTTTAATAAAACGATATAGGAATGTACTTTATTGCCGCAGGATGCCTGATCATTTTTATTTTTTTTAATGGTTTCGACTACCTACCTATAATGGCTGCAACAGGCTCTTTATATATATATATATATATATATATTTCAGTTAGAATTCTAGTAAAGGGTCATTGATAATACACCCTACATTCTTACATTCTTGATGCCCGCCAAAGTATTCCTCGAGATTTAATAATGAACATATATTGAAAATGAGAGATAAATGGTTATTTTGTAAATGACAATGTTGAGCACTTTATGAAAGAAGTGAAGGAAGCATGACTACCCAGTAGACAACTCATGGCCAGGCTAGCGCCATTCACCAATTCAAGTCAAATATCAATCATGGCACTGCATAATATCGTAATTGTTTTGGAAAATTATTTTTAATTGGTAAAAGATCATCAACATGCGTACATTCTAGTAGACTGTGGTGGATATTTAAAAGAAATCAAACTTTTTTCTCTTGTCTTCTCATAATCACCTGTATCTGCAGTCCACTGTTGGCAGATCTGTTTTAATAACTTTTAAACATCATTGGGTATTGCTTCTGTCCATATGTGCTTAGTTTTTTTTTTTTTTTTTTTTTTTTTTTTTTTTTTTTTTTTTTTTTTTTTTTTTTTTTTTGTATACATATTTTTGTGTGTGTGTAAGCATGTGTGACGAGTTTTCATTGAATGATCCAATAGTACTGTTTTATTGGGAGGGAGTTGAGAAATGGAGGAAATCTTAACATTTTTAGTGTCAATATTATTATCTACCACAATGTATCCTTATGATTATGTTTCTGTACATTTGTAGGTGGAAGCAGGTTCAGAGGTGATTGTCCATGTGGATCAGGTGATCCACTTCCTGCAGCTGGCTGGTCACCAAGACGATGTGGGGGAGAACAAGTATGAGACCAGTCTTCTCACTGCTACTGCAGGTGGGGGAGGCGTGGCACCATCACACAAGGCTGGGGAGAAAGCTAACTCCCAGCTCAGCAAGGTGATATGGACTTTTATGTTACTAATGTCCAGGAAAACT
Source organism: Lycopodina hypogea (assembly GCA_963969325.1). Lineage (NCBI taxonomy): Eukaryota > Metazoa > Porifera > Demospongiae > Poecilosclerida > Cladorhizidae > Lycopodina > Lycopodina hypogea. The sequence continues at coordinate 8,371,491 of OZ017790.1, forward strand.
CAAATGTCGTCATCCATACTCTGGCGTGTATATATATATATATATATATAGGTCATGAACCAGCTATGGCCTATAATAACTCAGTCTCTTTGGATATTAACTGCTCTTTTTTCCTTGAATATTAGCTGCTCTCTTTCGTTGAATATTGACTGCTCCTTATCCTTAAATGTTAAATTACTCCTCCCTTGAATATTAAACTATCCTTTTCCTTGAGTATTATCTTCTCCTCGTTTGTGACTACTAACTGCTCCTTTCCTTGAATATCAAATGCACCATTTCCTTATTGCTATTGTTGTCTCTGTGTTGTGTGTGTGTTTGTAGGTGGTGCAGTTGACCGGCTTCTCTGATCCTGTGTACGCAGAGGCCTATGTGGACGTCAACCAATACGACATAGTGTTGGATGTGCTGGTAGTGAACCAGACTGCAGATACATTGCAGGGTCTCACACTGGAGCTGGCCACTCTGGGTGACCTCAAGCTGGTGGATAAGCCCATGCCTTGCACTGTGGGCTCACATGACTTTATTAGCATTAAGGTGTGTGTACGTGTATAGGTGTGTGTGTGCATGTGCATGTATAGGTGTGTGTGCATGTTTGTGTGTGTGCATGTGTGTGTGTGTGCATGTGTGTGTGTGTGTGTGTGCATGTGTGTGTGTGTGCGTGTGTGTGTGTGTGCGTGCGTGCGTGTGCGTGTGTGTGTGCGTGTGTGTGCGTGTGTGTGTGCGTGCGTGCGTGTTTGTGTGTGTGTGTCTGTGTGTGTGTGTGTGTGTGTGTATGTAGCGACTGTAGGGTCAGGGTAATGGCTAGGATTATGCTTAAACTTAGGGCCAAGGCAATAGTCTAAATCCAGTGTTTGGAGCTCAGTTGTTGGGAAAAGGGATGTAAACCCCTTACCTGGAAGGGATGTAAACCCCTTACCTGGCCTGTTACCTATTTAGCACTAGTTTATCTTAAATTTGCCTTTCATGCATATACTCTAACTTGCCCCCACCTTCTGGCCAGTAAATTTAAGATAAAAACTTGCAGTACACAGCTTTGTTGACATTACTTGTGCAACTTTGAGAGTATAATTATGTGGAATATGAATAAGTGTTCAACCCATCATTCGGCTCAGTTGTGTCTCGCACCTCAGCTGTGAATGATGAGTGATAGGGTGTTGATTGTGTGGGGACTTGATGTTGTGTTGACACGAGTGGGGAGCATGGACATGTGGTCAGACAATAGTCAGCCTTCATGTGTAAGGATTTTGTGATAGCCTTCTGTTGAGACTCTCATGACTTCATTCTAATTCAGGTGTGTGTGCGTGTAGGTGTGTGTGTAATGATAATAGGGCCAAATGGCTAGGATTATGCCTAGGCTTAGGGTCATGGCAATGGTTAGGGTTAGGGGCAATGGCTAGGGTTAGGGTATGATTGAGTGTAAATTTGGGTGGTGTTTCTGATAATAAAATGCATTTTATTTGTATGAATCTGTGTTCAGTGTTGTATTTTGTAATTGTGTGTATTGATCAGTATTTAAGGTTACGTAAGTGTATTCTGACATTAATTTATATGATTTAGCCAATAGATAATGATTAAAGGACTGTAGTTTAATGAAATGAGAGGGTTTTTTTTTCTCTTTCGTGTGTTTGTATGTGTCCTTATGTGTGCTTATGTGTCCTTGCATGTGTGTATGTGCCGCTGTGTGTGTGTGTGTCCTTGTACGTGTGTATGTGTCCTTGTGTGTGTGTGTATGTGTGTATGTGTGTGCAGGCAAGCATAAAAGTGTCCTCCACTGAGAATGGAATCATCTTTGGAAACATTGGTTTGTTAGATACTCAATAATAATACATAATATTGGTCTGTGTGGTCAGTGTACTTACAAAGCTATTCAAATTGATTGAGCTTGTAAATGGCATTGGAAAGTATTTTATATATAACTAGCCGATGGACTCACTCGCCCGACCCGGCAACCCACTGCGCTCAACTCACAAAATTGAATATAGATATATATACATATATGTACTCATGCTAAACTTAGATTACCTGCGAGTTCAGGAAGTACCCTTTTAATTTGCAACATTAATCGTTCGGATGGACTGACTGATAAACGTACATACGCATTCCTTTTATCTACACTAGCCAGAGGACTCGCTTTGCTTATCACATTGGAGGTTGTAAAACCACGTTCTTGAATCCATGTACCTAACTATATAGCTAATGTACTACCAAATCCTTGCATGTAGAGGCCTGAAACTTTGCTTGCATACACAACTTGACCAAGGGAGTAACTTGGGCAATGTTAAACCCAAGGTGGGAATGCGGGGACCTACAGAGACAAAAAAAAAACAGGAGATTAAGTAGGTGTGGTGAATTTGTTCTGACCAAAATTGTCAAGATTACACTAAATGCTTATAGCTCTGTTAAAATCGTAGTCAGTGGAATTTTATGTATATAGTATATTAACTACGCCACTAGACCTATATTCACGCCAAATTTCCTCTACCTGTTACCTCATGACCCTTTCATTTTGGGAACACATTGGGTGTTAAAGTCGAACAGACATACTCACTCCTTTTTACAAAAAAAAAATTTTTTTTTTATGTTATAATTTTTGTCTAAACTCACCTAAATGGCTAAATAGCTGGAAATATAGTGGTTTCTATTGATATTATAAATGTGAGTCATGAAAAATCATCTGTGTTAAATTACATTTTCCCCTGTCAAATGCATCATCAGGATTTCTTTCTCTTTTATTCCACTCACATTTAGCTCATATACAGACAAGATTTTTTTTCGACCAAAATAGTTAGAATCTTACAATAAAATGTCCACCACTAATTAATGGTTTAAACATTTTTTTTAAATAACAGGAAATGTATATCTAAAACAATATCGTTAAAGGGTAACTGAACTAGAAAAAAATTAATTTTTTTTTAATTTTCTTATTTTGTTGTCCTTGATGTATAACCTGGTATTAAAATTAATTTAGAAAATTTTTGTCCAATATTCATGAAGAAAACTTAGTTTAAACATTTTATTTCCTGTGGGGGTGCAACTATTCATTGACGTCACATGGGGGACAGCTGCAGCCAGAACTCAATGGAGGTGATATGCTATTTAAAAAAACTTCAACAATTTCTGGTGTCAGGAGGCCCAATTCCACCAGTAAATTTATTTCCTGTCGCTAATTTCACTTTTACTCACATTTTTTTTTATATCTAAAACAATATTATTAATACTACAGTATTAATAGCAGTTTCATGGACCAGAACCATTGTTGAGACTCAACTCAGAGAAGAACAAAGACTAGTCTTGGCAATTACCTATTAAAGGGAGTTACACAAAATTGTATCCTTGCCTACCTCGTGAGAAGGACTCTCTTCTAATTCCATTCAGACACTCTAAACCATGAATGGCATAAAATCAATTTTCAAAAATAATTTGAAACAGTTTCGGTTTTATTTGTTGTTATTGGTTTTTCACAAGTACTAATCACTGTTGTTTTCTGTTTTAGTTAATTGTTTCATTCATTTATTTCCTGCTACTAATTGTCAATATCCAGTGTATGACATTCTTGGGTCTACGTCGGATCGTAACTGTGTGGTTTTGAACAACATCCGCATTGACGTGATGGACTATATCCAGCCGGCTAGCTGCACAGAGGTGGAGTTTAGGAAGATGTGGGTGGAGTTTGAGTGGGAGAATAAGATAACAGTGAACACGAACATAAAGGAACTCAACAGTTACTTGGAACACTTGCTAGCAACCACAAACATGAAGTGCCTGACACCCAAACAGGTAACACTGGTTTATAATATGCCTGTATACTCTGGCTATGTCTCTGTTGTTTTTGTTTTTTTTACAGAATATTGTCTCATATGTAATCAATTCAGCATGAGTTAATATTTTACTCCCTGTTCAGTATAGTGTCATACAGAGGTAGCATTGACCTGGCATCTCCATCCCCCAGCCAGAGTTTCCCTCTCCCCCTCCCAGAATTTTCAAGAAAATGTTGAAGTAGTAGGGAGTTATGAATGTGTAATGATTCTTGTTGCTGATTTTGTTTCTTTAAAATAGTCAGATATTTGCTAAATGTTCACTGATTTTAGTTCAGGTCCTTCAACTATAATTCTCATTGGGTAAGGTTAGGTTAACGTCAGTGATCCTGTTTCTCGGGGAGTCTTAGCTAACTTTATTTGATTGAAGGACTGACCTATCCTCTGTTGTGGTTCTAACTGGAAAAGCAAAGAAAAAAAATGTATTGAGAAGCTTGAACCTAGTGGGGCAGAGTGTGGCCAGTTAGCAACTTGGTGCAAACCACCAAACCGAATAAATTGTCTGAAAACTCTTCTCTTTTTTTGTAGTGGCATTAAACTAACAATAATCATAACAGACAATACTGTTGATGATGACTCAGGTTTAATCATTGCTGCTATCCCAATGATCAGGTCAGATCAATTCTATTAAATTCTACTTGGGTCATTGTGGTGGGAAAAAGTGCAAAAGTCTACTGTTTTTCTAGTGAATTATTTAGTTTATATGTTAGACTGAAATGTATATGCTAGATAAGTAGTGCCCAAAAAGCACTGCATTAGCAGTGGTGGGGCAATTAAACAAGTGCTCCCCCAAACCCCTTACTCCCAAATACAGAATGAACAAGCAAATCACTGTAGGCACAAAGTTGGATAGCAAATTCTACAGCTGCAGTAATTCCTACCAACACTACTAACCAGACTGACAACTTTACAGTATATTCCCTTATCCTCCCCCCCCCCCCCCCAACCCCCTAAAAATCCCAGAAAGTGCACTAACAGGTAGGAAATTCTACAGCTGCAATAGTTCTTACCACCACTTTTCAGAAATAACTAGTGGATAAAATCATAAAAAATGAGTTGTGCAATGAAATATGTATATGTTGGGATAAGTTCATAAGTGGAAATACAATTTCAATATTCATCTAAACTGGATAGAAGTGCTGGTCTCTATTGTTCATCCTTGAATAGATTTATATGTTGTGCTATGAAATGCCAAAATATATCTATTACATTCACCAGTTGAAGGATAATCGTAGTACCCATTTCAACTGGAACTATTAGTGTCTGTTTATTCGTCCTCAAATAGCAGCAATTTTCTTAAGAGTCATCTAGGATTACCCTAGGATTACCCTTGTTAAACTTAAACATTCCACATCATTGTCACAGTTTAGTGTTTCTCTACCTCAGTGTAGTGCACAGCCATTATTGTCAGTCTTGTTAAAGTCTTCTCACATATACTTGCTTTGTTATTATACCTCAAAGGGCAGAAAAAGACCTTTCAGCTTCACATGACCATATAGAGGCATGCCCTAGCCCTAGATACACAAATTACAAGAGGAGGCTCCTAGATATTGTAACTAAATGGCCACATCAGCATGGGGCAATGTCTCAATCAAATTCTGAGATAGTTAGTCAATCCTTTCTAAACAGCCACAAACTGAATTAAAAGAAGTAGTTCATAAGTTAGCTCATGCCAATCTGTCTTTTTTTTTTTTAAATTGTATGTATATATACATACATATAGTTCCATTATATATAGATGTGGATTTTTGTTGTTTATATTATGATTGTATTTGTTGAAGGCTCTGACTGGGGATTGTGGTTTCCTAGCCGCTAATCTCTATGCTCGTAGCATATTTGGTGAGGATGCTTTGGCCAACTTGAGCATAGAGAAAGTAGTGGATTCTGGGGGAAAGAGTTTCGTGCAGGGACATGTTCGAATCCGAGCCAAGACGCAGGTCAACTCTAACACTAAAAAATAGTGTAACGTGTTTGTATACAGGTGCCTTGTATATGATGTTGGAGCCTATCATGCATTAGTGATATGTGTTATACTCTCTTGTGCTCTGATGTTATATCATTATTGTATATTCTTTACAGGGAATGGCTCTGAGTTTAGGAGATAAAATTAACATCTCCCAGAAGACTTCTGTTCCTGTGGAGACACCTAACTAATTGATTTAGACGATTTCGTGCTTGACTTTTGACTGTAATCTTAAGCTGTTTTAGGAAATGTAAATAGAATTATTACATATATTTGGAAATGAACCATTGGTCAGTGCTCACACTCACACATTACAGGCCTACATATTCCAGAGGTTTATATTGACACAATCTTGGAGAAAAGGCTATGATAATTAGCCTTTGACATTGAACCTGTGTCACCACTTTCACCAGTGATGATATACTAAACTCAATTACAAGTCAGTGATCACACACTTTTAAAAATGATAAAAGAATTGTTGTGAGTAATTTGCACTTTAAAGTGCTGACAATATGTAACTTCTAACATACAGGTATTTCCTGTTGGGATAATAATGGTTCAACAACAAAGTCATGAGTGGTCCTGTACTAAGACCTGTGGCAAATAATTACTATAATATTTATTAAAACATGGTGTGTGTGTTGTTGTTTTTTAAGACCAGGAGAAATAATTGTTTAGAACACTCAAGGTGAGGTTAAAGTTGTAGTGTAGCTGGCAGATGAACATGTTAGCCCAGCAGTTTCACACTAGCAATCTTCAATCCAGTAAGAATGTTACCCCAGCAGTTTTATAGCACAATGCTCCTCCACCTTCCATAGTTCTCTTCAATGCAATAAACACAATCTTACCCCAGAAGTTTAACATGAGTGTACCATGCTAGCTCAAACGAAATGGATGCTATGCCACAGCTAAAACTATTAGTACCTATCCAAATAAGTTCAGTCTAGATTCTTTGCCACATATTAATATCTAGTTAAATATTTACTTTGGTCTTCCCTATCTATTGAATGAAATGGTTGTACAAAGACTAACAAGAAGCTAATTGTCAGACATTGGTTCTCCAGTTTCTGCTTCCCACCAGTAGACACGGGATGATAGTCCAGCTACATTATAGTTTGAAAAATGCCTGTACTTTCCTTAAGAGCTATACAGCTAAGGTGGAGTTGATGATATCTGGAATATTGGAAATGAGTAAATATTGAGACTTTTGTAGTGATTTTCCAACCCTGGCAAAGTGTAAAATGGACTTTTGCGTGAAGGCATTGAACATTACATCAAAACAACCACAGTGTTGCTGGTCTTTGAACCTGACAAGAACATTTTCTTTCTTGCTTTTTTTACTAGTTTGGAGGACTTTGACATTTCACCAATACCTAACCATGATGCTGCAGGTGTTTATGTCTATGAAGGACAATTTTATCTTTCCTCCTTTTTTTTTTCGTCTAAAACTACCCCTTCCCAAAATCCTAGATCCATTCCTGTGTCTAAATATTACTAATATATTTTCACTATGTTAATCAGAGCAGAGTTCTTGTTAGAATATAATTCTTTTCTTTTTTTCATCCTAAAATGTGATGTTGTTTGCTCATTTCCTATTCACAAGGTCAATTAATCACCTATATGTTTCTGGCTCTGAGCAAGGAAACCTAATATTTAATTTAAACAAAGGTAGAGTATACTAAACCAAAAATGTAGTGAGGCTCTATTTACTTTACCAAACACTTATGTACATTGGTGTCAATATTTCCTGAAATAAGAGAGAACATAGCATAATACTTCCCATAATGACAATATTTTGATGATGTAGTTGAGGTTCTTATTCACTGATCAAATTTCTACTTTCTTACTCGCAATTTAACTCAGGTTTATAGTACTGTACTTGTATGTATGTCAATATATTACTGGTGCCAATAAGCTCAATTTTAAATCTACAAAGTCAAGATAAATATCAAGGGAAAGATAATCACATCTTTAGGCTATGGTGTGCTTAATTAATTTTAAAATATTAAGTTTTGGCTTCAGTTGCTGTAAAGAGCCAAAGCTACATTTGAAAGGTTGCTAGAGGCAGGGGAGAGGCAGGGGAGAGGCAGGGGAGAGGCAGGGGAGAGGCAGGGGAGAGGCAGGGGAAATGAAAGGATTGCTGTGGCGGCCTGCTTTATGACAGCTCTAATTACCTCATTTCTAATTTAATACAGACACAACAAATATTAACGACAAGATAGGTAGTTAAAGGGTAAATGGAACCTTAGCATTTTATCTGTTTTATATTAGTGCATGACCATTGGGATTTAGATAACGTCTGGGCCAGTTGGGATGAAATTTTGGCTTGAGCACTTGGGGTGGTTGTAGGATGGTTATTACATGATTAAAATTTAAATTGCCATTTTTATCAATATATCTCTATTCTTTTGTATTTTAGTGCATAAATTTATCTTATTTTATTTGTATATAACCACTGGGATTTAGAAAATCAATTGGATAATTGGAATGAAATTTTGATGTGGGGAGGATAGGTGTTAGCTTTTACACTATTTAATACAGAATAGCAGGGTGTTTTTCCTATTAATATATCTTTTTCTATTTGTGTATAACCACTGGGATATGGTGAACCAAACTTCTATATAGGCATTAATGACATACCATTAAGGACAATTGTATGACTGGTGTGTGTGCTTGCGTGCGTGTGTGCATACATAAGTATGTACGTATATATGTGTGTGTGTTTGTGGATAAATAGAATTAATTATAAACAGAAACTTTTGTTGATTATATTTTTCCTTCTAACAAATTCAAGACATGTTTCAACCTCTGTCTGATGATGATATCAACTATTATGGGGAAGCCATATAATAAGGAAGTGTTATTTGGGAATAGAATATTGTAAAATACATTAATTAAGTAAATTGTACTGCTTTCGAAAACCTTCATTGTAGGATATCAGTGAGCTGGAATGATATTAGAATTCTTATAACTAAACTCATATTAAATTACCACCCACTCATATACTTATATTGAACTATAATAACTTCCAATGAAAATATTAAAAGTCTTACCCATACATTTCCTCATTGAAAACTTCCCCTTGGAAGCACTCAAAAGCTGCATAGTATATTAGTTTGTTTTTCATATGTTTTTGTTCTGCGATGTGTAAATTTACCTTAGTTGTTGCCTGTAAAGTCTGTTGTTATGTTTCAAACCAAATAATATATAATAGTAGAGAGTATTCCCTGCTTTGCTGCGCCAATGTCAACAGGAAACATAAATGATGCCACTCAAAATCTCCTTTCTAGACCTAGTGACTTAATTCAAATAACAGCAACTGATAATAGGCATGCAACCAGGTCGCCCATAAATTTTTAGAAAGTTCAAATGTTCTGAAAGAGTTGTTTAATGCTGAAAGGTTGAATTTAGAATGTTGCACTTTATTTCTCTTTTTTTTTTTTTTTTTAGAATGGTCAGAATGTTTTTGAAGATGGTGTAATACTGAAAAGTCAGAACTATAAGGTGTTCATTGAAATAAAATGATCAAAATATGCTGTTTACTTCACTAACCAGAACTATGGAAGTTTATCTTGGTTTTAATTTTAGCATAGATTTCACTCACTGGCTTACTATTACTGATTCATGGTTCCTGATGATTTTGAATATCACTTGGGTTATTTTTTTTATTTTTTTTATTTTTTTTATGAATAGTCTACATAGCAATAATCGACAAAGTTTTTAAAAAATTATGGGTACACTAAGCTTAACAGAGCTGTGATATAGTGTGACAGCTCTAATTACCTCATTTCCAATTTAATACAGACACAACAAATATTAACGACAAGATAGGTAGTTAAAGGGTAAATGGAACCTTAGCATTGTCTTATAGGAGGAAATACTCCCTTATAAACAATATTCCATTCTAGACTGAAAATTAAAAAGGAACTTGGAAGTTATTTCAAAGGAATTAAAAAAAAAAAGTAAATAATTTTGGATTTTCCCCCCAGGTTTTCTAAAGTAGACACGTGATTATGAGTCGGTGGCATAGCATTATTTTTCCTTATAAATAAGTGGTTATAAAATACAATTAGAAAACTGGAATAATGTCTAGGGCTAGGGCTGGGGCTAGGGCTAGGGCTAGGGCTAGGACTTTGGCTATGTAGATCAAATTGCCAAAAAGACAAATGTTCCTGTTTTTCTTGACACACAATTTAGTCTGGATTCACTTAGCTAAGTTTTCAAATATATGTTTCTGCTGTATCAAGATGTTGGGCAAAGAACATATTACTAAGTTTAAAACATGGAGTATTATATGTGGAAGCATCCTATACTGGCAGTGCAGGGCAACTCCGGGAATGATGTCTACTTGGAGGCTGTTATATATATTCAATATCATTCAAATCCAGAACTTGGCCTTTTTTTCTTCCATTTTTCGATATTCTTTCATTTATTTTTTTATCCTTAAATACCTTCTACCTTGGATACCTTCTTCTTATTTTAGATAAAATATGTGGATACATCAAAATGGGAACTAATAAATACTATCATGTATTAAATTACTTTTTTGATGTGCTAATGTGCTACTCATATATAATTCAACTTTTGATGTTATTCAAATTTGTCATTAACAATATATTTGTTCATAAATGGTTACGTTATAAAAATACCACAAACATTATATCATCATTATTAGGTCAATTTTCTTTGCAATATGGTTTTCAAATAATATACTGTAGGATGAGTATAAAATGTAAAATTCTAAACACAAATCAAAAGGTCAATTTTAAATTACATTGATAATATCCTTATTTTCTTTTAAAAAGATGTTAAAAAATATTTAACTTCTCTGTATTAAATACCATTTCATCAGTAACATGAAATATTCAAATATAGATGGCTAATACAGAAGTCTCCTTTAATTAAAAAAAAGCACGATAGATTATTCTTTTCATATTGAATTACAAAACATATTTTGATTTTAAATATATATTTTTGTAAAAGATCAGATATATATGTATTTAGAGAATTGATCAAATTATATAATGCAATGTTTTCTTCAATATTTCTGAATTATGCATCTTAATTTATAAATATTCATCAAAGCTAAACATATTCATTGAAACTGCTTTGAATTTCTTGTAAACATGTAAACATGTAAACATAAATCTTCTTCCAAGAAGAAGTTCACTATGAGGAAATCAGTGGGTGATAATTTTATAATGAGTTTCTTCTAAGGATTCTGGAACATAAGCAGTCATGAAATTTATTATGTAACTATTGAATACTTCTAAGAATTAGTTCTGCTTGGAGGAATAATATGTGGGTAAGGAGTTTATGTTGAAGGAATCATATACAGTTCAGTATAAGGACCAGTGAATGATAATTTTATAATGAAAATAGTAGCAAGAATTCTATCATTATATCTCATTGATATCCTCCAAGTGCTCTATTTCTTGGAAGGTTTCAAAACCTGTTTTCAAAAGCTATATGACTTATGTGTTTGCTATAAACAATCTTCTCTCCCCACATTACACTTGCTCCTTATTATATATTAGCAGACATACCCGGCATTACCTGGGATATAAGGACATGCCCACAAAAAATATGAGGAAGGTGTGAATAGGAATAGCCATGCTGAGCAGAGAGTATTCAAATCAAATTGGATTCAAGCCTCTTAATTTACATAAGATTCATTGAAAAAACGCATGCATCAAGACCAGTGTTACCAGATAGATTTTAACAAAGGTCACCCCAAAAAAATGCTCATAATCACCACTTTGATCAATATATTTTTTCCAGATATCTAAAGAATCATACAAGAATCACTATAAAAAAAAACATACTAACCCAGATAATATTCATTATTCTACCCAAATTTTACAAACTTACATTGAAAAATATTACAGCTTTTGCTTCACATTACAGCTTTAATATTAGCCTTATGCAATAGAATATTCTGTATTCAATAGATATGTTGTCCCACACACCTCTTCTCTGCATTTGAAGTTGGGGAGGGAGAATCAAAGACATCTAGAATAAATTCTCTCCTGCTACCAGCTATACATCCGATAGCCTGCACTTTCATTCCTGTTCATATGATTATTAGAAAGCAAATTACAATGTTTCAGATACCAAATTCAATAATTCAAGAGCATTAGATTTGATTTAAAAAAATATTGAAAAATATTTTAAGTCATTTTGGAAGGCAGTGATGATAAGCATTATAAAATTTGCAAGTGAAGAATATTTCAGCTTATTAAAATTTGGTTCAGTCACAGTTAACATTTGCTGTCATTTAACAGGTTGACAGAAGCCAGGCACATATTGATAGAGTCACCAGAGGGAGATATGACTGATCAACAGGTTCAATTAATTACATTGTGCAACCAGGTATTGATAAAATGTCCTGTAATTTCCTTCCTGTGTGTGTGTGTGTGTGTGTGTGTGTGTGTGTGTGTGTGTGTGTGTGTGTGTGTGTGTGTGTGTGTGTGTGTGTGTGTGTGTGTGTGTGTGTGTGTGTGTGTGTGTGTGTGTGTGTGTGTGTGTGTGTGTGTGTGTGTGTGTGTGTGTGTGTGTGTGTGTGTGTGTGCGTGCGTGCGTGCGTGCGTGCGTGCGTGTGTGTGTGTGTGTGTGTGTGTGTGTGTGTGTGTGTGTGTGTGTGTGTATTGGCTTGTGGGATTTCATCCTTGGATGGATATTTAGCAATATTTTTTGATATTTGAAGAAACTGAAAGGGATAAAGCAATTATTTTTTTCAACTGATAAAGTTACTGTTCTGATTTATATATATATATATATTATTTATTATTATTTTTATTTCAGTTTAGCTGCAGTAGTGTAGCAGAGTAGTAAGGTGATGTGTCTTCAAGGTGATAAGGTGTCCCCACATATGCAGTCAGCAAGTATATGGATAAAAATAGTTGACTATAAACTGAGGCTTTTTTTTTATTCTATTTTTCCTTCTTGAATAGAATATTGTAAACTACATGCATAAAGAAAACTGCACAGCTTTTGAAACCTTCTAAGGAACACTTACTGGTGGAAATTAGTGTGCTGGAAGGATACAGAATGCCTCTAACTAAACTCATATTAAATTATCACCCACTAATAGCCTTATAATGAACTTAATTACTTGCAATGAAATTCATAAAATTCTCACCCACATATTTCCTCCTTGCTAACTTCCTCTTAGAAGCACTCAAAAGCTGCATAGTTCATTAGTTTGTTGTCTATATGTTTTTTTGTTCCGGATATGTAAATTCCTTAGTTGTTGCCTACAAAGTCTGTTGCTATTTTTCAAACCTAGCCAGTGCCAATGTCAACAGGAAACATGAATGAAGCCACTCAAATCTTCATTTCTAGACCTTATGACTTAATTCAAATAACAGCAACTCATAATAGAAATGCAACCAGGTTTCCTGTTGATTTTTAAAAAGTTCAGGATATTCTGAAAGCATTGTGTAATACTGAAAAGTTGTTTCTTTGGAATGATTACCAAAAATTAGCTGTTCACTTAACTAACCAGAACTATGTTTTTTCCTCTTGGTTTTAATTGTAGCACACATTTCACTTGCTTCTTTCTCCTACTGACTGGTGGTTACTGATGATTTTGGACATCACTTGGGTTATTTTCTGTATGAATGGACTGCATAGCAATTATGAAAAATGTTAGCATTTTTAAAATGACCAGTTCACTAGGCTAAAAGCTGTGATGTAGTGCCCTTTTGAATTTGCTTGGGTTATAATAATTCAGGTGAGATCAAATTATACATATAGTTTGTATTACAAATTTTTTGTTTACTCATGCAGGAAGGATGTTCACTTGGGCATGTAACAATCAATTTTTTCTTGTCTAGCCAACACAGGATTACCCCACTGGGGTTCTAATATTGACCAGATAACTCCCTGGGTTAAGTTGCAGATATGTGCCAATTTTCAGGTCTCTACATCATATGGTTTGGCAGGCCATTAGCTATATGTGCATAGGTTCATAGTTACAACCTGAGTTTTATATATACAGATAGATGGTTTATGATATTACATATTGTGGGTTTCAGTAATGCATAAAGTAGGTCATTATTAAGTAACTAGCAGGCCTACTCAGCACTGACCATAATGACATGCCCACAGGAAGAGGTGTGCATCATTTTCCTACCAGAGTTGAGTTATGTTTACTTGCTTTAAGGTATCTAGCTAGTTCCATGAATTTAAATATCCATAAGTACCATAATTAGATTGCTGTCATTATTACCTGCTATGCTGGTAGGAATAGACAGGTGACCCCATTGTGGGGTGTCAATAAACAATCCACTGTATAGAATGTGCCTACTCTAAAGAGTAGGTTATACTTGGTATTATGGTTAGACAGAGTAGTGGTGTGGGAAAGTGTGGACCAGCCTATGTCCAAAAGTTTGTCCAAGGACCATTTTTGATATTTTTATCCTGATACACCCAAACTAACAGGTGTGGCAGGCATGACTCAGCCCATGCCACTCCTAGTGCCATGAGGTGTGTGTATGCCATATTTTAAATATCTAGCATTGGTGTTAATATTGTGAATTTTTTCCTCCCCCCATCCCCCCAAAATTATATTATGAGTCAACTTGAGAATTAGTGAAGGTTCCAATCATTACCAAGTCTACATAGTAAACTAACTACCCCCAAATGCTACCCTGAAACGTCATAAAACACTTAGCCCAAATTACATCTGAACAATTCCAGTAGCCTGCTGCTACACTACAGATTGCTTCTTCACCATGGACTGCTGCTTCATCTTTTAAGTGGTGGTGTGGGTTTAAAAATTGCTGCTATTATACTAACCTTTCAAATTGTGTTTTTCAAAACACTGAAAAAACAACCAAAAATATCCCTGAGCTCAAGGTGGAGGGAGATTAAAACTAACTAATATCCCCCCTCTGAATGCACCAATATATTATATGGGATATCTTTCTGGCTTTTCTTTTAGTTATGTGATGTCTTCAAGGAATCCTGCTGGTAGTGGTGGGCCTTTAGGATCTGGCTATCTACTGATGCATTTAATCAAATCTGAATCTGAATTTCTGTCTTGAATATGATTTAATTATTTATTTTCATAATTATTTCATGGGATATATTTTTATGGTTGAATCCACCCATAAAAATTATATAACACAAAATCCCCAAAATACAGGTATATTGGAACAAAGAACTTGAAGACAGTGAAATATATTGTAAATTCTGGTTATTAGCAATGTTTCTAACCAACCTCTTAAATAAATTCATGCTAAAATGTCTAGAAATATATGGGTGTGGAAGCATATGTAAGGTTCTTGTCCAGGGTCAACAAATGAAACCATACCAAACTACTAAAATAACTTTTAGTAAGACCAAATATTGAAGGACTAATTCCTGTTTCCTAAGTAAACACTGGTCATGGTATAGCATCAAGTAATCTGTTATTAGCATGTTAGGTTCTGTTTCTAGATTTTCATTTTTATTTTTATTCAATTTATTCTTTTGATTTATTCTTCTTATTTATTTTTATATTCCTCTTGTTTAATACTTATTAATGGATTTTGGATGAAATCAATCCAAAGATGGAAAATGCCAAAGACAGACAAACTACTCTGTACTCCATTGCCAAACAGTTATAGAATTTACTATGTAGTTGGAAGTCATTTTTATGTATCTTCTTCAGTTTAATTTTCTCTCCCTAACTTTTTCTGTCATTCTCTTACCTTTCATCATTTTATGAGAACACCCTGCCAGAAATATATATTTTGATCATGAATTCAATTCTTGCAGTACTTTACATTAAAACTTAGGGTGATATTATATTCTGTTTAACCTAATTATCAGTCTCTAAAAAAAATTTTTTTTTAAAAAAAATTTTTTTTTTAATATGCAAGACTAGAAAATATTTGGAGAATGTAAGGGAATATGTGTCAAACACCACAACTATAGATTGGACAAAAAATATTGACAACTTTGTACAAGCTCCATTTCAGAGTATAAACATCAACTTCCCTTCACTCTCCCACAAACCACATCACAGCATAATGTTTATTTCATTTTTTATAGTAAACTTGACTCAGTCACTACAAGATTTAATTAATGTACTCACACTCTATACACACGCATGAACACACGCATGAACACACGCATGAACACACGCATGAACACACGCCTGCCCACCCACCCACCCACCCACCCACCCCCCCCCACACACCCACACACACACACACACACACACACACACACACACACACACCACACACACAGGAAGGAAATTACAGGACATTTTATCAATACCTGGTTGCACAATGTAATTAATTGAACCTGTTGATCAGTCATATCTCCCTCTGGTGACTCTATCAATATGTGCCTGGCTTCTGTCAACCTGTTAAATGACAGCAAATGTTAACTGTGACTGAACCAAATTTTAATAAGCTGAAATATTCCTCATTTGCAAATTTTATAATGCTTATCATCACTGCCTTCCAAAATGACTTAAAATATTTTTCAATATTTTTTTAAGTCAAATCTAATGCTCTTGAATTATTGAATTTGGTATCTGAAACATTGTAATTTGCTTTCTAGTAATCATATGAACAGGAATGAAAGTGCAGGCTATCGGATGTATAGCTGGTAGCAGGAGAGAATTTATTCTAGATGTCTTTGATTCTCCCTCCCCAACTTCAAATGCAGAGAAGAGGTGTGTGGGACAACATATCTATTGAATACAGAATATTATATTGCATAAGGCTAATATTAAAGCTGTAATGTGAAGCAAAAGCTGTAATATTTTTCAATGTAAGTTTGTAAAATTTGGGTAGAATAATGAATATTATCTGGGTTAGTATGTTTTTTTTTATAGTGATTCTTGTATGATTCTTTAGATATCTGGAAAAAATATATTGATCAAAGTGGTGATTATGAGCATTTTTTTTTGGGTGACCTTTGTTAGAATCTATCTGGTAACACTGGTCTTGATGCATGCGTTTTTTCAATGAATCTTATGTAAATTAAGAGGCTTGAATCCAATTTGATTTGAATACTCTCTGCTCAGCATGGCTATTCCTATTCACACCTTCCTCATATTTTTTGTGGGCATGTCCTTATATCCCAGGTAATGCCGGGTATGTCTGCTAATATATAATAAGGAGCAAGTGTAATGTGGGGAGAGAAGATTGTTTATAGCAAACACATAAGTCATATAGCTTTTGAAAACAGGTTTTGAAACCTTCCAAGAAATAGAGCACTTGGAGGATATCAATGAGATATAATGATAGAATTCTTGCTACTATTTTCATTATAAAATTATCATTCACTGGTCCTTATACTGAACTGTATATGATTCCTTCAACATAAACTCCTTACCCACATATTATTCCTCCAAGCAGAACTAATTCTTAGAAGTATTCAATAGTTACATAATAAATTTCATGACTGCTTATGTTCCAGAATCCTTAGAAGAAACTCATTATAAAATTATCACCCACTGATTTCCTCATAGTGAACTTCTTCTTGGAAGAAGATTTATGTTTACATGTTTACATGTTTACAAGAAATTCAAAGCAGTTTCAATGAATATGTTTAGCTTTGATGAATATTTATAAATTAAGATGCATAATTCAGAAATATTGAAGAAAACATTGCATTATATAATTTGATCAATTCTCTAAATACATATATATCTGATCTTTTACAAAAATATATATTTAAAATCAAAATATGTTTTGTAATTCAATATGAAAAGAATAATCTATCGTGCTTTTTTTTAATTAAAGGAGACTTCTGTATTAGCCATCTATATTTGAATATTTCATGTTACTGATGAAATGGTATTTAATACAGAGAAGTTAAATATTTTTTAACATCTTTTTAAAAGAAAATAAGGATATTATCAATGTAATTTAAAATTGACCTTTTGATTTGTGTTTAGAATTTTACATTTTATACTCATCCTACAGTATATTATTTGAAAACCATATTGCAAAGAAAATTGACCTAATAATGATGATATAATGTTTGTGGTATTTTTATAACGTAACCATTTATGAACAAATATATTGTTAATGACAAATTTGAATAACATCAAAAGTTGAATTATATATGAGTAGCACATTAGCACATCAAAAAAGTAATTTAATACATGATAGTATTTATTAGTTCCCATTTTGATGTATCCACATATTTTATCTAAAATAAGAAGAAGGTATCCAAGGTAGAAGGTATTTAAGGATAAAAAAATAAATGAAAGAATATCGAAAAATGGAAGAAAAAAAGGCCAAGTTCTGGATTTGAATGATATTGAATATATATAACAGCCTCCAAGTAGACATCATTCCCGGAGTTGCCCTGCACTGCCAGTATAGGATGCTTCCACATATAATACTCCATGTTTTAAGCTTAGTAATATGTTCTTTGCCCAACATCTTGATACAGCAGAAACATATATTTGAAAACTTAGCTAAGTGAATCCAGACTAAATTGTGTGTCAAGAAAAACAGGAACATTTGTCTTTTTGGCAATTTGATCTACATAGCCAAAGTCCTAGCCCTAGCCCTAGCCCCAGCCCTAGCCCTAGACATTATTCCAGTTTTCTAATTGTATTTTATAACCACTTATTTATAAGGAAAAATAATGCTATGCCACCGACTCATAATCACGTGTCTACTTTAGAAAACCTGGGGGGAAAATCCAAAATTATTTACTTTTTTTTTTTAATTCCTTTGAAATAACTTCCAAGTTCCTTTTTAATTTTCAGTCTAGAATGGAATATTGTTTATAAGGGAGTATTTCCTCCTATAAGACAATGCTAAGGTTCCATTTACCCTTTAACTACCTATCTTGTCGTTAATATTTGTTGTGTCTGTATTAAATTGGAAATGAGGTAATTAGAGCTGTCACACTATATCACAGCTCTGTTAAGCTTAGTGTACCCATAATTTTTTAAAAACTTTGTCGATTATTGCTATGTAGACTATTCATAAAAAAAATAAAAAAAATAAAAAAAATAACCCAAGTGATATTCAAAATCATCAGGAACCATGAATCAGTAATAGTAAGCCAGTGAGTGAAATCTATGCTAAAATTAAAACCAAGATAAACTTCCATAGTTCTGGTTAGTGAAGTAAACAGCATATTTTGATCATTTTATTTCAATGAACACCTTATAGTTCTGACTTTTCAGTATTACACCATCTTCAAAAACATTCTGACCATTCTAAAAAAAAAAAAAAAAAGAGAAATAAAGTGCAACATTCTAAATTCAACCTTTCAGCATTAAACAACTCTTTCAGAACATTTGAACTTTCTAAAAATTTATGGGCGACCTGGTTGCATGCCTATTATCAGTTGCTGTTATTTGAATTAAGTCACTAGGTCTAGAAAGGAGATTTTGAGTGGCATCATTTATGTTTCCTGTTGACATTGGCGCAGCAAAGCAGGGAATACTCTCTACTATTATATATTATTTGGTTTGAAACATAACAACAGACTTTACAGGCAACAACTAAGGTAAATTTACACATCGCAGAACAAAAACATATGAAAAACAAACTAATATACTATGCAGCTTTTGAGTGCTTCCAAGGGGAAGTTTTCAATGAGGAAATGTATGGGTAAGACTTTTAATATTTTCATTGGAAGTTATTATAGTTCAATATAAGTATATGAGTGGGTGGTAATTTAATATGAGTTTAGTTATAAGAATTCTAATATCATTCCAGCTCACTGATATCCTACAATGAAGGTTTTCGAAAGCAGTACAATTTACTTAATTAATGTATTTTACAATATTCTATTCCCAAATAACACTTCCTTATTATATGGCTTCCCCATAATAGTTGATATCATCATCAGACAGAGGTTGAAACATGTCTTGAATTTGTTAGAAGGAAAAATATAATCAACAAAAGTTTCTGTTTATAATTAATTCTATTTATCCACAAACACACACACATATATACGTACATACTTATGTATGCACACACGCACGCAAGCACACACACCAGTCATACAATTGTCCTTAATGGTATGTCATTAATGCCTATATAGAAGTTTGGTTCACCAAATCCCAGTGGTTATACACAAATAGAAAAAGATATATTAATAGGAAAAACACCCTGCTATTCTGTATTAAATAGTGTAAAAGCCAACACCTATCCTCCCCACATCAAAATTTCATTCCAATTATCCAATTGATTTTCTAAATCCCAGTGGTTATATACAAATAAAATAAGATAAATTTATGCACTAAAATACAAAAGAATAGAGATATATTGATAAAAATGGCAATTTAAATTTTAATCATGTAATAACCATCCTACAACCACCCCAAGTGCTCAAGCCAAAATTTCATCTCAACTGGCCCAGACGTTATCTAAATCCCAATGGTCATGCACTAATATAAAACAGATAAATGCATATATATGTATATATTTGGTCAAGGTGTTTCTTTAAAGATCAAGGATTATTATTGTTCAGTGCACAGATGCAAAAATATAGAACCAGTAGCTATGATGGATAGATAGATAGATAGATAGATAGATAGATAGATAGATAGATAGATAGATAGATAGATGGATGGATGGATGGATGGATGGATGGATGGATGGATGGATGGATGGATGGATGGATAGTTAGATAGATAGATAGATAGATAGATAGTTCAATTTTCTTTGCAATATTATTTTCAAATAATATACTATAGGATGAGTAAAAAATGTACAAACTAACATTTTCAATTAAAATGTTATTTTTAAACTATATTGATACTATCTTTTCTTTCTCTTTTAAAATATTTATAAAATATTTAATTTCTGCCTTTTAAATAACTTTTCATTGGTAACATCAAATATTAGACTATGTCTTTTCATGATGAATTACAAAACATATTTTGATTTTAAATATATATATTTCATGTAAACTTGTAAACATCAATGTTCTTCCAAGAAGAAGCTCACTATGAGGAAATCAGTGGGTGGAAATTTTATAATGAGTTTAGTTCCATTGATTCTGGAACATAAACAATCATGTCATTTACTTCTAAGAATTAGGTTGCTATGAAAAAAAATGTGTGGATGAGGAGTTTATGAGGAGGAATCACACAAAGTTCAGATGTGGACATCAGTGAATGATAATTTTATTAAGAAATTAGTTCCAAGAATTCTATCATTCTATTTCATTAATAACCTCTTAGTGTACTATTTCTCGGAAGGTTTCAAAATCTGATATAAGAAGCTATATAACTAATTATTATTTTTTTTTGCTGTTAACAATCTTTTCTCATCAGATTACATTGCTTCCTTATTATATACTAGCAGATATACCCAGTGTCATTGAATATTTGTTCCTTCCAATTTTTTGTTACCCTGGATCAAATATTCTTTACCTGGTAACGAATATTTGTTCCCCAGATGAATATTTGTCTCCCCCCCCCCCCAACTTGTATCATTCTCTGTTAATAGAAATGATCATTTTTCCACCGGAATGAATGTTCGTCCCAAGATATAGATGGTGTCAATGTTTAGACCATTAACACAATGTTAACACTACCAAATTATTAGTTCCCCAATTAGATAATTTATTTCACATAATTATCCCAGTGATGTATTGAATGTTCAGGTGAAATTGTATTCTGTGGCCATAATTCCAGACATTTTTTTGTCAGGCAACTCCTTCTAAACTATAACATATAGGATATATGTAGTTTAATATGGTAAGTGTTGTAAGCAAACATTTTTTTACAGAACGAGTTACCCCCTGGTATGGTAAAAATGAATTCATATTTCTATGCCAAAAAGAAAAAGAAAAAAAGAGGCCTTAAAAGACCACAATGGTGTAGTGGTAAAGGCACAGGTTCCTAAGCTGGAAAGAGGTTATTCAATCCCAGGCCTGGCTCCTCTTTTCCTCTCCATCTTTTTTAAGTTTTGCTTTTTCCTTCATTTTTTTCATATTATCTTTTTGCTTTATCCTTCTTCCGTTCTTTTGATTCCTGATAAAGTGGCATATAGGTCAATCGTGACCAAATCTGGCAACACTCTTCCTGATTCTTGTGAGCATGCATGTAAAGAACCAAACAAAATTAAACTTGCTCGTCAGGGTACATACATCTATGCAAAGGATATTTTTTTCAGACCAAAATAAGTTGAGCCATCTGGCCACACCTCTTCCTGTGGATGTGGCAAGCTAAAAATGTTTAAAGCTGTTACTAAATTATGCAGGCAAATCCTTCTTGGATTACAGACCGGAACTTGCCATTAACACACATCTTATCTGTGTGATTGATTTGGGATGGGTCTCACCTGGCTACATCTCTTTCTCTGGTAATGTCAGGCTAATAATAATTTCTGTATGTGTGTGTATGAATGTTTGTGTATGTCCAGTTCATGTTAAACAATCACACCAACACATTCAAGGATGGTAGACACATTCTACACCATGGATGATTTTTACCCAAAATTTTTGGGAGGCCTGGACAAACCTCTTGCTGAAGTTATAAGAAGCTAAATGTGCCAAAAATGTTACTTACATAAACCTAAAATGTGATATGCATACTCATGATGACTCTAGGATTGACATGGGCTGAGTCCCACATGCCCACACGGCTTCTTTTGGGCATGACATGTTAAAATACCAAAATTATAATTAGTAAAAAAAACCTTGGTCATGGTCAGGGCCACACTTAGCCACACACCTCTTCCTTGAGGAACAGATTTCTAAAGTGGAACTCAGTGATCTCTTCCCTGGACATGACTTTTCCTCCCTTTTTTCCCCCTTTTTTCCCCCTCTTTGTTCCTCTTCTCTTATTCTGAAAAGAGACAGGAAGAGTTTTAATATAGATTGGCATGGTACCCAGAATATTTTATGTTTGCCACTCTGTTGGTGTGGTCCATATTGATCATGTTGATAATTGTGCATATGCACCATATAGTCATACAACTTACTCTGATTGTGTGAGGTCAAAAATTCCAAAAAAAATGTTAGCGAGGACAAACCATTGGACTTACAAACATAAAAATTGGCTTGCACACACACATGGCCACACCTTTTCCTCTGGCCATGTCAGGCCCAAAAAATAAACAACCTGAAATGGTACTCACACTAAACCTCTGGACACTTCTTATAGGGGATTGGGGGAAGGGGGGGGGGGGGGGGGGGGGGGGGGACAAATATTTGTGGGAGGAATGAATAATCCTTCTCTGGGGGAATAAATATTTGGGAGAACAAATATTCTCAACATGGGCATTATCCAGGATAAAATGTTGTAGTCAAGATTCTTATTTACTTTACCAAACACTTTGGTGTCAACATTTCCTGCTAGGAGAGTAAGCATGTAACACTTCCCAAAGACAATATCAAGACAATAAACATTCCAGGGAGAACATGAAGGATTCTGTTATGAGTGAACAGATAAAATCCATCAGTTGCTATACACACCAATGACTTCCAATTAGATGGTAAATTTGATAACTGTTGAGTTGTTTGTCTGTCTTAGGTATTTCTAAAGTCCATAAATAAATTTAAAAAAAAACAGGGAAAAAAAGGAACAAGAAAAATAAATCAAAAGAATAATAGAGTAAAAATAAAATAGGAATAATAAATCTAGAAAACATGAGATAACACATTAAGGACAGATTGCCTAATATTGTACAAAGACCTGTGTTTACATAGGGAACAGGAAATAGCCTTTCAATATTTGATCTAACACAAAATTACTTAGTTGTTTGATATGGTTACGTTTGTTGATCCTGGACAGGCCTTATAACATGAATTTATTTAATCCCAGTTGGTAAGAAACATAGCTAATAACCAGAAATTACAATGTATTTAACTCTCTACATGTTCATGTTTGAATATACTGTAGTTCAGGGGGTGGTAGAGCTAAGTTAATACAGTAAATACACCTTGCAGTGAAAATGTGGTATCTCAAGAGAGGTGGTCTTCCAATAGAGGAGTCTCTCAAGAGAGGCACTACTGCAGTATCTCTATTTCTTAGAAGCAGTGAGCAAACTTATGAATTTTTACTGGTAGGTGTCCAATAATAACACCATCTTTCCCCCACAGCTACCTGTCAGGACAGTGACATTGTTAGGTTTTCTTCACATACTCAAGGATCTCTGATAACTGCCACTTATATTAAGAAAAGACATGATAACTGCAAAGTGAAGGTTCTTTCAGACACATCTACTTCTCTTAACTAGGTTCTCAAGTGAATTTCAACCCATGTGAAGGTAGTTAAAAGTTCCAGCTAAATTTCTTCTTTCTAATAATAATAATAATAATAATAATAATAATAATAATAATAATAATAATAATAATAATAATAATAAATGAATAAAAAAATTGGGGTGGGCTAGAACAATGAAAATTTAGATAAACTAATTATGTTCTCACAAAAATATTGTATAATTATATTTTCCAGAACTGGTTATGTGAAGCTACATTTGTCTAAAATGTTTGTTATACTTTTTTAAAAAATTTAACTTTTTAAAATTTGTGCTCAAGCTGAATCAAAATGTTTATTATGTATTGTTTGGTTTCTTTATTGTAATTTATTTGCTACCATAGGAGATCATCATACCTCCCATAAATGATTTACTGATAAGAAGGCAGGTGCCAGTACATCCCTACATGTTCATTATTTTTAGTAGGCAATCAGTAAAAAAAGAGAAAATTATATATATCCAGTTTTTTGCTAATTCATTAAATTAACTCTTGTTAATACTATCTCCTTGAATAGTCTTAGTTTCCAAATATTGTAATACTGCAGTGTGGTTCACATAATTCAAATTTAGTTAGCATGAATTTTTTATTTATTCAAAATCTTCCTTGTGTCCCCATATTGGACTAATACAAAATATTCTAACACAAAGCTTGCCTGATATGAAAAATTAAATAGCTCAAACTAAGAATAACCATTCTTTTTGTTTTACAAGCACCTAAGATTTGGTTTTGAAAAAAACCCACGTATCTAGCCATGGCAAAATGTTGTTTTTATCCTTTTTTTGGCCTTATGCTGTGCAAAATTCCACAAGGAAATACACACTTTGAAATTCTCACAAAAAACACCCAGAATTATCCACACAGCAGGAAGGTTATTATTATTATTATTTATTCCCTTGGTTATGCAGAAAACTCTTGTTCTTTTATAGTGACCCTTTTACATTACAGTATGCAAAAGTCGAAGTGCTAAGGTTGTGGAAGAGCTCCTGAGTCATCATTTTGAGCTGATTTCAATGTAGACTACACTTTTGAAGAGTATGCATGTGTGCATGCATGCTTGCATACATACATACATACATACATACAGACAGACAGACAGACAGACAGACAGACAGACAGACAGACAGACAGACAGACAGACAGACAGACAGACAGACAGACATACATACATACATACATACATACATACATACATACATACATACATACATGCATGCATACATACATACATACATACATACATATGTATGTACATACGTACATACATATGTATGTACATACATACATACATGCATGTGTGCATGCATGCATGTGTGCATGCATGCATGCAGACAGACAGGCAGACAGACAGACAGACAACAGAGAGACAGACAGACAGACAAACAGACAAGTATTTACTATTTTACTGTGTTGCTATGCATTTGTTGGTCAATTTTATATATCAAAACTGTAGGATTTTCAATGTTGACTCATTTTTTTCTATCTTTCATTTCATCTCCCTTCCTTTCCTTTTTCCTTCATGTCTATCTTTCCCTTCTATCATTTCATTAGAACATCTCTTCAGGAACATTTATGCCTAACTTGAGTTATATTCCTGCAGCAATTTAACATCAGAAACAGGTGAAATGAGCTACCTCTTCTCTTTGGGTTAATATTATTGTCATGCCACTGAAGCAAGTGAAGTTTACTCATCAGGAATAATTTGCACAACTTGAAAAGGAAAAGTCTTAACAAATTATTATTTCCTGAAGGCTGCAATAAAAATTACAACAATGAAGTTTGACTATAATGGGGACAAAAATCAAAATTACCAAAGGCTATGAGGGACCTCAGAATTGAATCCCAATGGAACAGAACACAATGGCAGTAAGTTCTTTACTGGAAGTTAGGTTATATGCACCGTCAAATGCTTGTGAATCAAATATAAGTAAATAATTCAGGGATAAATCATTGAGATGATGCCAGCTTTAGTACAATTATAAACCCTCAATCTAAGGTAGCCTACAATACCTGTGTAATTATAGCTATTATACTATTCATAATTTTAACATGATTAGACAGAAAAATGCAAATAATTAATCCTGCTATAAAAGCTCCACCCCTTATGCAGTTAATTATTCCATTGCTATTAGTTTATTTCTATTTTATACTTTCTTATTACTTTTCTTACAAATTCTACCACCAATATGACAGTTCTAAATCATACAAAACCAAATAAACTTTGAGCTGATTAAACATTTCATAGTAAAATAATTTAGCTCACTGTAACTAAATAAGGATTCTGTTGGCAAAAATAAAAATTAGCCATGATAACTTGTGTTTGTTATGGTTGAGAGGATACACATGCGCATTAGTAAATCATGTTGGTATATATTTCAGCTGATTCGTTCAGACTGACACAACATTGCAGCCTGCAAAAGAGCTATTCAAACTATATAGCTACATCGATTTTGGCTACAACTCATACATATCATCATGATTATGGTGAGTAACATTGTGGTAGGAGCTTGCCTGCTCAGTATGGCATTCATCCTGACTGATGCAAGTCACTTCAGAGGTGCTACCTTCCAATGGAGATCAATTGGAGGAAGAGAGGTAAATAATGATGTCCCCTCTACTATGATATATTCTAGTAATAGGCCTACATTAAATAATATATACCGAAAATACAGAAATTTTAATGACAATTTTAATGTAACAATGTAAGGAATGGTGCCTATTTATTATATAAAAGCCCCCATTAATAATATTAAATTCCTACCAAGTATTATACATTAAATTTAAATATTTTCAAAGAATCTAGTGGGCTGTGAGATGTCTTTGCAGCATTTTTTTTTTCAAAGTCTACCAGCATGGTCAGTAAGACAACCTCAAGCCTTGAATTTTTTTTTATGTGTGCAGCTGTTGAAGTTGTATTTGTTATGTAGAAAGTGAAGAATTGGTGCTGGGAGGAAATATGGTTGGTCACACTAAAATTTTATGGGTTCTGAGTTATAATACTTCAGGTACAGATTAAAAATAGATCATAAGTGTAAATTATGGTTTATTGTGGTAACTATGAAGAAGTTGCTCATCAACAAATTCTCTGAATATATAGCCTTGCAACAACCAAGCTACTGTAGAAATAAATATTTTGTAATAAACAATTTTTAAACTTTTTTTTGTTGTCAGGAATGCTCTTAACTGTTGAAATATCTTTTGAATATGTAATAAGTAAATAATATATATATAGTGAAATTCCATGGGGGTGGGGGAGAGTGCCAAAGTGGATATTCCAATGCAAGCTACTTTCAGTGGCTGAAAGAAAAAATTGAAAGATTGGCTAAACAAGAACTAGCTCTTATGGAAAGACAGTGGGTTTTGGAGACTGATAGAGCCTGTGAATCCTTGTGAATTAATGTCAAACTATTAATTATTATTGTTTATTGCTTGGCATTCCTTTTTTTAATCCTTGGTTTCCACCAAATCCTTAGCATTCAGGAAGGTTAGAATGTATAGAATTACAGTACCTTCTATTCACATGTTCATTTGAACTTTGTCATATTTTATACATCATATAAATCTAGTTATTTTCACTTCTAATATCAAACAAACACACTTCAAGCAATGTCAAATGATGCAATTATTAAGTTTTAATTATTATTTTAAAATAATTTTCTTTCCTGCACCACAGATAGAAATAACTCATCGAATAGCTTGGAGACGGACATTCAATGATAATTATACTAGTTGCAACCCTGCATCAGGAGGATTACTGGTCACTGGGGGAGATCTTGACCAGTGCACAGCAATAGACAACTGTAATGATGTCATTGGTGACACATCCTTTAGATGCACTGATTTTAGCATTCAAGAGGACTGGGTGTCTGGAATTGGAACTAATACTTACACTCTACCAGCTGCCTCAGATACTTTTGAAGCATCGTAAGACATTAATTGAAAAGTTATTGTTAACTCAGTGCCAGTGAAAATAAACTTATCATGTTAAAATTATCAAAATGATGATGAAAAAATTGTGATTTCCATTTTTCATCATATCATTTAGAAGATTGATGTATAATTGGGTATATGATAATTTGTTGTAGAATGAAGAGATATTTACAATGGTAGCAGATATTATGTACTCTTTCTCAATGAATGTATATGTATCTATATATGTTTAATATAAATATGTGTATATATCTATGTATACATGTACTTGTAGAGTTACGAAGCTTTGGCTGAGAAAATAGTATTAAATTATTGCAATGACCAACATCCAAAAACCAACAGCTGTAAACCACTTATAAACCTCCATTGGAAAAAGAAGAAATGAAAAAAAAGAAGAAAATATTAGGTTGTGAAGAAAGTAGCAATAAAAATTTAGTCTGTAATTTTTCTATTTTATTTATATATTTTTAGCTATTAATTTTCCATCTAATCAAGTCCCAAAAGTATGCAATAAACCCACAGCCAAAGCTTGCAGTTGTAAAACACTTTTTAATTCAGGTTAGAAGAATGAGTTAATTATAGTTGAAGGAATAATAGCAAACCTATAATAATTAAGAAAATATTATCTGTCTGTAATCCTTTTGCCTATCTCAGTTTTGGGAAAATCGACTCCAAATTTTCATAGTACCTTCAGGGGCCCAGGGAGGATGTCACTTGGGGAGAGTTTTTTTTTTTTTTTTTTTTTTTTTTCCTGTTTTGGACATAATTGAGACAATGGTCAATACAAGGGTTCATGGGGTGGTGTGGGAGGGAGCATCTCTTTCATCTGGTGGGAAAGCATCCCGCCCATGGTCAAAAAAACAACAACAACCTATCAACTAGTTCAAAGTGATGGAAGTGATTGTAGAATATCAAAATAGCAAGCCATAGAGAGTTCTGCTAAAGGGGTCACACACACCAAGTTTCAGTTTAAATTCAATCCAGTAAGATACTTATGGTGGCTTAAAAGTGTGCATCTGCTTTTCCGGAGCAGTTGGGGATATTATATATATATATATATATATATATATATATATATATCAACATCACTACTGTTATACTATTATATATTTTAGTTTTGCAGGTGGAGCCTGGATTAACACTCTCATCATTGGAGCTGGTGGAAATTGGGATCTGAGGGTCAGAGGAAGTATAGCAATGAGGTCTGATGGTATTCTAAATACCTCTCCAGTGGCTTCGTCCAACCCAATAATTCGACTTCAATACAACTGCAGTCATACGATAAGGATTCCAGGTATGTTTACAGCTAACTTTCCAGAAATTAATGTCTAGTTTGCCTAACCTATGTGTATGCAGTTATCAACAGCAACAAAAATTAAAGATACAAATTAAAAAAAAAATATAATAATGATAAATATTTAAAATAATGTATCTATATAGTAAAGTTAATTATGAGTGTCACTAGTTTTAGTCTCTTTATACCATAAGCCATCGCTGGATATGTCATGTCTGCATTTTTTATATTTTCAGTCACATTCCTTTGAGAATCAATTCTGTCAAAACCTCCTAGTTTGTTTAATCTTGCACTTTATATATATATATATATATATATATATATATATTTTGTAATTTGGATGCTATATGATTGATTGATGGCCTTTGGGTGTGCATGGTACTCTTCCCTGTTGCCATAAATCATATCTTGTGTATATATGTGATTTTATATTGTAAACTATCTGCAGTTAAGATAAGTTATTCGTGATAATCTCTTCAGCTTTATAATTTTTTTGTCCTGGATATATTAACATGCTCACAGGAAGAGGTGTGGCTAAGTATAACCCAGCTCATGTCCAATGGATTGGCATAAGTTCTATACTTAGCACTTTTAGCTTGACGTGCCCAGAAGAAAAAATGTTTCCAGATAGGACCCAGTCCACATCCAAGTTTTTTACAATATACCATTTTTAGCTTTTTAAGCATTTGTAGCCAAACAATCCCAGAGGATGAGGTATGGCCAGGTGGGGCCCAGCCTATGTCACTCCCAGTGTCTAGATGTGTTATCATGCAAATATTTTTTGGGAGAAAAGCAATTCACAATATAGGATGTGTCTACACTGAAGAGTAAGTTTATTTGTTTTTCTGCTTAGAAAGAGATTTGGACAGATTCAAACATGCATACATACTTATTAACTACTACTTTTAGCTTAACCAGCCTGAATAAAGAGATATCAACAGGTGGGACTATACTAAATCACTCCAAAAGTGATGAAGGGCTGATTTGCATGTGAAATTTTAGTTATTTGTGTCCAAGTGTTTGTCTTAAATACTATATTTGGCAATTTTAGATTCATATATCAGCAGAAAGAGGCATGCTTTGA
Source organism: Lycopodina hypogea (assembly GCA_963969325.1). Classification (NCBI taxonomy): domain Eukaryota; kingdom Metazoa; phylum Porifera; class Demospongiae; order Poecilosclerida; family Cladorhizidae; genus Lycopodina; species Lycopodina hypogea. The sequence goes on from OZ017790.1 coordinate 8,401,769, forward strand.
TAAATCAAAATTTTCATTCCATAAACCTGCTCAGTGTTGGATGTATCTATCCTGAAGAGTGAGATTCCTTTGGTACAGCAGTTTATAGGGAATATAGATGAACATATTCTCAAGTATTCTTTGCCTTATACACCAGGAGGAAGAGGTATCTAGGTGGGAACCAGCCTATGTTGATCCCAGAGTTATGATGTGTAGCATGAAAAAAATTCAAATATGTAAGATAAAAATTTTTCTTGAGTACCTTTTTTTTGCTCACAAACTTGTTTTTACGGAGTGTTACTACCTTGTTGAAACTTCATCAGACACCCAGTACTACTATGGTCCTGGTTCAACTCCTGGTCATGGCTGAGTTTCCCCCCCTCCCTCTTTTTAATTTTTAGCCACACATGCCCACTACAAAAGGCGAGCCCAGGTGGCTGTATTAAAAAAAAAACAAAAAAAAAACACACCAACATTATTGTTAGGATGTATGTTACTTAAAGAGCGAATTTCTTTTGATTTGGTGTTTTGGAATTATAGTGAGTACACACAAACATACATACACTAGCAGCATATTATAGCAGGCATCGCTTGGTCTAATATCAGCATTAAACACTATAGTAATCCTTGAAGAATGTCCTTATATTTTTGTTGGTGTACTGCCCCATAACATTTCAGTTAATGTCATTGTGAAGTGCTTGGCACGAAATTTGTAATAGGAATCCTACTTCCTTTTGAGTTTCAAGAGATATGCATATTAGGGTCCATTTTTGAATTTTACTAAATCTCTTCTGACCTTTGCAACCAGTGGTTGATTGATACAAATATTGAAGTTCACTTCATTGCTAAAAGAAGCCTCAGCAGCACTAGTGCCAGTTCTACTCTCTTCGCCAACATCCATAGTCTGTTAATTTTTTTTGGTTTGTTAATACAAATTATGATAATTCCTTGTGGTTGGAGGCACTGGTCACCAGTAGGGTAAAGCTGCTCAGTTCCACACTGCATGTGTAAATAGCCAATGAGGGCCCAACCAAGATAGCTGACCAATGTAGCCTGGTTATTTCACTGTTGTCACCCACAACTGTAGAATGACATACCTAGATATTTGTGGTGGTGATCATTAGCTAGTATTCTGGCTAAATTCTCAAACACATAACCATTCAGTGAAGGAGGAAATGTGATAGAGCCCTACGGAGGGCTCCATTTTCACTACACATAATTTTCAATCAAATTAACTATTTAATACAACCATTTTTGGAGTTGGAATTTTACCTCAAGTTTGATTTTTATCCTCTAGCAATGAAGCTCTAGAAGTTTTAAAAGTTACTTTATTGTTTTTGGGCTGGTCAAACTTATCTCAGGTTTGATTCCTAGTCATTGCTGTTTATTTATTTCTTCCCTTTTCAACTATTTTTCCCAGTGTAACAGAACAGTAAGAGTCTCTCCCCCCCCCCCCCCCCCCCCCACCTTTATCTTAATAAGAAACACCATGTTATAAGCAAGTGTGTTTTTGACTGAAAATTTCAAGCCTATTTTTTTTTATTGTGGCTGTGATCTCTAAACTCTACCCTGGAAATGGTAAAGGGTCTAGACAAGAGACTAATGCATTTAGGCAAACAAAGTATTGGAGTCTGTATCCAATACATGAATGCTACATGTGTAAGGTTAAAAACTTCCTTATAATTTCTAATATTTGTGACACACAATTGGATATATTATGTGACATGCTGGACACAGGAACAATAAATATGAGGGGAAAAAGCTAATTTCAGGCTATCGTATGATTACCACTAACCAATAGTATCAATGAAACTGACTAGTGTTACATTTTCCTGTTCTTCTTGCAGTTCAGGATGCAGATGGAGATGTTATTCGATGTAGATATGCAAATTCATCTCAACGAGAGTGTGCAAATATTTGTAATGGATTTCCTAATGCTATACTTGATGAAGTGAGTGCAGTCATAAAAATAGGAAGTAATTATAATCAATTAAGCTAAATTCATTGTGTTAGCTTATTAAATAGAGATATTAAAAATAAAAAATTTTAAACATATTTTACTACCTCTATACATTGAGTGTTCTGATAAAAACATTCCCCCCAACCCCCAGTACAATTTTACTTCTGTTATATCATTTCAGGTGTTAAGAGTAGGGTCAGATAAACTCAATTGAGCTTAATTGTTGTGTCCCTTCAATATGCAGTGCACAACTGATTAAATTATTGCTTGTTGGGGCATAATATTGAGTACTAGATGCTCTGTACAAAAACCCAAAAAGTGAAAAATGATATCCATCTAATGAATGCACACACAAACATAATACTGTTATATGTAAGTGAAGTACTTAAACTACTTGAGCTCCATTTTTGAAGAATCTATAAATATGAACATGGACTGTTAATAAGTTCATTTACAGTAGATGAAACATCCACACAAGTTTACAATCTTTATATTGCAAATAACAATTGATCAAAACTGTAACCATCTGTAAGGAATCTATCTCCTCTTAGACAAGCCACCATCCTGAAATTTTCTCTGAGTAGCAAATAGTAAAGTATTCACATTAGGAAGTTAAACCTTGGTTTCTTAATTTTTTGGTTAAATTTAGAAGTAAGTTACTAAGTGATCCTAGCAAAACAATTTTGGGATCATCAATTGCTTCAAAATTCAAAGCAAATACTCTCATAGATCAAATTTTAAGCTGGTAAAGTTATTATGTTTGATATGACTGTGGCTATTACTGCTGGGAAACCACAAGGAAGTTATATTTATTGTTCAATCATCATTATGGAATATTGCAAGGAGATTCGCCAATCTTATGACCTGTAATTGTAAATGAGGTTGTTTCTTCATTAGAAGTGAAACACTCTAGCAAGCACTAACTAACTGTTCACATTTATCTGTTATAGGTATGTGGTATCAATAAAAAATAATGCTTGTCTTAATACCAAACACATAATAGATTTCTATATAATATTAATTCAAACTCACCTTGCACAAGATTACATCAGAATATAATAGATTTCAATTCTCTAGTGCCAAATTCAATGAGAACTTCTTCCTAGTGCAGTCAGTTGTAAGTTAATTTGATTCATTAATGATATTCATTTTAGTCAAAAAGGTAGTAATTAAACTCTTTTTTTTTTTAATTAATACATGTTGAAATTTCATGATTTGTACTTGAGAAGGAATTCTTACTTTAATATTTCATTTAAATTTAAAATTATTTGGTAGACATATACCTATGTTGCAATTTATTTAATATTCATCAGGAAACCTGTACCATCTCGTACAATGCAATTGATCAAGTTGGACTGTATGCAGTAGCCATACAGATTGAGGACTTCATCAACAGTGCAAGTACTGAACCTCTCAGCAGTGTCCCCTTGCAATTTATAGTGGATGTTTTTAACTCTGACCTGCCATGCTCGGCTGGACCCGTCTTTGTTCAGGAAACTCCCACTGATGACTCCTGTATTGGAGTGAATGACACCTACACGACTAGACTAGTGGCCTTTTCTGAATCATCCAAGTAGGTTGAAATAATGCAGCACAATAGCTTTGCTAGAGAGTTGATGTCCACTTACATGTTGAAATTAATTTGTCCTGTCAATAGATTCGCCTCTGACTTGAAAATGTTACTTTATGTGTGATTTTTTAAATTATTTTATTGTTTAGAACCCTTTTTTTATCCTTTTAAAAACCCTATCAAATATATTTTGACTGACATCAATAGGTAAAAGCATTTTTAGTGTATTTTATTTGGCAGTTTTAAATATTCAAACAGAATGGACATAGAATCAATAACAAGATAAATATGTACAGTTTCTAGAACATATTTTATCTATATCAAGCTAATTTTCATAGACCAGTTTATAATTATCACTATAATACATACACATAATTAAAAATGAATATTCCAATGTAAAAGTAGACAGGTTAGTAGTGGGCTGCATATCCAATAAGTCAATTTTATTTCTAACATTTATTATAGTTATTTTTATCACTGAAAATTGGTGGTTACAATGGCTGACTATCTGGTGAGGACTTCCTGATATGCTTGCATCTTGGATCCTTCCTTGCACAGGATAAAGAGACCTTGAGGAATACTCACTTCATTGACTCCACCAAAAATCTGTCCATGACTGTAGATCTTATGAACTATACAACTAAATCCTGATTCCTTCATCAAAGAAACTTAAAGGCCCAATCTCTATTTATAAAAGATTTCAATATATATACTGTATATATATATCAATGAATTACACCTAATTCTTTACAAAATGTGTACACTAATTAAAATCTATGTAAAAAGTTACAGGTTACATACTTCAAATCTAATTTTATAAATTCCTTACTATTCCTATCTGCATAGCATTATGGAGTTTCAGACCATATCTCCTCAAGGACTATTTCAGAGTGGATTGGTACAGGATCCTTTGAACCCCTCCATCTTCTCAACAATCATCACTTGGACTCCAACTCCTCAACAATTTGGCCTCAACATCTTCTGCTTCACTGCAATAGATAGTCAATTGTAAGTGAATGCTTGATATATATAGACAGATAGGCTTATGCAGGAACGTTTTAAATGTCAAATTCCTGATAAATATTATAGAGCAGCTGAACAGAAAGCATTATCAATTTCATTTATGAGTTCACTATTCAATTTTTACTAAACCTAAAATGAAATCCATAAAAGAGGATTCATTTTAATAGGTGAAAATATCAAGTACACAGAATTTAATCATACTCCTTATCAATCTTTTTCCCTCATATATTCCACCTTGCAATCATCGCACCAATCAACTTGAAGTGTCCCATCTGTACAGACTTGCATCACTTTACTTGGAGGAAGTAAGAATTTATGTCAATGATGTTGTCCTAGTTTGCTGTATTATGATTAACTTTCCTTGTACTGATATTGTTTTTGATTTTATATTGGGAGTGGATTAAATGGAGTACAAATTAATTTAATTTCAAAAAATCTAAAAATCTTCATTATATTTTTTCTCCCTTTATTTTCCTACCCCATTTGGATATATATGACATAATTAGCAGGTACTGTATAAAATATATTATTATTAATTTGTAAAGTTGACATTTTTTTAGTATATAATCTACAATAATCTTAAATATATTATATAATACATATTTGTTGTTTAAACATGTGTTATCCAAATCTAGTTAGTACTCCTCATGTGTTGCCTGATTCCATCTCTCCTACTGGTAGGATCTCACCCACTCCTTCTACAACATGGACTATGACCTTTAACCAGCCAGTGAGCACAACACCTTGGTATTCCTACCTCATAATCTTCTTAATATTGTTCAATGTGATGTTCCTTCAACATCCTTCTCTTTCTCTCTTATCAGCCTCTTAATAAAATTTGACCTCTTGATCTTTAGAGAAAAATTTTTCTTTTCTTTATTTAGTTGCATGTTTTCACTTTAATTCAAATCTTTATATTCTTCTTACTTTAGTAGTTCTTTTCCTGTTTGTATATTGTCTTTCCTTTCACTTTCTCCCTCTCCCATTCCATTCATTCCTTCCTTATTACTAATATTAATATTCTCCATTAAAGTTATTTTCAATATCACTTCTCTCATCCCTTTTATCATTATTTTTATCATCTATAATACTAGATCCGTAGGCCTGGAAATACTCGCTACATTCACCTCTATGAGAATGGTGTGGACACTCCAGTGCACTCTATTGATACGAGTACCTCCAATGAGGTGTTCTTCCCCCCACCAGGCAGCAATGGGAGAGTTGTCACATTCAGAATCAATTTCCAGTTTGTTTCAGGTCAAGAATATTATCTATTGATGGATTCAGGTAAATTTACTGAATTAGATATTTAGATTTTTTTTATTTTTAGAAATGCGAATGAATTTTATTATTCAATTTATAGATCAATCTTTATCATATCTCTGCTACGTTTGAACTTATTTGCATTTATGCTAATTTTTATGCTTTAAGTAAGCATGATTAATGATCATACCAATAGTATATTACTAATATATTAATATAATGTGCAGTTGCAATATATTATCAGATAAGCCTATTTTTCAATAGCAAAGTAGATTGATAACTTTTCTGGTTAAAAAATCAGCTATAAAAGTAATACGGTTGGATTCAGTCCAGTTGGTCAACATTTTTTTTTTTAATAGATGACAGCATATTAAAAAGCTTAAGTTGAATTAATTTGCAACTTTCAAATTGCTTCTATATGCAATTACTGGATGATAAATAATTTTTTTAAAGTTTTTTTTTTTAATCTCCTATATACTATACTTTTTATATACTGTTGAATTTGGATGAAATTTAGGCTGCCACATATACCTTGGTTCATGTTTTTGACTGTTACTAAGTACTTGTACTGATTCTAGTGCAGATACAGAGATTTCAAAATGTTATGTGTCTATATAAATATATTAGGTAATATTATTTCCATAGCTAATATTTTTGTAATAATTACAACTGGTCTATCTTTACTATCTTTATCACTTGGAAAATATAGTACAACAAAGATGAACCAAGTTTTAAATATTCAGGCAGAAGAACTATACAATTATAGATGTTATATTTATGCTGGATGCATGATACAAAATTATGACCACAGTGAAAATAACGAGAAATTATATATTATATGGAAGCTGTATTAATTTGTTACTTACATCTAAATAGTTCTAATGTTTGTTTTGATATTTCTTAGTAGGCACTATCTCAAACTACATTGCACTGATCTATATAAAATTTTATTAGAAATTATGCTTAACTTCCATGGATGCTTTGTTTCTCAAAATAATTTTCTAAAATGGTTAGGGACCAAGAACTCTACTTTTTGGAGCAATCTATAAGAAACAGCCAAGAGTGGACAACGTACTTCTATTTTTAAAATAACAGGTAGAAAGAAAAGATAAAGAAAGGAAAAATCCAGTGAATTAACATATGTAAGTGCAAAGATAGGACCAGGTATGTAATGGTGGATCATTCCACTTTGAAAAAAAGGACTAATTGGTGTGAACCAGCATTAAAGGTAAGTAGTGAGCTATCTACATTAGCTATAACATTAACTAAACTAAGCTTGGGTTGAGTTGCAAGTTTTATGAGGGTAAAACTTCAGTAGCATTTATATTAAATTGTTTCTTGTGTGTATGTGTGCTTGGTATATGTATTAAGAAATTTGGTCATTAATGTCTTTCAGGGGAATATGTATTAGTATCTTACCAAGCTGCTCACATAAAAAATTTAAAAATGCTAATAGAAAAAATGAATCTTAATATTAGATGATAGGAAAAGTTCTTGTATTCACCCTCAATGTACATAAAAGTGCTGATTCATTTTTTTTTTTTTTTTTTTTTTTTTTTTTTAGCATTGTTTCTTTAGAGTTGACTTTTAATTTTCAGAATGCCAAAGCCCTAGCATTGCATCTGCTGCAGTATTTTCCCTATCTCTCTCTCACATACAGGAGAAAAACTATTATTATAAAGAAATGGGAGAGAAAACAGTTGCAAAACTAAAATTCTGGGTAGTGGGCATGCACAAAATAAAGAAAAACATAAAATTGGCTGTATGTCAAGATTTCCCACTTTCAATGTTATCAAAAAAAAAATAATTCTTTTTATTTGGATTTTATGAATAATCCCATACCCTTTACCAAAATCTCATCCTTCATTGTGGTGCTATCAATTACCCATTACTAGAAATTCATCCAAACTGCTGATAAATGACTTTTGGTGACAATATGATGCTGTTGGATGCCAAAATTAAAGAGGCACAGGGAATATTCTTGCAAAATATCATTATAATTCATCAAATATCCAGGAGGAATTCCTGGATATACAGACAGACAGATATTGGTGATTTATTATCAGGATGAGGGGGGGGGGGGATATGAAATGTTGATTAAATGAAATAGCTACTATATATCATTTTGAAATGATCTCAACAATGCTAGGTGTTGCAGTGGGAGATATATTTTGTGGACCAGAATCTTTAGCAATCACAGACCCATTATTCTGGACTATTGTTGTCCGACAGTTTTCTAGTAAGTTTTGTATTTATTGATAACTAATTAAGTTTCTTTAATTTTATGAAATATATTGCAGGTATTTGAACCTGATACTAGTCAATTGCTATTTGATAAATAGAAATAATTTATGAAAAATATTAATGACTTCTGAAATGTTCCCTCCATCAGTGGCATAAAAGTGCTGCAAAAATTAATGTTTTGGAAGAGTATCCTTTGCCTAATCATATATATATGTGTATGTATATATATTTATAATATGGTGGGCTGCGAAACCCTCTGCCCCACCCCCCCCCCCACCACATTGAAATGAGATAATTGAGACAAGACATATGCGGGCTCCCAGCTTTGGTCTCCATTGAATCTTTAGACTAGGGCAACACTAATTACTTCATCATTAGTTTATATATAAAAATAGGAGCAATACAATCTTAGCTTACGCATAAGGTCTTATAGTATGTTATAAACAAGACTAAAATATATCAGAAAAGCTACTCCATGAACTTCACCTATATATTTATATAAATCAAAAAGTGAAATTATATATTTTTGTAATAATTTAAGAAATTAGCTATCAATAACCCTGACAAGCATTAAATTTATTAACAAAAAAAAAAAAAAAAAAAAAAAAAAAGGAATTAGTCTGCATTTTGGATACTTCATTCTGTATAGTCTAAATAGGTAAAAAAAAAATCCATTCAAGCTTTGGGCCATAGAGTCTTATTCAAATACATTCTGTGATAATTCAGAAGTAGTGATGTACTCTGAAATAGTGATCACTAAATATCTATTTTGAATTTAAGCTTTAAATGTTCTCTACCTGTAGATTGCACGCAAGATTCAGTTCGACTTGTGGGATCAACTCCAATGGAAGGACGTTTGGAAATATGCAACAACAATGTGTGGGGGACAGTTTGTGACAATAATTTTGATGAACGTGATGCAAATGTGGTTTGCCGACAGTTGGGGTACTCTCCCGTAGGTATGGTGTATAGATATTTAATTTTAGTGGTATTCCTTCATATATAACTTATGGGCAGTAATAGATGTGCAAAGATTAGATGTTTGGTAGTCAGGCCATAATTTCCTCCCCATTTTTTCCCCTTTCTAATCATCTATCTATTTACAAAAATTACATAGGATATATTTAGGAATATTTTTAAAGTAAGTAAGGAATATTTCTATCTCTGCACTAACTGGAGCTAAATGTTTTATAATTACAAGTTTGCATGAATGGTTCCACTCTTTACTAAATGAAATTGTCCATTCTGCTGCAGTGGAATTGAGTAATAAAACTATAGATTGAAATTTTAAATTACTGACTAATTACCTGTAGTGTCCATATAATATCTAAGTCGATATACATTATTTTTTATGGCCATTTATGTTTTAAAAAAAAATAAATATTTTATGTAGGTGCCACACCTCTGTTTGCTGTTGCTGCTGGAACTGGTCCCAAACTTCTAGATCACCTCTTTTGCAGTGGAACTGAAAGTCGCTTAATTGACTGTCCTCGAATGTTCCCAATAGGAATGCATAACTGTGATGGGTTTTATGGTGTTGGAGTAAGATGTCTTGTTTTAGAAGGTGTGTTATTTGAATGGGTATGGTTTTTGAAGTGATATAACTGGCTTGCAAAATGAGCAAAACAAATTTCATTACTTTAAAGAATTTATTTTCTCATTCATAAACTATGTATATATATTAAGGGTGAATTATTTTTATCCTGTTATACCTTAATCTGTTCCAGTATGATTTAATAATTCTTCGAAAATGAAAAAAATGTCTCAAGCCCTCTTAAATGAAAGAGAGCAGTTTGCATTAAGATCTGTGGCAAAAAATTGCTAAAATATATTAAAATTTATTGTTTAGGCTAGGCAAAAGAATTGCTTAGAGCACTTACATTAGGTTAAATGTGTGGTTTGATTCATAAATTTAGGATTTGTTAAAAATTCATTCTTGTCCATCATTTGTGGATGTCCGCATCCCCCCCCCCCCCCCCCACCCCCCAGAATTTTAAGTGTTTCTAGACCTAGCTGCCACAGGTAAAAGAAATAACTATCACTATCATTATCTGTATATTATACTTTTTTTGTCATTTGCAATAGTTTATGTTTTGTTGTTGTTGGGTGCTAAAGAATTGTAATAAAAGTATTGTTCTAACAAATTCCCTGTAACTCAGCTATGGACATGCAGCAACTATTCATGGATATATATATATATATATATATATATATATATATATGAATGTTGTTAGGCCAGTTATGAGTAGTTTCAATTTGAAAAACCACTGGTGTATACAAGTAAGGTATACATGATTTCTCAACTCTAATAATCACAAAAAAAATTACAATACCATCAATTCAAATTAAATTTAATAAGGCACTATGTGTGGTATCCTATGAGTTCGTTTCCATTAAATTAAAAACACAATTTATTCCAGTCATACACCACACATCTTTGCTATGTATCTAGCATGGTATCTGTTATTCTAATAAGTTCTGCATTAGAAATACAATAAAAATATATGTAAAATTAAGATTCAATCATTACCTTCTAAGTCACCCTTTTCCACATAAACAATTTTAATTGCAGGTAATACTGGTTTGGGAACTAGAGCTCAAGTAGGAATTGGAGTTGGTGTTGGACTTGGAATACTGGCTCTGATTATAATCACTGTTATTGCAGTTGTTATATTGCTTGTGATCATAAGTAATACTCAATCCAAGTGAGTCATTACACAAATCAATTTTATAATATTGTAGAGTTATAAACCAGCACATTTTCTAATGTTAGAAGTAATCTGTAATAATATATCAATATTCTGGTTACATGAAATTTTATAACCCATTTAATTTGAAATTTATGTTTTAATTAAAGATTTTTCTAATGTAAGCTCACTTTCTTTAACTCCTATCACATATAGCATAAAATAAAATAATAATTGAAATAGATATTTTTTAAAAGTATTGCATATTTTAAGCTTAGAGCTGCTCCACCAACATATATACACTGTGTTATTATTATAAATATTGATCATCTGTAAATTCGTTAATGATATATATATATGTATGTTCCCACTGCAGAAACTAATTTTCATGCTCCACATAAAAAAAACTAAATTGAGAAATAATGTGATAATACTAAGCATTTAGTAGATGTATATATTGTTCTGATATTTGATTTTATTTCATTGTTGATGGAGCTATTGGAGGACAGACATTTCATTTTGATTTTATATACCAATGTGTGTCTTTTTTTTTTTTTTTTTTTTTTTTTTTTTTTTAAATGGTTTTTAATTTAATTTGTATTTAACTTACTATGTATCAATTCTTAAAATCATATTCTTTATTTTGGTGTTTATTACTTTTCAAATAAAAGAAATTTTTGGTTCCAACATGTTGTTTATGTTGATTAATCAATGCAATCTATCATATATAATAAAATAATAGTGATTGTGAATCAAAAAACTTTTGAACATAACTTAGCCAGGCAAATGTGAGGCCATATTCAGACTCAGTGTGTCTGTGTGCATATACATGCACTGAGAGATCCATGAAATATCTTAAAGAAAAGATTAAGTGAACGGGCACAAGAAAGCACACCTACTATAACAGAATTATCTTTTCAAAATCTTTCTGCTACACCAGATCTTCTCTTCATATTAACAACCTCATCATAAGCCTGTCTTTGACATTATGATGCTGGGAGGTTGCTCTTGTGTCAGGAAGCTTAAGCAAGTCAACAGAATCCATTCGACATTTTAATTTGAATTCACCCAATGAATTGACAAATTTAGCTGTTCACTTTTGATTGCTGTTGATTACATCCATTGCTTCATCAGCAATGATTGAAAACCAAGAAAGTATTGTTGCCTTCATGAGTAACATGTTACAACTGCTGTCAGAGCCACCTAGACTACTCCCAGTGACTCTGCCTGTAACAAGGCAGGGAATAAGTAAAGGACATCAAAAAGTTAATAATTAGAAAGAGAGTAAAGAAATGAATGAGAAGGATGATTGAATAAAGAAAGATGATACTAACAAAGTTAATTAAGATAGCTAATTGTGATAATGTGAGTTATGGGTTTCTGGTGAAAAAAATTAATTATAAGAACAAAGACAGGAAGTAATTTCAATAAACTCACTTAATGAACAAACAGCCGGCCAGGCATGGCACCAGAGCAGGGCCCCCCCCCCCCCCCCCCCCCCAATGGCCTGACTATAAAAAAACACAACTAAACTGTTATTATTTTTAGTGTCCATGTTATAAGTAATTGAAAGTGTCATAGTGTATATTGAATATTGGAAAGATTATTGTTGGTTGCTGGTACAAAGAGTCTCTGACCAGTATTTAATACTATCTATTTTGAAGAGAGACTAAGTGTGTGAACCTACTGTTAGCTACTCATAACCACAGTTAGGTAGCCTTAGTTTATTTACAGTGGTAGAATTGTGTATAGGCTAGGGAGCGGGGCAGCTATCCTAGCTTGCAGAATAATATTAGCTGAAGCTAGGGCAGCTGCTCACAATGTGTAAATAGCAAATGAGGGCCAGCCAAGATAGCTGACCTAAGCAGCCAGGTTATTTTGCTGTTGTCACCCACAGCCATAGAATGATAAACCTAGGTATTTGTGGTGAGGAGTCATTAGCTAGTCACACTGGCAAAATTCTCAAACACATGACCATTCAGTGAAGGAGGGAATGTAGTAGAGCCCTAGGAAGGTTCTATTTTCACTTCACAAAATTTTCGAACAAATGAAGGATGCATTTAACTATTTAATACAACCAAATTCTGGAGTTGGAATTTTACCTCAAGTTTGATTTTTATCCTCTAGCTAAGGAGCTCTAGGAGTTTTAAAAGTTACTTTATTATTGTTGGGCTGGTCAAACTTGTCTCAGGTTTAATTCCTAGTCATTGTTTTTATTTCTTCCTTTTTAAATTTTTTCCCAGTGTAACAGAACATTAAGGGTCTCTCCCCCCTCCACCCCCCCCTCCCCCCCTCCCACCTCTGTCATTATTAAGAAACACCATGTCAAGCAAGTGCAATTTTGACTGGAAATTTTTAGCCTTTTTTTTATTGGGGCTGTGATCCCTAAATTCTACCCTGGAAATGGTAAAGGGTCTGGACAAGAGAGTAATGAATTTAGGACAAGTATTGGAGTCTGTATCAAACACATGAATGCTACACATTTAAGGGTAAAAATTTTCCTTATAATTTCTAATATTTGTGACACACAACTTGGATATATTATGTGATGTGCTGGATGTAGGAACTATGAATATGAAGGGGAAAAAGCTAATTTCAGGCAATCATATGATTACCACTAACCAATAGTATCAATGATAATGAGTAGTGTTGCATTTCCTGTTCTTGCAGTTCAGGATGCAGGTGGAGATACTATTCGATGTAGATATGCAGATTTATCTCAACGAGAGTGTGGAGGTATTTGTGATAGATTTCCAAATGCTACACTTGATGAAGCGAGTGAAGTCATAAAAATATGAAATAGTTATAATCAATTAAGCTAAATTGATTGTGAGTTTATTAAATAGAGATGTTAAAAATGTTTTTAGCATATTTTTCTACCTTTATATATTTAGTGTTCCGATAAAAACATTCCACCCCCACCCACTACAATTTTACTTCTGTTGTATCACTTGAGATGTTAAGAGTAGGGTCAGATAAACTTAATTGAGCTTTATTGTTGTGTCCATTCAATATGCTGTACAGATATGATTTAATCATAGCTTGCTTGGGCATAATATTGAGTGCTATGTGCTTAGTACAAAAGCACAAAATTGTGAAAAAATATATCCAGCTAATGAATGCACACACTGACATAATACTGTTATATGTACTTGCAAGCATTTTCATCCTTGGTCAAATTGCTTGCTAGGCCCACCTTTTGTGAGCTGTGGTCAAAAAACTGTCTTAAGGATGGACATGTTTTATGGGAGTACATGTTCTTCAGGATGAAATGTCTTATGAGGGCATATGTCTTAATGAGGTCATGATTTGTAGAAGGAAATCTTTTGTAGGAGGTTATGTGTTGTAGAAGGGCATGTTTTTAGGATGGCATATCTTGCAATATGTTATGTTTTACTTAGACACATTTCTTACTGGATGACATGTTTTACTTGGGGGAGGGCATGTCATACTGTTCAAGTGGTTTCACTGGAATACATGTTTTACAGGATGGCATATTTTACTGGATGATTCGTCCTACAGAAGGACACCTCCTATATAAGGACAGATTTTACTGGAGGGTATGCATTAGAGGAAGTTATGTATTACATGAGGGCATGTCTTGCAGGTCTGTCCAGAAGCTGCAATCTTTTATGCAGCTGTGGGTTAAAGCAACTGGTGTTTTTTTTTCATAGCCACATTTTCTTTGTTTTTAGTCATGCTGTCAAATTATTTAATGTTTGCAATGTTCTTCTTTGATGTTTAGGTTTATTTTTGTGATCTGCTTTGTAGATTAAAAAAAAAAAATTGAAGTCAATCTTCTTCAAGCGTGCTTGACAAATGTCTCCTTTGCTAATGTTCAAAATAATCAGCTTAAAAAGTTGTAGTTTGAATGAGCCAGACATTGTTGATTGGAGTCCAGCTGTTAACACACACCACTAAGATTGGTTTGAAATCTTCACTGGAATATTTTCATATTAATACTATGTCTGTGGCTTCATTAATAATAAGCACTTTCTACACCCTTTTTTGTTTTCATCTAACACTGTTCACCCTCTGAAATCTTTGGTAACCATTATTTTGGTTTTGGTTTTGGTTGTACAGGAACTTAAATTTATTGTACAGTAATAGTGGTGAGTGGTAGTGGGGGAAGGGAGGGGGGGGGGGGGGGAGCTGGTTAGTGAGAGCACAGAATTCTGTACCTTTCAGCTGCTCTCCCAAAGCAGCAGTCCCTAGCAGCAATTGGATGTCCTTTCACACTATTTTCAGAGTTCCAGTAATTTTATTCTCCCTTTGAAATTGCTGATTGATTTTTTTCCTGCTAACTTGGCTGGCCATGTTAAAATGCATTAGTGTCTCTTTGAAATAGTAACTGAGATGAAAATAAAATGGCATATGTGGAAGAGCCTTTTTTTGGGCTTCTTTTAGTTACTACACTTGAACAATGGGGTTTGGACAAATGGGACATAGTTTACCTGAATATCATATCTTCCAATTTTCAACTGGATCCTTACAGCCATTTTGTAGTTTATTATACACATAAATTAATGAATGAATGCATGGATGGATGGATGGATGGGTTGGTGGAGGGAGGGTGGGATGGAGGGAGGGAGGGAGGAAGGAACAAAGGAAAGAAGGAAGGAAGGAAGGAAGGAAGGAAGGAAGGAAGGAAGGAAGGAAGGAAGGAAGGAAGGAAGGAAGGAAGGAAGGAAGGAAGGAAGGAAGGAATCAATAAATAAATAAATGAACAAATAAAAAATGAACAAATAAACAAATGAAAAATATATAAATGAAAAAATAAATAAATGAACAAATAAATAAATGAACAAACAAATGAACGAAAGAACAAAGAAAGAAGGAATGAACAAACAAAGGAAAGAAGGAAAGAACAAACGAATGAAAGGACGCATGTGTGCATGCACGCAAACACACACACACATGCAAGCATGCAGGCAGGCAGGCAGGCAGGCAGGCAGGCAGGCAGGCAGGCAGGCAGGCAGGCAGGCAGGCAGGCAGGCAGGCAGGCAGGCAGGCAGGCAGGCAGGCAGGCAGGCAGGCAGGCAGGCAGGAAGGAAGGAAGGAAGGAAGGAAGGAAGGAAGGAAGGAAGGAAGGAAGGAATGAATGAATAAATAAATGAGTAAATAAATGAATAAAAAAATGAATAAATAAATGAATAAATAAATGAATAAATAAATGAATAAATAAATGGCTAAATAAATGAATGAATAAATGAACAAATAAATGAATAAATGAACAAATGAATGAATAAATGAATGAACAAATAAATGAACAAATAAACAAATAAAATAATAAAATAAATAAATAAATAAATAGATAAATAAGTATATAGTTATATAAACACCACTAGCTCTATTAGTGTAAGAAGTGCAGTGTCTAAACTACTTTGAACTCCAATTTCGAAGAATCCATAAATATGAACATGGCTTGTTAATAAGTTAATCTACTGTAAATGAAACATACACTCAAGGTTACAATTTTTATGCTGCAAAAAACAATATCTCAAACAGTGTGACCATCTGTGGGGAATCTATCTCCTCTTAAACCAATAGAACAACCATCCTGAAATTTTCTCTGAGTGGCAAATAGTAAATCATTCACACTAGGATGTTACTCAAATCTCATCCTTTATTGTGTTGCTATCAATTACACATTCCTAGACATTCATCCAAACTGCTGATAAGTGACTTGGTGACAATAGGCTGCAGTCGTAAGCTAAAATTCAAGGGGCATATGGAACATTCTTGCAAAATTTCATCATAATTCATTAAACATCCAGGAGGAATTCCTGGACATACAAACAGACAGATATTGGTGATTTATTATCAAGATGAGGGGGGGGGGGGTGAAATGAAATGATGATGAAATGAAATAGCTACCATATATCATTTCGTAATAATCTTAACAATTTTAGGTGTTGCAGTGGGAGATATATTTTGTGGACCAGAATATTTAGCAATCATAGACCCATTATTCTGGACTATTTTTGTCCGACAGTTTTCATACACATCAATAAAATAGGTAGACTGACCTGTTCATGTTACATTTCCATCCATTAGTGTTGTTACTCATGAAATCATTATCTTACAGCAGGAGATTTTATAAAAATCAATTTTGAACAGGTAACCATATCATATAGACAAAGATATAAAAAATTAAAAAATCATAGCCACTTTCCTCCAACTAATCATAATTAAACAGCTACACTTAATTAACAACTTGCAGCAGTTATTTTCAGAGTAGTCTAGTACCTACAACCAAAGCATGTAAATTCTACTATGAATTGAAATAAAACTCACATAGTACATGAACTTCTACCTTAAAAAATCTTTTCAAAATAACTCTACTAACCTGTCAAATTAGACTGTCTGTCTGTCTGTCTGTCTGTCTGTCTGTCTGTCTGTCTGTCTGTCTGTCTGTCTGTCTGTCTGTCTGTCTGTCTGTCTGTCTGTCTGTCTGTCTGTGTGTGTGTGTGTGTGTGTGTGTGTGTGTGTGTGTGTGTGTGTGTGTGTGTGTGTGTGTGTGTGTGTGTGTGTGTGTGTGTGTGTACATTAAATTATTCCAATAGTAACTGAGTCAAAATTGCTATAAATAAATTAAATGGACCTTAACTACAATGTGCTTAGTGGGAGAAGGAAGGGAAGTACATGTTCATACTCTTAAAAGGGAGCTTGCATAAATTTCTCAACATTTTTAGTTTATACATTTTTATTAAATTTTTCACATAAGTAGTCCTGGGCAAAGGGGATATTTCTTGTCTTGTATATTTGGTAAACAATTAATTCAGAAGATGACCATTTAGATTAAAGGGAATATAATATGAACCTATGGGAAGGAGTTATATATCCTATTACCTGTTCTCCATATAAGCTACTGCAAGAATAGATTCATGATAGGAATATATAATTCGGTCAGGATGTTCTCATGAAATAATAAAAGGTAAGATTAAAAATAATAGGAAAAGATAGGGAGAGAAAATAAATTGAAGAAAAATAAAGAGTGAACTGAGAAAATCTCTTAGTGTTGAAACATACCAATTATTTCCTACTACATGGTCAATTCAATAAGTCTTGAGCTATGGAGTACCTGATTAATCTTTTCAAAAATCCATAAATATATATTTTTTTAATACAGGAAAAAAATAAATAAGAAAATATATCAAAAGAATAATGGAATAAAAATAAAAATAGAGATAATAAATCTTAAAAACAAAAAATAATAATGAAATTGTAAGTAGCCAGATCCTAAAGGTCCACCAATACCAGCAAGATTCCTTGAAGGCTATTGAACTGCTAAAAGATTGGCCAGAAAGAAGCCCCATGTAATTTATTGGTGCACTATAGGTACAGTGGGGGCCTGGGGTTCATCCAGAGGGGGACATAAGGAAATTTTAATCCCTCTCCAACCTGGATATGGGAAAAAAAATTTTTTTTTGTTTTCTCAGTGTTTTAAAAAATGTGATTTGAAAGGTTAATATATAGCAACGATTTATAAACCAACCATAACACTTAAAAGATGAAATAGCACTCTGCAGTGAAGTACAAGGCTACTCCAAGTCTTCCAATATAATTTGGGCAGAGAGTTCTATGAGGTTTCAGGGTTGCATTTAGGGCTACTTGGCTTAAATATGTGGTAATGATCACCAAAGAGATGGATCTACAATAAAGGTAAAATTATACAGTAAATTCAACATTTTAAATGAAAAATGTGGTTTCGAGAGAGGTGGTGTTCCAATAGAGGGGGTCTTTCAAGAGAGGCACTAGTACAGTATCTCTTTTTCTTTGAAGAACTGAGCAAACTCATAATTTTTTTTACTGGTATGCATCAAATTATAACATCATCTTCCCCCACAGCTGAAGCTACCTGTTAGGACAGTAACATTGTTAGGCTGTCTTCACATGCTTAAATCTCACTTATAGCTGCTACTTAAGTTATGAGTAACATGATAACCACAAAATGAAGGTTCTTTCAGATACATCCACTTCTCTTCACAAGGTCCTCTCAAAATTATTGAAAAAAAAAAAGATATAAAAAAAAAAAAAAAAAAAAAAAAAAAAAAAAAAAAATTATTTAAGACTTCAGACAAACCACCCTATACACCTTAAAAAAAAACAGCACTGATATAATTATGCAGGCAGTTAGTTAACTATGTAGCTAGGTAGCTAGGAAGCTATTAAATTTTATCTCAAGCTGCAATAATGCACCAGCTGCAGCTCTGAACTAACTCACCACTGGTCTAAGCAACTAAACTTACATAGATAATGAATGGTCACAGGCATATAGAATTCATTGTGTGTGTGCCATTTGTACATGCTTGCAAATAATGGTATAAATAAAATTCATGTTGTAAAAAATCATACCATCCAATTGATGTTTTTGTTGTCCTTTTTTTCCTTTTTTTCTTTTTTATGGCTAAGAATAAATGGCATGATTATGATGCACAACAAATTTCATGTCATAGGGTAGCTAGCAAGTTATTTAAGCTATATAGCTTAGCTAATAAATCCATTACTGCACGTTGTTAAGCCATCCAGCTAGTTAGCTATGCTTCATAGCCACACCCATTCCCAAACTTCAATCACTCTTGAAGCAGAGGTTAAAGGTGAACTCCCTAACATAATAAAGTTACTTTTTTAACATAGTATAGTTAAGGTTTACTCTGGCTGTTGATATATACTGCTTTACTCACCTCCAACAATCTGTTAGCAATCAAACAAAGCTAGCGCTGAGCTTATAATATTCCATCACAAACTTAAAAAGTGAAGCATCTAGCTATGACTATAATGATGGAGAAATCAATATTTTATGAAATCCATAACCAGTTTACATAAAAATTTGTAATTCAGTTCATACAATTTTGAATAGCATATTCAATGATACATTTAATCAAAACATCTACTGTTTCCACTGTAACACATCCCAACATACTTCTTTATGAAGGTTTTTTTTTTTTTTTTTTTTTTTTTTTTTTTTTTTTAACTTCTTGTGACTGGAGTCTGCTTTATAACTCACATTTCATTTCTTATTTTTTTTTTTTATGAAACTGAAGAGGATGAAGCAATTATTTTCCTCTTCCACAAAAGTTGCTTTTTTTGGTTTATGTCCAAATTTAAAATTTAAATGCAATAGCGTAGCTATGTGTGTTGAGGGTGAGAACAAGGTGTCACCACATACTCAGCCAAAAATATTGGATAGATGAATTGGATATAAAATTAAGCTTTAGTCCTTATTTTTCCCTTATGAATTAGCATTCTTGCAAGATCCACCTTTGGTGGGCTATGGTCACAAAATTGTCTCATAGGAGGATATGTCTTATGGAATAATATATCTTACAGAAATAACTTTTTCATGGGAGGAATGAATATTTGTTCTCTGGGGGAAAAACATTCAGGACCACAAATATTCTTAACACAGGCATTATCCAGGGTATGCTGATGTAGTCAGGATTCATATTTACTTTACCAAACACTTTGGTGTCAACTTTTCCTACAAGGAGAGTGAAAGTATATACCACTTCCCAAAGACAATATCAAGACAATAAACATTACTGGAAGAACATGAAAAATTCTGTTATGAGTGAACAGAGAAAATCTATTAGTTGTTATACACACCAATGACTTCTAATTACATGGCAAATGAATAACTGTTGAGCTATGGAGTACAGAGTTGGTTGTCTATCTTAGGCATTTTCCATCTGAGGATTGATCTCTTCAAAAAAAAAAAAAAAAAAAAAAAAAAAAAAAAAAAAAAAAAAAAATCAGGAAAAAAATGAATAAGAAAATAAATCAAAAGAATAATAGAGTAAAAATAAAAATAGAAATAATAAATCTAGAAAACGTGAGATAACATATTAAGGACAGATTGCCTAATATCATACCAAGACTGTGTTTACATAGAAAACAGGAAATAGCCTTTCAATATTTAATCTAACCCAAAGTTATTTTAGTTGTTTGGTTTGGTTTCATTTGTTGATCCTGGACAGGCCTTACAAATGCTTCCACATCCATGTATTGCCTGACATTTTAACATGAATTTATTTAATCTCAGTTGGTAAGAAACATAGCTAATAACCATAAATTACAATATATTTAACTCTCAACATGTTCATGCTTGAATATACTGTAGTTTAAATGGAGGGGAGGGGGGTTTGTTGTTAAATAATTTTTGTCAGTGGACTCAGCCACAAAAATACATCTCAAGAAATATTCAAGACAATGAATAGTCACATAATTTTCTGATAAGAATTCAGATTAGGATTTGATTAAATGCATTAGTAGGTAGACAGATCCTAAAGGCCCACCACTACTATCAGGATTCTTTGAAGGCTCTTAAACAAGTAAAAGATTGGCCAGAGAGAAACCCTAAGTAATATATTGGTGCACCATAGGTACATTGGGGGCCTAGGGGTCATCCAGACAGGAAGACTGGGAGATTTTAATCCCTGTCCAACCTGGAGATGAGGAATTTTCTTTGTTATTTTCTCAGTGTTTTGAAAGATATAATTTGAAAGGTTAGTATATAGCAACAATTTTTGAACCAACACCCAAGTTAAAGATGAAGCAGCAGTCCATTGTGAAGCACCTTGCTATTAGAATTGCTCAGATTCAATTTGGGCTAAGTTTTACTAGGATTCTGGGTTGAATTTGGGGCTACTTGTCTTAGCTATGGAGATGTGGTACCGGTTACAAAAGTGGTGGTCATATTATAGCTGTAAGTTTATACAGTAATTACACCTTGCATGAAAAATGTGGTCTCTCAAGAGAGGTGGTCTTCCAACAATACAGGGATCTCTCAAGAGGGGCACTACTGTGGTATCTCTTTTTCTTAGATGCAGTGAGCACACTAATGAAATTTTTACTGGTAGGTGTCCAATAATAACATCATCTTCTATACCCACAGTTATAGCTACCTGGTTATCATGTCTTTTAAGAAAAGACATGATAACCACAAAATGAAAGTACTTTCAGACACATCTACTTTTCTCAACAAGGTTCTTAAGTGAATTTTAACCCATGTGAAAGTAGGTAAAAGTTCCAGCTTAATTTCTGCTTTTTTATAATAATGATAATAATATAGAAAAAGAAAGGAATAAAAAATTTGGGTGGGCTAGAACAATGAAAAGTTAGATAAACTAATTATGTTCTCACAAAAATATTGTATAGTTATATTTTCCAGAACTAGGTATGTGAAGCTACATTTGTCTAAAATATATCTTCATTATACTTTTAAAAATTTGTTCTTAAGCCAAATTAAAATTTTTATTAAGTCTTTTTATTTTATTTTTTTTTATTTATTATATATTTTTTTTTTTGGGGGGGGGGGGGGGGGGGGGGGGGGTTCTATACTGTAATTTATCAGCTACACTAGAGGAGCATCATGTTTCCAAGCTATGATTTACTGATAAGAAGACTGGTACCACTACTTCTATACATGTTTATTATTTTGAGTATGCAATCAATAGAAAAAAAGAGGGAAAAACATATATATCCAGATCTTTGCAAATTCATTCAATTGACTCCTAGCATATTTTAGTTTCAAATATTGTAATACTGAAGTATAGTCCACATATTTCAAATCTATTTGGCATGCATTTCTATTTATTTTAAAAAATTTCCTTGTGTCCCCACATTGAGTTAATACAAAATATTCCAACAGAAAGCTTGCCTAATAAGAAAAATAAAATAGCTCAAACTAAGAATAACCTTTTTTTTTTGTTGCTAACACCTAAAATTTGGCTTTGATTAAAAAAATATATTTATCCATTGTGAAATGTGAGTTTTATCATTTTTTTTGGCCTGCTGCTGTGCCTGAATTCCACAAAGAAATACACTCCTAGAAATTCTCATAAAAAATACACAGAATATACACACAGCAAGGTTATTATTATTATTATTATTATTATTATTATTATTATTATTATTATTATTATTATTATTATTATCATCATCATTATTATTATTACTATTATTATTTTTACCCTTGGTTATGCAGAAAACTCTTGTTCTTTTATAGTCACCCTTTTACATTACAGCATGAAAAGTTAAAGTACTAAGGTTGTGGAGAGTGATCTTGAGTAATCATTTGAGCTGATTTCAATATAGATAGACTATACTTTTAAAGAGTATTCCTGTGTGCATTGTTACTTTCATACATTCGTACATATATATACATCATAAATGGATGCATGCAAACATACATACATTCACACATACATACATGCATGTATGCATGTATATAGCTGGAATGATAAATAGAATCCTTGTAAACAAATCGTAAGATAAAATTACCACCCACTGATCTCCTTATAATGAACTAAGATACCTTATAAAGAACTCAATAT
The DNA here is from genome assembly GCA_963969325.1 of Lycopodina hypogea. Lineage (NCBI taxonomy): Eukaryota > Metazoa > Porifera > Demospongiae > Poecilosclerida > Cladorhizidae > Lycopodina > Lycopodina hypogea. The sequence goes on from OZ017790.1 coordinate 8,424,833, forward strand.
AAATTCCTCACCCAAATGTTTTGTATAAGGGAAATTTGAATTGGAAGAATTCAAAAGTTGCATAATCAATTTTATGCTTGTTGTTGATCTGTGTTTGATCTAGAATCCTTGCAACTAAACTTCTAGTAAATTTCCACCCACTAATTAATTGCAATGAAATTAATTATAAACTTCTCACCCACATATTTTCTCTTAGTGAATTCATTTAGGAAGAATTTAAAGGCTGCATAATGAATTCATGTTTGTTGTTTATATATTTATGTTGTGGGATGTGTAAATTTACCTTTAGTTGTTACCATAGAGTCTGTTGTCATGTTTGAACCCTAATAATACTATTATAGTTTATAATTACATATTTTCCATTTCAGTAATGCATGAAGTAGGTAATTAATATATATTTAATGTTTCATGTCGCAAAAAAGGCAAATGACCAAATGGAGCATGTTAAATGCTGCCCTTTGTGGTAAAGTAAGAAAAGAGATGAGGGTAGGGGAAAATAGAAGTAACCAGTAGGCAATCTTTTAGGCCAGCCACTGCTGCCATTACTTGTGGCTGGCCTGCTCTTTTACTTGGCCATGCACAAGGATTTTGACTTCTTTTGGTTTCTTTTCCCCATTTCCTGTGATAAAAAATAATATTTTGATTTGAAGTTGGGTTGAGAGGTTGATGGTTTCTTCTTGAAAAAAAAAGAGCATAATTTGTTTCTTCCAGTTCCTCCGACATGTTAGTAATGGCCACTTCTTTTGCAGACCAGAGCAGGTCTTCTTGCTTAGCCATGGCCCTGCAATTTTCATGTTTGACTGCAATCAATTGGGTCCTGATGTCTTCAGGCAGTCTCTCCAGGAATAGTTGTTTGAAAAGTAGGCAGGGTGGGTGATTGCCTAGCAAGGCCAACATCTCATCCATGAGTTTGGATGGTTTAGCTTCACCCAAGGGGTGGATATGTAGTAGTTGAGAGGCTCTCTCCAATTCAGACAACCCAAAGGTATCTAGGAGTCTTGCCTTGATAGCTTGATATTTGCCTTCTGCAGGTGGGTTTCCCAAGAGGTGCAGGAGTCTGGCAGCAGTGTCTTGGTCCAGGGAGGCTAGGATGTAGTAATACTTGGTGTCATCATTAACAATTCCTCTGATGATAAACTGTGCCTCTGCCTGTGTAAACCAGCTTCTGGGTTGAGTGGTCCAGAAGGGTGGCAATTTGAGAGTTACAGCATGTTGTGAGCCATTGAAGATCAACTTCACAGGATGGCATATCTTACAGAAGGTTATGCATTACAGGGGGACATATGTTTAACATTTGTTGTAGACATAAGCAGTGGTCATTTTTTTTTGGTTTCAGGGTCACCAATATAGTGGATTATCAAATACACTCTTTCAAAATCATTACATTACATTTGAAGGATGAGCTTAAATAGTAAGAGCACAACATAGTTGATTGTGTGTGTGTGTGTGTGTGTGTGTGTGTGTGTGTGTGTGTGTGTGTGTGTGTGTGTGTGTGTGTGTGTGTGTGTGTGTGTGTGTGTGTGTGTGTGTGTGTGTGTGTGTGTGTGTGTGTGTGTGTGTGTGTGTGTGTGTGTGTGTGTGTGTGTGTGTGTGTGTGTGTGTGTGTGTGTGTGTGTGTGTGTGGCATTGAATTGTGCTTGTTGCATGTTCAAATCACGTCAGGGTGTGTGGTGTGTGGCCTATGGTTATTAGTTATGATAAATCATTTTCTTTTCTTTGTCTCAATGCCTAACTCACTATCTACATAATCAAGAAAGGAGAGGCTTTTTTTCTCCATTGAATGCATATCCAGAAAATTTGTCCTTAATGCAAAGCTTGGTATTTGTATTAATTTCTTCTCTATAATTATATAAACTAGCACACTATTGCAGCCTTCAGCCACATTGCTTACTAAGCTAATGAAGGTGGGCTGTGGTCAAAAAATTGTCTTAGGGGAGTACATATCTTGTGGGAGGACATGTTTTTCTGAAATACATATCTTACAGGATGACATATTACAGGAACATTTGTCTTAAGGGAAGTCATGCTTTGTAGGACAAGTATTATGGGAGGACATGTCATGCTGGAGTGCATGTTTTCAGGATGGCATATCTTACACAATAATGTGTACTTATCAAAAAAGCTAATAGGGTTGATCCTGACCATGTACCTTGCCACCTCTTCTGTTTCTTACTACCTGGATATCTGAATTAATTTGTGTGAATTTTTTTTTAGCATCAAAGAATTACATGAAGATAATTCTTCTACCCCACCCCATGAAAACAGCTGAGCCATTTGGGATAAAATTTGGCATGAGGTCTTGGGTTGGATGTGGAATGGTTATTACATGATTATTTAAATTTTGAATTGTCACTTTTTCCTGTTTGTGCATAACCACTGTAAGAGAACCAACCAGCCAATTGGCATGAAATTTGGCATCGTCATTTGGGGTGGGTGTGATGGTTATTACCTAATTAAATTTGAATTGCTTTTTTTTTGGTCAATTTATCTATTTTTTTTTTTCAGTTTGTGCATGATCACTGAGATTGAAAGAGCCGCTTGGCTAGTTGTGATTCAATTTGACATGAGCACTTATGTTGAGTATTCAATGGTTATTGCATAATTACATTTCAAATTAACATTTCCCCCCCCTCCATCTCTCCATCTTATTCAATTTGTACTTAACCACTGGGATTGACAGGACTAATAAAAATTTTAAACCATACACAGGGAAAGGATGAAGTGTGGTCAGATAGAACACAGCCTATGTCACTTCCAGAATGGACTCATATATGCATACCAAGTTTTAGATATGTAGCTCCTAGGGTTTTTACTGGCCTAATAGCATATTTATTATTTTTTGTTAACATGGTAATCAATTCCTGAATTCTTGTTACCATGGTAACCATTTTCCGAATATTTTTGCCCGTAGTTTAATTTGGGTTAAAACCTATCATCATACAAAAGTTTCAGAGAAATTCACTCTCAGGTTTGGCCAAAATAATGGTACAGACAGACAGACAGACAGACAGACAGACAGACAGACAGACAGACAGACAGACAGACAGACAGACAGACAGACAGACAGACAGACAGACAGACAGACAGACAGACAGACAGACAGACAGACAGACAGACAGACAGACAGACAGACAGACAGACAGACAGACAGTATTCACTATATTACTATGTTGCTATGTACTTATTGGTCAATTTTATGTATCAAAACTGTGGAATTTTCGATGTCGACTACTTTTTTCTATCTTTCATTTAAATCTCCCTTTTTTTTTTTCTTTTTTTTTCCTTTTTCCTTCATGTCAATCTTTCCCTTCCACCATTTCATTAAAACATTTTGAAAAGAATACTTGTGCCTAATTTGAGATATATTTCTGCTGCAGTTTAATATCAGAAACAGGTTAAATGGACCACCTCTCCTCTTTTGGTTAATATTATTCACCCTCAATCTAAGGCAACCTACAATACCTATGTAATTATAGCTATTATATTATTCACAGTTTTAAAATGTTTAAATTTGACAGCAAATTAAAAAAAAAATTAATCCTGCTATATAAGCTCCACCCCTTATGCAGTTAATTATTTTACTGCTATAAGTTTATTTCTATTTCATACTTTCTTATTACTTTTATTATAAATTCTACCACCAATGTGACAGTTTCAAATCATAAAAAAAAAAATAAACTGAGTTGATTAAACATTTTGTAATGAAATATTTAACTCACTGTAACTGAAAAAGGATTCTATTGGCATAGTAAAAATTATCTATGATAACTTGTGTTTGTTATGGTTAAGAGGATACACATGCGCATTAGTAAGTTCAGTTGGTATATAGTTCAGCTGTTTTGTTCAGACTGAGACAATATTGCAGACTGCAAAAGAGCTATCTAAAACTATATAGCTACATTGATTTTTGGCTAAAATTCATACATATCATCATGATTATGGTGAGCAACATTTTAGTAGGAGCTTACCTGCTCAGTATGGCATTCATTCTGACTTATGCTACTCACTTCAGAGGTGCCACCTTCCAATGGAGACCAATTGGAGGAAGAGAGGTAAATATTGATGTTCCCTTTACTATGATATATTCTAGTAATAGGCCTACATTGAATTTTGATATACTAAAATCCAGAAATTCTTATGACAATTTTAACATAACAAATATAAGGATTGGTGCCTACTTGTTATAAGAAAAGCAGTTAATAATATTAAATTTTTACCAAGCATATTTACATTTAATTTAAATATTTTTAAAGAATCTAGTGCAGCTGTGAGATGTCTTTGCAAAAATGTTTTAAAGTTTACCCGCCTGGTCAGTGAGTCAAACTTAAGCATTGAAGTTCCTATGTGTAGAAGTCAAATTTGTTATATTGGAAAGTGAAGAATTGATGTAAAGTATTTTGTCATACTACAATTTTTGTTATAATACTTCAGCGTACAGATTCAAAGTACATTATAAGTGGAAACTAAGATTTATTGTGGTATCTATAAATAAATTGCCCATCAACAAATGCTCTGAATATATAGCTTCTGCAATAACCAAGCTACTATTGCAATAAATAATTTGTAATTAAGAATTTAAAAATCATTTTGTTGTCAGGAATGCCCTTAACTTTCTAAATATCTTTTTGAATATGTAATAAGTTAATAATGTGCATATATATAGAAATTATATATATATATATATATAGAAATTCTATGGGGTGGGGAGAGTGTCAAAGTGGACAATCCAACACATACAACTTTCAGTAGCTGAAAGTAAAAAAAAAAAAAAAAAAAAAAAAATTGAAAGATTGGCTAAACAAGAACTAGCTCTTATGGAAAGACAAGGTGGTTTTGGAGTCTGATAGAGCCGGTAAATCACTGTGAACTAATCTCAAACTTTTAAAATTTTTATTATTGTTTGCATCAAACCTTTTTTTTTAACCTTGGTGTTTAACAAATCCTTAGCATTTAGGAAGGTCAATGCACATGGAATTACAGTTCCTTCCATTCTCATGTTCATTTAAACTTTGTCATACTTTTTACATCATACATATCTTGTTAATTTCACTTCTAATATCAAACAAACATTCTAAACAATGTGAAATGATGCATCTATTAAGTTTTAATTATTATTTTGCAATAATTTTCTTTACCTGCACCACAGATAGAAATAAATCATCGTATAGCTTGGAGACGAATGCTTGGATTTCAGAGTTGTGACCCTGCTTCAAGTGAATTATTGAGTTCTACAGGAGTTCTTCGTCAGTGCCTTGATAGAGACACATGTTTAGATTTTATTAGTGACACAGACTTTATATGCACTGATTTCAGCATACCAGAGGACTGGGTGTCTGGAATTGGAACTAATACTTACACTCTACCAGCTGCCTCAGATACTTTTGAAGCATCATAAGACCGTAAGACATTAATTGAAAAGTTATTGTTAACTAAGTACTAATCCGAACAAACTTATTATGTTGAGATTATCAAAATGATGGTTACAAAAATGTGATTTCCATTCATTGTCATATCATTTAGAAGATCAATGCATTTTTGCTATGTAGCAATTTGCTGTAAATTGAAAAAAAATATTTACACTGGTAACATATATCATGTACTCTTTTCTAATGAATTTATATGCATCTATAAATATAGACTAATAAACTTATATGTTTAATATACATATGTGTATATATCTATGTAATCACATACTTGTAAAGTTTCAAAGCTTTGGCTGAGAAAATGGTATTAAATTATAGCAAATAACCAACGTCCAAACCAACAGCTGTAAACCACTTTTAAACCTCCATTGGAAAAGGGAAAAAAAATTAGGTTGTAAAGAAAGGGAGTAGCAAAGAGAATTTGGTCTGTAATTTTCTACTTTATTTATATATTTTTTAGCTGTTAATTTTCCATCTAAGCAAGTCCTAACAGTTCACAATAACCAAGCCAAAGCTAAGAGTTGTAAACACTCTCTAATTCACGTTAGAAGAGTGAGTCATTTATAGTTGATGGAATAATAGCAATTCTATAATAATTGAGCAAATATTATCTCTCTGTAATCCTTTTGTCTAAATCAATTTTTGGAAAATCTACTCTGTATTTTCATGGAACCTTCAGGGACCCAGGGAGGGAGTCACTTGGGGGATAGTTCTTTTATTTTTTCATTTTGGACAGAATTGGGATAATGGTCAGTAAAAAGGTCTGTGGGGTGGTGTGGGAGGGAGCATCTCTTTCATCTGTTGGGAAATCGTCTCATCCATGGTAGAAATAAAACCCTATCAACTAATTCAAAGTGATGAAAGTGATTGTAGAATGTCAACTTACTAAGCCATAGAGTGTTCTACTAAAGTGGTCACACACACCAAGTTTCAGTCTAAATTCAAATTAGTAAGATATTTATGGTGGCTTTAAAGTGTGATCTACTAATCGGTAGAAGCTGGGGATGAGATAAATATATTTATACATATATATATACATATAATATGTATACATTATGTATACATATAGATAGAGAGATAGAGAGATAGATAGATAGAGAGATAGATAGATAGATAGATAGATAGATAGATAGATAGATAGATAGATAGATAGATAGATATATAGATAGATAGATAGATAGATAGATAGATAGATAGATAGGAAAGTATGTATGTAGGTAGGTAGGTTAAGTATGTAGATAGGTAGATAGATAGATAGATAGATGTATGAATAGATGGATGGATGGATGGTTTGATACATAGATAGATAGAGAGAGAGAGAGAGAGATAGATAGATAGATAGATAGATAGATAGATAGATAGATAGATAGATAGATAGATAGATAGATAGATGTATATGTATATATATACATATATATCACCATTTTTATATTGTTATATATTTTAGCTTTTTTGGATCACCGTGGATTAACACTCTCATAATTGGAGCTGGTGGAGATTGGGATCTGAGAATCAGTGGAAGTATAGCAAGGAGATCTGATGGTATTATAAACTCCTCTCCAGTGATTTCATTTAACCAAATAATTCGACTCCAATACAACTGCAGTCATACGATAAGGATTCCAGGTATGTTTACAGCTAACTTTCCAGCAACTAATATGTTTACTTTACTTAACCCATTCTGTGTATACAGTTATCAACAACAACCAAAAAAAAAGATATAAATTTGTAAAATTAATAATTATAAATATTACAAATAATGCATCTATATAAAAAAGTTAATTATGAGTATCACTAGTTTTAGTCTCTTTATACCATAGACCATTTCTGGATACATCAAGCCTATATATTTTTTATATTTTCAATCACACTTCTCCAAGAATCAACTATGTCAAAACCTCCTCATTTGCTAGATCTTGCACTATCTATATACATACATATATATATATATATATATTTATATATACTTTGTAATTTGGATTCTATATGATTTATTGATGGCCTCTGGGTATTCATACTAACCTTCCCTGCTGCCATAAATCATATCATGTGTATATACATTATTTTATATTGTAAACTATCTGCAGGTAATTAAAATTATTCATGAAATTTCTTCAGCTTAATCATTTTTTGCCTAGGTTATATTAACATGCCCACAGGAAGAGGTGTGGCTAAGTATAACCCAGCTCATGTCCAATAGATTGGAGTAAGTAGTATATTTAGCATTTGTAGCCAGACAATCCCAGAGGATGAGGTATGGCCAGGTGGGGCCCAGCCAATGTCACTCCCAGTGTCTAGATGTGTAATCATGCAAATATTTTTTGGGAGAAAATCCATCCACAATATAGAATGTGTCCATTTTAAAGAGTGATTTTTGTTGTTGTTTTATTAGGCTTTGAAAGACATGTGGATACATTCAAACATACATACATACTTATGAACAACTGTAGCTACTTTTAGCTTAACCTGCCTGAATAAAGAAATATCAACAGGTGAAACTATACTAAATAACTCCAAAAGTGATGAAGGGTTGACATGCATGTGAAGTTTTAGTTCTTTGTGTCTAAGTGTTAGTCTTAAATATCATATTTGGCATTTTTAGATTCATATATCAGCAGAAAGAGGCATATCTAATTGAACCAACATTTTCATTCCACAAACCATGCTCAGTGTTGGATGTATCTATCCTGAAAAATGAGATTCCTTTGGTACAGTGGTTTATAGGGAATGCAGATGAACATATTCTCAAACTTTTCTTTGCCTGATACACCAGGAGGAAGAGGTGTAGCCAGGTGGGACCAGGCCTATGTTGATCCCAGAGTTATGCTGTGTAGCATGAAAAAAATATTAATATGAATTCCAAGAATTTGTTAGGTACCTTTTTCAATCACGAACTTGTTTTCACAGAGTCCAAGTGTTACTTTCATGTTGAAACTTCCTCCTACACCCAGTACTACTATGGTCCTGGTTGAACTCCTGGTGGTCATGGTTGAGTTCTCCCCCCTCCCCCCCCCCCCACCCTTTTTTTTAAATTTTTTATTTTTACCCGTACATGCCCACTACAAAAGGTGAGTCAGGTGGCCCTATTAAAACAAAACCAAAACAACCCACATTACTGTTAGTATGTGTGTTCCTAAAAAAGAGAGTTTCTTTGGTCCAGTTCTTTGGTAATTTGGTGAATACTCACAAATATACATACACTAGCAGCATATTATACCAGGCATTGCTTGGGCTAATATCAGTATTAAACACTGTAGTGGTCCTTGAAGAATGGATATAGGTCTGCTCCTAACATCTTCCAGATAATCTAAAAATATTAGCACAACCTTGTGAGTCAGTGAGTCCTCATATTTTTGTTGGCGAACTCCCCCCCCCCACCCCCATCACCTCAAATAATGTTATTGTGAAGTGCTTGGCACACTATTTGTAATAGGAATCCTGCTTCCTTTTGAGTTACAAGAGATATGCATAATTAGGGTCCATTTTTGAATTTTCCTAAATCTCTTCTGATCTTTGCCACCAGTGGTTGACTGATACAAATAATTTACCTTAATTGCTAAAAGAAGCCTCAACAGCATAAGTTTCAGTTGTACTCTCTTGGCCAACATCCATAGTCTGTTAATTTTTTTGGCTTGTTCATACAAATTATTATGATGATTCTGTGTGGTTGGAGGCACTGGTCACCAGTAGGATAAGGCTGCTCAGTTCCACACTGCATGTGTAAATAGCCAATGAGGGCCCAACCAAGATAGCTGACCAATGTAGCCTGGTTATTTCACTGTTTCACCCACAACTGTAGAATGACATACTTAAGTATTTGTGGTGGTGATCATTAGCTGGTATTCTGGCTAAATTCTTAAACAGATAACCATTCAGTAAAGAAGGGAATGTGGTAGAGCCTTACAAGGTTTCTATTTTCACTCCACATAATTTATGAACAAATTAACTATTTATTACAACCAAAATCTGGAGTTGGAATTTTACCTCAAGTTTTATCCTCTAGCTATGGAGATTTAGGAGTTCTAAAAGTTACTTCATTGTTGTTTGGCTGGTCAAACTTATCTCAGGTTTGATTCCTAGTCATTGTTGTTCATTTCTGCCCCTTTAAAATTTTTTTCCCAGTGTAACAGAACATTAAGAGTCTCTTCCCCCCTTATCATTATTAAGAAACACCATGTCATAAGTAAGTGTGTTTTTGACATGAAATTTCAAGCCTATTTTTTATTGGGGGCTGTGATATCTAAACTCTACCCTGGAAATGGTAAAGGGTCTGGACTAGACACTAATGCATTTAGGCAAACAGAAGTAGTGGAATCTGTATCAAACATGTGAATACTACATGTTTAAGGGTAAAAACTTCCTTATAATTTCTAATATTTGTGACATACAACTTGGATATATCATGTGATGTGCTGGACATAGGAACAATGAATATGGAGGGGAAAAAGCAAATTTCAGGCAATCATATGATTACCACTAACCAATAGTATCCATGAAACTGAGTAGTGTTGCATTTCCTGTTCTTGTTGCAGTTCAGGATGCAGATGGAGATGTTATTCAATGTAGATTTGCAAATTCATCTCAACGAGAGTGTGCAGATATTTGTGATGGATTTCCTAATGCTATACTAGATGAAGTGAGTGAAATCATAAAAATATGAAGTAATTATAATCAATTAAGATAAATTCATTGTCTTAGTTTATCAAATAGGATATAAAAAAAAAGTTTAAACATATTTTTACTACCTCTATACATTGAGTGTTCTGATAATATCATTCCCCCCACACTTCCCAAGTACAATCTTACTTCTGTTATATTATTTCATATGTTAAGAGTAGGGTCAGATAAACTCAATTGAGCTTAATTGTTGTGTCCCTCGATTACAGCACAGAAATGATTAATTTATTGCTTGCTGGGGCATAATATTGAGTGCTAGATGCTCTGTACAAAAACTCAAAAAGTAAAAAATGATATCCAGCTAATGAATGCAAGCACAAACATAATACTGTTATATTTAAGTGAAGTACTTAAACTACTTGAGCTCCATTTTTTTAAGAGTCCATAAATAGTAACATGACCTGTTAATAAGTTCATCTACAGTATATGAAACATCCACACTAGTTAAAAATATTTATACTACAAGTAATAATTGATCAAAACTATAACCATCTGTGAGGAATCTATCTCCTCTTAAACCAATAGAGCCACCATCCTGAAATTTTTTCTGAGTGGCAAATAGTAAATTATTCATATTAGGATGTTAAACCTTGATTTCTTTGTTTTTTAGTTGAAATACTTTCATAGATCAAATTTTAAGCTGGTAAAGTTGATATTTTTGATATGACTGTGGTTATTACTGCCAGGAAACCACAAGGAATTTATATTTATTGCTCAATCATCATTATGGAATACTGCAAGGAGATTCGCCAATCTTATGACCTGTAATTGTAAATGAGGTTGTTTCTTCATTAGAAGTGAAACACTCTAGCAAGCATTAACTGACCGTCGACATTTAGCTGTTAGGTATGTGGTATCAATTCAAAAAATAATGCTTGTCTTTATATCAAACACATAATAGATTTCTATATAACACTAATTCGAACTCACCTTGCATAGGATTACATCAAAATTAGTAGATTTCAATTCTCTACTGCCAAACTCAACGAGAACTTCTTCCTAGTACAGTCAGTTGTATACCTTAAGTTATAGTTTTGCAAAACTACATATTCAAAACAGCATAAAATATTTATAAAATTGGTATATGACAGCTCTATTAAGTAAATCCATTTATTTTAATTCATTAATAATATTCATTTTATTAAAAAAATGGTAGTAATTAAACTTTTTTTTTGATTAATACATGTTGAAATTACACGATTTTTACTTAAGGACTTCCTACTTTAATATTTTCTTTAAATTTAAATATTATTTGGTAGCTATATACCTATGCTGCAATTTATTTAATATTTATCAGGAAACCTGTACCATCTCGTACAATGCAATTGACCAAGTTGGACTGTATGCAGTAGCCATACAGATTGAGGACTTCATCAACAGTGCAAGTACTGAACCTCTCAGCAGTGTCCCCTTGCAGTTTATAGTGGATGTTTCTGACTCTGACCTGCCATGCTCCGCTCGACCTGTATTTGTTCAGGAAACTCCCACTGATGACACCTGCATTGGCATTGGAAGGAATGACACATATATGACTAGACTAGTGGCCTTTTCCGAATCATCCAAGTAGGTTGAAATAATGCAGCACAATAGCTATCTCAGAGAGTTGATGTCCACTTACATGTTGAAATTAATTTGTCCTGTCAATAGATTCGCCTCTGACTTGAAAGTGTTACTTTATGTGTGATATTTTAAATTATTTTATTGTTTAGAACCCTTTCTTTATACTTTTAAAAACCCTATCAAATATATTTTGACTGACATCAATAGGTAAAAAGAATTTTTAGTGTATTTTATTTGGTAGTTTTGATTATTCAAACAGGATGAACACATAGCGTCAATAACAAGATAAATATATACAGTTTCTAGTAGATATTTTATTTATATCAAGCTAATTTTTATAGATGAGGTTATCAATTATCACAATAATACATATATATAATAAAAAATGAAAATTCCAATGTAAAAATAGACAGGTTAGTAATGGGCTGTGTATCCAATAAGTCAATTTTAGTTCACAACATTTATTATAGTTATTTTTATCACTGAAAATTGGTAGTTATAATGACTTACAACTTGGTGAGGACTTCCTGATATATATGCTTGTATCTTGGATCCTTCCTTGCAGAGGACAAAGAGACCTTGAGGAGTACTCACTCCGTTGACTCCACTATAAATCTGTCCATGGCTGCAGGTCTTGTGAACTATATAATTAAATCTTGATTCCTTCATCAAAGAAACTTAGAGGCTCAATCTTTATTTATAAAATATTTAAATATATATGCTGCATATAAATATATATATATATTAATGAATTGCACCTAATTCTTTACAAAATGTGTACACTATTTAAAATCTATGTAAAACAGTTACATACTCTAAATCTAATTTGATAAAACCCTTACAATTCCAATCTGCATAGCATTATGGAGTTTCAGACCATATCTCCTCAAGGACTATTTCAGAGTGGATTGGTACAGGATCCTTCAAACTCCTCCATCTTCTCCACAATCATCACTTGGACTCCAACTCCTCAACAATATGGCCTCATCATCTTCTGCTTCACTGCAATAGATAGTCAATTGTAAGTGAATGCTTGATACATATAGACAGATAGGCTTATGCAGGGACATTTTAAATGTCAATTCCTGATAGATATTATAGAGCAGTTGAATATAGAGCTTCATCAATTTAATTTATGAGTTCACCATTCAATTTTCACTAAACCTAAAGATGAAATCCATAAAAGGGGATTCATTTTTTTTTTATAGGTGAAAATATTATGTACACAGAATTTAATCATACTCATTATCAATTTTTCCCCTCATATATTCAACCCTGCTATGATTGAACCGATCAACTTGCAGTGTCCCATCTGTGCAGACTTGCATCACTTTCCTAGTAGGATGTAAGAATTTGTGTCAATGATGTCCTAGTTTGCTGTATTATGATTAACTTTCCTTGTACTGGTATTGTCTTTGGTTTTATATTGGGAATGGATTAAATGGAGTAGAAATTAATTTAATTTCAAGAAATCTAAAAATCTTCATTATATTTTTCTCACTTTATGATATATATGTGGCATAAATAGCAGATGCAGTATGAAATATAGTAATAGTAATTTGTGAAGCTGACATTTCATTAGTATATATTTTACAAAGCTCTTAAATATAATATATAATATATATTGATGCTTAAATATATTATTCAAATATAGTTAGTACTCGTGTGTTGCCTGATTCCATCTCTCCTACTGGTAGGATCTCACCCACTCCTGTTACAACATGGATTATGCGATTTAACATGGCAGTGAGCAAAACAACTTGGTGTTCCTACCTCACAATCTTCTTAACATCTTTTAGTGTGATGTTCCTTCAACATCCTTCTCTTTCTCTCCTATCAACCTCTGAATAAAATTTGACCTCTTGATCTTTAGAGAAAAATTTTTCTCTTCTTTATTTACTTGCATGTTTTCACTTTAATTCAAATCTTTATATTCTTCTTACTTTAGTAGTTCTTTTCCTGTTTGTATATTGTCTTTCCTTTCAATTTCTCCCTCTCCCATTCCATTCCTTCCTTATTACTAATATTAATATCCTCCATTAAAGTTATTTGCAATATCACTTCTCTCATCCCTTTTATCACTATTTGTATCATCTATATTACTAGATCCGTAGGCCTGGAAATACTCGCTACATTCACCTCTATGAGAATGGTGTGGACACTCCAGTGCACTCTATTGATACGAGTACCAATTTTGGGCTGTAGAGTCTTATTCAAATATATTCTGTGATAATTCAGAAGTACTGATGTACTCTGAAATAGTGATCACTAAATATTTATTTTTAATTTAAATTTTAAATGTTCTCTACCTGTAGATTGCACACAAGATTCAGTTCGACTTGTGGGATCAACTCCAATGGAAGGACGTTTGGAAATATGCAACAACAATGCATGGGGGACAGTTTGTGACAATAATTTTGATGAACGTGATGCAAGTGTGGTTTGCCGACAGTTGGGCTACTCTCCCATAGGTATGATGTATAGATATCTAATTTTAGTTGTATTCCTTCATACATAACTTATGGGCAGTAATAGATGTGCACAAGATTAGATGTTTGGTAGTCAGGCCATAATTTCCTCCCCATTTTTCCCCCTTTCTAATCATTTATCTATTTACAAGAATTACATAGGATATATTTAGGAATATTTTTAAAGTAAGTAAGGAATATTTCTATCTCTGCACTAACTGGAGCTGAATGTTTTATAATTGCAAGTTTGCATGAATGGTTCACACTCTTTAAACTTTTACTAAATGAAATTGTCCATTCTGCTGCAGTGGAATTGAGTAATAAAACTATAGATTGAAATTTTAAATTACTGACTAATTACCTGTAGTGTCCATATAATATCCAAGTCAATATACATTATTATTCATGGCCATTTATGATTTTTTAAAAATATATTTTATGTAGGTGCCACACCTCTGTTTGAGGTTACTGCTGGAACTGGTCCCAAAACTTCTAGATCACCTCTTTTGCAGTGGAACTGAAAGTCGCTTAATTGACTGTCCTCGAATGTTCCCAACAGGAATGCATAACTGTGATGGGTTTTTTGGTGTTGGAGTAAGATGTCTTGTTTTAGAAGGTGTGTTATTTTGAATGGGTATGGTTTTTGAAGTGATATAACTGGCTTGCAAAATGAGCAAAAACAAATTTCATTACTTTAAAGAATTTATTTTCTCATTCATAAACTATGTATATATATTAAGGGTGAATTATTTTTACCCAATTATACCTTAATCTGCTCAAGTATGATTTAATAATTCTTCGAAAATGAAAAATGTGTCAAGCCCTCTTAAATGAACAAGAGCAGTCTGCATTAAACTTGTGGCAAATAATTACTATAAGATATATTAAAATTTAGTGTTTTTCCACATCCCCCCCCCCCCCCCCCCCCCCCCGCATCCAGAATTTATATGTTCCTAGACCTATCTGCCACAGGTAAAAGAAATAACTATTACTATCATTATCTGTATGTTACTTCTTTTTTTTTTCACCATTTGCAATAGTTTATGTTTGTTGTTGGATGCAAAAGAAATGTAATAAATGTATTGTTCTGACAAATTCCCTGTAACTCAGCTATGGACATGCAGCAACTGTTCATGGATATTGATATATATGAATGTTATTAGGCCAGTTATGAGTAGTTTCAATTTTAAAAACCACTGGTGTACACAAGTAAGGTATAAATGATTTCTCAACTCTAATAATCACAAAAAAATACAATATCGTCAATTCAAATTCAATTTAATAAGGTACTATGTATGGTATCCTATGAGTTCGTTTCCATTAAATTAAAAAAATCAACAACTTATTCCAGTCATACACCACACATCTTTGCTATGTATCTAGCATGGTATCTGTTATTCTAATAAGTTCTGCATTAGAAATAGAATGAAAATATATGTAAAATTACAATTCAATCATTACCTTCTAAGCCACCCCTTGCCACATAAACAATTTTAATTGCAGGTAATACTGGTTTGGGAACTAGAGCTCAAGTAGGAATTGGAGTTGGTGTTGGACTTGGAATACTGGCTCTGATTATAATCACTGTTATTGCAGTTGTTATATTGCTTGTGATCATAAGTAATACTCAATCCAAGTGAGTCATTACACAAATCAATTTTATAATATTGTAGAGTTATAAACCAGCACATTTTCTAATGTTAGAAGTAATCTGTAATAATATATCAATATTCTGGTTACATGAAATTTTATAACCCATTTAATTTGAAATTTATGTTTTAATTAAAGATTTTTCTAATGTAAGCTCACTTTCTTTAACTCCTATCACATATAGCATAAAATAAAATAATAATTGAAATAGATATTTTTTAAAAGTATTGCATATTTTAAGCTTAGAGCTGCTCCACCAACATATATACACCATGCTATTATTACAAACATTAATCATTTGTAAATTCCTTAATGACATTATGTGTTCCCACTGCAGAAACTAATTTTCAAGCTTCAGATCCAAAAAAACTAAATTAAGAACTAATGTGATAATAATAAGTATTTAGTAGATGTATATATTATACTTTTATTTGATTTTATTTCATTGTTGATGGAGCTATTGGAGGACAGACATTTCATCTTGATTTTATATACCAATGTGTGTATATGTCCTTTATTTTTAAATAGTTTTTAATTTAATTAGTATTCAACATACTAAATATCAATTTTTAAATTCATTTTCTTTATTTTGGTGTTCATTACTTTTCAAATTAATGAAATGTTTTGTTCCAATATGTTGTTGATGTTGATTAATCAATGCAATCTATACATATGAAATAAAATAAAAAGTGGTTGTGAATCAAAAAACTTTAGAACCTAACTTAGCCAGGCAAATGTGAGACCATATTCAGACTCAGTGTGTCTGTGTGCATGTACATGCACTGAGAGATCCATGAAATATCTTAAAGCAAAGATTAAGTGAACTGGCACAAGAAAGCACACCTACTATAACAGAATTATCTTTTCAAATTCTTTCTGCCACACCAGATCTTCTTCTCTTCATATTAACAGCATCATCATAAGCCTGTCTTTGACATTATGATGCTGGGAGGTTGCTCTTGTGTCAGGAAGCTTAAGCAAGTCAATAGAATCCATTCAACACTTTAATTTGAATTCACCCAATGAATGGACAAATTTAGCTGTTCACTGTTGATTGCTGTTGATTACATCCATTGCTTCATCAGCAATGATTGAAAACCAAGAAGGTATTGTAGCCTTCAATGAGTTACGTGTTTTAACTACAAAGTTACCAAAATTTTTTTTTTTAGTTCTGCAAGCTCTATAGATATAAGTTTACTATTAGTGTGATTCTCATGTATGAATGAATGGGTATTTGTGTATCTGTAACTAAAAGTGTATACTATTTTTATACAAACTATAAATTTTCCTAATAATTTATCTTGGACACCAACAATACATGTGATGTACAGCATTGGTGTTAATGTAAAGTGTGGTAAACTATACCACTCCAGTATAATGATTATACCACTCAAGGATGATGCTTAATGACGTCATTGATTAATCGTTCATTGCCAGTATATTGTATGTATATAAAACATTGCAATTGTCTTTGTCTTTGTTCTTCCACGTGTTCTTGCACTTCATCCGTCTGCAATACTTGTTGTCGTCTTGCAATGAAAGGTTCTGTTAACTTTTATAAGTGAGTATTAAGCGTGTGCATTTATTAACTGGCTATCAATAAAGCCAGTATTAAGATATCACATAAGATACTACATTGGCGACGAGTTTAAATGGCTACTCACGGGACAGTCTCCCAGTATCAACAGAGCAAAGAAACCTGGACGACTTACGTTGAAAGGTTGAATCATTATTTCATAGCGAATGACGTCGCTGACGAAGGCAAGAAGCGTTCCATTCTACTCTCAGCTTGTGGCTCCTCCACTTACAAGCTCATACGAAGCCTAGTGGAAATAGGACAACTGGCAACTACGCCATACTCCGAAATCACGAAGCTGGTAGCGGGATATTACCAGCCGATTCCCTCGGAGATTGTTCAAAGGTATAAATTTAATACCATAGTCCGAGCCTCAGGAGAGTTGATAGCTACCTACGTAGCTGCTTTGCGTGAGCTCTCAGAGTATTGTAATTACGGAGACAAGCTCCATGAGATGCTACGTGACCGTCTGGTGTGTGGTGTGAATCATGACACCATACAGCGTAAGCTTCTGGCTGAAACTGATCTAACCTATGAGAAAGCTTACACGCTAGCTCAAGCGATTGAGGCATCCAAGAGAGATACCCTCAGACCTCAAGGGCAGCAAAAATAGCAGTGCTCCATTGTTGCCTTTGCCAGGAGTCAATTACTCCAGAACATTTAAACATTCTAAAGGCAAGATTCCCACCAAGAGAGGAAACCCAACCTGCTACAGGTGTGGAGGTCCACATTTAGCTCCTGCCTGCAAGTTTATCAACTCTGAGTGCAAATTCTGCAAGAAAAAAGGTCATATTGCTAGAGTGTGCAGGAAAGCCCAGCAAGAATCTAAAGTTGGCAAGGAAACTAATGTTGTGCTACAGGATATGCCTGAAGACCAGTGTGCTGACCATGCACACAGTCTCTGCGTTGTCAGGGATCAAACAAGTGATCCACTGCATGTGCAAGTTGCCTTGAATACTGTTCAAATTGAAATGTTATTGGACACTGGTGCATCTGTTTCCCTGATCAACCTTCTGACTTATCAGATGCTTCAACAGCACAAGGTGGTCGCTCCTCTACAAAACTCCTCTATTCAGCTAAGGACATATACAGGTCAGCCAATCCGTGTTCTTGGTATGCTACCAGTGCAAGCAGAATACATGGGAAAATTAGTTGATGTGTGTGTTCATGTGGTTGAAGGGGATGGACCTAATTTGATGGGTAGAGATTGGCTATCTCTGCTTGAGGTTAATTTGGGGGAAGTGAATCTTTTGAAGAATGATTGTTTACTCCAGACATTGCTTAATAAACATTGTTCAATATTTAATGATGAATTGGGTTGCATGAAAGACATGAAGGTCAGATTACTAATTGATTCTACTACCAAGCCTAAGTTTTTCAAGCCACGCAGTGTTCCATTCACACTAAGAGATAAGGTGGAAACTGAGCTCCAGAGGCTAGAAAGCCTTGGTATTATTTCTTCTGTGAAATTTTCAAAATGGGCTGCATCCATAGTTCCTGTGGTTAAGAAGAATGGTACTGTACGTATATGTGGGAACTACAAGGTCACTGCTAATAGGGCTACTCTCACAGAGTCCTATCCACTTCCACTAGTGGATGAGTTAATGACACACCTTGCTGGAGGTAAATACTTGACCAAACTTGATTTATCCCAAGCTTATCAACAGTTGCCCCTTGATAATGAATCCTCTGAATTATTGACAATTAATACCCACAAGGGATTGTTCAAGTACAACAGGTTACCATTTGGTGTGTCTAGTGCACCAGCAATATTTCAGCGCAGCATGGAGACCCTCTTACGGGGCTTGAATGGTGTGTCCGTTTACCTTGGCGACATCCTAGTTACAGGATCCACACATGAGAACCATTTGCATAACCTTGCTGCTGTGCTGGAACAAATTGAACAGGCAGGCCTAAGACTTAATCGCTCTAAATTCTTCTTTTTACAACCCAGATTAGAGTATTTGGGATATGTCATTGATGAAGCTGGTAGACATCCTACTGAGGATAAAATTAGAGCCATTAAGGAGGCACCAGCTCCTACTAACATTACTGAGCTTCGTTCTTTTCTTGGAATGATTACAGAATTGGTTAACCTTGTACAACACATGTCCTCCACTTGTGTTTCAGCATTGCATATTAAGGACTGGACCACAAAGGATCCTCTCCTCTCCAAGGTGCGGAGATTTATTCAGCTTGGTTGGCCAAACAACGTCACAGAAGTTCCATGCAAGCCTTACTTCTCTAGGAAGGGTGAACTAAGTGTGTTGGATGGTTGTATCTTATGGGGTATTCGTGTAGTGATTCCACCGCCTGGTAGGCAGCCCCTACTTAAGGAATTACACCAAGCTCACCCAGGGGTTACAAAAATGAAAGCACTAGCACGCAGTTACATTTGGTGGCCTAACATGGACACTGATATTGAAACCATGGTGAAAACTTGTACTGAGTGTCAAGAGTCTCGACCCTCACCACCTACTGCTCCGCTCCACCCATGGGAGTGGCCGGCAAGTCCGTGGAGCCGCCTCCACATTGATTTTGCAGGTCCTTATTTGGGACACATGTTTCTTGTACTGGTGGATGCCCATTCTAAATGGATGGATGTGAGACTCATGCATTCTATTAAAGCCCATAGCACGATTGAACAACTCAGAATGATATTTGCTACACATGGCATACCACAGAAAATTGTTTCTGATAATGGTCCTACATTTACTAGTCAAGAGTTTAAAACTTTCATGACTCAGAACGGAGTTCTCCACATCACATCTGCTCCATATCATCCGTCTACGAACGGACTCGCAGAACGAGCTGTCCAGACTTTCAAGCAAGCTCTGAAACGCATCCAAGGCAGTTCAATTCAGGAAAAACTTTCTAAGTTTCTCTTCCAGTACCGGATAACCCCTCACACTACGACGGGGATTGCACCTGCTGAACTCCTCATGGGACGACGACTTCGCTCTCGCCTGGATTTGCTTTTTCCTACAGTTTCACAGAAAGTTGAGAGTAAGCAACTGAAACAAAAGGAGGAACATGATGCCACAAAACCAGTGCGTACATTTTCTATTGGAGATCTTGTGTATGTAGAGGATTTTACAGCCTCACCACAAAAATGGATTCCAGGGAAGATTGTTGAAGTTACTGGACCTCTCTCTTATTGCATTGAGCTTCTCGATGGCAGTACAGTTCGAAGACATGTTGATAATGTGATTCAGCGATGTCTAACCGATGTTCCCGCTTCACCTGCCGTCCTGGCTCTGACTCCAGTTTCCGTTCAACCAGTGGATCCACTTGCACTTCCAGATCTCCCATCAAGCCTGGATCTGACTCAGAGTCAACCAGTTCCTCCACTTGATCCTCCACCTGCTCGTACTCCAACGCCTCCAAGACGTTCTACCTGTACCCGGCAGAAACCTGCGAGGTTCAAAGCATGATCATTGTCATTCTCATTCCCTTAATACAATAATACAATCCTTAATGAGGGGGAGTGTGGTAAACTATACCACTCCAGTATAATGATTATACCACTCAAGGATGATACTTAATGACGTCATTGATTAATCGTTCATTACCAGTATATTGTATGTATATAAAACATTGCAATTGTCTTTATCTTTGTTCTTCCACGTGTTCTATAAATTTTCCTAATAATTTATCTTGGACACCAACAATACATGTGATGTACAGCATTGGTGCTAATGTAAAGCATTTGAAAAAAAATAGGTGCACTGAGTTGGGGAGGAGGGGGGGTGCCCCAGCCCCCCTGTGATAAATTTGGGTTGGGCTGAAGCATCCCTACCCCCCTGTTTTCTCCTTCTCTGTATGTGTGTATGTGCGTGTTTATGTTGTTTATGAATTATATGAATATGTTGATAGCTGTAGAAGATCACTATTATAAATATATATTGAGGGTATTAATTTACATTTGTTCAACTGTAATGATGAATGATAACCATGAAAGACTGAAAATCTAAGAAGAAAATTTAATTATACTGACAATTTAATCAGTTTCAACTTACTTTCATAATGTCAATATGAAGTAAATGTTAACAGTACATAATTCTGTCTTAGAAATATAGAAAATATATCAGTCATATATTGCAATATTTTAGTACAACATTTGCATAACCAATGGACTCTTTCACTTGGAGTGATAAGTCACATACTTATGTGAATTCTGCTGTTACACTTCATATTCCACATGTCACCATAAGTCTCATGCACAAAACATGTGCAGAAAAGTTCAATCTCTCTACCAGGGAAATGTTGATGTGTTTGCTGAAGCATTTTATTAGGTGATCCTTACTGAGTCTGACTTGTGCTCCTCATGCAAGGTTCCAAAAACTCAGTATCTCTTCCTCAGGAGAATGAATCATATCTGATAGAGAGGATGCATGTGGTGAAGGAGATAATAGAGGTTCACTTAGTTTGTTGCTTCCAATTGGGGATAATACTTAGCAAAATTCTATTATAGAGTTTCTTTGGTATATTTCCTTACACAAATTTTGGCCAATACGTTACCTTTTCCACCATATCTATTGCAGCGCATGGATCCTTCTTAGTGCTGTTCATTTTTGTCATGACCAAAATGCATGCCATAGATTCCATTATGGTACGTCATTATTATCATTTTCTTTCCCATGTTTCCATGCCTAACTCACTATCATTCATGATCAAGAAAGAAGAAGCATCCCCTCTCCAGTGCATATATAGAAGATTTATCCCTGATGTAAAGCTTGGTAGTTGTATCAATTTCCTCTCTACAATTGTATAAATAAATTTCACAAATCATGAATTCATTACCCTAGGGTTTTAACTAAAATTATTAAGCTATAGCTATAAAATATCACCAGTATTGTCTACCCCTTCAGGGGCTGTCTTATACTTCACAATATCATGGTACTGACTCTTGCTTAGAATCTATACCCTAGTGTTACACTGGTCTGGAATTTTTTTTCTGGGAAAGGAACATTTCCCTAGTCTTGGGTTGCTAGACCCTTTACTAAATAGCTATGCTGGGCAAGGATCTGAGGATTAACCACAAATTCTAATCTAGGTTATATTACTAATAGCAACTTTTGCATTCCAGCAGAACAAATTTGATTTGCTGTGTCACCAGACCCTTTCTTTTTTACATTTTTACAAGCTTAACAACCAAACACCTGATCACTTATGATTTAATGTTTTGACTTATTCATGGGTTAAAAATAAATTATAAAGAAAAGAAGGAAAAAAGAACCCAACCATGACCAGAAGTTGGACAGGGTTTGAGTCTCTTAAAAAATATGAATATTTTTTTCATAAATAGCATCAAAAAAAAAAGAGAGACAAAAGTCACTTTTGTTCAGCTGCCCTGCATGCTACCAAAATTTTTCAAGAAGGTCCAGGCTTCCAGCACCATCTGAAGCCACAAAACCCACCATCAAGCAGCTCTCAGTTCATAATCAACATCCCAGCCACCATTGCAGCCACCATTGCAGTTATCACTGCAGCTGAATTAAAATTTCTAAAAGATGCAAAAAGGTATCCATTTAAAAATCAGCTGGATGGGGCAGTATCCTTGGCTAGCACACACACACACACACACAAAAAGAAAAAGTAGTAGATTATGTCTTCCAAGAATTCTTTATGCAGATTATTGTAAATCAGACCCAGGTCAGATCCACTGATACAGTTTACTAAAGCATTGGAGTTAGTTACCCAAAAACATAGGACTAAAGTTTGTGCCAAGCTTTTCAGTACTTAGAGGATCAAATTCAGTCATAATACAGCAGCTGCCTTTGCATGTTCATAGTATCATATATATCTAGTTTACATGATTATTTTCATAATATTTACTAGGTCTTTAAAGGTTATTGCAATTAGAAGGATTCGATCAGATTTTTAAAAAAAACCCCGAAGAATGTAAAGCACAAGAACAAATATTCTCTCCCCTGGAACATATATTTATTCCCCAGACAAATATTTGTCCCCCCCACTTATATCATGCTCTGCTAATAGGAATTAATATTTTCCCACCTGGAATGAATGTTTGTCCAAAGAAAAATAGTCAGTATGTTTTTCGGGGAAACTAATTCTTAGCTATACATTTGTATGGATGGTATCATTGTTAGGACCATTAACACAATGTGATCACTCTCAAATGATTAGTTCCCCAATTAGATTATTAATTTCACATAATTATCCCTTCAATGTATTGAATATTCAGGTGAAATTGTATTCTGTGGACACATTTCCTGATATCTGTTTGTCAGGCACCTCCTTCTAAACTATAGCACCCAGTAAGGTGAAAATCAAAGGATATATGTAGTTTAATATGGTGAGTGTCGTAAGCAAAACTTTTTTTTTCAGAAAGAGGCACCCCTGGTAGGGTAAAAAGGAATTCATATTTTTATGCAAAAAAAAAAAAAAAAAAAAAAAAAAAAAAAATTCATTAAAAATGACCACAATGGACTAGTGGTGAAGGCACAGGTTCCTAAGCTGAAAAGAGGTTATTCAATCCCAGGCTTGGCTCTTCTTTCCCCTCAATTTTTTTAGATTGCTTTTTCTTTCATTTTTTTTCATATTATTATTATTTTTTTATCCTTCTTCCTTTCTTTTAATTCCTGATAAAGGGCATAGTTGGTCAATCCTGACCAAATCTGGCTACACTCATCCTCATTCTTACATGTATGAGTATGCATGTAAAGAACCAAACCAAATGGAACTCGCTCTTCTGGGTATGCACATTCTATGCCAAGGATATTTTTCAGACCAAAATTAGTTAAGCCATCTGGCCACACCTCTTCCTGTGGATATGGTGAGATAAAATGTTAAAAGCTGTTTCTAAGTTATGCAGGCAAATTCTTTCTTGGATTACAGACCTGAAACTTGCCATTAACACACATCATAACTGCAGGAGTGACATGGGCTGGGTCACATCTCTTTCTCCCTGGTAGTGTAAGGCTAATAATGGTTTATGTGTATGTGTGTATGAATGTTTGAGTATGTGCAGTTCCTGTTAAACGACTTTACCAAATGAAACCCATTCCAGGATGGTAGACTCATCCTACACCATAGACGATTATTACCCTAAAACTTTTAGGTCACCTGGACAAACCTCTTCCTGAAAGAACAAGAAGCTAAAGGTGCCAAAAATGTGGCTTACAGAAGGCCTAAAATGTGACATGTACACTCATGATGACTCTAGAAGTGAATTGGGCTATGTCCCACCTGGCTACAACTCTTCTTTCGGGTATATCATGTTAAAATAATAAAATTGTAATTAGTATATAACCTTGATCATGGTCTGGGTCACACTTGGTCACACCTCTTCCTTGAGGTACAGAATTCCAAAGTGGAAACTCAGTGATCTTATCCCTGGACATGACCTTTCCTCCCTTTTTCCCCTTTTTGTTCTTCATTTCTTTTTCCGTAAAAGGGACAGGAAGATGTTCAATATAGATTGGCATGGTACCAGGAATATTTTATGTTTACCACTTTGTCGGTGTGGTCCATATTGGTCATGTTAACAATTGTACCTATGCAACATATTGTCACACCTCTTTCTCTGATAATGTGAGGCCAAAAATTTCAAAATATATTAGTGATGAAAAACCCTTGGACTTGCAAACATAAAAATTTGTGTGCTCACACACTTTGACTTTGGCTACATCCTACTTGGCCACACCTCTTCTTCTGGCCATGTCAGGCAAAAAATGGCTGAAATTGTACTTAGACTAAACCCTTGGACACTTCTTATAGTTTGGGGGGGGGGGGGGGAGGTGACAAATATTTGTGGGAGGAATATTACTGGTTGTCAAGATTGAGCAGACACAAGACATGAACAATGTAGGATTGTTTCCTCCATTTTTACTCGGAGTAAAATCTTCCTTATAGGAGGTGTTTAAGTTGGCCACCTGCTGTAATGAGCATATTAAGTTTTCTTTATGTAATATGTAGGAATTATTGACACTAATCTCATTAATCAAACAAACATGATATAATTAATAAATATGCCAACTTTCTGTGATAGTGTTCATGTCAGCAAACCACACCCATTGATAAAATCAAATCCATTGACAAAACCACACTCATAGCCAACCTTTCTGAATAAAATATTATTGAAGGCATGTGGTTAAGTGGCCTAATCAATCCATGAAAGTTTCATGACAATCCATCCTGTGGTTTGAGAAGAGTTAGAATGTGCGCATACAGACAGACACCAGACAAATGAATTGTCAATTATTGTAAGATGTACCAGGATCTTCTTGTGTTACCAGAATTCCAACATATTTTTAGAGTTAAAAGTTACTTTTGTCTAATATCAGTTTACTATAACCATGTTGATTAGAAGTGAATTTTTTACAGAATATATTTTATCTTGTTTTCCCGATGAAGTCATGCTGTTCTTCCACTTCCTTTTATCAATGTTCATTCATCACCCATTTCTTTCTAATTATTGAAATATATACTGACAAAATACATAATAATTTTTTTTTGTGAAACAATAGATATGTAAAAAGAGGTCATAAAAATGAAACAAGTATATGAGAGAATAGAAATATATGAGTGTAAAGAATTATTCTTTTTTTATTAAGTAAGATTACAAAGATTATTCAATTGTGGAATCACTTATATACCAGTGATACTAATGATTTAGTGTTCCTTCTTTATTTAACAATTAACAGCCATTAGTGTCCATTATTTATCAACAGTACACAATCTTTCTAAATACAATTTACATAAGTTAGGTTGTCACAGCTGCACTTATTATGCTTGTCACAAACCTATACAGTACTACTAATTATGAATGTTAGCTCAATTCATTACATCTCCTTTTCTTTATCAAAATCAAGAATTTTGTCTACTCTCCATATCGGTCTGGCAGTCGGCGAACTTGATGCGACTTGTGTACAGACATTTTTACATTTGGTTTTCGATATTTATGTTCAGCCATAACTGTGGTGTGGGTTACAGGTCTAGATATAGTACATTCATCTTCATCAACACACACTGGATCACTAACTCCAACATCAGGATCTTGGATCTCCATAGTTCCTCTCAGATGACGTTTGTTCCATCTGTAACTTGTGTCACAAACTTTTACATTTATAGGATCTTTCAGCCACAGCACCTTCACGGACTCCCTTTGTCCATATCTGATCTCCAGGTTACTGCATGCATACCATGTCTCCTCTCTGAAGTGGTTGCAAATGTTTCACATGTTGGTTATAGTACCACTTCTGTTTTTCCTTCATTTGGGCTTGCTTCACTTTTTCCTCTTTGGTAGTGTATCTTGGCTTAAGCAGCTGTCGAGTTGTTGGTATCAGTGTAGACACCTCCTAAGAAATCTCTGTGCTAGAGAGAACCCTATTCCCTCTGTAGGTGTGTTCCTCCAATCAAGACAAGCTTGATATTCTGTGTGCCCAACTTTCTTACCTTCTTGAAGAGTTTCTTAACAGTTTTACCGCATTCTCTGCACAACCATTGCTTTGTGGGTATCACAGACTACTGGTTATGTGTTCAATATCCAGTCTCTCTGGAAACTGCCTGAACTCCCAGGAGTCAAACTGTCTACCATTATCTGACACCATTTTCTCTGGAATTTCATGTCTAGCAAACCATTTCATTCATCAGCTTTATCACCATCATGGAGGTTATTGTTGTCAATCTTCCTACTTCAATGTATCCACAGTAGTAATCAACATAGACAAGTAGAGTACAACCTTGAAGATTACACAAGTTCAACCCCACTTTTCTCCATGGGTAATCACCAACATCATTCCGTATGATTGGTCCCTTCTGCAGTTCATTTCCCAACTTCTGACACACATCACAGTTGCTGACAAACTTCTTCATATCAGCAGCCATTCCAAGCCAGTAAATAGTGTTTCTCATTCTTCTAAGATATGCTTAAATTCTGATATGTACCTTATGAAAACATTCTAGTATTCCATCTCTTGCTGATCTTGGTATGATTATCTGATGCCCCTTGAAAATGAAGTCATCATCTATAACAAGCTCACTTCTCAGACCATAGTAAGGCAAGAGTCTCTCTGGCCATCTATTCACTATTGTCACTTGCAATATTTTGAGTGAATCATTTAGCTTTGTAGCTTTCTGAAGCCTTTTTAGCCTGTCTGATGTTACAGGTAGTGCAGCTCACTATCTAACACTTTCAAAACACTTGACAGACATCTGGCATTCTTGTTGCAAGTAGCTCGTGACAATGTATCTGCTAGATACATCAATTTTCCTTTGTTGTACTGGACTTCAATTACATAGTTTTTCAGTCACAGCATCATCCTCTGTAATCTCATTGGGGCAGAGCTAAGTTCTTTCTTGAAGATCATCTCCAGTGGTTTATGGTGACTCTTAATGATCACCTTTAACCTCCCATATATATATAACCATGAATCTTCTCATAAGCAAAAACTATTGCAAGGAACTCCTTTTCAATCTGGGCATATCTTGTCTCAGCATCTGTTAGAGCTTGTGAAGCACATGCTACAGGTATTTCTTCTTGCAGGAGTACAGCACCCAGTCCATCCTTGGATGCATCAGCTTCAATAGTCACTTCCTTGGGCATATCATAGGATTGTAACACTGATGTGCTCACAACCAATTCCTTAACTTTCTGCACAGCTTCTTCACTACTACTTTACCAACAGAACTGAACATCTTGGCATACAAGACCTCTCAGAGGCTTTGCAATTTCAGATAATTTAGGAAGAAACTTTTGCAAATACTCTGTTATTCCAATGAAACACCTCACTGCCTCTGCATTGACTTGGGTTGGCATCTCAGTGATTGCTCTAACTTTCTCAGGATCAGGTTTTAGTCCTTCATTGGTGAACATGTGGCCATGATAAGTCACTTCCTTCACACACAGTTTTACTTTATCCTTCCTAAGGGTCATATACTGATTCTGAATTCTAGTAACAGACCTCTCAGGTTCTTTTTATGCTTCTTAAGACCTTCTTTATATGTTTTGCCACAGCCAACTACTATGAATTCATCATGCATGACCTTCACTCTGCTCAACCCTTCTGCTAATTGATGCATCTGATTTTGGAACACTTCAGGTGCTGATGAGATACCAAACGGCATTCTTAGCCATCTGTATCTACCAAAAGGTGTGTTAAAACATGTTAAGTAAGTTGATTCTTCATTTAGAGGAATGTGCCAGAATCCTTATTTCACATCAACTGTGAACACCTGTGCATCAGGGAACTTTGTTGCAATCTCCTCAACTGTGGTTCTTGGATGCATCTCATGCTGAATTGCATAATCGAGATTTTTTTTGATCTAACATATCCTCAGACTATTATTCTTTTTATGAACAACCAGCATTGATGATACCCACTCAGTTGGACTGACCACCTTGGCAATAATCTACTTTTAACTCACATCATCGAGTGTTTTCGTCATCGAGTGTTTTCGTCATCGAGTGTTTTCGTCATCGAGTGTTTTCGTCATCGAGTGTTTTCTTTAGCTTTTCACAGAGAGGAACAGGAACTTTTCTCAGTGCATGTTGTAAAGGTTTTACTGTACTGTCCAGCTATTATCCTGTAGCATCCATCCAGTTTTCCAACTGTTTTAATGAAAACTTTAGGAAATTCTTTTACCAAGTCATCCACTGTGGGCAAATCCTCCCGACCATTTGTACTATATACTTCAAAACCACTTGCATTTGGCTTGAAAATCTCATCATTGTCATTCATCTTCACCAAACGAAGCCTGATAATTGCTTTGAGACCCAAGTTACATAAAATTGTGGACCTTTTACATGATTCCCCTTGATAAGACAGGTATCTTTGCACCCCCAAACTCTTATGATGACTGTACTATCAATTGGCCAGATTACATCACCATATGCAGCTACCTTGGCATTGTCAAACGTTTTGGTTACCAGGTTCATTCTACAGTCTCCAGTTGCTCTCTTGTACACTTGGACTGGAAAAACATTCACACTGGCACCATTATCTATTTGAAATCATATGTATTTCCCATTATCAATTCCCAGTATTAGAGTCTGCTCATTTTGAAGAGTGCTAACTCATGATATTACATCATACACTTCTGATTCTTCAACTGAATTCATTGTCTTAAATTTACACACCTTGGTAAAGTGATTCGACAGTTACGCTTATGCTTCCATATGCCGAACATTTCTGTGGAGGATGTTTGTCATCGCAGTATTTGCATCTTCCTCCATGATCTTCATGCTTGGTAGCGTCTTTCTTACTCTCAGCATGTTTCACCTTTTGTGAGCCCCTCTCTTAGCCTTAACAAGATTGAATTCTTTTCTTCCATCTATAAACTTAGTGCTTTCTCACTCACTTCACTAGTTCTGTAAATCTGTAGAGTTCTTTCAAAAGTGATATTGGCATTTCTGAGCAACTTTGTTTTCAATTTTGTATCAGTTATCCCAAGCATCACTTCATCTCTGAGAATCTCTTCTGGAGTGATGTGTTCAAAGTCAAATCTTGTAGCTATTTGTCTCTCAGAACATACTGGTCAATACCTTCTTTCTCTTTCTGACTTCTTGCATTAAACTTGTACCTTACATTTGCCAAAGTGCAAACATAATCTCTGTATATCTGTGTATCACTGGCTCAAATTCATGCCTCTGATCTGGCTCAAATTCATGCCTCTGGTCTGCTTCAAAGTGTGCAGTGTGATAAACTCTCCTTGCCTCAGCTCCAATCACAGTAATTAGTTTAGATATTTGAGTAGCTTGAGACTTTTCATTAATACCTGTAGCCACTTTATAGGCATTCCATGCCAGCTCCCACTTTAGCCAGTCTTCAGCAACAGTGCTACTATTATTATTGAAAACAGGTGGTAGTGGTAACATGGTTGCCATCTTCTTTCTGTCAAAAAGTCTTTTACCTCTGCCACAATGTAAAGAATAATTTTTTCTAATTAAGTTGGATTACAAATATTATTCAGTTGTAGAGCTGAGCCATGCAGCACAATTTGGAATTACCTACATATCAGTGACATTAATGATTTAGTGTTTCTTCTATATGTAACAATTAACAGCCATTAGTGTCCATTATTTATCAACAGTACACAATCTACAATATTAGAGTCAATTATTTATCAACAGTACACTATCATTCTACATACAATACATACAAGCTAGGTTGTCACAGCTGCACTAATTATGCTTGTCACAAACCTATACAGTACTGCTAATTATGAATCTTAGCTCAACTCATTACAATGAGATCAAATATATTTTTGATGATGAAAAATGAAAAAAAAAGTTGATACAGTTACCATTAAGTATGTATATGAGTATGTGTTTATAGCATCATCATAACACTCAATCGGTTAGACTTGAAACTTGATCACTGTCACTCGGAGAAGATTGCTGTGTATGGTCATTGTCATTTGGAGAAGATTGCTGTGTATGGTCACTGTCAGTATTGTATAACACATTTTGTTCATGGAATTCAGGAACTTCGTCATATATCACAGTGTCTTTATTAAAGTCCAAGCTGGTACTGTTCTCTTTGTCATTAATTACAGAATGATTAGCATAAATATTGTCCTTATTCATACTACTTTCTAATTCTCTTCTAATAGAACTTTCCATTGTGACCATTGACTTCTGACCCATGGGCATGTTAGAGGTAGTGTTCTTACTCTGCAGAGTAAAAGAATATAAGAAAATTATAAAATAGTTTTTGTATTGGCTAATCATATGAAAGAAAAATAATCCTTGACTTAAATGGTAACTGAAATAGAAAAAAAAAGTGATTTGCTGTTTGTATACACTAGTTGTTAATGTTAGAATATGAAACAATCTTCATTTTTTTTTGTGAAGATGGAGCATGTCAAGGATGTCAGAGAGAAAAGGATATTTAAAGAAAAAAAATTAAACTGAAACAAATGCAGTAACAAGTTATATTTCATAATTTAGGAAAGAACTGCGTCTGTTCAGTTGTGTAATATTGAAGTATTGTATGACTGCTGGTTGTAGTATTATTAACAAGGATGGGCTGAGAGAGAACTAGTCTCTTTAGGATGCCAGAATATGAACCAATGTAATGAAACCACAGAGTGAGCAAAATATTATGGATATTTTTAAAGGAACAACTGATTATTCAGTTTTGTCCTGTATAACTCTCTATCTATTTATCTATCTCCCCTTTCCCCTCTCTCTCTTGCTTGCTCACTATCTATCTATCTATCTATCTATCTATCTATCTATCTATCTATCTATCTATCTACCTCTCCCTCCCTCCCTCCCTCCCTTGATCTATCTATCTATCTATCTATCTACCTCTCCCTCCCTCCCTCCCTTGATCTATCTATCTATCTATCTATCTATCTATCTATCTATCTATCTATCTATCTATCTATCTCTCTGTCTGTCCGTCCGTCCGTCCGTCCATCCATCCATCCATCCATCCATCCATCCATCTATCTATCTATCTATCTATCTATCTATTGATTTTATTAAAACAATTAATATTTATTATTATTATCATTATTTTTTTATTCAGTTGCTTTGAAAATGAATGCTAGCTCTAGGAAAAGTTATACATTTTAACAGTTCAGATATTACTTTATATGTTTGTTTCAAGTTTTTTGAGGTGTTTATTTGTCACAATTTATCATTTTTTTAAAACCACCAATATTCTTTCTTATCATACAGAAGTAAAGTTGACAAAGTGTGAATGATCCTGTTGATTTCCATACTGATACTATAGCTTGGAGTCTAGGGCAAATCCCCCAATAGGAATTTATATTCAATGTTATGGTTGCACAGGTATATTAATATATTTTTTTAATGTTATGATAATTGTATCTGTATCAAATTAATTTCATGATATATCAGGATTAACTGATGAAATTTTACTGAAATATATATGAAGTAGTAGTTGTTACAGTGGCTTGCAGTTATGTGACAGTTTTCTGAATTTTTTTGGCCTAAGCTCTACATTTAATTGCTAGAAGTTTGGGCATTATGATTACAAAACTGTGGCAAATTTTTGTAAAAAGATGTATCAATCAATAAGGTATCTGAGAATAAGTGTCTCATTAAAGCCTTGAAGCTGTCACCTAACTACACCATTTCTAAATCCCAATATTTTAAAGTTTAGTAACACCACATGTGTCTTTGAATTGCTGAGCTAAAAACTGAAGGAAAATCTTATAACCAGTAACTTAAAATATCCCAAAATGACAAGTTTAACCAAATGTTGGAGCAATGAATGTAACATCATCTGTTGGGTGCACCCATGAAAGGAAACTAAATTGTTGGGTAGTAGCATATTCCTGAGAAGAAGCCAATGAAATTTCAGAGATCTCTTTTAGGTATATAAAGGTCTGTAATAATGTATTTCTTCTGTCTTGAGTTTTGTTCTATTGGAAAATCCACTAATACATAAAACCAGTAAGAATTGAAGACTAAATCGGACATAAAGTTAACTAATCTGACAAGATATAACAATAAAGGTATCAACAATTCCAATCATATAATAAGCCTTGTATTGCTCTATTGTGGTACATTCATTTTCCTATGCAACTTGGAAAAGAGAAAATTTCCATCTTGTATATTGATTGTATGATTCCCTTACCATTCCTGAAGTTAAGGACTTCCCAAAGTACTTGCTGAGGGTGTCAGACTCATTTACTTTAACCTTCCACCACTTGAGATAGGTATCCCTCACATTCTTTGAGAAGAGGACAAATATTAAGAAGATGAAGATTCCCTGGGAGGCTACCAGGATGGTAGAGATGTAAGCCAGGGGTAACACTCCCTCGTTCCCCACCACAAACAGGCCAGGAATCCATGTCAACCCCATGATCACAGTCAAAGACACTGCAGACTTCAGCCAGGTTCTTACATTCTGTAGACTCTTGTTATCCTTCATCTGGTGACGCCATGTGATGCTTGCTGCCATTATAAAAAATCCAATGTTGGCAATAAACATGAGTATAACTGGACCAATATAAGCCCAAATAAAGTGAGTGTCTGTCCTCAGAAAACATCTGCAGAGAATCAGATAGAAAAGGAATAAAATCATTGAGTGAGAAAGATAATCAAATTTCAATGTGAATTAAGAAGAAAGAAATAGTAATAGGATCTAAAAGAAAGAAGAATTAGAACCAAAATGTAGAAAGAAAGTTAACTCACGCATTTTCATAACCGTAATGTGGACTATTTTTTGTGGCAAAGCCGAGGGGGAGTGTGAGTAGGCCCATGTAGAGAAGGGGGAGGCCATAGCTGGCCAGAGTGAAGGCCAGTATGTAATGCTTTTTGTTCTTCACAAATACACGCACAAGTGCCACATAGAGGATGACCCCCTCCATAAGCATCCACATGAAGGAGACAAGGAAGAAGTAGTGGAGGAGGACAGCTATGATCTGACAGTGGACAGGTGGACCAGAGGGATCAGTTCTGTCTGCACCAGTAATAAACATGAGCTGGGCTATGGCAAGATTTATGCAGAGATTCACATGGACGTAGTTCCTCATACTTCGCAGTGACCTGAAGTGAATCAATGTAGGAATAGAAATGTAGAAAATGGTTATTACGTTCATATAATACAGCTAGAAAGGAGGGAAAAGAACATACTTTAGTGCAGTGAAGGTGAAGACAGTAATAGCCATGGCGATCAGCGAGACAGTATAGCACACATAGCCAAGCACAGTCAGTGATATATCTACTGGTTCACTAAAACTGGGTGGACTTGCACTAAGTAAGATGGCAAAGTGTGTGAGGTGAGTGCACTCGCAGACTGTAAAGGAATTATTGGAGAGTCTGGGATTCCGAGAGCATCCTACATCTGACCAACGACCAAAACTTAGAAGGTTAACTGTTGAGCTGAGTGAATATTTGAAAATATTGTGCAAACAAAATTATTTATGGTGATTACTCAATATTTTACTATTATGCTGAATGAATAATAATCTACAGCTAATTATCAATTATAATAAGAATGGCGTTCTTTCTCTCATGCAAGGAAAGAATGGGTTTAGAATAGATCATGTTTTACAATGTTAGATGTGCAAATAAGATGTTTGCTGTACTATTTTCACAAATGTCTTGGTGAGCTAGATTAAATTGTGAAGTTGTTTATTTCAAATATATCCAAATATAGCCTACAACGAATACAATTAATGGACCAGAGTGACACTCAATGTAGTTTAAATTTGTATAGCATGTTTAATATTGTCTAATTAAATTTCTATGTTGAAAAAAAAAAGAAGTTTTAACTTGAACTGGACAAAAATTTATAGCAATATTAGTAGTTGTTGTTTTTAGAATGGATCTGTCGGTTTACCACTTTTAACTGATAACATATGCCTAGGAAATAAAAACTAATGCTTATATGATAATGAAAATCCAACAATCAACTAACTAACTAATGGAATGTGTTGGTTAAGGGTTTATGCTGGATAATTTTAGTTGATGACATATTCATAATTGACAATTTTTAAATGAGTATCAAATCATGAACAGATTAATACTGAAGCTTTCATACCAACCTAACTTAAGGAAAGAGACTTAGTGAACAAAAGAGCTAGCAAGTATGGAAAATCATTGATAAAGAAAACACTCCACATTCACCTGATACCTTTAGAACTGCATTTTAATAGCAATGTCAGAGTCCAATTTCCAGGTTGCTGGGCTTCTATTACTAAAACCATGCAAGGTAAACAGCACCAGACTAGAGTTCTACTGTGCATAGTTTAATGAAAAATTACAAGTGTGTGCGTTTCAATAAAAAAAAATTTGAAAGTGTTATTTCAACTGACACCCCATCAAAGGTTCAAAGCAGCAGATATTCAGATCAAAATATCATTAATATATTTTATTTTAATTTTTTAGAAATTGAATTAATATTTGTACTTTGTTAAAATCTTGATGATGAAACACCTTCCTTTCCTTACTCTTCCCTCCCATCCCAAATCCATCTCAGTAGTTTGTAATAAAAGTATACTGTCTCCTTAGTCTGTAATAGTGAACCAACCTTTCACTTCCTGAAATATCCAAAAATACACAGTTTATTACCAAGTCATTGCCATTTGTTTCCAGTTGCTCCTACATACAATATAAATATAATGTATCATTTATTATCTTGCATATTTTTTAACAATCTAGTTCCATGCTTATATATTATCCCTCCCCATTCATTACCTTCCACCTACATCATATGCATATCATCATTTATACATGACTAACCATGACTGAATTGAAGTGTTCAAAGGTAATCCTAACAGGAGACGTTAAACTGACATTGCCCGTATTGCATGCTTCAGTGCCACACTGCAGAGATGTGCCCACTATGTCAGACACAAGCCTAGAACTGTATAAAAAATAAGAGGAAAGATGGAGTGACAAGACATGAAAACAAACAATTCTAACAAGTATCATGCACTTTATTCATTAAGGAGCATGCAATTATCAATTAGTGGTTTTGGTGACAACTTCTATATATAGAAGCATATAAGCAGTGTTTGGGTCATATGTGTAAATACCAAAATACCAATCATCACTTATTAACCTTAAATACATTTTTATTTTTGTGTACTGCTAGCTACTGTTGACTCTGTTATTTATCTCTGTTGATGAACACTTCTCTTTCTGTAAACAAAAGCCATCTTATGGAGAACCATCCTGAAAGGCACAATTGGTGAAAATCTCTATCATAATAGTGCTTCAGCTTTGGAACAAGTAGCATCTTTATGTTACAATACAAACTTACTGGAGTGCTTGTATAGCTACCAATTAGATCATTACACATTCAGAATATATGTGCTCTAGATAAAGATGGGGAAAACGAGTGGTTTTATACTTGCGGTAGTTGATGTGAGGGAATCAAAGTGGGACTTAACTGTACACTACATTAGTAACTTTGACATGTTGGGTGGTAAAATAACTCCAACCAAATGTATTAAAATATTAATAATTTCTTAAATTTTATTGGCATTGAAAAATCATTGAATATTACTACATGAGAATGCATGCTCCCATATCAAGTATGATAAGAGATTATATATAACCAATAGAACTAATAGGCTTTTGTGAACTGTACTACAGTAAAGGCAAAATATTTTCATATATTTCTTTATAAAGATAAAAATTAAAATTTTAATGAATGTCAAGTGTCTTTAATTAGGTAAGGAATGGCATCTGAATTAGGGAGAAAAATAATGCAAACTAATTTAATATGTAAGCACAGAAATCTCAACATACTTTAAGTCTTGAAACAGTTCAAGATTGGTATATTTCATAAACTTAAATATAAAGGCCATTAGAGGAATACTAATTTTACTAAATATAAAAAATAAGCTTAAATAAATTTCCTTTCACACTCTTCATAATTTTCGGTGGCTTTATCTTCATGAAATTCATACAACATACACTGTCAATGCTATCTGCTCTTCTTCAGAACAGAAATGCTATGCAACAAGTCAGGGGGGCAGCCAGGAATCTTTTATCCCTGAGGCAAAGATATCTCACACAGACAACCTTTTACCAAATGCAGCACTGGGAAAGGTCTATTGCACTCACTGACATAAAGTGTTTTCTAGATGGTCGATGAAACTCATAAGTTTGCACCTGAACAGTTCATATTTTGCACATGTTTACTTTTTCTTTGCAGTGAAAAATATTTTGTTGTTGTTCTGTCTGCACAAAAAAAACACCTCTAGTACAACGTTTTATACGGAGTGGACTTTAACATTGAATGACTGCCAATAGCACAGCACTGCATAATACATAGTGTATGAATAATAATTTATTATAAAATGGAATTTGTACGTCCATCCATAATGCTCAACATTTTTTTTTTTAATTCAAGAAGGTACTTTTTGATGCCTCAGGTAGATGAAATTTATCATGAGGATAGTTGTAGTGGCAAAGTTATCCCATATTTTTAGACTTCTGCTGAAGTTAATTTCAAATTAAATTATTAACATTTTGTGTAAGTTTGACTAGTTTTTGGATCAAGGTCACTGCATCCATTTAGTTTCCAGCTTTTTTGTTCCTTCCCTGGTGTCCTAACATTGCCTAAGTTTACTCTCTGGGTAAAGTTGTGTATGCCTGCCAAGTTTAAGATCTCTAGGTCCAAGAGTTAGGCAGTACAGAGCCACATAGGTAGGTATGTGCATACAAAGCTGAGTTTAGTGAGTTCAGTGAGTTTAGTGAGTTTAGTGAGTTCAGTGGGTTTAGTTCAACATGGTGAGTTCAAACTCACAAAAGTTCACTGGCTACTACAAAAACAAAATGACACTGCTTTTATTTGATATGTATGAAATAGTTAAATAGTTCAAATGACCAATTCCTAGATGATCATTAGAAAGAAACCATTTTAAAATATTTTCTGCATTAATATCTCCATATTTGTGAGTGGACATGAGAGCTAAGCCACACAATCTCTTCAGTCATTGTAAACTCACTCCAATCCAGCCAACATAAACTGCTCAAATAGGTAATTTTAAGATGAACTTTATGATGTTATATACATAGAGGGGGGGGGGGGGGGGGGGGGGGGTCTCTGCATGCAATTTTCAATGAACTGAAATGAATAATATCTACTACATATTTTGCATTGATTTTGAGCACTTCACTTTCCAAAATTTAAGCTCAGCTTTGAACATATGATCTAGCTAATGGGATCTAATTAGCAATATATAAGAATTCTTACCCTCAGCACTGAATCAAAGAAAGCTACTTTAGCATAATATTCTATTATTGTGGTGCAGGGTAGTCAAGATCTTCAGAATAACTGCCACTCATTGTAAAGAGTTTGCAGTGTATTAACTACTGATGAACTATAACAGGCAGCTTTCTAGATTTAATATTGCAAAGATACTGAACTTTAAAAGAATACACTTTCTACATTTTTTTCCCTTAACCACTGATGCAAGTCATCTATTCTGGCTATGCCACTGCAAGTTTATCTATCAAGTTATCATAAACCATTTCCAAACCTCTATCAACAAAAATATATCAGAGTACGGTAGCACTCTCTAAGTAGGGATGACCATGAAAAAATATTGTTGGCCTCATTAACTAATACAACATAAAAGCTTCATTCTCTCTGCTATGGCTCAAACCTAGGCTAAAATACTCTTCTGCAGTCCATATAGGCTGCAACACAAACTACTAAGATAGTTTCTGTCCTACAAATCAATCGCTAAGGTAGCGAGCTGAGACTTGTCAAAATTGCCAAATGTTCTTCATCTTTCTTCTCATTATTATTATTATTCTTCAATTCCAGGGCTGGTAGAAGCATCCACATCATGACCCTGGTTAATACTAATTCTACCACCACCATACACATGTTTGAGCACTAGCAGTATCTTCGTTATGCCTCGACTAGACCAGAGCAAGTCCTTTTTAGGGCCTGCCCTTACGGTTTTATCCATCAATGTTGAAGGATTCTCATCGGTCAAGCAACAAATCTTAGCTGAACTTTGCAGTAATCTCCATTGTGATGTCCTCTGCCTGCAGGAGAAAACCACTGAGGGAGCAACAACACTGCCCATCCATTCCTGACATGATACCTGTCGCTGAACGTCCCCATGCCAGATATGGCTATTGTTACCAGCAACATCGTAGATGAGTGCCAGAAGATAATGACTGACCCTATCCCAGCCAGCCAGCACCGGCCTATTGGTATTCAAGTTAATGCAAACCCTGATTGAATCAACCGATATGTCCAAAAACAGCAAGAAAGCATGGTCTACAATCTGTAAGCTCCACAGAGACCCTAGAGCACCTGTGGACAGCCCAAAGTCACTGCCAATCAAGTTGCAACCCAGCTTCTCCTGAACGGCAAAAATGGGAAGATGAGGCATGAGATCAAACTCAATCGTAAAAAGTATAGCAGAAACCCTGACCACACTCTACCTTTGTCCATAGAAGAGCTGGAAGTCGGTCTTTCCTCACTGAAAACAAGAAAAAGCTAATGGTCCTGATAACATATCTATTGAGCAAATTCAACACCTTGGCTCTGGTACAAAGAAATGGTTACTGCAGCTGAACAACTACTGCTTATCTACCCATAAGATTTCAAAAATCTGAAAGAAAGCACATGTTCTGGCATTGCTGAAACCAGGAAGAGATGAAGCAATCCCTAATAACTACAGGCCTATCTCACTTCTATGCCATACATACAAGCTCTTTGAATGACTCATACTCTATAGAGTTGGATCTGTTGTCGACAAGCTACTTATCCCTGAGCAAGCTGATTTCCACCCGGGCAAGTCTACTACAAGCAAAATACTCAACCTGATACAGATGATTTTGCTTTAGCTGCTCAGGACAGGGAATTCAGTAATGTTGAAGGAAGACTCTTTAATGCTGTTGATGAACTTACACCCTACTATAATGAGAACCACCTGTGTGCAAATCTATCAAAGATACAGGTGTGTGCCTTCCATCTATGGAATAGAGATACAAACTGCAAACTGAATGTCTCCTGGGCTGGTACCCTCCTTGAAAACTGCAACCATCCAGTGTACCTAAGTGTCATCCTAGATTGCTGTCTCTCATTCAAGACCCATGTGGAGAAGACAAAAGCTAAAGTTGGTGCTAGGAACAACATCATTAACAAGCTCACTGGTAAAGATGGGGCACTAGCCCAGCAACCTTATGATTTTCGGCTTTGGCACTTTACTACTCATCTGCAGAATATGCGTGCCCAGCTTGGGAAAGATCTACCCATGCCAAGAAAATATACCCAGCACTCAATGCTACTTGCCATCTTATGACTGGATGCCTAACACCATCTTCAGCTGATAATCTACATATTTTCGGGTATAGCACCTCAAGAGATTCGACGAAATGCTGCAAGCAGCAGAGAATGTCACCAGAAATCAACAGATGAGTGCCATCTTCTATTTGGTCATGCACCAGAAGGAGCTGGTTGAAGTCTAGGAAAAGTTTCTTAAATGATGTCAACTCAGGTGCTGTAGCTGAAGGTATCAGATCTGACTATTGGACTGAGAGGCTGAACAATCTCCCATCAAGATTATCAATGTCCATATGTGCCAAGGAAGAACTTCAACCTGCTGCTGATTCAAGCTGGGCAGAATGGATGCGCCATAACAGACTGTGGACTGGAATGGGCTGATGCAAAGTATCCCTTAAGAAGTTGGGCTTCCTTAACAATGATGAAGTTACATGCTAGTGTGGTACTGAGACACAATCTATGGAAAACCTCCTGAGATGTCCTCTATTGGAGCATGAATGCGAAGCTGAGGACCTTGCAGAATATAATGAACACACTTTCAGCTTTGGCTGAAGCATAGTATATAGTGTATGTATCTGTGAACTTATAATAATTATTCTACATGAGCTAGCTACAGGCAAATTGAAGAGGTGGCAGTCTTTTAGCATCACATCTTACACATTGCATGAGAATGTGGAATCTATTAAGTAGGTAATTTTGTAACACACAATGTTAAAGAATTCTTGTTTCTGCACTTTTTACTAACACATCATCCCTACTTACCGTTTTTATTTCAAAGAAATATTTTTTACTTTCACTTGTTTCCTTTAGTTTTTGCATACTGTCAGATACAGTACTGGATTGGCATCTTGTATACATCTGATTGGCATCCACAAGTGCACATATATTTTTTCTTTCATTTGTTAAATATAACATCAATACCAATACTTGATAATTCTGCATGTAGATGAATTAGTAGTGGCTACAGCAAATCATGCAATAATAATACTAAGAGCTTTCTACTTGTTTGGACTAGGTCCATGAACTCTTCATTTGCTTCACCATGCTAACAAACTACCGAAGTATATCCTAGACTAGCAGCTGCAGTGTTAAATTCAAACCATGTTTGACACTACTAATTCATCTACATGCAGAATTATCAAGTATTGGTATTGATGTTGTATTTAACAAATGAAAGAAAAAACGTATGCACACTCATGGATGCCAATCAGATGTATACGAGATGCCAATCTAGTACTGTATCTGACAGTATGCAAAAACTAAAGGAAACAAGTGAAAGTAAAAATATTTTTTTGAAATAAAAATGGTAAGTAGGGATGATGTGTTAGTAAAAAAAGTGCAGAAATAAGAATTCTGTGACATTGTGTGTTACAAAATTCCCTACTTAATAGATTCCACATTCTCACGCAATGTGTAAGATGTGATGCCAAAAGACTGCCACCTCTTCAATTTGCCTGTAGCTAACTCATGTAGAATAATTATTCTAAGTTCACAGGAATTTCGCAACACAGACTGTCACACTCATGTAGAATTCTAAGTTCACAGGAATCAGTGAAGTAGGGAATTTGGTAAAACACACTGTCACAGAATTCTTGTTTCTGTACTTTTTGCTGACACATCATCCCTACTTACCTTTTTTTTTTCAAAGAAATATTTTCTATTTTCACTTATCTATATATGAGGTCAATATCATTATTAAAATGGTCGAAGCTGTTCATTTACATTGTAACTCAAAGGGAAGAGTCAAAGTATGTTTTTAATTCATAGCAGGAAGGACTCATCCTATAGGATGAAAACAGGATCCAATGCTGATTTCACCTGAGCAGGTGTTGACACAAGTCTCGAGGTATCTACACAACAATTTGGTGCAAAGCCATATAGCTACACTAGCACTGATGTAATCTATACACACATTCATAATTTCTATATTAATCATTGTTGAAAGCAACTAGATGAGGCTTAATAAAATATTGATAATTCCCATGCAGCTGAATTTCCTAGTCATCTAAAATCAGGAAAACAGCATGTAGATCACTGATTCTCTATCTAGAATCCCTGCCATTGTCTAAAAAATTTTTTTTCAGTCTTGTTCAGGAATCAGTAACTATAATTTCCAGTGAACTTTATTGGTGGAGATTTTAGTGAAGTATTTTCCTGCTTTTGAGAAGCTTATTCACAATTGGGTATATCGCACCAAAGTTCAGAAGTCATTGATAAAAATGTATAATAGCAAATTTATGGTATCCAGTGGATATCTAACATACTTGCATAATTATTAAGTTCATATCAGTTATCTTTGGGAATTAATAAAATATTCAACAACTCTTACTACATAAGCATAATTAATTATATTAATAACACAATTTCTTTCCTCAATTTGGATGGGTTGTGTCAATTATTGAGTCACATTTATTATTTTTTGTATATGATATTGAACTATTCTAAAAATGTTTGTGCTAATATGTAATGATTAATGACAAATAAGTTGTGATTTAAATTATGTAGTATTTTACTGGTAGTATTGTATAGATTAAAACCAATTATACCACATCAATTACACTGGTTATACAATACTGTAATATAATGTATATTTTAAAAACACTGACACACACAAAAGATGAACATACACAATTAAATCAGCACACCTTTCCTTAA
This sequence comes from Lycopodina hypogea, assembly GCA_963969325.1. Taxonomy (NCBI): domain Eukaryota; kingdom Metazoa; phylum Porifera; class Demospongiae; order Poecilosclerida; family Cladorhizidae; genus Lycopodina; species Lycopodina hypogea. The sequence goes on from OZ017790.1 coordinate 8,467,551, forward strand.
TCCTTCCCACTTACTCATTCCTTGTTGATAGTCCATAAGGAAAGAGTTCTGTCACACTCATATGCACAGATGAAGTCACCTTCAACAACTCATCTTCCTCAGCAAACAAGTTTAGCAGCTCTAGGGAAAGCTCTATAACTATGAGAGTAGCATTAGGTCCTATTAGTTCTGCTGTGTTGATGGCAGTGACATGCTCAGTATTTATAGCTGTCACATCCACACTAATAGACCGAAGAACTGCAGCAGAAAGAAAGGGAAAGGGAAGGATATCATTGCTTAGATAGAAGTAATGTGTTTCTAACCAGATAGATACAATGTCTGGACCAAATATAATCATTTTTAATAAGGAATCCATATAAAATTGATCAGTGCTGAAAGTAATTTGAACTCTGTAGCTGCCATATAATAAAAAATATATAAATTATATTTTTAAGCTCCCTGAAAGTATGTACCAAGAATGGAGGTGTGAACATTTATCAATATTTAAAAGATGTATATTATGTGAGACTTCTCCGTTCCAATTTTGTGTTGAATGAATGGCATTGTAGAGAGTTTAATGTTATTATTCCTCTTAATCATAAAAGCGAGAAATATACTCAGTATTATCTTCAAAGAAGAATATGCATCCAAATTTTTGGTGTTTACCAACGACTACATTCTTAAAGCCAAAATAATTAAATATAATCATTCTAGATCTATTTAAAGCAAACATCATTCAAATGCATGGAACCCAATTCTATTGATGACCACTCAAACTCTAGACTTCCTCCTGTTTAATACTTGAACACTAAACATTACATTAAATACATATAAAACATACTCAAATACTATCACTTGATGTTGCTGTTACTGTTTAAAATAGCTTACCAATATTCTCCCCAATATAATTTCCTGATTCAGAAAGAAAGTTTCGCACCAGAGTATCAAATACTACCAGAAGAGTTGTCCCAACTAATGTTGCAAATGTAGTTGCAGATGTACTATTAGACTAGTAGAGGAGAGAGAGGGCATTAAAATATATATTATTATAGTAAAAACAAGATCAATAAACTTAAATAAAATAAAGTTAAAATACTATATATATATATATTATATACAGGGTTGTTTTTTTTTTATTCTTAAAGTAGTTCTCACCAATTGAAAAGATGAAATTACACTGCTTCCAACTTCTAGAGCATACTAAACATAAAAATGACATTAGTAAATAGATTAAAACTTTAGGTGTTATGTAAAAAAAATTGGGAAGGCTTTAGTATTGGAATATAACCGGTAGTGAGGTGGGTGTGGAGGGGAGGGGAGGGAAATTAAAACTGCTACCTAAACTATTTTGAAAAAGGTAAATGACTGGGTTGGGAATACACCCTTCTATACTGCTGGAGGTCTTAGCAACAAAACTATTCAAAAATACTAGTCACACTAATATTGACTATGTCTTAAGTACGCATACATCTTACAACCATGAATAGGGGCAAACCCTCATGGTAAATTAGATAAACATTCCAATCCAAATCAGGAGATGTATTTTTTTTTGTTAGAGGATAACTGAACTGGAAAAAAAAAGATCTTTTTTTATTGTCTTAACTTGTCCATAATGCATACCCTGGCATAAAAATTTTTTGAAACTTTTTGTCCAATATTCATGAAGAAAACCGAATTTCCAAAAGTTTACTTCCTGTGGGGTGTAACCCCTCAACGATATCACAAGGGAGACAGCTGCAGCAAAAACTCAATGTAATCATAGATATAATCTATGATGTAAGTGATACGCTACAGAGTTTGGAGGCAGGATTCTGACAGTATGTCCACAAGTGGTTGCATCACATTGACACCTAGTGGGATAGTAATTGTAAAATGAGCTGCAGAGTAGCTAATCTGATAGAATAAGTGAAGGAGTCTGTCCTATAGGAGAGTTCAATAATTATTCATACCTACAGATCCAATTGATGCTGCTCTTCAGCTTAATGTAGCTCTGATTCAGGTACAGAAAATGAGGATTAAAGACTTTCTGATTTGTCAAGATAAAATCTAGCTATTTGCAAAATACCTTTTAGCTTTGGCCACTTCTGGTGCAGAGCTTCAACCACATAGCTACAGAAATTGAGGATCTAAGACTTCGACTTTTTATTGTTGCACTTGTTAGCTTGCTTGCCATTTTGGTGTGGTGGTAGATAGTTGATAGATAGCTAGCTATATAGCAAACTGTGTAATTGTTTTTCTTACAGTTGGTTATAACATTTATAGCTAATATATTATAAATGTTTGATTATTAGGGCAGTTATTATCTATAAGTATTATATGTTATAATAAAATGTAAAAAAAGAACAATTACCCACTTAGATAGCTACCTGAATCAGAGCTAGAATGAAGCTAAAGAGGAATCAGTGTCACTAAACTATGAAGTCATGATAAATTATTGCATTATCCAAAGGGACCTCTTCACTTATTTGTTCAGAAGAATTGGGTCTTCAGATTAGCTACTCTGCTTCTCTTCTGCAGTTGCTATCTCTCTAGGTATCAATGTGCTACTGCCACTCTTAGACTTAAGGGCAGAATTCGGCCTCCCAACTCCAGCCATTGTTGAAGTTTGTTGAAATAGCATATCACTTCCATTGAGTTTTTGCATCAGATGTCCCCCTAGTGATGTCAATGAATAGTTACACCCACAAATTAAGTGAATATTTTAAGTTAGGTTTTCTTCAAGAATATTGGACTAAAATTTTCCAAATTTTTTTATACCAGATTATGCATCAAGGACAAGATAAGACAAATAAAATTTTTTTCCAGTCTAGTTACCCTTTAACTAATGCTGTCATTTACAGGTGTGACTGTATTAAACCTTCGGTGTGTATTTTCATTTTGTATTATTCTCCCTATGCTAATATGAATGCTCAATCTATTGCCTGATGGCTGTATAGTCTGAAATTCTAAATGATTTCTTATGACATGACCTTTCATGTGATCTCTGAAAGATAAATCAGCTATTAAGAGATATAATTTACTATATGCCTTAAATATCTGATAATATAAAACTGAAATGTAATATAATTACTTGGACTGCAGAATCAGGCAACACTGTGACATTTGTTAAATGCACAATGTAACTGAGTAAGTAGACAAGCACAACTGCATCAATATCTCTCCTTCGAGATAGATTCAGCAATCGTTCTAGACTTGTTCCAGGATCCTGTGTGAATAATATCCATCAAAGTTACTACCTCATTATATGGACATCAAAGATTTTTACATGACAAATGAATGAGTACTCATGATAACAATTTTGGAAGGATTTCATAAAAAAAAAATTTAATCTTTACCATAACTTTCTCTGTATCTTTTCAGTATTTTTTTTTTTTTATAACTTGACAATTAGGCTGTAATTGGTAGGTTCCTTTTTGTATGCATGTACACATGTGATGGAGATTATGCTAAATGACTCAAATGAATTGATATTCTTTCATCTTTTATGTGAAGGAAAAATAAGAAGTTAATTTTTGCTCAAATTAGCTTCTCGTTAATTTATTAGGGAAAAAATGAATAGAGGAGAGAGACAGACAGACAGATAGACAGACAGACAGACAGACAGACAGACAGACAGACAGATGGACAGACAGACAGACAGACAGACAGACATCTCCTTTATGTGTATAGATTAATTATATCAGTTTTTTGGTCTGTAGATTATAGAAACATATTTCAGATGTATAAATCAATATTTTGATTGAAATTAAAATTTATATGAAAATAAGTCAGGTTGATTAATAAATGTTAATTAAATTTCAACAGACAAATTGAACCATAACTTTAAAATGGAGCACCCACTATTGCTTCTAAAATTTGGAAAAGCAAAACATTAAAAAACTAAGAAGTATGATTAATTTTTTGACTAGCCAGCCCTCCCCCACCCTTTTCAATCAGCTGCTATAATCTCATTATGTAATTATGAAAGCCCTGTCCACACTACTAACATGTTTGGATCTCTTTCCATCAACACCAGGTTCCACACATCTTCCTGTGTCCACAATAGCATAGTGCCTAACCTGCTACACATCACCTGCATGCACTGAAAAATAGGCTGGGACGACTAATTGGTTTTCCTCTACCTCACGTAGAAATGGGATATTTTATTTTCTGGTGTGCTACTTGGCTCTGTTTTTTTGTTTTTTTTCCCTTTGCAATGTCATCGCACAAATGGAGGAAAAAGAAGAGAGAGAGTTGTTAGTAGCTAAATTCTTAATAGGGAACCTCAACAGTAATGCCACAGGTATGATAAATAAATCTGAGCCGTTTGAAGCCTACCCTTCTCAGGTTTCAGGTGAAACTGGGTGGAACCTGTTAAGATGATACCAGGTGTAGTGTGGATGTGTGGAACCAGTTCCAGACACTGGTGAAACCGGTTTTATTGTTCAGTGTGGACAGGGCTTAAGTCAGGCCATCAACATGAGGTATTTCTGTGCTCCATTAGGCCATCACACTTGATTTGTACCACAATGTTACACTGTTTAACCTGTTGATTTATGGTTGTATCTTGCTGCCTGCTATTTTAGTGTCACTGATGAAATTATGATTAACACTCACTGTTTAACCTGTTGATTTATGGTTGTATCTTGCTGCCTGCTATTTTAGTGTCACTGATGAAATTATGATTAACACTCAACCATAACTAAGTGCATATACTATTTTAACATTCATATAGATATCCTATTTTATATATAGTGGGATCCATTACACTGATTAAATGAACAAATTTCATTTGAGATTATTTCAATGTCAATAATGAAAATTAAATGTGGGGAGTGATTGGATTATTAAGACATGATTGCTAGTAGGAACAACAAAACATGCACATTTAAAATATCCCCATAAAAAATTCAGTTCCTTGCTGTGGATGCATGGATGACTCATGTCAATTAGACCATGTATAGGCCCTCACAATTTATTCATCAGTATAATTTTAGGGCATAATTTAGTTATGTGAATATTTTACCAGACAACTACTAAATTATTTGAATGCATACATATGGCTATTAAATAAACATGTACTGTTTATTGCACCAAACAATGTAAGAGGGAAAACCAATATATTATTACAAGGGAATGGAACTTACTAGAGTAACCAGAAGTAACACCACCAGTTCACTGTCATTCTCAATCTGCATATGATATAAAACAACATAACATCTAGATATGCAACAGTCTTATTGCTAATTAAAGTAAAAATAATTCGTTCAACATTCTACCTTATTCCTAGCCATTGATTCTTCAAGCTCCACTCTTAGTTCATCACTCAGCTCAGAAATAGGTGGAGCTTCAGTAGCTATTGTGTTGATAGTAGCTACAGTAATTTCAGGAGTGGTGGCAATGTTTGTTGAAGGGGTAGATGGAGTGTCATAAGTTGCAGTGTTGAGTCACATATTATGCAAATTTATAAAGAGGAATGAAGGGATTTTAAATGAATATTGGCTGACGTATTTTTTAAACTACATATCTCTAAATAATATTATCTATAGAACAAAATATTTGAAGTGGTTTAACATGATAAGATTATGATAGAAATTCAAATGAGTGAAATATAACAAATACATAGCTTACCATCATTATCAATTATATACACTGTAGCAATGTTATTTTTTCCTAGAGAAATACCACTGCTTGGGGATGACAACTGGGCTGAGAATGATTCAGTTTCTTCATTTACATTGTCATCAAGATTCCCCAAAGAAAGAGTAGCATGAGTAGTGCCAGTCGCAAAAGTCAGAACTGCAGTCTGAGCTTCGTAATCCAATGGAGCTACATAGATTACATGTCATGCATTATTAATCAATATTACATTTAAAAATTATATTTCTCAGTGTGTTTGTTCATATTGGATGTGTCAGTTCATAGAAATAAGAATAAATATTTGTGCAAATAGCAATATGGATTGTAGTTTAATCATGCTGCCATTTTATAACTATGAATAGGTGTTTATGGGAAAGGGTTAAATTCGTAAATACTTTCTCATGGAAAAGTGTCTCATGAATCACCTAACCAACAATCTAATCATTTAACATAAAGTATCACTACAAATTTTATAATTAAACACTAAATGCAAAGAATAATAATAATATTACTGAAACTTTGCACATCTGTAGAGGTGTATGTGTTCACTGCAGAGCGACCAGTTCAATCCAATGAACAAACATTTTAGGCTATATATCACACAAGGAATAGTGCATAAATATGAAAATTTCTACACGGATTGTTTTACACCATGTGGCAATATTCTCATCAATAATATAATAATAATAATTTGTCAACATAAAAAATCAACTAACTTCGAGCACTCTGATCCGATGTTATGAGAACCACAGAAACATTCCTGTCTGCTGAAGTACTTAATCCTAGTAGAAACACACCAGTCTCTTGTTCGTTCACAGTGTACTCAGTAGTATTGAATTCAACAGTGAGAACTACAGCATATATTATGTACCCAAATAAGAAGTCATAATACATGACATAATTGTAGATATACTCTCATACATTATCATAAGCTACTTACTGCTAATGCATTTGTTGGCCATTTATTGATATCTCACTAAACAGAAGATGTAATTACTATCCTAAGGTATACCATACAGTTACTTACAATCATCATCAATAATTTCTACTGTAGCAAAGTTATCTCTTCCCAATGAGAGGCCATTGGTTGGGGAGGTTAAATTGGCTGAAAAATATTCAGTTACTTCATTTATGTTGTTATCAAAATTCCCCAAAGAAGGAGTAACAGTAGTCACGAATCGTGGAAAGGTTAGCACTTCAGGTTCTTCTATGAAATCATTATCTGAAACAAAACAGATTATGTTTGGTTTATCAATGAGTCCATTATGTTAAAACTATACTTGTAAGTCTATGTGTTTATATTAGAGATGACTTTATGTAGAAACAGAGAAACTTGGTTTGATGCAAACAGCAAAAGGATGGTAATACAAAGATGTAGCTAGGTTATCGTCGGCAATGAAAATAAGTAATAATTTGAAAAGAGGGGAGGGGAAACAAATCAATGTGCTTCTTCATCACTTGGAATATATAGAAACTGAAAGGTACAGTAACAATATGGCTCGATATTACAAATATGAAATTCTCATAGATTTTATACAAACATAGAGACCTATCTACTCACTGACTGACCGGTTGAACGACCTACTGACTATCTGACAGATAGACAGATTGATACAGACAGAGAGATCTACACACAAACAAACCGATGGACAAACAGACAGACAGACAGACAGACAGACAGACACAGACAGAGAGACAGACAGACAGACAGACAGACAGACAGACAGACAGACAGACAGACAGACAGACAGACAGACCAAGGGCAGATCCGGAATGTTCTAGGGGGGGCTTAACATATATATACCTGAGGACAAGTGCAGAAGAGAAAACTTTATAAATTGGTGCATGTTATGTAAAGTTTACCTTCTACATACAGCATTGCCCTCTACATACAGCATTACCCTCTACATACAACATTGCCAGGTTGACATCCAAAACCCACTAAATTCTCACTTTTACCCCATGGTGACATCAAAGGTTGTTGCAGGAACATCAGAGGTTGTTGTCCAACAAACTTGGCTTTTTACTTTTATCTGCTAATTCACCATGATTTCTGAGGTCCTTGATGCCTCTTTCTGTGAATAGCATATGCTACTGATTTTCCTTGGATGATGAAGTAATCCATGATATCTTAGCTTCTCATCCTTTGCTGTAGGTCTTGCAATATTTTTGTTTTGAGGATTTATATGATACCTTCACTGTCCTATGTTCCAACATTATTATTTTTTTGATGAATATTGTGCAAGTGACACTGCTGTGGGATGAGCTAGGAGTGAATAGGATATGGTCAATGTTGCTGGAGAGCATGGACAGAAAGCTGATTGAATAAGTAGAGAATTACATCTTCACAGGCCCACTTTCAATGTGCTGTCACACCAAATAAAAATAAAAGCATTTGCATGTAACTTTTTTTTCAGTTTTAGATTAGAGGGAGTGTGCTACAAAAGAGCAGACAAGTAAGACACAGTGGGTATTTATATTCCAATCCAGCTTCAATGAATGAAATTAAAAAAAAGAAAAGATAATGCATGCAACTGTCAATGAAAGTGCCAGTTATCCCTGTAACAGCTGCAATAGCCATACAAGTGTTCTATTCCTTCACATATGAAAACCTTTGTGAACGTTTTAATGAAAATCATCACTGTGTCTACATTAGAACTAAACCAAGAATAACTATTTACCCAAAATGCTACCCAGAAATAAAAAAAATTAATAAATTAATTTCTCTTACCAGCAGGTGAAAAAAATGTCAACAAACAAGCCTGCCCCTCACAATGCTGCCAACCCAGATAATCTTTCAGTATTGGATATACAATCCTATATATTATTTCCACTAACTCCCTGCATGCCTTTGTGACAGCCAATTAAACTTCATTCTGCTCCCTATGTGGTCTTAGGGGTGCAAAAAGACTTCAAATTTCTTTAAAATGTCCAACTAGAAAGTTATTGGTAAACTAAAACCTTTTCTTTTAGCAAATTGTGTTTGTGGAGCAGGTAAAAGGACTCAGCACATTCACCCATGCTCCTGGTTTTAAAATAGTTGATAAAAAAGACAAAAAAAATTAATTGAAGAAAATTAAATCTATTTTGCCAGTGCAACTAAGAATGAAAGATTTTTTAGTGAGCTGCAGATTAGCTAAAGGTCTACCAACAGCTTTGTACCTTTTAACCAATAGCAAAGCCAAATAATGGAAGACCTGTGGAATATTTTAAGATTATATAATATGTATTTCTAAATTGGAGTAGTCAGCTTCAGAAAAGCAGCTGCTGCTGTGTTCTCTCTCTCTCTCTGCCTCCCCTCCCTCTCTTTCTCTGCCCCCTCCCTCTCTCTCTCTCTCTCTGCCCCCTCTCTCTCTCTCTCTGCCCCCTCCCTCTCTCTCTCTGCCCCCTCTCTCTCTCTCTCCCCCTCCCTCTCTCTCTGCCCCCTCCCTCTCTTTCTCTGCCCCCCTCCCTCTCTCTCTCTGCCTCTGCCCCCCCTATCTCTATCTCTCTGCCACCCACTCTCTCTCTCTCTCTGCCCCTCCCTCTCTTTCTCTCTCTGCCCACCTTCTCTCTCTCTCTCTGCCCCCCCCTCTCTCTCTCTTTCCCTCTACCCTACCACACTTGACCAGGTACAATTCTTCACACAAGTGAGGGGGGGGGGGGGGGAGGGAGTCAGAAAACAGCTGCAGCAGCCACAAATCTGGGTTATGGGTATTTGCAAATTAATGAAAAATTATAAAGTAGGCTGAATATATTTAAAAAATTGAAAAAAAAAAGAGTTATATTTAAAAATGGAAGAAAAAGTTCTAAAATGTCTATTTCCATCAAACCATAGAATGTTGACTAGAATAATACAAAATCATGACAACCAATGAATAAATTATAAACAAGTTATAATATTAATAAAAATTAAATAATAAATAAATGGAAAAAAAAAAGAAAACTGTTGAAAGTAACAATGTTGAGGATGTATAAGTACACCCACTCAAATGAAATAAACTAAAAAAATAATGAATGAAGATAATTTAAAAGCAATACCATTAAGGACTTCAAGTACACCCATTTATGGCCATCCAGAAATTAAGTCAAAGTACACTGAACACCACACAAGAGAATTTGTGCCTCATTTCACCTCCAGCCATACCACTACTTAAATAATAATAATGATAACAACCACTAGAAACATCAACAATCAAGGCTTGGGAAGGGGGGTGGGTGGGAGCAGTGTGGACAGTGACCCCTCCCATGAATCAATGCTGGGGAGTATCAGTGAGGGAAATATCCATTAGTACACAATTAGACCTGGAATTTGAAAATGTTTGGGGGGAAAAAGCTACACCATCATGAGCAGTATCTAGGGCTGAAAACATTAGAAAATCAATAACTGAAACTAAAAAAATTGGAGATATTCACAATTGCTGTGGAAACACTGTTGTGGAAATCATTTATCCCAAAATTAGATCACATCCAAGCAGAAGAATTAACTTGAAACTCTTCTAATGCCCTTTTCAATTATGGCTAAGATAATACTTGTTGGACAAAGTGCCTTGAGCATTGCAAGCAAGCTGCAAATGTGCCTCCAGCTATGCAACTACTAAAAAACAAAACGACAAACAATCAGGGCATGGGAAGTGGGAAGGTGGGGTGGGGAGCAGTTACCCCTCCCTTTAATGAATGCATTGAAGAAAATGTCCTTTCCTACACACAAATTAAACCAGGACTTTGAAAATATTTAGAACAAAAACAACGAAAAAAGACCCAACACCATCGTGAGCAGTGTCTAGGGCTGGATATAGTAGAAAATCAAAACTGAAACTAAGCAAATTTGAGACATTCACAATAGCTGACAAAGCACTGTTGTGGAAGTCATTTATCTAAAAAATGTAATCACTGCCAAGCAGAAAAATAAATCTGAAACTCTTCCAATGCCCTTTTCAATAATGTCTAGGATAATGTTTGTTGGACAAAGTGCCCTGATCATTGCAAGCGAAGCTGCAAATGGTCCTCTGGTTCTATATATTATTTTCACTAACTCCCTGCATGCCTGCGTAACTGGCAAGAAAAAATTTTGAACAGTGGATCTTGAGACAGTGAATTAAACTTCATTCGGCTCCCAACATGGTCCTAGGGTGCAGAAGGCCTTTGAATTTCTTTGAAATGTCCAACTAAAAAGTTAGAGGTAAATTAAAGTCTTTCTTTTAAGCAAATTGTGTTCATAAAATGGGTAAAAGGTCAGCGTTGTATCCACCCACGCTCCCCATTTTAAAAATGGCTGATAAAAATGTAAAAAAATTAATGAAAGAAAATTAAATCTAGCTTGCCAGTGCCACCAAGAATGGAAGACTTTTTAGTGAGCTGAAGCTTATCTAAAACAGCTAAGTACCTCAAGTTACAAGCCCCAATTCTGTGTTGAGGGCATGTCTAAAATTAATGTAAAATTATGAAATTGACAAAATGTACTTAAAAATTTAAAAAATAGTCATATTTAAGAGATGAAAGATAAAAAATAATTTGAAATGTCTTCTTCCACTAATTCATAGAATGTTGACCAGAATAGTATTAGCTCAATACCACCAATAAATAAATTTTAAACCAGTGATAATATTTATAAAAATTAAATAAAATAAATAGAAAAAATAATAAGTAAAAATGTAGTTTTGAGGGGTGTGTATAACTACACTGACTCCAAATAAATAACAAATTAAAAAAGAATGAATGAAAAATAATGAAAGTAACTATGTTAAGGATGTAACTACACCCATTTATGGCTGTCCAGAAATTAGATCAAAGTAAACTGGAGAACTCACAAGACAAATTTCAACTTCATTTTACCATCAGCTATGCAATTACTAAAAAAAAAAAAATAAAAAAAAAAAAAACAAAAAAAAAAAACAACTAACAAGCAAACAACGACCTGGCATGGGATGGGGAATGGGGAACTATGTGGGCAGTGACCCCTCCCATGAATGAATGCATTGGGGTATTATTTAAAAAATATCTATTACTGGACACAAATTAGACCAAAAATTTGAAAATATTTGGAAAAAAACAACAACAAAAGAGCCCCTCTACACCATCATGAGCAGTGTTTAAGGCCAAATACAGTAGAAAATCAATAAATGAAACAAAGCAAACTGGGGATATTCATAATTGCTGAGGCAGCACTATTGTGGAAGTGATTTATCTAATCACTGCCAAGCAGAAGAATAAACTTGAAACTCTTCCAATGCCCTTTTCAATAATGTCTAGGATAATGTTTGTTGGATAATGTGTCTTGAACATAGCATGCAAAGCTGCAAATGGGCCTCTATGTATGCAACTACTAAAAAAAAGAAGAAAGAAACAACAACCAGGGCATGGAAAATGGGGGTAGGAAGCAGTATGGACAGTAACCTCTCCAATGAATGAATGAATGCATGGTGGTATTATTGAAGAAAATATCCTTTCCTACACACCAATTAGACAAAGAAATTGAAACTATTTAGAAATAAACAACAACAAATTTATGAAAAAACCCTACACCGTCATAAGCAGTGTCTAGTGCTGGAGACACTAGAAAATCAATAACTGAAACAGAGCAAACTGGAGACATTCACAATTGCTGAGAAAACACTGTTGTGGAAGTCATATATCCAACAATTTCAATCACTGCCAAGCAAAAGAGTTAAATTGAAACTCTTCTAATTACCTTTTCAATAATATCTAGGATAGTGTTTGTTTGACAAAGTGATCATTGCAAGCAAAGCTGCAAATGGGCCTCTGGTATTTCATTATTTTTGGTTCAATTTCAGTATAAACCATCATAGGAATACAAAAAAAGTAAGTGAATCCTACATATTTAAATATTGACATGTGATTGCAATTTAAGATGCCACTGAATGTTTGTAACTCATGTTCTTTTCTCTTGTGCACAGTTCAGCCATATCAAGAAGAGATGTCTCAAAATAGGGTAGTTTGAAGCAATTAAACACAAAATTGAAATGGACACCAACTAGATAGGAAACTGTACCATGATAGAGAAATATCACTTACCAAACGGAATACTCTCTCATGGTCAGCATTACTTGCTGGGATGGATAGCAGATGAAGAGCTATATATTAAAGATTCAAGTACCTACAGTAACCCATCAGAGATCTCATGTATATGACATAGAGCCAAAATTTGAGAATCATCACAATCTATGTTTGATTCAATAGCAACTCCTCTGAATTCTAATTTTGTTGTTGTTTTGTGAAATTTCATGGGAATACTTAAATGGATCTCATCAAATGTATTTAAACTAACACTTTTCATTCACCTGGATTGACATCCTTTGGGTTAATCAGAATGAGATATTTAAAATAAAATAATTTTTTTTATTTTAACTAGTTTTCAAACAAAAGCAATATAAAAATTAAACCAAGATCAACACTTTCCTAGAAGTGATCAATAGGAATAAGTTGATTTTCAGAGAAATGAAATAAAATAGCAGTGGTATCATCACATGGAGAGATATATCAGGTTAATCCAACTATGATTAAAGCCAAAATGACTGCTACACAATTTTCATTATGCATATGTGTCACTTTTTGTAGTAGCAACAATGGCATATGGAAGTCTCCACCTATTTTCAAACTTTCCTGACCTTCTAGCTTCTGAAGAGAACTTAGCTATTTTCTAATAGTTGCAACTACTATTTTAGAGTCAAGAGCTCCTTCCACAAAGGCAGAATCCTGCAGTACACCAGAAGAAGAATGTGGAGAGGAGCCATCACTTCCCCTGGTGTTTCATTGTTGATTTTTTTATAACTAAGACATTAGTGAATATGACATTAGTGAATCCTTCTGCATAGCAGGCAGCACTGCCCTCAGTCAGCAGGACAGCCTGAGTGTCCTTCAAAGAAAACAGCGAATAGCAGTGGATAGCATGGCCTAGGTTGGTGTGGTGCCAATCAAAACTCTTGTATCCAACGTAATGTAATATCTGAATACGGTAGTTTAACGATACGCAAGATCCTTGATTGCTTGATTTGTTGTTGTTTTTTCTCTTCCCCCCCTTATTTTCTTCTTTTTTTTCCTTCGTCCCATTTTTAGGGGGGGCGTATGCCCGCTACGCCCCCCACCCTGAATCTGCCCCTGCACACATATAGACAGACAGGCAGGCAGGCAGGCAGGAAGACAGGCAGACATGCAGACAGACAGACAGACAAACAGGCAGGCAGGCAGGCAAACAGGCAAGCAGGCAGACAGGCAGACTGACAGGCAGGCAGGCAGGCAGGCAGGCAGGCAGACAGACAGACAGACAGACAGACAGACAGACAGACAGACAGACAGACAGACAGACAGACAGACAGGCAGGCAGGCAGGCAGGCAGGCAGGCAGGCAGACAGACATACAGGCAGGCAGGCAGGCAGGCAGGCAGGCAGGCAGGCAGGCAGGAAGGCAGGAAGGCAGGCAGGCAGACAGACAGACAGACAGACAGGCAGGCAGGCAGGCAGGAAGGCAGGAAGGCAGGCAGACAGGCAGGCAAACAGACAGACAGACAGACAGGCAGGCAGGCAGGCAGGCAGGCAGGCAGACAGGAAGACAGGCAGACAGACAGACAGACAAACAGGCAGGCAGGCAGGCAGGCAGGCAGGCAGGCAGGCAGGCAGGCAGGCAGGCAGACAGACAGGCAGGCAGGCAGGCAGCCAGGCAGGCAGACAGACAGACAGACAGAGAGACAGACAGAGAGACAGACAGGCAGGCAGGCAGGCAGGCAGGCAGGCAGACAGACAGACAGACAGACAGACAGACAGACAGACAGACAGACAGACAGACAGACAGACAGACAGACAGACAGACAGACAGACAGACAGAGAGACAGACAGAGAGAGAGAGAGACTATACATTTTTAATTGTCCCCCTACGGCCTATTATAGTCTTAGCCCCACTCTTGGGGTTTAATCTCATCCAACAGTTTTGAAGGAGCCTCAATTTAGTGTTCTTTCATTCGGGGACCAGGACTGTCAAGTCACTCTTGGATTTTTTGAAATTATCCCCCTATAGCCTGCTATAGTCCTAGTCCCTCGCTGGGGATACATATTTAAACCACAGTTTTGGGAGGACTTAAATAACTTTCATTTTGGGATCAGGGATTCCGTCAGGGCATCCTTGGATTTTTTCTTTTTTTTTTTTTTGTCATTTTTTAAATTTTTTTTTAATTTTTTTTTTTTATTTTTTTAATTTCCCCTCAAAATTGGGGTGGGGGAGGTGAGGGGTGGGGAGGTGGGAGAGTCACACAAAATATTAAAAGCAAGACCAATTAAGTTTGTGTTTATTTACTGAAAATGAGTCTGTAGGGCGGGTGTTTTCCCCCTGTAGTTCATGTATTGATAATGTTACTTAATCATACCTAATAATGCACTTGCCTATCCAGACCTTGTCTTGTTAGTATATTGCTATATATTACATTTACCATCAACATGGAATATCTCAACTTTCTGAGATCAAATATATTACTTGTTTACCTTCTCCCTGCAATTATCAAATAATTATTCAATGAGCTTCATTAAGTAATAATTTCAATCTGTGCATGCAAACTATCTGGCAAAACAGTTGAGATTAAAAGAAAACAAAATGAAATTGAACAGCAATAAAAGTACTAACCTTGAGCAGTTCCAGGGAATCTGGTGAGCATGACAGTAACTCCTCTATCTGCTTGATAATTCAATTCTACTGTAAAATTACTAGTCCCTCCTTCATCCACAGTGTAATTAGTGGGGTTGAATGCAACTGTAAGATCTATAATATATACATTCAATTATAGGACAAAAAGTAGCGATCCTGACAGGATATAAAAAGGTAATTCTGGCATCCATTAGCACAAACTATTCTCTCTTTACATTGCAGGCAAGTGATGAGCATCTTGCAAAAGCAAATGCTTGCCAAAAATAATATTTTACTTAGGTAAATGGTTTACCATCATTATCGGTAATGTTTACTGTTGAAGTGTAGTTTGTCCCCAGTAGGAGTCCATTGGTCGGGGAGGACAACACAGCTTCAAAATTTTCGTGCTCTTCATTTATAATATTATCAAAAATTTCAAATGAAAGGTTCACTTGAGTAGTTCCGGTTTCAAAAGTCACAACTTCAGACAGTGCTTCATAATCTTCTTGAGCTACATAAATAAAATGTCCTGCATTACCTCTTGAATTATCATTTTAGAATTATAATTCACATTGTGTACATAGCCATATTGTGGATAAACATTTGTTGAAACAAAAAAAAAAAAAAACCCTGATATGCTGCAAACAACAGTATGGATTGTAGTGGAAAATATATTCATACTTTCTTAATAATGAGGCACAAATAATAATTAAAAATTTATGTATTTTTCCCCTCTTGCATAATGATGGACTACTAAGTTGAAAGAGATAATATTGTCTTCTATTGCTGTTTAACTTCATGCTCAGTTCTCTTAGAATCTTAAGTAATGTTAAATTAATTATCCAGCAAAAAAAAAAATTTCCATATGAGTTACTCAAATACATGGGATCGTAAATGCGTCCAATACTGTGCAATCAATGATATAGTTTGGTATAATTATAGGTTGGAGTGAGAGTGTGGGACTATGTCTAAATAAGTTGAAGTGATTAAACAAACATTTTGTGAGGGATCTTTATAGCCTAAAAGAATAGGCAGAGGGGATATGCAGGCCCACCAATTATTCATATTGGTTTATTATTCCAGTATTGTTACATCTAAGTGATTCAGTGCCAAACAGAGGTTAAACTTTGTGTTTGTTTCAACACGGCTATTAAATCAGTCCTTCAGTTTCTTCCCACTTCTTTTCTCTGCATATGGGGTGTGTGTGGTGGTTGAGTAGTTACGCTCTTGAACTCACAAACACAGGGTTATGAGTTCAAACCTAACACTGACAAGAAAACTTTCCTGTCCTTCAACATCTTCCGATACCAGTTCACCAAGCTCATGTTGACTATATCCTCATAATGAGCCCTGGACATCTGACATATATGCAGGTCAAAAGTCAACAAATAAAGAAAAAATTCTCATGGGTGTGAGTGTTGGCTGAGTAATTATTCTTTTGGACTAACAAACCCTGGTTTGTGAGTTCAAACCCAGCATTGACAGGAAAACTTTCCTGTCCTTGAACATCTTCCCACACCATGGCTAGCCCTGGAAATCTGACACATAGGCTAAAGCATATAAATAGAGAAGAAATTATCTTACATATATATATATATTTTCTCTCTCTGTTTCTTTAAACTGTTTTAACATATGACAAGTGCAAGTGTTTTCCTTTGGAATACAGTACAAATTTATGAGTAAAGTTAATAAATTGGCATAATAACTTCAGGTAAAGCATGGCAGACCATGCATGCACAGTAAACAATCTGACAAGTGAGTGCTATACACAAACAGCAGAAGCAGAACTGACCATGCGTGAACAACTTTTAACCCTGATAATCATAATTTTATTATCAATGATCAATAATGAAAATGTTACATAATTTTGACTGTAGTTGTTATTATATATTAATTGTATAACCAGTAAATATATGTATATATATATGCATATATATACATATATGTGTTTGTGTGTGTTCGTGCGTGTGTGCGTGCGGGTGTGCATGTGTGCGTGCATGCATGCATGTGTACGTGCATGCGGGCAGGCGGGCATGCGTGCGTGTGTGCATGCATACATGCGTATGTATATATGTATGTATGTATGCATGTATATATGTATGTATGCATGTATGTATGCATGTATATATGTCTGTCTGTCTGTCTGTCTGTCTGTCTGTCTGTCTGTCTGTCTGTCTGTCTGTCTGTCTGTCTGTCTGTCTGTCTGTCTGTCTGTCTATCTGTCTGTCTGTCTGTCTGTCTGTCTGTCTGTCTGTCTGTCTGTCTGTCTGTCTGTCTGTCTGTCTGTCTGTCTGTCTGTATGCATGTATGTATGCATGTATGCATGTAGGTTTACATATGGATATATATATATAGAACTAACCTAGAGCAGTTCCATTTAATGTTGTGAGCAATACAGTAACTCGTCTGTCTGCTGGACCACTCAACTCGAGAATAAATTTTCCAGTCCCTTCTTCCTCATTCACAGAATACTCGGTGATGTTGAATTGAACAGTAAGTTCTGCAAAATGAATTCGTGTATCATGCATGAAGACCATTACTGGATGTTTAAATACACTGTTGATGGAAACCTGTATATATAGTTACAATAGTTATTTATTGAGTCATTAGTTCCATGTAAACCAATGAGTAAGTTGGAAGTATCATTTAACTATGCACATGAAATATAAGATTAAAAACAATGAGGCAATTAATCATTATATTTGCTTATATTTGTTATGCTATGCTGTCATCTCTATTGTAGAGAAAGAAACCTACTCAAAGGATGCTCATCTTTGGGTAGCAGGATTATCTGATACAGAATATTTAAAGTTATATTTAATCTCTTGTTTACAATAGTTGAAGGAGTACCAATCATTAATGAAACTGCATTTGCTATGGATATCTAGCATAAAGGAAGCAACTAACTCAAGATTTGAGAGTTAAGGGCAGAGCTAGAAGATAATATTTTGGTGTTGTCACCAGAGAGATGATGGAAACCAGCAGCTAAATGGCAGGAACCACACTCAATGATAAACTAGCGTCTCATATAATGGATTCTGTGGTTATCCTAGACATAGTAGGAGGAAATGAATACAGTATGTGAATATGCTGTGGAAGTAAGTGTCCTTCAGATTTATATTCCAGAAGCTGCAGTTGAGAGGATGATGATCAAGGCAGAGGTTGGAGGTATGGTTCACTTCATATGGGCACTGGTATTAACCTTCATGTGTTAGGGAATTGCATCAGAAAGATTTCGTTAAGATATTAACTCACAGGGAATGATAAAAACCAGAGATATACTACTCCTATACTTACCACCATTATCAACAATGGCCACCGTAGCAGTGGTGGAGTTCTCCTTCAGGACACCACTGCTGGGGGATGACAGCATTGCTCTGAAAAACTCAAGTTCTTCATTTATGTTGTCATTAAAATTCCCCAAAGGAACAGAATAATTGGTAGTGTCCATCTCAAATATCAGTTCTTGAGTCAATGCTTGATAATCTTGTGGAGCTACACATACAACATGTTATGAACAACTAAAGATAGCTTCTTGTTAAAATATAATTTTCATTGTGTGTGCTCCTGTTGGTGGATCTGTATGTAGAAATACTATTCCAAGTATGATAGAAAAATAAATGCAAAAAAAAATACACAAATGGAAGTAGATTAAGTGAAATTATTTTCATTACTGATGTTCTTACACAATTTAAAAACATTATGCACACATAGCCAACCTTGAGCAGAGTCATCAAATGTTGTGATTGTCACATATATCGCTCTGTCTGCTGCAAAATTCAATACCACTATCAATTCAACAGTTCCTTCTTCATTTACAGAGTACTCAATGGGATTGAATCCAATAGTAAGATCTGCACCAAAAATTATGATTATATTAAAAGACTTAATTCAAATAATATTTTTTATAGATATAATATCAACAATCACATTTAACTATAGTTGAGGCATTTTATTGAACATGATCCATATCTTACAATAGGAGAAACTAAACTACCTAACTTTATTAAGGGGAACTTTTAGGTCTGAGATAACCAATAGAGTTGCCTACCATCATCATCAGTGATGATCACTGTAGCAGTTGCCTGAAATATGGAGCCAGCAGATGGGAGGGACAATGTAGCAGTGAAATTTTCTTGTTCTTCATTGATATCATCATCAACAATTAGATAAGGAGCAGTAACATCAGTAGTGAATGGCGGGAAAGTCAGAATATTAGTCCGCTCATCAAAATCTGCTGGAGCTACACAGATAAAGTATCTTTCATGATCAATGAATGTTACATGTCTAAATTGTATTCCTCACAGGTGCAGTACTGATATCAGAAATTATGGTTTATAGAAACAAGAATACCTTTTGCTTTAAATAAGTTTGGAGAAAAATAAAAGTTTAAAGATTTTCGATTGCTTTCTTATAAAATAAATAAATCTATCTAGAGATAATCTCTGGCATACCTCTGTGTTGCTGATTGATTTTGTAATCTTTAATTCACTTCTGTTTCTTGAACAAAAAAGTGGACTTAAATAATTGTCAAGCAGAAACCAACAACAAACAAATTATCTTGGGGAATAGTTAACATTCTGTCTTCCATCAAACACATAGTTTGAAGTGAGAGTTAAAATGAACTCAAGATTATGCATTCATACATCTTGTGGTTGGTGTATTGTTCTGCTATGTTAAATGAGAGGATAGATATACAGATGTGCTGTAAGTTTATTACAAATTGGCATAGTATTTTAAACCAACAAGAGAGTGAGAACAAACACAACCTCACCCACACACCTCTCTCTTATGTCTTTGAAACTTCAAGGCACAGGCTTATATAATCAGGGGCAGTGGAAGGAGGGGAGATCAGGGGACTCAAGTGGAAGTACACAGCTATGCTGGCCTTCATACAGTTGTTTGTCACAATGATTGTCATGTGAAGAGATTATCTTACTACTCCAAGAGATGAATTTGGTCTAAATGCTGGTGGAGTTTTAGCTGCTCTGGATAAGTATAAAACACTATTTGGACTCAAGCTTGGGATTTAAGCTTTGGTGCATAAGAAATATTGTCAAAAATGTTTATAGGGAAAGACATCTCAGTTTAAGAGGCAGTATCTGCTGTAAACCTTTCCATCCCCTTCTTTAGACAGCATAGAAGAGATGAATGGTTGAGCAATTTCTATACTGGAGTGATCAAAGTAGTTCAGTTTGAATACTGGTGCAGCTCAGCTTCCACATTATAAGAGAACCCTTTGAGCCTTGAGAGTAACTGTCACAACATCTATATGGAAAGCCCAAATATCATAATTGTTATCAGTACATTGAAACACATTTGTTTTATTTTGCATGTGATGTGAGCTTAAAGACTGTTTTTGCCAGAGATATTTTTGATCACCTGTGTTTGCTCTAAAATACTTATTAAGGAATGTTGCTAAAGGCAATGACTACTGAGATGACTTTGGTGTGGTGAAGAGTTCATACTATAATGAATATTTTGGCCATGATGCTCTACACAAAGAGTTTATTCTACTCCAGGATATGATTGTTCAAATATTTCATTTGAAGATGTGTAAGTGTGCTTATTGTCTGTAATTCAATCAACACTCGAACCATATACAAAGCTTTGTTTTCTAAAGTGCACAAATTATTAAGACACTACTTGAATATACCAACTACATTGGCTGCAAGTGAAGGAATGTTTTATCCCTCACGATATAATGGTACTTCCTTCAGTCAAATATGACTCAAAAGAGACTCAATGATTGTTTACTAGTATACAATAATATAACAAACTGACACATGTAACATGCAACAGCTTGTAGAATAACTTATTTGCAGTGATGAATGCTAAAAATATTTTAATACTTTTATGTAATATAGGCATTTTATACTGGTGCATTAGTATTTTCTCCTGAACTATTATCACAATACACACTCAAATCATGCTGTAGTAATTGAAGGCAGACTATAAGAAGTCAGGCAAGTGGCAGTCAGGCAGGCAAGCATGAAATGGTACTATTATTTTAAAAAAATCTACCGTGAATGTGGAATATCATTAGTTCATGGACTGCTTCACTTATGAAATCATGAATAAATGTATTTTTAAACTAAATCATTATCTAATTAAGAATTATTAGTTATTACTGTCAATCAATCTGGGTAAATCTACTAGTTTAAAGTGAATAGATTATTTTTTAATTTTAATTTTTTTAATTTTTTTTTATAAAAATGAATAGTTTGTGATGCGATCAACACTCAAACCATAAAAAAGCTTTGTTTCCTAAAATGCACAAACTATTAAGACACTACTTGAAAATAAAAATTAAATTTGCCAAAAGTGAGTCTTTTTCCACCTTTAGTTATAGTGATAGAGTTTTAAATTAAAAAAGAAAACAAAAACAAACAACGAAGCAACAAGACGAACAAAATGCTAACCCTGAGCCGAATCATCAGATCTGGTGAGCGTGACGTTAACTTCTCCCTCTGCTGGAAAGTTCAATTCTACTGTGAATGCACCAGTTTCTGCTTCATTAATGTAATACACAGGAGACTCGAATGAAATCATAAGATCTGCAGAATGATTATAGTCACAAATGAGATGCAATGATATTAAAGAAAAACTTTAATAATGAATATGCTCTAACTTGATCACAAACAATTGCTAATATATATTTTTGGCCTATGATCAATAACTCACTAAGGGTAGGTTCAACTAAAATAGACTTCTACTATATACACAGTTGCTTACCTTCATTATCAACTATGTTCACTGTAGCCATGATTTCATTACCCAGTGAGAGGCCATTGCTAGGAGAGGGTAATGTCAACACTGCCCTGAAACTTTCAGTTCCTTCATACACATCGTCTTCCATAATTGTGATTGGAAAATTAACAGTAGTATTGCCAGCCATAAAAGTCAAAACTTCTGATAGTGTTTCATAATCACCTGGAGCTACACAGACAACATGTTTATATAACAAATTAATGTTACATGTTGAATTTTTATGTTTCAGAGTGTGTGTTCATATTATAAGAGAAAGGACTAATTTTCTAATAAAAAAACAACATAAAACTCTAGACAATTTAAAGGACTAATTTTCTAATAAAAAAACAACATAAAACTCGAGACAATTTAAAGGACTAATTTTCTAATAAAAAAACAACATAAAACTCAAGACAATTTTGACTGTGGCTTTTTAAAAAACAACCAAAAAAAAGGAAAAAATTAGGCTGCTTTGAGGAAGAGTTTGAGCTATGTTTTCCCTACTCCTACCTAAACCCCACCCTCCCCTTCTTTATGGACAACTAATCCTGTACAATAAAATTAAGGGCCATCAAAAATTTCAAAGGAAGAATAGTATTTGAAGAATACTTAAATAGTGTACAGTAAAAGCATACTGTTAAAAAGTTTGAATATGTAGTGTTAATTGGAAATTTATTCCACAAAGGTATCAGACCCATCTTTGTATTTGGTGGTAGCAACTGGACAAGCCTTTTTATCATTGTCAAATTTTTCCAGCAACAAATTTGAAACAGGTGCACTCACACCATATTTCAAATGAGAGAAAGAAAAACAAT
This sequence comes from Lycopodina hypogea, assembly GCA_963969325.1. Lineage (NCBI taxonomy): Eukaryota > Metazoa > Porifera > Demospongiae > Poecilosclerida > Cladorhizidae > Lycopodina > Lycopodina hypogea. Next base: position 8,490,323 of record OZ017790.1, read on the forward strand.
CTAATAATGTTTCTAGAAAAAAAAATTATATATGTAAACACAACATACTTTTATTACTTTCTGCAACATTCAATTAAATTGAAAAAAAAATTTTATCCCATAAAAAAAATGGAAAAAAAATGAAAATAAATAAATAAAATTTTTAAAAGATTCTATCAACATATGCAGATGCAAATTACACCACTAACACCACCTCCTCATAAAAAATAATTCATATAAGCTAAGCATGCAACCAAAACTTATATATTTAAAATTTCTGCATCAGTTTAACTTTAACAAAATTTAAAGGTGAACATCTAATTACTAATATTGCCTGATTGAAAGAGAACATCACTAGGATCAGAAAACATTGCAGGAACCACAAATTGTTGGAATGTGCCTTCCTTTCAATGCAGCTGGGGACAAGATGTGTGATAACAACTGAACCACCACCATGATTGTCTGGCTCATTCCATGTACAATTTTAAAGTTGATGCATGCACACCATAATTGAGGGGATATTTTTGTCAAGCTTACACAAAAACTATTGATAAATAAAAACAGTTGCCTAAACTCATAGCAGCATAATAGATTACAGCTTCTGCTCAGATACCAGATATTAGAGATAACCCAAATGATTTCAGAAAAAAAATATTATTGCATTTTACTAAAACCTTACAAAACGTAAGACAATTTTAACTAAATTATATGCTTTACTGAAAGACATGTTCTCCTGTAAAACATAACTTCTCCTAAGACATGTCTTCACATATTATATGACATCCCACAAGATGTGTCCACCCATAAGGCATGTCTATTTACTAGACATGCCCTCCAATAGCACATATTTAATAAAAGAAATGACCACCACTACCACATGTCCTCCAGTAATACATGCCCTACAGCTTAACATGCCATCCTATAAATCTTGTTCACATGTTGGACATGCCCTCCAGTAAGATAAATCCTACTTTAAAACATGTATTTCAAAAATATATGTCCATTCATAGTTCATGTACTCTTGCAAGATATGTCCACCTGTAAGACATTTCCTCATCTAATACATGGCTCCCTATACCTATAAGACACACTCTCCAGTAAGACCTGTCCTCAGGTAAGCATTGTCCTACTGTAAGACAAATAATCCAGTAAGATAGGTCTTCCTCTAAAACATGTACTCCTGTAAGATATGACTTTCTATAAGACATACCCTCAAGTAGAGGATGTCTCCAGAAAGAAAGTCTTTCAGTAAAACACATCATCCTATAAGATATGTCGTCCTGAACACATGCTCTCTACTAATACATGACCTCCCAAGACATTTCCTCCTACAAAGCATGACATCCCATAAGACATATGCTCTCGTGAAATATATCATACTGAAAGACATGTACTCCAGAAAAATATGTCCCATATGACATGCCTTTCCTTAAGACAATATCGTGACTACAGCATACAGCAGGAGGTCCTGACTTGCAATGCAGCCAAAGGCTGCAATTGTGTGCTAATAAAACCATAACTTGTAATCTACTTATTAAAAAATTTCCTTGATTAGAAATGACTCACTAAGTCCCAAAAATGATTGCAGGCATGTATTAACTGCTGATAAACAGTAAAAAATTACACTTCTCTTATAGTCATGTACTACTATTAAAATTTGTACATGAAGGAATGCCTTGTTTGCTACTTCACAAAACACATTTTTGTATTGTACCATGTGGCAATTTCTCATCAGTAATATAATAATAATAATTTGACAACATAAATAAAAAAACAACTTACTTCGAGCACTCTGATCTGATGTTGTGAGAACCACAGAAACGTTCCTGTCTGCTGAAGTGCTCAATCCTAGTAGAAATACACCAGTCTCCTGTTCGTTCAGAGTGTACTCAGTATTACTGAATTCAACAGTGAGACCTGCAGCATATATTGTTACCAAATAAGAAGTCATGATACATGACAAAATTGTAGATATACTCTCATACATTAGCATAGCTCCTGCTAATGCATTATGTTGGCCATTGATTGATATCTCACAAAAAGAAAGACATAATTACTATCTTAAGGTATACTATAAAGTTGCTTACCATCATCATCAATAATTTCTACTGTAGCAAAGTCATCTCTTCCCACTGAGAGGCCATTGGTCGGGAATGTCAACTCAGCAGAAAAATATTCAGTTATTTCATTTACATCGTTATCGAGATTCCCCAAAGAAGGAGTAACTGTAGTTACGAATGGTGGAAAGGTTAGCACTTCAGGTTCTTCTACGAAATCATTATCTGAAACAAAATAGATTACATATTTGGATTATCAATGAGTCCATCATGTTAAAAATATATCTTAGTCTATGTATTTATATCAGAGATGACTTATGTAGAAACAGAGAATACCTTGTTTGATGCAAACAAAAGGATGGTAATACAAAGATATAACTAGGTTATCATCGGAATGAAAATAAACAATAATTTGAAAATTCGTAAGTATTTCATAGCTAACAATGGCAAACTAATATACATGAGACTAATTCTGGAATTCATCTATTGCTGATGATGATCTTAATTCTGACTCTATTTTCTGATAACAAAGTGAAGTTAAACTAATTTTATAGAAAAAATGCGATCCAAAAAAAATTTTGTCATTTAGAATAGTTGACATTGTACAGGATGTTCAAACAGGTGTGTTTCAAGTTAGAGTCATTCCAACAATCAGAGACGAACATCATGCATTGTATTGATTGGTGTGTTGTTGCATTATTTTTTAATGTGACGATAGAAATCAAGTGGGACACAGAGAATAAATAAAGGAAAGAGGGGGGGGGGGAAACAAATCAATGTGCTTCTTCACCACTTGGAATATATAGGAACTGAAAGGTACAATCAAAATATGGTTAAATATCACAAAATATGAAATTGTCACAGGTTTTATACAAACAGAGAAACCTATCTACTCACTGACTGACCGACTGAATGAACTACTGACTATCTGACAGATAGACAAATAGGTAAAGACAGAGAGATCTACACCCAAATGAACTGATGGACTAACAGACAGACAGACAGACAGACAGACAGACAGACAGACAGACAGACAGACAGACAGACAGACAGACAGACAGACAGACAGACAGACAGACAGACAGACAGACAGACAGACAGACAGACAGAGAGACCGACAGACAGACACAGAAACTATATCTTTTTATTTGTCCCCCTATGACCTATTATAGCCTTAGCCCCACTCTTGGTGGCTTAATCTCATCCCATAGTTTTGGAGGCACCCTTACTTAGTTTTTTTTCACTCTGGGGACCAGGACTCTGTCAAGTCACTCTTGGATTTTTGAAATTATCCCTCTATAGCCTGTTTTATCCATAGTCCCTCTCTGGGGATACATATTTAATCCAGAGTTATGGGAGGACTTGAATAACTTTCATTTGGGATCGGGAATTCCTTCAGGGCATCCTTGATTATTTTTATTATTTTTTTTTAAATTAATTTTTAAAAAAATTTATTTATTTATTTTTTGGGTCAAAATTGGCCCTTCATGGCCTGTTATAGCTCTAGCCCCTCTTTAAGGATGGATAGAGGAAAAACACACAATCCTTTTGTCCTGACGTCTCATGAGGTTCATTTCAAACATCATGGTAAACTACCTTGGAGGCTTATATTAAATATTTGAAGGGGTGGGGAGGGAGGTGGTGCTAATCACCTCCCCATTTTGAATCATTTTTTGGGTGGGACCAAAGGGATCAATTTTCATCTTCCCAAGATATATTTCTCTTCATTTTCTATTCCAAGTGGGGTTCCTTTCTCTACAATTTGAGGGGTAGAGAGGGGGGGGGGGGGGGGAGTCACACAAAATATTAAAAGCAAAACCAATTAAGTTTGTGTTTATTTACTGAAAATGGGTCTGTAGGGCAGGTGTTTTCCCCCTGTAGTTCATGTATTGATAATGTTACTTAATCATACCTAATAATGCACTTGCCTATCCAAACCTTGTCTTGATAGTAGTATATTGCTATATATTACATTTACCATCAACATGGGATATCTCAACTTTCTGAGATCAAATATATTACTTGTTTACCTTCTCCCAGCAATTAACAAATAATTATTCAATCAAGTTTTATTAAGTAATAATTTCAATCTGTGCATGCAAACTATCTGGCAAAACAGTTTAGACTAAAAGAAAACAAAATGAAATCGAACAGCAATAAATGTACTAACCTTGAGCAGTTCCAGGGAATCTGGTGAGCATGACAGTAACTCCTCTATCTGCTTGATAATTCAATTCTACTGTAAAATTACTAGTCCCTCCTTCATCCACGGTGTAATTAGTAGGATTGAATGCAACTGTAAGATCTACAATACATATATTAGATCATAGGACAAAAAGTAGCGATATAAAAAGGTAATTCTGATATCCATTAGCACAAACTATTCTCTCTTTACATTGCAGGCAAGTGATGAGCATCTTGCAAATTCAAATGATTGTCAAAAATAATATTTTAATAAGGTAAATGGTTTACCATCATTATCGGTAATGTTTACTGTTGAAGTGTAGTTTGTCCCCAGTAGGAGTCCGTTGGTCGGGGAGGACAACACAGCTTCAAAATTTTCGTGCTCTTCATTTATAATATTATCAAAAATTTCAAATGAAAGTTTCACTTGAGTAGTTCCGGTTTCAAAAGTCACAACTTCAGACAGTGCTTCATAATCTTCTTGAGCTACATAAATAATATGTCCTGCATTACCTCTTGAATTATCATTTTAGAACTATAATTCACATTGTGTACATAGCCATATTGTGGATACACATTTGTTGAAACCAAAAACAAAAAAAACCCTGATATGCTGCAAACAACAGTATGGATTGTAGTGGAAAATAAATTTTTAATTATTATTTGTGCCTCATATGTATGTATGTATGTATGTATGTAAGTATGTATGTATGTATGTGTGTGTGTGTGTGTGTGTATGTATATATGTATGTATATATGTATGTATGTATGTATGTATGTATGTATGTATGTATGTATGTATGTATGTATGTATGTATGTATGTATGTATGTATGTATGTATGTATGTATGTATGTAAGTATGTATATATGTATGTATGCATGCATGCATGCATGCATGTACGTATGTGTATGTATGTATGTATGTATGTATGTATGTATGTATGTATGTATGTATGTATGTATGTATGTATGTATGTATGTATGTATGTATGTATGTATGTATGTATGTATGTATGTATGTATGTATGTATGTATGTATGTATGTATGTATGTATGTATGTATGCATATATGTATGTATGTATGTATGTATGTATGTTTATATATAGATATATATATAGAACTAACCTAGAGCAGTTCCATTTAATGTTATGAGTAATACAGTAACTCGTCTGTCTGCTGGACCACTCAACTCGAGAATAAATTCTCCAGTCCCTTCTTCCTCATTCACAGAATTCTCGGTGATGTTGAATTGAACAGTAAGTTCTGCAAAATGAATTCGTATTATCATGCATGAAGACCTTTACTGGATGTTTAAATACACTGTTGATGGAAACCTGAATATATAGTTACAATAGTTATTTATTGAGTCATTAGTTCCATGTAAACCAATGAGTAAGTTGGAAGTATCATTTAACTATGTACATGAAAATATAAGATTAAATACAATGAGGCGATTAATCATTATATTTGCTTATATTTGTTATGCTATGCTGTCATCTCTATTGTAGAGAAAGAAACCTACTCAAAGGATGCTCATCTTTGGGTAGCAGGATTATCTGATACAGAATATTTAAAGTTATATTTAATCTCTTGCTTGCAATAGTTGGAGTAACAATCATTAATGAAACTGCATTTGGTATGGATATCTAGCATAAAGGAAGCAACTAACTCAAGATTTGAGAGTTAAGGGCAGAGCTAGAAGATAATATTTTGGTGTTGTCACCAGAGAGATGACGGAAACCAGCAGCTAAATGGCAGGGACCACACTCAATGATAAACTAGCATCTCATATAATGGATTCTGTGGTTATCCTAGACATAGTAGGAGGAAATGAATATAGTATGTGAATATGCTGTGGAAGTAAGTGTCCTTCAGATTTATATTCCAGCAGCTCTGGTCGAGAGGATGATTATCCAGGCAGAGGTTGGAGGAATGGCTCATTTCATATGGGTGCTGGTATTAACTTTCATGTGTTAGGCAATGGCATCAGAAAGATTTCGTTAAGATATTAACTCACAGGGAATGATAAAAACCAGAAATATATTACTCCTATACTTACCACCATTATCAACAATGGCCACCGTAGCAGTGGTGGAGTTCTCCTTCAGGACACCACTGCTGGGGGATGACAGCACTGCTCTGAAAAACTCAAGTTCTTCATTTATGTTGTCATTAAAATTCCCCAAAGGAACAGAATAATTGGTAGTGTCCATCTCAAATATCAGTTCTTGAGTCAATGCTTGATAATCTTGTGGAGCTACACATACGACATGTTATGAACAACTAAAGATAGCTTCTTGTTAAAATATAATTTTCATTGTGTGTGCTCCTGTTGGTGGATCTGTATGTAGAAATACTATTTCAAGTATGATAGAAAAATAAATACCAAAAAAATACACAAATGGAAGTAGATTAAGTGAAATTATTTTCATTACTGATGTTCTTACACAATTTAAAAACATTATGCACACATAGCCAACCTTGAGCAGAGTCATCAAATGTTGTGATTGTCACATAAATTGCTCTGTCTGCTGCAAAATTCAATACCACTAACAATTCAACAGTTCCTTCTTCGTTCACAGAGTACTCAATGGGATTGAATCCAATAGTAAGATCTGCACCAAAAATTATGATTATATTAAAAGACTTAATTCAAATAATATTTTTTATAGATATAATATCAACAATCACATTTAACTATAGTTGAGGCATTTTATTGAACATGATCCATATCTTACAAAAGGAGAAACTGAACTACCTAACTTTATTAAGGGGAACTTTTAGGTCTGAGATAACCAATAGAGTTGCCTACCATCATCATCAGTGATGATCACTGTAGCGGTTGCCTGAAATATGGAGCCAGCAGATGGGAGGGACAATGTAGCGGTGAAATTTTCTTGTTCTTCATTGATATCATCATCAACAATTAGATAAGGAGCAGTAACATCAGTAGTGAATGGCGGGAAAGTCAGAATATTAGTCCGTGCATCAAAATCTGCTGGAGCTACAAAGATAAAATATCTTTCATGATCAATGAATGTTACATGTCTAAATTGTATTTCTCACAGGTGTAGTACTGATATCAGAAATTATGGTTTATAGAAACAAGAATACCTCTTGCTTTAAATAAGTTTGGAGAAAAATAAAAGTTTAAAGATTTTTGATTGCTTTCTTATAAATTAAATAAATCTATCTAGAGATGATCTCTGGCATACCTCTGTTGCTGATAGATTTTATAATCTTTAATTCACTTCTGCTTCTTGAACAAAAAAGTGGACTTAAATAATTGTCAAGCAGAAACCAACAGCAAACAAATTATCTTGGGGAATAGTTAACATTCTGTCTTCCATCAAACACATAGTTTGAAGTGAGAGTTAAAATGAACTCAAGATTATGCATTCATACATCTTGTGGTTGGTGTATTGTTCTGCTATGTTAAATGAGAGGATAGATATACAGATGTGCTGTAAGTTTATTACAAATTGGCATAGTATTTTAAACCAACAAGAGAGTGAGAACAAACACAACCTCACCCACACACCTCTCTCTTATGTCTTTGAAACTTCAAGGGACAGGCTTATATATTCAGGGGCAGTGGAAGGAGGGGAGATCAGGGGACTCAAGTGGAAGTACACAGCTATGCTGCCCTTCATACAGGTGTTTGTCACAACTATTGTCATGTGAAAAGATTATCTTACTACTCCAAGAGATGAATTTGGTCTAAATGCTGGTGGAGTTTTAGCTGCTCTGGATAAGTATAAAACACTATTTGGACTCAAGCTTGGGATTTAAGCTTTGGTGCATAAGAAATATTGTCAAAAATGTTTATAGGGAAAGACATCTCAGTTTAAGAGGCAGTATCTGCTGTAAACCTTTCCATCCCCTTCTTTAGACAGCATAGAATTTAGACAGCATAGAAGAGATGAATGGTTGAGCAATTTCTATACTGGAGTGATCAAAGTAGTTCAGTCTGAATACTGGTGCAGCTCAGCTTCCACATTATAAGAGAACCCTTTGAGCCTTGAGAGTAACTGTCACAACATCTATATGGAAAGCCCAAATATCATGATTGTTATCAGTACAATGAAACACATTTGTTTTATTTTGCATGTGATGTGAGCTTAAAGACTGTTTTTGCCAGAGATATTTTTGATCACCTGTGTTTGCTCTAAAATACTTATTAAGGAATGTTGCTAAAGGCAATGACTACTGAGATGACTTTGGTGTGGTGAAGAGTTCATACTATAATGAATATTTTGGCCATGCTGCTCTACACAAGGAGTTTATTGTTCTCCAGGATATGATTGCTCAAATGTTTCAATTGAAGATGTGCAAGTGTGCAAATTGTCTAATTCAATCAACACTCAAACTATATACAAAACTTTGTTTTCTAAAGTGTACAAATTACTAAGACACTACTTGAATATACCAACTACATTGGCTGCAAGTGAAGGAATGTTTTCCTCCTCAAGATATAATAGTACTTCCTTCAGTCAAATATGACTCAAAAGAGACTCAATGATTGTTTACTACTACACAATAACCAAAAAAAACTGACACATGTAACATGCAACAGCTTGTAGAATAACTTATTTGCAGTGATGAATGCAAAAAAATATTTTAATACTTTTATGTAATATAGGCATTTTATACTGGTGCATTAGTATTTTCTCCTGAACTATAGTCACAATACACACTCAAATCATGCTGTAGTAATTGAAGGCAGACTATAAGAAGTCAGGCAAGTGGCAGTCAGGCAGGCAAGCATGAAATGGTACTATTATTTAAAAAAATCTACCATGAATGTGGAATATCATTAGTTCAGGGACTGCTTCACTTATGAAATCATGAATAAATGTATTTTTAAACTAAATCATTATCTAATTAAGAATTATTAATTATTACTTTCAATCAATCTGGGTAAATCTACTAGTTTAAAGTGAATAGAGTATTTTCTTTTTTTAATTTTATTATTTTTTTATAAAAATGAATAGTTTGTGATGTGATCAACACTCAAACCATAAAAAAAGCTTTGTTTCCTAAAATGCACAAACTATTAAGACACTACTTGAAAATAAAAATTAAATTTGCCAAAAGTGAGTCTTTTTCCACCTTTAGTTATAGTGATAGAGTTTAAAATTAAAAAAGAAAACAAAAACAAAGCAATAAGACGAACAAAATGCTAACCCTGAGCCGAATCACCAGATCTGGTGAGCGTGACATTAACTTCTCCCTCTGCTGGAAAGTTCAATTCTACTGTGAATGCACCAGTCTCTGCTTCATTAATGTAATACACAGGAGACTCGAATGAAATCATAAGATCTGCAGATTGATTATAGTTACAAATGAGATGCAATGATATTAAAGAAAAACTTTAAAAATGAATATGCTCTAACTTGATCACAAACAATTGCTAATATATATTGTTGGCCTATGATCAATAACTCACTAAGGGTAGGTTCAACTAAAATAGACTTCTACTATACACACAGTTGCTTACCTTCATTATCAACTATGTTCACTGTAGCCATGATTTCATTACCCAGTGAGAGGCCATTGCTAGGAGAGGGTAATGTCAACACTGCCCCGAAACTTTCAGTTCCTTCATACACATTGTCTTCCATAATTGTGATTGGAAAATTAACAGTAGTATTGCCAGCCAGAAAAGTCAAAACTTCTGATAGTGTTTCATAATCACCTGGAGCTACACAGACATGTTTATATAACAAATTAATGTTACATGTTGAACTTTTATGTTTCAGAGTGTGTGTTCACATTGTAAGAGAAAGGACTAAATTTCAATAAGAAAACAACATAAAACTCAAGACAATTTTGACTGTGGCTTTTTAAAATACAACCAAAAAAAAGGAAAAAATAGGCTGCTTTGAGGAAGAGTTAGAGCTAAGTCTTCCCTACTCCTACCAAAACCCCACCCTCCCCCTTTTTTATGGACAACTAATCCTGTGCAATAAAATTAAGGGCCATCAAAAATTTCAAAGGAAGAATGGTATTTGAAGAATTCTTAAGTAGTATACAGTAAAACATACTGTTAAAATGTTTGAATATGTAGTGTTAATTGGAAAATTATTCCACAAAGGTATCAAACCCATCATTGTGTTCTGTGGTAGTAACTGGACAAGCCTTTTCATCATTGTCAAATTTTTCCAGTAAAAAATTTAAAACAGGTGCACTCACACCATATTTCAAGTGAGGGAAAAAAAACCCAATCTAATAATGTTTCTAGAAGAAAAAAAAATTATATATGTATACACAACATACTTTTACTACTTTCTGCACCATTGAATTAAATTAAAAAAAAAAATTTAACCCCATAAAAAAAAGTATAAAAAAAAAAAAAAAAAAAAAAAAAAAAAAAAAAAAAAAAAAAAAAAAATGAAATAAATAAATAAATTTTTAAAAGATTCTATCAACATATGCAGATGCAAATTACACCACTAACAACACTTCCTTATAACAAAATTCATATAAGCTAAGCATGCAACCAAAACTTATATATTTAAAATTTCTGCATCATTTTAACTTTAACAAAATTTAAAGGTGAACATCTAATTACTAATATTGCTTGATTGAAAGAGAACATCACTAGGATCAGAAAACATTGCAGGAACCACAAATTGTTGGAATGTGCCTTCCTTTCAATGCAGCTGGGGACAAGATGTATGGTAACAATTGAACCACCACCATGATTGTCTGGCTCATTCCAACTATAATTTTAAAGCTGATGCATGCACAACATAATTGAGGGGATATTTTTGTCAAGCTTACACAAAAACTATTGATAAATAAAAATCAGCTGCCTAAACTCATAGCAGCATATAGATTGTAGCTTCTACTCAGATACCAGGTATTAGGGGGGTAACCCGAATGATTTCAGAAAAAATCATGATGGCATTTTACTAAAACCTAACAAAACATAAGACAATTCTAACTTATAATATGCTTTACTGAAAGACATGTTCTCCTGTAAAACATAACCTCTCCTAAGACATGTCATTACATATTACATGACTTCCCACAAGACATGTCCACCCATAAGACATGTCTATTTATTAGACATGCCCTCCCATAGCACATATTCAATAAAAGAAATGACCACCACTACCACATGTCCTCCAGTAATACATGCCCTACAGCTTAACATGCCATCCTATAAATCTTGTTCATATGTTGGACATGACCTCCAGTAAGATAAATCCTACTTTAAAACATGTATTTCAATAATATATGTCCACTCATAGTTCATGTACTCTTGCAAGATATGTCCACCTGTAAGACATTTCCTCATCTAATACATGGCTCCCTATACCTATAAGACACACTCTCCAGTAAGACCTGTCCTCAGGTAAGCATTGTCCTACTGTAAGACAAATAATCCAGTAAGATAGGTCTTCCTGTAAAACATGTACTCTTGTAAGATATGACCTCCTATAAGACATACCCTCAAGTAGAGGATGTCTTCTTACAAGTCTTTCAGTAAACACATCATCCTGCAAGATATGTCATACTGAACACATGTTCTCCATCAATACATGACTTTCCAAGAAATTTCCTCCTACAAATCATGGCCTCCCTTAAAGACATGTACTCCAGAAAACATGTCCCATATGACATGCCTTTCCTTAGGACAATATTGTGACTACAGCATACAGCAGGTGGTCCTAGCTTGCAATGCAGCCAAAGGCTGCAATTGCACGCTAATATAATCATAACTTGTAATCCACTTTTTAAAATATTTCCTTGCTTAGAAATGACTCACTAAATTCCAAAAAAATTATTGCAGGCATATATTAACTGCTGATAAACAGTTAAAATTACACTCCTCTTATTTTCACATACTACTACTAATATTTGCACATGAAGGAATGCCTTGTTTGCTACTTCACAAAACAATTTTTTATTGTACCATGTGGCAATTTCTCATCAGTAATATAATTATAATAATTTGACAACATAAATAAAAAACAACTTACTTTGAGCACTCTGATCTGATGTTGTGAGAATCACAGAAACGTTCCTGTCTGCTGAAGTGCTCAATTCTAGTAGAAATACACCAGTCTCCTGTTCGTTCACAGTGTACTCAGTAGTATTGAATTCAACAGTGAGAACTGCAGCATATATTACGTTACCAAATAAGAAGATATGATACATGACATAATTGTAGATATATTCTTAAAAATTATCATAAGCTACTATTGATGCATTTATTGGCCAATGATTGATATCTCACAAAAAGAAAGACATAATTACTATCCTAAGGTATACTATAAAGTTGCTTACCATCATCATCAATAATTTCTACTGTAGCAAAGTCATCTCTTCCCACTGAGAGGCCATTGGTCGGGAACGTCAACTCGGCAGAAAAATATTCAGTTACTTCATTTACATCGTTATCGAGATTCCCCAAAGATGGGGTAACTGTAGTTACGAATGGTGGAAAGGTTAGCACTTCAGGTTCTTCTATGAAATCATTATCTGAAACAAAATGGATTACATATTTGGATTATCAATGAGTCCATCATGTTAAAAAATATATATCTTAGTTTATGTGTTTATATCAGAGATGACTTTATGTAAAAACAGATAATACCTTGTTTGATGCAAACAACAAAAGGATGGTAATACTAAGGTATAGCTAAGTTATCGTTGGCAATAAAATAAAAAATAATTTGAAAATTCATAAGTAATTCATAGCTGTCAATGGCAAACTAATATACATTAGACTAATTCTGGAATGCTTCTATTGCTGATGATCTTAATTCTCACTTTATTTTCTGATAACAAAGTGAAGTTAAACTAACTATATCAAAAATAAGATAAAAAATAAATATTTGTCATTGGAAAGAGTTTACATTGTGCAGGATGTTCAAACAGGTGTGTTCCAAGTATGAGTCAATCAAACATTAAGAGGTGAATATCATGCATTGTATTGGTTGTTGTGTTTTAGAATTATTTCATAATGTGGCAATAGAAATAAAATGAGACACAGATGAGAAATAGAGGATAGAGGGGAGGGGGAAACAACTCAATGTACCTCTTCACTACTTGGAATATTTGGGAACTAAAAAGTACAACCACAATATGGTCTGATACAATAAAATATAAAATGGATATAGATTGAATAAAAACAGAGAGACGTACATACTCACCGACTGAACGACCGACCTACCAGACCTGACAGAAAGACAGACATATACAGACAGAGATATCTACACACCAACAATCCAGTGGACAGACAAACAGACGGATGGACAGACAGACAGACAGATAGAGAGACAGAGAGACAGACAGACAGACAGACAGACAGACAGACAGACAGACAGACAGACAGACAGACAGACAGACAGACAGACAGATGGATGGACGGACAGACACACTCTATCATTTTAATTTCCCCCTATGGCCTATTACAGCCTTAGTCCCACTCTTGGGGTTTAATCTCATCCCACAGTTTTGGAGGAATCCCAACTTAGTTTTCTTTCACTCAAAACCAAGATTCTGTCAAGTTACTCTTGGATTTTTGAAATTGTCCCCATATAGCCTGTTATAGGCCCAGTCCCTCTCTGGGAGTACATATTCAATCCACAGTTTTAGGACAATTTGGTGAGCTTTCATTTGGGATCAGGGCTTCCGTCAGGGCATCCTTAGTTAATTTTTTGGTTTTTTGTTTGTATTCTTTTAATTGGCACCTCATGGCCTAGTGTTGCACTAGCTAACCTATAAAGATGGGTAGTGGAAAAATATGCAACACTTTGTCCTGACTGATAAAAAAGAACTTAAGATGTCTAATGAGGTTTATTTCTAACATCATGGTAAACTATATTGGTAGCTAATATTTAAAATTTTGATTAGGTGTGGGGTGAGGAGGGAAGTGGTGCTATACCACGTCCTCTTTTGTGTTTGTTTTTTGATGGGATGGAGGAGATCAATTTTTGTCCACCCATGGATTTTTTCTCCCCATTTTCTATTCAAAAGTGGTAGTTCCCCTTCAATTTGTGGAGGGGGGTGGGGTAGGGAGGAGGGTTGGGAGGAGGTGTCACACAAAATGTTAAAGAAAACTAAATAAAATTGGTTTTTTATATATTGAAAATGCGCCTGTAGGTTGGGTTTCTTCACATTGTAGTTCATACATTGATAATGCACTTGCTTATCCAGACCTCCTTGCCTTGCTAGGATATTGCTATATATTACATTTACCATTATCCATGGAATATCTCAAGCTTTGGAGAACAAATGTATTACTTTTTTTCATTTTTCCTACAATTATTAATTAGTTATTCAATTAAGCTTCATTAAGAAATAATTTCAATCTGTGTATGTAAAAAATCTGGTAAAACAGTTCAAATTAAAATAAAACAAAATGAAATCGAACAGCAATAAAAATACTAACCTTGAGCAGTTCCAGGGAATCTGGTGAGCATGACAGTAACTCCTCTATCTGCTTCATAATTCAATTCTACTGTAAAATTACTAGTCCTTCCTTCATCCACAGTGTATTTAGTGGGGTTGAATGCAACAGTAAGATCTATAATATATACATTCAATTATGGGACAAAAAGTAGCGATCCTTACAGGATATAAAAAGGTAATTCTGGCATCCATTAGCACAAACTATTCTCTCTTTACATTGCAGGCAAGTGATGAGCATCTTGCAAAAGCAAATGCTTGCCAAAAATAATATTTTACTTAGGTAAATGGTTTACCATCATTATCGGTAATGTTCACTGTAGAAGTGTAGTTTGTCCCCAGTAGGAGTCCATTGGTCGGGGAGGACAACACAGCTTCAAAATATTCAAGCTCTTCACTTATTATATTATCAACAATCTCAAATGGAATATTCATTTGAGTAGTTCCAGCTTCAAAAGTCACAACTTCAGACAGTGTTTCATAATCTTCTTGAGCTACACAAATAACATGTCCTGCATTACCACTTGAATTATCATTTTAGAACTATAATTCACATTGTGTACATGGCTATATTGTAGATAAACATTTGTTGAAACAAAAAAAAAACAATAAAAAACAACTAAACAACTGATATGTTGCAAAAAACAATATGGATTGTAGTGGAAACTATATTCAAATTTTCTTAATAATGAGGCACAAACAATAATTAAAAACTTTTGTATTTTTCCCCTCTTGCATAACGTTGGACTACTAATTTGAAAGAGATGATATTTTCTTCTATTGCTGTTTAACTTTATGCTAAATTCTCTTAGAATCCTAAGTACAGTTAAATTAATTATCTAGCAAAACCAAAAAAAAAAGTTTTCCTTGTGAATATTTGACTTACTACAAATTACTCAAATACATTGGATCCTAAATGTGTGCTATACTGTCCAATCACTGATAGAGTTTAGTCTATTATAGGTTGGAGTGAGAGTGTGGGAGAGTGTCCAAAGTAGTTGAAGTGATTAAACAAATATTTTGTGAGGGATCTTTATAGCCTAAAAGAATAGGCAGAGTGGATGGGCAGGCCCACCAATTATTCATATTGGTTTATTATTCCAATATTGTTACATTTGAGTGATTCAGTGCCAAACAGAGATTAAACTTTATGTGACTGTTTCAAAACTTTCCTGTCCTTCAACATCTTCCCACACCAGTCCACCAGCTCATGTTGACTACCTCCTCATTGTGAGTCCTGGACAACTGACACATAGTCAGGCCAAAGTCAACAATTAGAGAAGAAATTCTCTTATGCATTTTTTCTCTCTCTGTCACTTTAAACTCTTTTAACATGTGACCAGTGCAAGCATTTTCCTTTGGAATGCAGTATAATTAATGAGTGAAGTTAATAATTTGCATAATAACTTTAGGTAAAGCATTGTAGACCATGAATGCACAGTGAACACTCTGACCACTAAGTGCTGAACACTAAAAGCAGAAGCAGCACTGACCGTGTGTGCACAACCTTTAACTCGGAAAATCATAATTTTGTGATCTCTGATCATAAATGACAACTGTAATATAATTTGACTGTAGTTGTTATCATAAATTAATTTTACAACCAGTTAATATAATATATACGTACATGTATATATGTGTGTTTGTGTGGGTGTGTGAAAGTGTGTGTGTGTGTTTGTGTGTATGTGTGCGTTTGTATGTGTGTGTATATACGCATGTATGTATGCATGTATGTATGTATGTATGTATGTATGCATGTATGTATGCATGTATGCATGTATGCATGTAGGTTTATATATGGATATATATATATAGAACTAACATAGAGCAGTTCCATTTAATGTTATGAGTAATACAGTAACTCGTCTGTCTGCTGGACCACTCAACTCGAGAATAAATTCTCCAGTCCCTTCTCCCTCATTCACAGAATACTCGGTGATGTTGAATTGAACAGTAAGTTCTGCAAAATGAATTCGTATTATCATGCATGAAGACCTTTACTGGATGTTTAAATACACTGTTGATGGAAACCTGAATATATAGTTACAATAGTTATTTATTGAGTCATTAGTTCCATGTAAACCAATGAGTAAGTTGGAAGTATCATTTAACTATGTAAATGAAAATATAAGATTAAATACAATGAGGCGATTAATCATTATATTTGCTTATATTTGTTATGCTATGCTGTCATCTCTATTGCAGAGAAAGAAACCTACTCAAAGGATGCTCATCTTTGGGTAGCAGGATTATCTGATACAGAATATTTAAAGTTATATTTAATCTCTTGCTTGCAATAGTTGGAGTAACAATCATTAATGAAACTGCATTTGGTATGGATATCTAGCATAAAGGAAGCAACTAACTCAAGATTTGAGAGTTAAGGGCAGAGCTAGAAGATAATATTTTGGTGTTGTCACCAGAGAGATGACGGAAACCAGCAGCTAAATGGCAGGGACCACACTCAATGATAAACTAGCATCTCATATAATGGATTCTGTGGTTATCCTAGACATAGTAGGAGGAAATGAATATAGTATGTGAATATGCTGTGGAAGTAAGTGTCCTTCAGATTTATATTCCAGCAGCTCTGGTCGAGAGGATGATTATCCAGGCAGAGGTTGGAGGTATGGCTCACTTCATATGGGCACTGGTATTAACCTTCATGTGTTAGGCAATGGCATCAGAAAGATTTCGTTAAGATATTAACTCACAGGGAATGATAAAAACCAGAGATATATTGCTCCTATACTTACCACCATTATCAACAATGGCCACCGTAGCAGTGGTGGAGTTCTCTTTCAGGACACCACTGCTGGGGGATGACAGCACTGCTCTGAAAAACTCAAGTTCTTCATTTATGTTGTCATTAAAATTCCCCAAAGGAACAGAATAATTGGTAGTGTCCATCTCAAATATCAGTTCTTGAGTCAATGCTTGATAATCTTGTGGAGCTACACATACGACATGTTATGAACAACTAAAGATAGCTTCTTGTTAAAATATAATTTTCATTGTGTGTGCTCCTGTTGGTGGATCTGTATGTAGAAATACTATTCCAAGTATGATAGAAAAATAAATACCAAAAAAAATACACAAATGGAAGTAGATTAAGTGAAATTATTTTCATTACTGATGTTCTTACACAATTTAAAAACATTATGCACATATAGCCAACCTTGAGCAGAGTCATCAAATGTTGTGATTGTCACATAAATCGCTCTGTCTGCTGCAAAATTCAATACCACTATCAATTCAACAGTTCCTTCTTCGTTCACAGAGTACTCAATGGGATTGAATCCAATAGTAAGATCTGCACCATAAATTATATGATTATATTAAAAGATATAATTCAAATAATATTTATTATAGATATAATATCAACAATCACATTTAACTATAGTTGAGGCATTCTATTGAACATGATCCATATCTTACAATAGGAGAAACTGAACTACCTAACTTTATTAGGGGGAACTTTTAGGTCTGAGATAACCAATAGAGTTGCCTACCATCATCATCAGTGATGATTACTGTAGCATCTGCCTGCAATATGGAGCCAGCAGACGGGAGGGACAATGTAACAGTGAAATTTTCTTGTTCTTCATTGATATCATCATCAACAATTAGATAAGGAGCAGTAACATCAGTAGTGAATGGCGGGAAAGTCAGAATATCAGTCCGTGCATCAAAATCTCTTGGAGCTACAGAGACAAAATATCTATCATGATCAATGAATGTTACATGTCTAAATTGTATTTCTCAAAGGGGCATTACTAATATTGGAGATATGGTTTATATAAGCAAGAATACCTCATGCTTTAATTAAGTTTGGAGAAAAACAATAGTTTGAAGATTTTCAATTGCTTTCTTATAAAATAAATAAATCTATCTATGGATGATCTCTGGCATACCTCTTTGTGTTGCTTATAGATTTTATTATCTTCTATTCACTTCGGTGTCTTGAACAAAAAAGTTGACTTAAAATAATTGTCAAGCAGAAACCAACAACAAACAAATTATCTTGGGGAATAGTTAACATTCTGTCTTCCATCAAACACATAAGTTTGAAGTGAGAGTTAAAATGAACTCGAGATTATGCATTTATCCATCTTGTGGTTGGTGTATTGTGCTGCTATGTTAAAATGAGAAGATAGATATACAGATATGCTGTAAGTTTTACATAATTGGCATAGTATTTCAAACCAACACAGAGAGTAAGAACAAACACAACCTCACCCACACACCTCTCTATTATGTCTTTGAAACTTCAAGGCACAGGCTTATATATTCAGGGGCAGTGGAAGGAGGGGAGATCAGGGGACTCAAGTGGAAGTACACAGCTATGCTGCCCTTCATACAGGTGTTTGTCACAATGATTGTCATGTGAAGAGAATATCTTGCTACTCCAAGAGATGAATGTGGTCTAAATGCTGGTGGAGTTTTAGCTGCTTTGGATAGGTATCAGACACTATTTGTGCTCAATCTTGAAAATTTAAGTTTTGGTGTATCAGAAATGTGTCCAAAATGTTTATAGGGAAAGATATATCAGTTTAAGAGGCCGCATCTGCTGTAAACCTTCCATCTCCTTCTTTAGACAACATAGGAGAGATGAATGGTTGAGCAATTTCTATACTGGAGTTATCAAAGATGCTCATGATGTTTCCATAGAAGCAGTGCTTCGCCAAAGCTCATAGTGTAGCAACATATTGGGCTGCCGTTTCATCAGATCCTCAATTTCCTGAGTTAAACCTGAAGCGCTGAACAATGGGAGATGGATTGGGTTCATAATCATCCTGAAAAATCTTCATTAAGTCCTTAAACAGCTCTGTATTAATCTTGTCCACACCAGCCAAACTTCTGAGCAACCAGTATATGATGGGGCCACAGGCTGACAGTTATAAAGAGTGTTTTTGTGTTTGTCTACAACCTAATTCACAACAAAATAGTGCTTCAACCACTCAGTGTAAGACATCCAATCTTCCCTGCTTTGATTAAAAACAGTAACTGTACCGTGAAAATACATAGCTGCCTGTAGAGTTTTATCTTCTGCCTTTTATCTTGAGTTTATCTTGAGTTTATCCTCATGGCCAGTTGTTGTATCTGCCCTTTTTAGCTTATGATACTGCACACTTATACTATCAGGTATAGCTTAGTCACATATTCAACTCGACTCATTCATTAAACAACTTATAGACTGAGCAAATGAAGTGAAGTAAAGTGTATTATATAATAAAAACCATGGTATGTATACACATAAACTATTGACAATCATTTAACCACAATACCCTGGTAACATAATATGGTACAGGAAATAATAAGAATCCAAGTAATCACAGCATCAGCACTTTGAAACATTTCCTTTATTTCTTAGAGAGCTTAAAGGCTGTTTTTGTCAGAGAGAATTTCAAACACCTGTGTTGCTTCTAAAATGCTCATTAAGGAATTTTGCTAATGGCAACAATTATGAAGAAAACTTTGGTGTGGTTTAGAGATCATATTATAGTGAAGAATTTTGACAATGGTGAAGCACATTCTCCTCCAGGATATGATTGTTCAAATATTTCCAATTTAAGATGACCAGTGTATGAACTGTTTGTGATGCAATCAACACTCAAACTATATACAAAGCATTGTTTTCTAAAGTGCACAAATTACTAGGACACTACGTGAAAATATCAATTACATTGGCTGCAAGTGAAAGAGTGTTTTTTCCCTTTAAGATATAATAGTACTTCCTGCTGTCAAAAATGTCTCAAAAGAGACTTAATGAATGTTTACTATACCAAAATTACAAAATTAACAGACACACATAACATAATGCAGAATGATTTATTTACAGAGATGAATACTAAAAACATTTTGGTACTTTTATATAATATAGGCATTTTATTATGGTGCATTAGCATTTTTTCTTGAATTTTAATCTCATTACATACTCAAATCATGCTGTAGTTATTGAAGGCAGACTATAAAAAGGCAGGGAAATGGCAGGCAGGCAAGCATGAATTAGGACTATCATTGAAAAAATTTTACAGTTAGTGTGGAATATCTTAAGTTCAGGGACTGCTTGAATTATGAAATCATGAATAATTTTTTTTTTTTTTTTAACAAAATCATTATCTAATTAAGAAATATTAATTATTCATGTCAATTAATTTGGATAAATCCACTTGTGTAAAGAGGATAGGATTTGAAATTTTAAAAAAAAAATACAAAAAACCAATGACAAAACTCTAACCCTGAGCCGAATCACCAGATCTGGTGAGCGTGACATTAACTTCTCCCTCTGCTGGAAAGTTCAATTCTACTGTGAATGCACCAGTCTCTGCTTCATTAATGTAATACACAGGAGACTCGAATGAAATCATAAGATCTGCAGATTGATTATAGTTACAAATGAGATGCAATGATATTAAAGAAAAACTTTAAAAATGAATATGCTCTAACTTGATCACAAACAATTGCTAATATATATTGTTGGCCTATGATCAATAACTCACTAAGGGTAGGTTCAACTAAAATAGACTTCTACTATACACACAGTTGCTTACCTTCATTATCAACTATGTTCACTGTAGCCATGATTTCATTACCCAGTGAGAGGCCATTGCTAGGAGAGGGTAATGTCAACACTGCCATGAAACTTTCAGTTCCTTCATACACATTGTCTTCCGTAATTGTGATTGGAAAATTAGCAGTAGTATTGCCAGCCGGAAATGTCAAAACTTCTGACAGTGTTTCATAATCACCTGGAGCTACACAGACATGTTTATATAACAAATTAATGTTACATGTTGAAGTTGTATGTTTCAGAGTGGGTGGTCATATTGGAGATTATTGTTTGTAGAAACCTTTGTTGAGTGCAAATAACAATAAGAATAGCCTACAAGGTAGTAAGCAGGAATTTATTAGACCAGTGTGATTAGGGCATTCCCCCATAACTACATTGCATCCTTCTAAGTATGCTCTTAAAAAGAAATATTAGATTCCTAAATCATATTCCTAGTTTTTATGCAAGAACAATTTAATTAATATTGACAATATTTATATTAATATTGAGAATATTTATATTAATATTGATGATTTTGCTTACTTCATAATAATACTTAAAATTAATCAATCCTCTTTATTCCTTGCATAATATATCTAGTTGATGTTGAGAATCAGTCTGTTTTTTTTTAGAACTTAAAAAAAGAAATAATTACTTAAATTTGGCTTCTTTTTCACTACACTAATAGCAGTTAAGAGTGGTGGTGTAGATTCGGTATCACAGTATAATTTGGCATTCTTTCTTTCATAAAACCATTTAGTAAAGGTTAAATTAACTGATTCCATTGTATCATTTTGTTTAATAACTAAAGGAATGGTGTCATGTTGTAGAAGGAGGGCTTAGACTGGTAGCTGATAGCAGGTCAGGCATGCATGAGTTAGCACAAATATTAATTTAGATGTACTTAATTATGTAATCATGAATGATTACAGAAATATGACATAGACATCATTTGCTATCATTGTTATTCCATTATGTAATGAATAAATAAAGTAAACATTATTTTTCAAGAAGTATTTTTTAGCTATCTTTCTATTTCCTACAGGGTAAAACATCCAACTCTACCATTTGGAACATATAAGGGACAAAAAAATATCACAAGAAGAAATCAAACTACCTCGAGCAGTTCCATCAAATGTTGTAAGAATCACAAGAACTTCTCTGTCGGCTTTATTGCTCAATTGAATTGTAAGTTCATCAATTCCTGGAGTATTCCTCTTAGCTCTATTACCAGTTCCGCTTTCATCCAAGGTATACACAGTGGGAATAAATTGAACAATGAGATCTGTGACATAAATTAAATTATCAAAAAAAGCCATGATACTATTAATGTGCACAAAAAAAAATCATATAATCTCATCCTCTAAAGAAGCAACTATTCATATACTTAATCTTAATTGTCATCAATTTATTGTAATATAGAAGAGATCACTTAACTGGCATTTTATGAGGAAAAAAAATGTCTCAAGTATATTACACATTTGCTAACCATCATCATCTACAATGTCCACAGTAGCAGTGAAGATATTTCCTAGAGAGAGGCCAAAGCTGGGTGATGACAACATAGCTGTGAAATTCTCAGTTAATTCATTTATGTCGTCATCACCAATCTCAAAAGTAAAAGTATCAGACATGAGGTCACCCATCTCAAAAGTAACTTCTACAAACATTTCTTCATAATCTCCTTCTGAAGCTGCATAAAAGATATATCATTCTTAATTTATCAATTTTAAAAGTTAAACTTTTATCTTTCATTACATATGCTTATGTTGGTGGATCTAGTTGTAGAAACCACTATACCATGTGTGGTACAAATTGAAGCATGGATAGGGGTAAATAATGTGGTAATGTATCCATTGTCAATCTTCAATCACAACAATATTAACCACATATCAGAAAACCTTTAGCAGTTCGATCAGACGTTGTGAGCATCACAGAAACCTCTCTCCCTGTTGCTGTGTCCAGTACTAGCATAAATTCAAGACTCCCTCCTTCTTCCACAGTGTTTCCAATAAAATTAAAAGTAACAACGGGAGCTGCAGCATAAATTGAATTATCAAACAACCTGTACTCTTAGGATAAAACAATAGTGGTCAACACTAAGGCTTGTAGCAAATAATTACTCTAATATATATTAAAACACATTGTTTTAGACCAGTAAAGTAATGGTTTTGAACATTTAAGATGAGGTTACAGTTGTGGTAAGATTTAAAACATTTTGTTTCCAATCAGTAAAAGTGTTTAGTTGCAACCACAGGTTACAAAAAACCATTGTGTTTCCATAAATTAGCATTTTGTTAAAAATCCATTCTTGAGCAAAACTTAGGATACATTTCCTTTCTCATTAATTTCAAGTGTTCCTTAACTTATGTGAAATACTTAAAAAATGGTTATAGCTATATGCTCTCATGTATTAACACATAAAATCATCCAAGTGCAATTGCTATCATTGCTGTAATGTAGGCCACATCACTCTGTATTACTTCAATGAATCGGTGTGGTCATGTAATCCAGAGAGAAATCTTATGTAGGCAAGAGCAGTTCCAGGTTGGGGGAGTGGGGGGGGGAAGGGGGGGGGGGGGGTGGAGCGGTGTGGGAGTTTGTAAAAGAAAACTTTTTGTTTGCAGCTATTAACAGTTACAATCAACAACAAAAATGTAATCTATAATCTAGCTTAGATTTACAGATCAATAGCATATATCCAGAGTGGACAGGCCTTTTATTGAGATTTAAATCATAGCTAGACTAGGAATAGGTGTCCACAGAAAATGGTCAGGTTCGCAAATGCTTTCCCATGGAAGGGTGGCTCACGAATCACCTAACCAACTATCTAACCATTTGACATAACAACAGTACCAATTTGAATTTTGGAAGATTTGAACAGATGTTGACTGCACGTAATTAACCAATCAATTATTTGTAGTATTTTTTATGTTAAATATATTATTTCCCAGCTTGCTCACCAAAAATTAAAATAAAAAAATTTAATCTTCATTTCTGTATTGGATATAAATTAATGTTTAGGAATTGTGGAGCTTTAAAGAAAAATCACACACACACACACACACACACACACACCACCACCACCACCACCACCACCACCACCACCACCACCACCACCACCACCACACACACTCACACAAGAATGCACACATGCATGCACGTGCACAGACACAGACACACACACACACACACACACACACACACACACACACACACACACACACACACACACACACACACACACACACACACACACACACACACACACACACACACACACACACACACACACACACAATTGTAAACAATTCCTTGGGTTCATGAATCAAACACACCATTGGACATTGTGGAGCTTAAAGAGAAATTACCAACTCAATGATTCAGCCTTCTAAGGAAAAGTTAGTTGAATTTCGTGATTGATATAGAAAATATACTTAAAAATAGAAAATATACTTACCCCCAATTGGAAGAATTGTAGGTTTCTTCTCCATTCTCCATGAAATTACAAATCCCCCACCACCCACCACAAATAATGGGCATGGCATGGACAGAAACATTCCAATTTTCACCACCAGAAATATATTTTGCCACTTTTGAGGGAGAGAGAAGCATGCTATGGAAACCAAACTTGGAGGGCTTTCTCATAAGTGGAGGAGAGCTTTGCCAATTTTTAGCTTCCTGAGAGGTTTCTTCCACGGTGAACTCCTGTTTTGATGCTATTTATTTTCTTTCTTTTTTGTTCTTAGGATATGCAAAATCATGTACAAATTTTGTTTACAGATTTTGTGTATAAATTTTGTGTACAAATTTTAACCCAAATCTCACTCCACTCTCACCCCCTTCTGGGCTTCCCTCACTTTATGAGACCATTAATTATTCTAACAATATTCTTATGTTGTTGATTAGTACCACTAATAAAAATGTTTTCTTTGAAGAAAAATTTACAAACACAAGTAAGTGTGGTTTTAAACTTGTCTTTGTATATCCTATCAACCTAAATTATTTCTGCACTATACTCCTATTTTTCTGATGCTCTTACGAGATACCTATCTGAAGATGGTTGAGCATATGGTTAAACAATTGTGAGTTTATGTGCCTTCAGTGGAAGTGGAACTGAGGTTTTAAAAATATTGCATGAGACTGGATTAGTCAATAAAAGTTGTTGGATCTGCTCTAAACTCAAATTATTTGGTAACATTATTTAGTGTATCACCCCTAAGTCAATGATGGAGGGAAACATATCAGGAGACAGTCACATTTGTCACCAAATTGTTTTTACATAATTAAAATACAATTCAATAGGATGAACTTCAAATAATTGCTATTCATTGCATAAAATTAATAGAAATTTAATGAATGATCAAATAAATTTAAACTTACTAGTATACTGCACAACTTCAAAAGCCCAGAATGATGCATTCGTGATTGCTAATGATTCTAGTCCACAAAATATATCTCCATCAGCAACACCTAGCATTGTTATGTCATAACGAATTAATATTACATTTTTTTTATCATAATTTTTATATCATTTCTCATCCTCACAAATGTCTGTCTGTCTGTCTGTCTGTCTGTCTGTCTGTCTGTCTGTCTGTCTGTCTGTCTGTCTGTCTGTCTGTCTGTCTGTCTGTCTGTCTGTCTTCTGTCTGTCTGTCTGTCTGTCTGTCTGTCTGTCTGTCTGTCTGTCTGTCTGTCTGTCCTTCCATCCGTCCACTTGTCCACTTGCCTGTTTGCCCGCCCACCCACCTGCCTGCCTGCCTACCTGCCTGCCTGCCTGCCTGCCTGCCTGCCTGCCTTCCTGCCTGCCTGCCTGCCCCTCTGTCTCTCTGTCTATGTGTATATGCAGACTTTAACTCCTTAGCCCGCTGAAAGGCTCTACATAAAACTTTCAGGGATCTATTAGGGCACCTCCTTGCACATCTTCATGAAAGTTTTGTTCAGGTCAGGTGGTCATGGGTGTGGTTTCATGACATAGAACACTAACTATCACTAAAATTTGGCAATTAATTGTATCATGTTTGTTTTATTAAAAATATTATATCATTAATCCCTACATATTACTTAAAGTAAACAAAACCTGCTTTTTAGCTCAGGTGGTCAGACTTAAAAGCTGACCATAGGGTGGGTTTTTTGTTAGTAAAAATTTTAAAAAGCCAGAAAAATCCAAATTCAGTTTGTATTTTATAATTTTTTTAAAAAAAGTTTATCATTTCTTAAAAAAGCTAAACTTTGATAACTTGGATTTTTTTTTTTTTTAAACCTACTTTGCAAACCTATTGAGCAGAAATTTTCATTAAGATTATGTAATTATTGAGCAGTGTGAATATATTATAAATATATGGCAGTAACTTAAAACCATTTCCATAATGTTATTATTTTGTTTATTCATTTCACTGTGGCTATAATTTTGTATTAAAGGGTAATTGAACTGGAAAAAAAAAAGAGATTTTTTATTGTCCTATTTTGTAACCCTTGATGTATAACCTGGTATAAAAAAAAATTAAAAAATTGGAAAATTTTGGTCCAATAATGAAGAAAACTTAGCTTTTAAAATTTATTTCCTGTGGTGGTGTAACTATTCAATGAGGTCATAAGGGGAACAATTGCAGCTAAAATCATATGTATGTGATACTCTACTTCAACAAATTCCTCCAGTTACAAGGCAGGATTCTACCTGTAGGTCCAGGATTTATAACAGCACATTGATATCTAGCTAAATAGCAACTGAAAAAGAGTTGTTGAGTAGGGAATCTGAAGGAATAAATGATGAGATCTGCCCCTTGGGAGAGTGCTATGATTATTAATACCTTCAGATCCTATTGATACTTGTTCTTCAGTTTTATCTAGATCTGATTCAGGTACAGAAAATGAGGATTGAAGACTTTCTGATATGTCATGATAAAATGTAGCCATTTAATTTTTTTTTTTTTTTTTTTTTTTTTTTTTTTTTTTTTTTTTTTTTTTACTTTTGGCTGCTTTTGGTGTGGTGCTAGAAATATAATAGCTAGCTAGCAATATAGCAAACTACAAACTACGTAATTGTTCTATTTATGCTTGGTTATAACGTTTTATAATAGGCAAGAATATGAACCAAGATTTATCTGGCAGACTATTTTTCTTCCAACTTCAATAGAGTACCAAAGGCTAATTGCAGCTTTGCTTGCAATAATCATATCAATTTTTATTTAACAGAGAGTTACATACAAGGACATGCATATAGGTCAAGATTTAATCCTAGATGGAAGTTGTGTATACCTGCCAAGTTACACTTTTCTAGAGGCAAGGTTTGAGTTTAGAAAAAGGTAATTTTAAGGTGTTGAATGCTTTAGGAACTATTTATATGAACACTCACTATAATTCTCATTATTATGTTGTGCTTTTCCTGGTTTATTTTTTCTATCTGACAGAGGTACCTCAGATCTCATCTTTAAATCAAACTTGGAACTTTCTAATTGTCAGTGACCTAATCTGCTGCCATAATTAGCTGTTGATAAAATATTTTTTTGACTTGCATATCTAGTAACATTACAGCACAGAGACACCAACCAATAACTAAATTCACTTATGAATATAATTTGCTATGGGAATCTAAAAAAAAAAGCAAACAATATACTCTTATAGTTTATAAGCAATTTTTTTCTTAGATGTATTATATGTAACTGAACATACAAACAGTTATCCTATCAAGCTGGCCACTATACTAACCTAGGCTCAAAGCGGTTAGTGAAAGGAATGCAACATATTGGTTGCTACATTCTTATCAAAAACACGGTTAAAAAGCACAATACAATAACTAACTGTATGTTTATAATTTCATGAGCCTAATAGCAGAGGTGATATTTACCAAGTTCTACTTTGAAAACTAATATCAGAACTTACCTATAGAAGGGAAATTTAGACATAAAGTGGTTGGCAGACTTTACTGTCCTGATCCAGTCCACTTTCCTTGCTCTTCTGCTGGCTAAAAGTATTTTTATCTTCCACAGCTCTGACTGAGTGATATAAATATATTATTTATTTTTTCAATTTCTTATGAGGGAGAAAAGGGTGGTGACTTTTTAATTAGTCATTATAAGAGGGTGAGTGGTTACATTTTAAAATGGGTTTATTGATTTATCAACCCTTTAACCATTTACACTCAAGAAATAGGCCAAAAAGCTCCTAATATTTTTATTCAACTGTTTGGTGAAAAATCTAGACCTTCCTGCACCTGAAGATGATGCTGGGAGCAGAATAAAACTCAAGCGATGGTCATAGGACCCCAAGCTCAAAATTTTTTTTCAAGAAGTTACGCAGGCAGGCAAGGAGGTCACACTAATATATAAAATATAAAATATACTACAAATTAATTAACATAGCATAATAGATGGAAGAAGAAGAAAAAATTATAATCAGGAATTGTATTTAGAAGAAAATTTATAGTTACCCAAAGTCTATTTACTCTGCAGTCAAATATCAACTAAAGAAAAAATGTCACCAACTCTACTCTGCTAATGAAAAGCAGGCTTACCTAAAAAATATTGCAACCTTCATATTATATTAATTTATGAGTGATAATATTGGTATGGTCATAACCATGGTTATTTAAACAGTGTAAGAATAATTCAGCATAAAAACACAAATTTATTTTAGATATAATTTAGATGGATTGATAAATCGAACAATCAACTTCATTACCTGAATCCATTAATAGATAATACTCTTGACCAGAAACAAACAGGAAAGTAATTATGAATGTGACATTAGTCCCATCGCTGCCCAATGGATGAAAGAACACTTCATCAGAGGTACTCGTATCAATAGAGTGGACTGGAGTGTCCACACCATTCTCATAGAGACTAATATAGTGAGTGTTTTCAGGCCTACGGATCTAGTATTAAAAATGTAACAAATTTTAATAAGAGGAATGAGAGGAGTGATATTGCAAAGAACAGGAAAACTTTGATTTAGAATATGAATATTAGTGATAAGGATGGAATGGAATGGGAGAGGAAGAAAAAAGAGGAAAGACATAATATACAAAAGGGAAAGGAACTACTACAAAAAGAACAATATAAGGATTTGATTTAAAGTGAAATCATGCAATGGAAGGAAAAATGGACTTTACAGTTTAGTTGAATTAGGAGAGAAAATGGAATACAGAAGGAACATAACATTGGCAGATGTGAAAAGTGTTGTACTCACTGGTTGATCAAAGGTCATAGTCCATATGGTAGAAGGAGTAAGTTGAACCTCACCAGCAGGAAATGTGTGCCCAGGCAACACACTTGGATTAGCAACTAGATTTAAATAATATATATTTTAATAACACAACATGAATTACATTCTCTGTTTATGACTGTTTTAACATACTAGCACACAATTGCTGCCTTTGGCTACATTACTTGCTAGGCCAACCTTCAGGGGGCTGTGGTCACGAAATTGTCTTAAGAAAGAACATATTTTATGGGAGAACATGTTTTTCAGGAGTACATGTCTTTCAGGATGACATGTCTTATGAGAGCATATGTCTTAGAGGAGGTCATGCTTTGTTGGAGGAAATGTCTTATGGGAGGTCATGTATTGGTGGAGTGCATGTCTTCAGGATGGCATATCTTACAATATATTGTGTTTTGCTGGAAGACATGTCTTACTGGAGGGCATGTTTTTCTTGAGGGTATGTATTATAGGAGGGCATGATTTGCAGTTTGAGATGTCTTACATTTTACTGGAGGTATGTCTTATAGGAAGCCAAGTATTACATGAGGGCATGTTTTACAGGTGGACATGTCTTGTAGGAGTACATGTGGTATGAGTGGACATGCATTATTGATGGACATGCATTATTGAAACATGATTAAAAGTAGGATATGACTTACTGGAAGGCATGCTCAATATGAGGACAGGTTTTATAGTATGAGATGTTATGGAGGACATGTATTACTGGAAGGCATATGGTAGTGGTGGTCATATCTAGTCATGTCTAGTAGGTGGTCAGGTCTTACAGGTCTGTGTAGAGGCTGTAACTATTTATACTGCTGTAAGTTTAGGCAACTGTTGTGTTGTTTTTTCCTTCAGTAAATTTTTTTTTGCTGTGAGACAAGCTTTCCAAGGATTTATTGTTTGAAATTTTTTTTTATAAGTCAATTGTCTTCATGCATGCTTGGCAAACATATTCCCTGAATTATTGTTGGAATGCATCAGCTTTAAAATTGTAGTTAGAATGAGCCAGACAATGATGATGGAAGGTTCAGCTGTTACCAAACACCATTAAGATTTTTTTGAAATCTTTACAGGACTAATTTTTATATTAATACAATGTCAATGATTCCTTTAGAAGGAATCTCTTTATTTGTGCTTTTTCTAACATTGATTTTCACCAGTGAATTTTTTGATAGTTATTATTTTGGTTGTACAGGATCTTAATTTTGTTGTACAGGATTGTGGTGAGTGGAGGTTGGGAGGGGGGGGATGGAGTGGGGAAGTAGGTGCACAGAATTCTCTATCTTCAGCTGCTCTCCCAAATCAGCAGTCCCTTGCAGCAATTGGATTTCATGGTCCATTACTTCTGAGTTCAACAAATTTTATTCTCCCTATGAAATTGCTGATAGGTTTTTTCTTGTTAACTTGACAGCAATGTTAAAATGTATTAACATCTCTTTGAAATGGTAGCATGTGAACCCCTATGCATTCCCTTTGTTGGAAATAAAATGGCGGACATGAAAGAGCCCTTTTTTGGGCTTCTTTTAGTTACTCCACTAAGCCAGATTACTTTCGATTACCTGACTATCACATTTGACATTTTTCAACCAAATCC
The DNA here is from genome assembly GCA_963969325.1 of Lycopodina hypogea. Taxonomy (NCBI): domain Eukaryota; kingdom Metazoa; phylum Porifera; class Demospongiae; order Poecilosclerida; family Cladorhizidae; genus Lycopodina; species Lycopodina hypogea. The sequence continues at coordinate 8,521,322 of OZ017790.1, forward strand.
TTACAGCCATTTGGTAGGTTATCATGCACATATACACATAAATATATATATATATATAAACTCCACTAGCTCTATTAATATAAGATTAACCAATAAAAAAATTTCTACACAAATTACTGTATTACAACCCTGAGATTTCAGTTCATAATTTATACTTGTATATTATTTTATACTACACTTGCAGATTATAGAGTATATATTCAAATTGGGAATGAAAAAAACAGAACAACAACATTATGTAACATTTTATGATTTTTTAGAATGCATTATTTTGTACTCCAATTACATAATGAATCATAGATAATACCTATGCAAGGAAAATAAATAATAAGAACAGAAAACTTGGACAACATTACTGACACAAGTTCTTACTTCCTCCTAGTAAAGTGATGCAAATCTGCACAGATGGGACACTGCAAGTTGATTGGTGCAATGATAGCAGGGAGGAATATATGAGGGAAAACAATTGATAAAGAGTATGATTAAATGCTGTATACTAATTATTTTCACCTATTAAATGATAATTTTTTTTATGGATTTCATCTTTAGAATTAGTAAAAAGTGAATAGTGTACTCATAAAAAAAATTGATTATATTTTCAGTGCAGCTGGTGTATAGTAATTGTTAAAAAAAAATTGATGCTTAAATCATGTAAACTTATCTGTATATGTGCAAAACATCCGCTTACAATTGAGCATCTATTGCAGTGAAGCAGAAGATGTTTAAACCAAATTGTTGAGGAGTTGGAGTCCAAGTGATACTTGTGGAGAAGATGGAGGAGTTCAAGGGACTCTGTACCAATCCACTCTGTATTAATCCTTGGGGAGATATGGTCTGAAACTCAGCAACACTATACACATTGGAACAGTAAGAGAATCATTAAACAAGATTAAATTTTATACCTTTTTAGATACATTTTACTTATTATACACACTACATACAACACACTACATACAGGATTAGGAGGTGTAATATGTTGCAATATATATATATGTAGCAGACATACTCTGCATAGCCAGGGATAAAAAGTACACCCACATTAAGGTGTAGCTAAACATGACTCAGTATATGTCCAAACATTTAGCCAAGTATGATTGTGTGGCAGGTTGGACTCATTCATAGTTTCTCTCATAGTTATGATGTGTGTTCATGCCAAGTTAGAGATGTCAGGCCCAATGGTTTATACCAAGTACATTTTTTTGTATTATAGGTTCACACATCCACAGGAATAGGTGTCGCCATGTTGTCCTCTTTTTTTGGGGCTAAATAACCATCCTTGGTGTGGATGTGTCTATTCTGAAGAGTGAGTTTCATTAGGTTTGGTACTTTGGTGGCAAAGTGGATACACACATCCACCACATACGAACCAGGAAGAGGAGGAACCTGGAAGTTTCTGATTGGTAGACCTCAGCTTTAACCACTTGGCCATGATTTATTTAAATGTTTCCCAGGTGACACATATTTCAAACATATATACGTTTGTGGGTGTATCTCCTTAGGTCCAAGTGATATTAAAAAGTTCCATTTTTTCCCACTTTTTAGCCTTACACACCAATAAAAGAGGTGCAGCCAGGTGGAACCAAGCCCATGTGACTCCAAAAGTCAGGTTATGCATGCACACCAAATTTTAGGCTAGTTGCTCCAAGGATTTATCTGACCAAAGTACTATTTTGACCTAACATAAACACCGGAAGGGTTATGGTCATATACACGTACTTAAAACATTCCCCAGATGACACTGATTCCAAATATATATGGGTTCATGGGACTAACTCCCTAGGTCCAAGTGATTCATCAGATATACCACTTTTGTCAACTTTAGCCTTACACAGCGTGAGGAAGAGGTGTAGCCACGTGGGATCAAGCCCATATTACTCATAGAGTTAAGTTGTGTACGCATACTTAGTTTTAGGTATGTAGCTCCAAGGGTTTATCTGGTAAAAGTACCATTATTTGGCTTTTTTTTTATCATCATGTTCATCATTTTTTGGATTTTTTAGCCAATATTTTAAGTTGGGTCAAAACCAATGATCACACCAAGTTTCAGAGAAATCTATCTGTAGGTTTGGCAGAATGATGGTACAAACACATGGACGGACAGAGAGACATTTCCTTCTATGTATACCAGTGGGCCTGTTACAGCTTGGCTGCATGGTATTGGCGCAGCGAATTATGAAAGTGGTATAAGCAACTAAAGCCATACTTGCTGGTAGCAGCTTAAATGATATATGTTGTATTAATATTCATACTTTTACGCTAATGCTTGTTGGCCAAACCATACCCATAATCACAAACACAGGAACGTAGTAGCATTCAAAGTCATATGAATTCCACATGCCAAATTTTAACCTGATTGGTCCAGCATGTAACCGGAAAGTGTGTCACTCTCCTGTTGATATGGCTATGTGTGTACTTTTGGGGTTCAATTAAATGTTGTTCCACTTGATTGCTCTTCTTGACCAATCCAACTGTCTCCATTAATATTTATGGGTGTGACTAGACACACTCATGGTCACAGGAGGTTATCATGTTGTTGCATGGAGACCACATATCAAGCTTCAGTGTGGTTGGTTCTTGTCAGTGAAAACAACTCATGTGTGTATGGGCATGATAAAACCACATCCATTTTCACTCCCAATTTAGTTAATAATGCTCACCCGAGTACTTGGAGACCACATGCCAAATTTCAGCCTGTATGGTCCTTTAATTATCTTTTGGTAGCCAAAACAACATCTTATGGGTGTGGCTATGACAAAATCATACCCACATGTGGTAAATGTTACACACCCGGTGACTTAGAGAACTCTACAAAATTTCAGCCTGATTAATTGGTCCTTTCATTAGCTTTGGCAGCCCAAACAACTTTTGTGGGTGTGGTTATGATAAAATCACATCCATTATTACACCCACGTGTGATTAATAATGCTCAACCAAGACTTCAAGGCCACATAACAAATTTCAGCATGATTGGTCTAGCGGTTTGGCAGGGAAAACAGCTCCAGCATACAAACACATACGGAGCACCTATTTATAAGTAGATTGATTGGTCCTTTCATTAGCATGGGCAACCCAAACAACTTTGGTGAGTGTGAATCCAATAAACCACACACATTGCCACACCCACACCTGATTAATAATTAATGCTCATCTGGCTACTTGGAGACCACACCTAATTTTAGCCTGATTGGTCCAGTGGTTTGGCACTGAAAACAACTCATGCATAAATATACGCATACAGAACTGCTATTTTTAAGTAGATAAATATGTATATTTTAATATAATTCAATTCGATATTCTGTCTGTGTAGGAATACCACTATTAGTATGTTTGTGAAGCTGCACTTTTTTTAGCTTGTAGCTGAGCTCTGAGCTCATCATGTTGGAATAGTTACCACTGCTATATAAAAATACACAAAAATAATTTACTCATTGATATCGGGAATATTTATTTAATAAGATTTCTAAAAAAAAATAATGAAGTTCTAGTAGTAAAATAATTTTAAATTGCATATAAATAGATCCTACAAGTTCATGGCAAATCTAATAACAAGAGAATGTAATTTTAGAGTGTAAAGTTAAACTCTATAACACTCAGTTATTGTGCTGCATTAATCAAACATACTTGGAAAATTCGGAAAAGGCCACTAGTCTAGTTGTGTAGGTGTCAATCACTCCAATGCAGGAGTCATCAGTGGGAGTTTCCTGAACAAAGACTGGTCCAGCTGAGCATGGCAAATTTATGGAGAAAACGTCCACCAGAAACTGAAAGGGGACACTGCTGAGGGGTACAATACTTGTGGGGTTGATGAAGTCCTCAACCTGTATAGCTACTGCATAAAATCCAGCTTGGAATATTGCATCATAGGAGATGGTACAGGTTTCCTGTTCAATATAAAAGGATTTAGAATAGAGTTATCATATATATATATATATATATATATATATATATATATATATATATATATATATACCATTTGAATCAAAATTAATCAATTAAAAGCAAGAAGTCCTCAAATTACTGGCCATTTCATTGAACAGTAAATGAATATTATTTATGATGTTTAAATTCTCATTCATCCACCTTTTTTTCAAGTAGTTGCATCGAGTTTATGGATATATAGTTTTGTACATATAGAAAAAATTTAAAAGTATCCATATATACATGTATGTATATGTGTGTATATATATATGTATATATATATATATTGAGGTTTCTGTTAAGCCACTCTTGGATTTTCAAATTTTGCCCTCCATTGCCCCCCCCCCCCCCCCCCTACCTCTCCACCTCTGGAGGTATATAGTCCTTAGATCGTTTTGGGAGAAGCAATACCATATTAGGTGGGTTTTCATTTGGGACTGAGATGGCCATCAAGGCACCCTTAGCTTTTAAAAAATTGGCCCCCCATGAACTACTAGAGTCCTAGCCCTCCTTTGGGGTTAGAAAGAGAAAATATATGGTCATGGTACCATATGTCCCTGCTGATACAAATAGGTAGAGAGGTCTCATGTGGTATATTGTAGGCATCTTGTTAAGCTATTTGTTTGTGTTCCCATCAGGTAGAGAGGGGGTTCCAATTTTTGGCTCCCAAAAATTAAAAAGAAACAAAACAGTTTTATTCATTTTTTGTGTGGTAGGAGGATACTATACTACTAACCACAACAGCTAATTGTCAATACACAATCAATACTTACAAGATTGTTTTACATTCTTCTTGTGTATGAGAATCTCTTCTCTATTTGTTGACCTTGCCCTGACAATTTCTTCTCTAATTGCTGACTAGTGCCTTCCTATGTGTCAGTTGTCCAGGACTCACCACGAGGAGGTAGTCAACATGAGCTGGGTGGACTGGTGTGGGAAGATGTTGAAGGACAGGAAAGTTTTCCTGTCTGTGCTGGGTTTAAACTCACAACCCAGGGGTTGTTAGTCGAAGAGCATAACTACTCAGCCACCAGCCCTACATTGATTATGCATTGATAGATAGTTACCTAAGTACAGTTACTCATAAATTGGTAGAGTATCTGTGCAGCTTTACATTATGAAGATTGTGTAATAAAAATAACTTTTTCATGGTTTCCATGTCACCACAGTCACCTCAAAATGGCAACTCTAATGATATAAAGGTTAATATATGAAAGAATTTTACTTTGAAGTTTCTAGTCATTGTTGACTCCTAGATAGTTCTTTTGAGATTCCCTGGTACCCCTACTTCCATACACAACCAAAACAAGAATGAACCCATCAGCCTCAAGCCAAGTGCAACATGGACATTTGACCTGAAAAAAGGGTAAAAAAAAGGAAGGAAAAAAATGGTTAGCAATCAAATAGCTAACATACAGCTTCCTGGTTTTGTGGTTTTTCGGGTCCTTCTCGCAATGAGTGTCCCCAATAAAAAAAAAAAGGTGGATCCTAGGCATGTTACTCTCGTGTAAAAAATGGGTCAACGATAAATATTATTACCTGTTCCTCTGAGAAAATTTGAGGATGATGGCTCTATTGGTTTTAGAAGAGATAGATTTCCCACAGACCATCATACTGATGGAAAATTGTCAATTGCAGCATAAAGATGGTAGACTTGTATGGATAACTTCAGCTACTTTAGATTGACTTATTAACTGGCCATGTCTATTTTTGAAGATCCTCATCTAGGGCTAGGGCTACAGCTACAGCTAGGGCTAGGGCTAGGGCTAGGGCTAGGGCTAGGGCTATAGATGAACTTGTAGCAATTTGGACACTGCACTTCGCTATGACATTATTGTGTTTGTGTGTGAATTCACTAGTTGGATTTTTACCATTTGTTTTGAGTTTTTGCAGAGCACCAAAGAGTCCATATTATGCCTCAACAAGATAAATCAAGTCAGTTCTGCATTGAATGTGGAATAAACAGCAATAAAATATTTCATAAATTGAGTTTAATTGTCCACACTGATATTCTGCCAAGGATGTAGACACTATAGAAGTATACTAATTAGGCAACTTTTTTTTTTTTATCAGAAATCTTAAATTTTTTTTAATTAATTTTTTTAGACATTGAGTTTTATTTGTATTTAATGAAGTGACCTAATCAATTTTTCCAAATTTATAATAATGATATCACACTTGCATAGTTTCACTTACTTCATCAAGTATAGCATTAGGAAATCCATCACAAATATCTGCACACTCTCCTTGAAGTGAATTTGCATATCTACATCGAATAGTATCTCCATCGGCATCCTGAACTACAAGAACAACAGGAAATGCAACATTACTCAGTTTCATTGATTACAATTGGTTAGTGATAATCATATGATTGCCTGAAATTAGCTTATCCCAAATTTATCATTTCTATGTCCAGCTTATCAAATAATATTGTCAAATTGTATCTCACAAATATTGGAAATTAGAAAGAATTTTTTGATCATAAAAATGTAGAATTCATATATTTCTTTAATATTTTATTTCATCTATAATTGAAATGTCAACTTATAATTTTTAAAGTTAATTTTTTTTATATTAATATAAAGGAAATTTTTATTTCATGGTGTTTGAACGACTTGATATTGCTAAAATTGTATCTTTGAGACTAGATTGATTTCAAGTTGTTTGATAGACTGCCTGCTGTATGGAAATTGGCTAAAATATAGGAGTGCTGAAGAGGTGGCCATGAAGAGGTGCTCTTCAATGCAGATACTCTACAATACATAATCATGTATATACAGAAGATATGATTTATGGCAACATAGAGGAATTAATATAGCTCACCCAAAGTCCATCAATTAATCATTACATGTCCTAATTACAGTATGTATGAAATGCTAAAATCAACCAAAGAGTAGGCATTGGCATAGTTGATTCTTAAAGGAATGAGATTGACAGTAGAGTGTATTGACATGTGGTGTCCAGAGATGGTTTATGCCAAAAATAAAGGAGTATCTATTGAGTATTGATACTCCTAACTAACTTTATTAAATATATATCCATAATTCTATGGCGTATAAGAAATATAAAATGTTTAACTTTGTTTCTTATTCCCCATTCCTTTTGATTGATTGCTGCAATTAGAATAGGTTAGGCAAGCTACACAAATTAGTTGCGAAATTTACCATAAACATACCTGGAATCCTTATCGTATGGTTGCATCCATGTTGGAGTCTAATTATTGGGCTGGATGAAGTCACTGGAGAAGAGTTTATAATACCATCAGACCTCCTTGCTATACTTCCTCTGACCCTCAGATCCCAACCTCCATTAGCTCCAATGATGAGATTGCTAATCCAGGCTGTACTAGCATAACTAAAATATATGATAGTATAACAGTGGTTATACACACATATATATGTATATATATGTATATATATATGTATATATATAGATAGATAGATAGATATACATATATTCATACATATATATTTATATATAGAATTCTAGCTAAACTTTAGAAAGTAAAAAACTAAATTGTTCAGCAGAATATAGAGATAGATGCTAGTTCACCTCAAGATCCTTGAAATTTGTTTAAATCTTACCCTTCTGCTACTTTGTGTAACCACACTGAAATTATTCTATGGTAATTATTCCAGCAATTATTCCACCATAATTATTCCAGGTAAATTATTTCATGTTATCATTCATATTAATTATTCGTGCTGGTGAAATAGTTGTCTTCATAGTTCCTCCTTTACTTTTGTTGATGGTAGTCACCAAACTTTTTTGTTGATTCTTTCTATACACCATTTTTAAAAGGTGTTCGTTATTGACCCTTTACCATGAATACATGGAGGAATATGGAATGGAGGAGTATGGAACCACAGATGTAGAAATACAACCTTGAAAAAAAAAAGGTAATCAGGTATTTTAAACCTAACTCAATCTTATAATAATAGAGCTAGTGATATCTATATATAAATTTGGCATGCAGCCAGGCCCACCTTCGTAGGGCTGTCGTCACAAAATTGTTTTATGGGAGTACATGTCTTATTGGAGGATGTCTTTTAGGTTAATTTTTCTTGAGAGAGTTTATGTCTTGGAGATCATGCTTTGAAACAGGCCATGCTTCATGGGAGGACATGTTCTTGAGTTAATATGTGTTGTGGATGTCTTGTCTTGAAGAGGAAATGCATCACTGGAAGACATGTCTTGCAGGAATACAGGTTTTACTGGGGGGATTACTTTATTGGGGAGCATGCATTGCAGAAGGGCATGTTTTACAGGAGGACTTGTTTTATTGGAGGGCATATTGTGCAGTAGTATGTGCTGCATAGAAACACAAGATTCATGGAAGGACAGATATTTACTGTAATCTTTAATCTTATAGGAGGGCATGGCTAACATAAAGGCAGTCCATTAGAACAGCATGCATTATTGGTGAACATATGTTACAGGTGTGTATGTTTTACATGAATGACTGGATTAAGTGTTATTGGAAGACTTTTTATTTTATACCTTTTACTATGTGAGTCCATATCTCATGGAATGTCATGGTTTGTTGATAATGTAGAAGTGTTGCATGGTTTTGTGAAATAATGTTGATTACGCTTTGATATCAGTTTTTCAGAAGTCTTACTGTGCATCAATGTTTCCATGTTGTTTTGCTACTCTTGTATTTATTACTTTTTTTTAATAGATTAAAAAAAAAATTTTTTGTACATAGGACTGTATGTTTATGTATGCACTTTTATGTATGTATGTGTGTTTTTGGAATGTGTTAGTGCTGTTGTGTGTTGTTTTCATAGCATAGATATGTACTTATATGAATTTATATTTATGTGTGTAGTGTGTGTATGGTGTGTGTGGTGTGTGTGCATGTGTACGTACATGTGTGTGTGTGCATATGTGCATGCATGCATGCGTGCATGCGTTTGTGGTGGCAATGGTATATTCTACATAGCGTGGTTGCCTGTGTAAGATTAATTAAAAAATATATACAAACACAGACACAAAACACAATTAGATTGGCAATCCGAAATGCATGAAGTAATCAAGCTTTCAATTCCCGAACAACCCAAACCCAAAACGGTCTTCTTCAAGACCAACCAAGCTTGTGATGGCGAGCATAATCTATCAACTTTTGGTAAGTTACAAAGTTTGATTTCCATGAAAATCAGTCACAAATTTATTCATATTAATGCCAAAGATTGGAGCCAAATCATGGCCAAATTGTATTCATTTTGTCAGCCGAGAATTGGCTGATTTCCACGAAAAATAGCTAAAGTTTGTTCAAATTCATGCCCAAGATGCGACTGATTCGTGTCCATGATTATACTCATTTTCTCGGCCGAGAATCAGTCAATTTTTTTCACAAAGATTTCCGCGAAAATCAGCCAAAAGATTGTTCAAATTCATGCCAAAGATCGTGGCAAAATTCTGATCAAGATTGCACTCATTTTTGCAGCCATATCATGTAAAACAAAATTTGATAATGTGAAACAAGCAAAGATTGGCTTGAAAATTCAAATCACACAAATTCCTCGCTTAAAGTGTAATACCTTCAAAATTCGTGCTAATCGAGGACTTTGTTAACCGAAACCACATAAAGCAAGAAGTAAGTGTGTATCATCTCTATTTTGATAATATTAAATTTGTGTAATATAAATTAATAGTTTTGAAAGCATGTATAAAAAAGTTACTTTACCGCTAAGGGTGCAATTTGACACACTGAATTTGAAATTTCTCAACTCCTCACAAATTTATGCCCCTACTTCAATTAACAACCTGAAGCAGTTATTTCAAGCAGATGTAGCATTTAAAACCATGCCATGTGCATTCTACTATGAATTGAAATATAAAGCCACCAAAGTAACACTACCTCTATATTAAAAAAAACAAAAAAACATTTAAAAATAGCACTACCAACCAGTCCAACTCAATAAATGCTAAAACATCAGGTAGACTTGACTTACAGTCACTTCTTACTAACCACAAAAATCTGATTATACCCTTCCATTAGTAAATATTCCAGTAAACCAACAATTCAATAGTAACAACTAAATTAAATACACCTCCATTAATTGAACAAATCAATTTATTCAATACAAAGAACAACTTCTAATGACAATCAAGGGCAATAGAAGGTATGTTATAAAGCTATTATTACTCACCAATATATTCAATGTTAAACCATTCAATATATATATATATATATATTACAAAGTGACATACCCAAAAAAAGACCAGATATTCATGGCCAAATAATTTCAAAAGGCAAGAGAAACAGGCCCAATAGAATCATAAAATCACACTACCAGATAAGTGAACCTCTGGAACCATCATCAACAAAAGCAACATTCATGACTGCAGTGAATGACTATCAGAGAAACAAGCTTCAGGAAACAACAACAAAGGCACCTAATATAATCACAGGAAGGCATGAACACATACATGAACTTCAGAAAACAAAACCTTAGAAGCACAAATATAGAAACATCATAAACAGAAACCATAAACCTCATCTGGCTAAAGGCAGGTTTCTAGTATGATACTGCCACAAATTATGCAAGCAATGACAAGATGACCATTGGAGGAATGAGAGATGTGTGCCAACACTGCAATGCACAGAAATGGGAAAAAGAGCCACCAGAACTCTTCTGCTCCAATGGAAAAGTGAGTTTACCACTCATTGAGGAGCCCCCACTGATCCTGAAGCAGACTTGAAGAAAACATTGCAACTGCCAAGTATTTTAGAAGTAATTTCAATAAGTACAACTCTGCATTCCAGATGACCTCATACAGAACAGAGCACAACCTGACCAACCAAGGATTTTACACCACTTCAAGATTAAGGGCCAGTGCTATCACAAAATTGGAGGACTACTTCCACTTCCAAAGGTGGAACCAGAGTTCCTACAAGTGTACTTCATGGGAGATACAGATGAGGAGGCCAAGCGATAGAACAGGCATGTTGGTTAAGGCCTGCAAATGAACATTGGCACTAAATTGCAAGAAATTCTCCATCATAATCAAGCCTATGTAAGCATATTTAAGTATGCTCTGGAGAATATTGAGCTGCCAGACCACAAAGTAGCAATTAGAGCTAATCCTAGGGCAATAGCAGATACTTTGTAATACTGTAACTATTCACTAATTGACTTTATGTAGAGCCATCCTACTTCCTCTTCAGGTAGACATGCCCATAACAACAACAACAACAAAAAAAGAAGTCAGAATTGATCAAATAACATAACATCAAAAGGCGAGTGAGGTAGGATTAACAGCTACAGAAATGCACAACTAGGCAGGTGAATTTCAGGAAACAGCAGTAATAGATGTAACAAAGATGATCACAAAAGTGCATAATTAGATTGGTGGATTTCAGAAAACAACAGCAACCAAATGAATTACCATAAAACAGCAGCAACAGAAATCAACTGGCTAAAGGCAACTTTCAAATAAGACACTGCCAAAAAATTATTCTGGAGAACAGGGTGACTATTGGAAGAACAGCAGAGGTGTGCCAACACTGCAACCACAGAAATGGGAAAAAGAGCCACCAGAACTCTACTGCTCCAGTGGAAAAGTGTACCTGATGTAAAGAGCCACCAAAACTCTGCTGCTCCAGTGGAAAAGTGTAATTGAGACCCCCCCCCCCCCCCC
>OZ017790.1:8533086-8577536 GCA_963969325.1 Lycopodina hypogea
TCCAAGCTATACGATGAGTTACTTCGATCTGTGGTGCAGGAAAAGAAAATATTTAAAAAAAAAAAAAATAAATACTTCATAACTTTGTCACTTTACATTGTTTAAAAAGTTAGTCTTAAAATTAAAGTATAGGAAAGGTTGGAAACCTAAATTTTATTTTGATATTAGATTGAAAATTGACTAAATGCATATGATGTATATAGCATGACATGACAAAGTTCAAATTGACTTGTTAACAGGAGGTATATCACATATTAATGTAGGACTATTGCTAGAATAAATCATGATAAAAAGAACATCAATACTAACCATGTTTCCTTCAAGGTGTCTCCATTGGAAGGTAGCACCTCTGAAGTGACTAGCATCAGTCAGGATAAATGCTATACTGAGCAGGCAAGCTCCTACTGCAGTATTGCTTACCATAATCTTGATATATATATATAAACTCTCTCTTTTTAAAACAAACTCGATTATATTGATCAATTCTTGTTTGCAGGCTGCAATATTATATCATTCTGATTTCATAGTCTTCAATGTATAGTGGCAGGCTTACAAATGCAAATGGGTATTTTCTGATTCACAACATGCACATGCTATTACCATGCCATGCATATTTGGTTTTCATCAAAAATTTTATTTAGTTGCTTTTAACTAATATATTCATTATAAAAAATTTAATAAACTGAAGCCGTATTGTTTTTTTCCCCCTTATGTAGCCTTCTTCATTTACAGTCAGCAAATATATTATTGTGAAATATTTAATAAAATGAAGCCTTATTATTTTTCTTCTCTTATATAACTATCTTCAGTTACTATTAACAAAAAAAATTCATATATATATATATATATAGAAGTCACTCAAATTTCAGCCTGGTTGGCCCATTAATTAGCTTTTGGCAGGCAAAACAACTTCCAAAATAACTTACTGTGGGTGTGGTTATGACAATGCCAAAACCTTTAACATGCCCACATATGTTTATGAACACTCATCCTGGTTCTTGGACAGTACATTCTGAATTTAGGCCTCTTTAGTCCCAGTCTTTTGTTGCAATACTTAGACACACATACTTCCAAACCAAAATATATGAAGTGTGTTCATGATCTAACTTCTCTGGTCCAAGCGTTATTCAGAAGTACTTTTTTTGGCACTTTTTTTACTTTAGATACCAATGGGAAGAGGTGTAACCAGAAGCAATTCTGCCCATGTTACTCTCAAAGTCAAGTTGTGTATGCATACTGTGTTTTAAGTCTTTTGTTCCAAGGGTTCGTCTTGTAAAAGTACCATTTTTTTTGGCCTCTTTTTTTTGGTACAAATTGGTATTTGCTGTGTGAGAATTTAATAATACCATTTCCTCCTTTTTGTGTTGAAATATGAATTATCCAAGAAGCCTCTTGAATGTCATTAAGGTGTGTGTGTGGTAATTTGTTAAATCAACATATAAAATACAGATTACATGGTAGTGCTTATCATGTCATTGAGGTAATGGGTGTTGATAATACTTCTGAATTATTGTACTTACCATTTCCTCCTTTTTGTGTTGAAATATGGAGTATCCAAGAAGCCTCTTGAATGTCATTAAGGTGTGTGTGTGGTAATTTGTTAAAATCAACATATAAAATACAGATTACATGGTAGTGCTTATCATGTCATTGAGGTAATGGGTGTTGATAATACTTCTGAATTATTGTACTTCTATAAGAGAGAGAAAGGCCTATAACACACACACACACACACACACTCGCACACACTCTTGCACACACACTACAGAGCCATATACGCTTCCATCCATAATGGGTTTTGTTTTTGTTTTTCTGAGTAATCTTTGATGTTTGTTGTCAAACAGGAATAACAGGGAAATATCTGAGCAAGTTCAGTTTGAAATGGTAGAGATTGGTATTTGTTGTGTGACCATTTTTACCTTATTTTTCTTTTGAAGTAGCAGGTGTACAAGAAGCCTCTTGAATGTTATGTATGAAGTGTGTGTGTGGTCATGTGTTAGTATCAACACATGACATACTGAGGTAATGGGTGTTGATAATACTATTGAATTATGGCATATTGATGACGCGTGCGCACGCACGCACGCACACACACACACGCACACACACGCACACACACACAATCTTTTATGGATATGCTTTATTTGGTCCCTACTTTTTCCTAAACATAACTAAACTAGTTATGAAATTCCAGTTGTAAATGAACAATAATATGACCTTGCAGGAAATATTAAAATGTGCTAGATTTTTTACTTGCATTCCATTCATTAATGGTTAATTATTAATACCATTCTTTATGTAGTCCATTCACCAAATTTGTCCAAGTTATCTTGAAATACTAATTATTGTGCATGTGATTTGAGATGAAGTTAATTATTATAATACCTTTTTGCATTTTTTCCCTATCCCATCTAACTTGCTTTCTTTTCTTCTTTTTTTTACAAATAATTGGTGATGTAAATTTAGAAATAAATAGAAATACTGTTAATTCAATCTTGGTATAGCGATGTAAACAGTGAATTGACATGGTGCAATTTGGGCTTCCCTGCACATACATACACCCACACATCCACCCACACATCCACCCACACACCCACCCACACACCCACACATCCACCCACACACCCACCCACACATCCACCCACACACCCACCCACACACACACACACACATACACAGAAACAAATTACAGGACATCCTATCCACACTTGTTTGGAACCAGATATGTTAATGGGGCGGTTAAGACATTATACTCAAACCAATTGTGCACTTTTTGATAAAAGCACCAATTTTGGCACACATGTATAAAACTCTAGAACAAACAAATTTGGATATTGGACCATCTTAGATGTGATCTTTGGTGACCTCTAAGTGTTAATTGAAGTATAAAACAAGTTAGTTTTCTCATATATAATGTATTACTGAGCAAGTGTATCATGTTTGCTATCAAATCAAAGCCCTAATTGCATGGAGAATTGTGAAACTCTAATCAATTTATCTGTTTCTATCATAAAGTTACAACTGTTTTTGTAGTTACTGTTGTTAACCACAATACAGTACATTGGTGCAATAGCTCAAAGGTGGTAATATTACTCATCTAAGGGCCCTGGTCACATGTAGAAGGTCATAACATTTAATTTATATGGACAGTAGAGATTATAATGATAATTCAAATTAGCCAAGCACAAGCACTATTCGTAAGAGTTGACACTTCTTGTTGATTTCATAGAATGTTCAGTTTTGTGAGCAATCAATCCGCATCATAAACACAAAGTACTGGACACTTTAACTCAGACTTCCTGCACTTGAATCTTTTTATGCATTACTTTTGGCAATTGCATGAGATGAGCTCTTGGCAGACCTTTAATGCCTCAGGAGGTGTTGTTCAGTTGGGTTCATACAGACTATCAGTGACCCTCACCCAGTGCCACTGAGTTGGTGGACACAGTGTCCGTACTGGTACCAGAGCCTGACCCCAGACATGCCTGCCCAGTAGATAGCTCTTTTGACATGTTACCCAAGGGTTCCTCTTGTTGGGAGAACCAACTGAAAGTTGTTTTTATCTGTAAACAGTTTCCTGTGAGCTTTGTCGATATCTGTTGCTGTACTGGTTCCATAGTAGAGTAAGATGATAAACGTCTCAATGGTTTGCATTGCTCCTTCATCAGTGTGAGTTGGTGCAGTGGAGAAGTCAATCAGGGTGTAAGTTAGATGAGGAAATGCATTCTAAACTGCCCAAGCTGAATTTTTGACATGTCCAGAAAAGCAGGAGACATGTCACAGCCTGCTAACACATAAAACATTAATAGTGCTTTCTTCTGGGCCCAAATTCCTTGCCATCAAGGGCTGACAAAATTTGGAATACCTTGCAAGTGCTAAAGGATACCAAGAGCCACAGTCCAACATCAATGTAAATTGTGCAGATGATAATTTTTTTTTTTTTAGCCATGTGAGCTGTGTGGGCTGCATGTAGCATCATGTGGCTGTCACCTTCTTCATGGCAGAACAGAGGTAATGCTAAAGAATCTGACAGTAGAGGCTTGCCTAGACTGCATCTCCATCAGCGATGACCAACTCTTTGTATCCATACTTCAATGAGCCATAGAGTGCATTGGGGAGAAAGCTGACAGGTCTGTCTTGTTGGTATGACTCTAAAAATGCTGGCCCAGCACATCCTAGTACCCGACTTTCTACCTCTTTCCAATGTTTTGCTCTGGCTCTAGCCTTCAGAGAGTTTGCATACTAGCTTCCCACAGCAGATCTAGACTAGTGCTATGCTGAAGTTTTGCTGTCATGTAGGGTACGAAAATATGCTGTGCATATTCATTAAAAATTCTTTGCTCTAGCTGGCAGCAAATGGATGATGATGCTCTACTATGACAATATAGCATTTAGGTGGAACATCAGCTGTTGGCTCAGTGACGTCTTCTAGACATGGCAGAAGTTGATGTGTGGTACTGAGTGAGATGTAATTGCCATCTGGGAATGCAAGGGGACATGTTTCATTTTCATATTAGAAGAACTCTTACTCTCCCATTCCTGTGCAGGTAGCCAATGTATAGCCCAAAGAAGATCCCCACATCTTACCCCTTCCCTCTTATTTTCCAATTTTCCCCCTCTTCTTCCTTTTTTCTTTTTTTTTTTTTTGACTTAGGTTTAAAATACCTGATAATTATTTTACTATTATTAGGAAGTATGTTCATGGTAAAGGATAGACAAGCATCCCATATTTAAAATGGTGAATAGAAAAGCAGCAGCAATAAAAAATTTAAAAAAACAAAAAACTATCATAATTTGCCATAGAAGAGTAATGGAGGAACTATGAAGACAACTATTCCACCAGCATGGAATAATTACTATAGAATAACCATGGAATGATTACCATGGAATAATTGCCATGAAATAATTACTATGGAATTATTACCTTGGAATAGTTACCTTGAATAATTACCATGGATTAATTACCATGGAATAATTATCATGGAATAATTTCCATGAAATAATTACTGTGGAATAATTACTTGGGAATAATTACCCTGGAATCATTACCTTAAATAATTACTATGAAATAATTACCATGGAATAATTACTATGTGGATCCACAAAGTAGTAGTAGGGGTAGCTTTGAACATATTTGAGGGTGCCTAGTATGATTAATTCATAATTTTTTAAAAAATTTTTATGCTAAGCTTCAAAATCCTTCCTGCAGATGGAACTACTATACAACATAACATTTAAGACTGTACAGATGGGAAATATAATAATATAAGATGGAGAATTTATATAGGTATGGTGGCTCCTTGTAACCTTCCCTGTAATTTTTCATTAAAATATCTATTTTATTTTTTTTTTTTAATTTCTTGCTATGTATGAGCAGGGTTAATGGAAAAATGCTAAATATTTGAAAATATTCTTACAAATATGAGCTTGAAATTAAATTAGGCAAGGTGAATTCAAAAAAAATGTACATAAATGCATGAATATGCTTGTGCTGTGTATATTAATCACTAATTAATCTATAAAATTCTGCTATGTTCATTAACAATTTACTCATAAAATGAAGATTATTTGCTGGTCTATAACTCCACAATACCCTATAGTGATATCTATAATAACTCACTTGGATTTAGTTCTATGTAGTATCAAAGCCAAAACATTAAATAGAACAACAATAATAATAATCAGAGCCAGTATTCCAAGTCAAACACCAAGTCCAATCCCTATTTTGGCTTGAGTTCTCAAACCAGTATTATCTGCAATAAAAATTGGTTAATCTGGGAAAGAGTGTCATGGGATGGGAGCTAATGATAAATTTATATTTCTTCATATACTTTAACTTCAATACTTATTTAGGATTTATTTAAATAACAAATGTTTGTCAGGGTTAGATACATAGTAATCAGAGCAGTGCCGACTCAACAATATAATAGGATTAAAATAAGGTGCTAACACATAAACCTAGCATTTTCAGCAGCTTCAAGTTTAATGTAAAATAAAGAATGTATTAAAACATATTATGTTACAGTATTAAATTAAAATTAATTTATGTCATCATATATTTCCATGTTTTTTTCCCGAAATTGAGAGGTCATGTGCACTTTACTTGTGTATAAAGTTGTTTTTCTGTAACTATAAATATGCTGATGTAAATGGAAATTTTTCACTGTTACTCTCCAGTCAACTCTAGTAACTTTATGAGTCTATGCCACCAGTCCTGAAACATTCATTCCTAAATAATTTTATATATACAACTATAGATGAATTGGTGTAACCGTTTGGCTCACCATAAAGCTATACATACACATCTAAAGATAAAAAAAAGGTTAAAGAAATACAGTACAGAGAGACATCTTTACTGATTAACTATTTTATATTTAAATTAGTACAAACTAAAGGTAAATACATAGGCAAGGTAATATAGGGTAGATTTTTGACATTTAAATCTACAAATTATTACATAAAAATGTACCTTCCTCAGCAAGACATCTAACATGAACACCATAAAATCCATCACAGTTGTGCACTATAAATGAGAGTAAATGATTGCAATTAATCAACTGACTTTCATTCCCTCTGCAATTAGGTGATCCAGAAATTTTGGATCATTTTCAGCCATTTCAGCATATATGGAAGTTGCTCCTACAGGAAACATTGGACGCAATCATATGGAACAGGAGAAATAATGTCATTTAGAATTAGTAATCATGTTGATACATACCAAATTAATTACAAATCTTGAGTTGCTGTTTGCCAAATATTTGAACAGATTCCATAAAACCTTAACTGACCATTTTTTATTTAGTTCATTCGTTTGTTCGTTCCCTTGCTAGTTCATTCATTTATTTATTTATTATTTTATTTATTTATTATTTTATTTATTTATTTATTATTTTATTTATTTATTATTTTATTTATTTATTATTTTATATATTTAAAAATTTTTTTTTATTTACTTATATATATATATTTATTCATTATTATTATTTTTTTAATTAATTAATTAATTTAATTATCTAATAAACATTTACTTTGATTATGTATACTGTCCTTAATCATTTATTGTATTCATTATATTCATTCAATTCTTCTTTATACCGGTGTCAGAGGTGTGAGTGACTCCCCGGTTACTGACACTTGGGCATGAATGACCCCCTCAGGTGTGGGTGACTTCCCATGAATAAACAAAATAAAAAATGATAATAATAGCTAATAATAAGTTTTAAAAAATAAGAAAAAAAAAGAAAAGGGAGAAATAAAGGAGTTAGCCCTGTCTATGCTGCCTATTCAGAAGTTTTAGGAAAACAGTCCTAAGATCTATCTATTCGCACTAGGCTGCTTGTGTTTAATATCCTGATTCTCATTCACCTTCCTCATCAGTGTTGCCAAATGATTTCTATTTTTAAAGCCAGATTAGGCAAAAATATTTTTTTTAGTGTCCAATCTCCTGACTTCCAAAAATTATTTCTTGCATCTTTTTATGTTTTAGCTTTATTTAATTTATTGACTTTTTTCTTCTTCCCAACAATATTATCTGAAAGCACAGAGGACAAGGAACAACAATGTGCTATCAAAATATATTTGGTTTAGTTTAATTAAAACTTTCCCCCTAAAGTATTACGATAGTTCAAACATTGGAAGACATACCCTGAATTCCATGTATTACTTGTGTTTAACTTACACAATGGCTATTACAGCAATAATTAAATAACAGTTCAGATTACAGATTTAAACTCCATCTTTACCAAGTGTCTCTAAATCCAGTTCTTATATACTTTTATACATCATTCTATTCTTAAATGATACCAACAATGCATCCTTATTAGGTCCTCTTCAGAGGCATACCCAATACTGCTCCTTCTGTAGCCCAAATAGAAGCTGGTGACATCTCTGATCCCATTCCACATCTCTGATCCCATTCCACATCTCTGATCCCATTTCACGAGGAGGGAGGAAGGAGGAGGAAATGACCCCATACATCTATAGTCTTAGTTTTTATGGTTGGGTACAGTTGTATCTCCTCCTTCACCATGTCTAATCTTTTTTCTTTCTTTTTTCAAGTTTCTTTCCATTCAGGGTTATTTCATTCCTCCAGTCGGGATCTTTCTACCAATAGATGCGTTCTGTTAGTTTATTGACAATTAATTGTTTAGATTGTCTGTTTAATGTATATTTGTTGTCCTATATTGATTGTTTAATGTATATTTTTTGTCCTATATTGATTGTCACTATCAGATGGCAGACTCTAGACATAGAGGCATTACAGTCCTTATTACTGGATTATTAAAATTGTAAATGTTTAATTAGTACTCTATTAGTGTGTTGTGTTAAGTCATTAGCCATTAAACATCTGGATTACCTGCATAATATATATATATGTTTTGTTTTATGGAAACCTATAGTTTGTGTATGATTGACTTTGACTATTCCAGGGCCCAGCCCCTGCAATAGTCAATCAGGAATCTCTATATCAATGGCATGAGAATGGGAGGGGGTGGGAAGAAGGGGGACTGAATTGTGACTCTTAAATAATATCTAATGTATATATATATATATATATATATATATATATATACATATATATATATATATATATATATATATATACATATTGTTTGTTGTTTTTTTAATTTTTTTTAGGATGGTTATTGCTATATCATTAAAATCTTGATACAAAACTATAACTGGTAAAAGATGAAGCACAAAGCAAATATTTAGCTAGATATTAATATGTGGCAAAGAATTAACGCAAAAGTTATTTAGATAAATATTAATAGCTTTAGCTGTGACAAAGCATCAATTCTGTTGGAGCTAGCATGGCACACTCCTGATGGCAGACTAAAATTTTCATGTTGAACTTTGGGGTAAGATTGTCTTCATTGCATTGAAGAGAACTATGGAAGGTAGAGGGGCTTGAAGCTTGGTTGTGATGTGAAACTGCTGAGGTAAAATGTTGATTACATTGAAGACAACTGTGGAACATAGAGAAGGTGGGGGGGGGGGGGGGGGGGCATTGTGATATAGAACTGTTGAGGAAAGTTCCATTGTGTTGAAGATTGCTGAGACTGAGCCGGTTGGAGAGCATTGTCATGGAATTTCTTGGGAAAAGTGTGCAATGCATTAAAATTGCTGAGAAGGTTGAGAGTATTATGATGATGTAGAATTGCCAGGTAACATTTCTTACTGCATTGATGGTGGATCATCAGGAAATACTAAGCAATTTATTATGTACGCTGCATTGAAGTTTGCTGTGGTGGATGGTGGAAGTATTTGACATGAGGAATTGGAAATATTGAGAAAGTTAGGGTCCATGTTTTCTATTGTATTTGTCAAGTTGTGCTGAGAGTTTGTAGTTGTATTTGGTTCTGTTGTTACCTTCATTTTGTTGTGATAATTATAGTGCCATGTCAATTAAATGTCTGTCGGCATCCTCATCTTCAATAATTATTTTATCTACCATATCTTCTAGTCCATCTTTATCAAAATAATCATTTTTAATGTCCACTATGTGCCTACAAAACTTTCTCCACATTATTCAATAATGTCATGCTTATATATGAATCGTTTACTTCCTTTGTTGTAGGAGAAATCAATAATATGAAGAAGTTCCCACAGACAGAATCGGACTCCATTTAACATTCCATCTGTCTTTCCCTTCTAAAAAACAAATGTACCAATCTTCGTATTGCTTCATTACTGAAGGAGTTTGTATTTATTTTAATCCTTGAAGTTGTGTGACACTTTTATCAATGATAAAAACTTTTAATCATTAGCCAAGAACTCTGTATGAATGTTACTGAGACAATTTTGATATGCCAGTTGCCCCAAATAATTCATCAGATATGTCATGCTTTTGTTTAAGCATCCGTTCTTCTTTTTTTCCAAAAAAAAACAAACAAACAAAACAAACTCTGACCATCTCCACAATATATATTGTTTCATTCATCTACAAAGCACCTTTCCAATTTCATTTTAGGAATGATATTGAAAGCACTCCGTGTGTGTCGTCACCTTCAAAAACTCAACGTCAAATAATAATGCCTCGCAACTGTATGCCCACTCCTAATCAAATGTCCAACATGAAACAATTATGCCTCGCAACTATACGCCTACTCCTAATCATGTCCTGGAATGCTATTCTGCAGTGCTATTCTGCAGTGCTATTCTGCAAGTGGAGTGGTGCTGTACTGCAAGGTGTGTGTGTGTGTGTGTGTGTGTGTGTGTGTGTGTGTGTGTGTGTGTGTGTGTGTGTGTGTGTGTGTGTGTGTGTGTGTGTATGTGTGTGGTGGCTATTCTGCAAGTGGAGGGTGTGTGTGTGGTGTCTGTCCCTCTGTGTGAGTGATGTCTGTCTGTCTGTCTGTGTGTGAGTGTGTGTGTGTGTGGTGTCTGTCCCTCTGTGTGAGTGGTGTCCACTTGCAGAATAGCCACCACATACACACACATACACACCCATACACACACATACAGACACCACTCACACAGAGGGACAGACACCACACACACTCCACTTGCAGAATAGCCACCACACACACACACACACACACACACACACACACACACACACACACACACACACACACACACACACACACACACACACACACACACACACACACACACACACACACACACACACACACACACACACACACACACACACACACACACACACACACACACACACACACACACACACACACACACACACACACACACACACACACACACACACACACCACTTGAACAGAATAGTATCACTGCGCTTGCAGAATAGCACCACTCCACTTGCAAAATAGAACCACTCCATTTGCAGAATAGCATTGCAGAATAGCACTCCAGGACATGATTAGGAGTGGGCATATAGTTGCGAGATATAATTGTTTCACGTTGGACATTTGATTAGGAGTGGGCATACAGTTGCAAGGCATTATTGTTTGACGTTGAGTTTTTGATGGTGACGACCCGGGGTGCTAAACAACAGGATTACCTTGAAATCCTGGAGCTGCAGTCATTTTCTTGACCCATTGCTAAATTAATAACACAGTTATCCTTTTATCATAACAGAACTTGGAGAACTTGGAGAACTTGGAAGATTTCGTTGGAGTTGTAGCTATCTGACTTTGACTTTTCAGTGCTTGGCCGTAAGGCGGGAAAGCTTCAAATACCTTATCCCCCAAAAATTTAATTGTGGTCACTTTTAGCTGGTACTGGTCCTCCCGCTTGTAAACCTCTCACTTCAGGTATCAAAGTCAAACCAAATGGAGTTTAGTTTATTCATAGCCCAACCACAGAAAGTTGTTTTCATTGCTAAAAGATAATAACAGAACATATCTGGCCTAAATATGGTGTGTGGTCTGGCTCCAAGTACCTGAATAGGCATTGTTAACCACACTGGGTTAGTTTGGCCATAGCCACACCCACAGGAAGTTGGTTGCCATCAAAAGCTTATCAAAGGACTATCAATGTAGAAATTTGGCATGTGGTTTCCAAGTGCTGGATGACCTTTATTAAGCATGTGTGTGGTTTGGGCATGGCCACACCCATAGGAAGATATTTTGGCTGCCATTAACTAATTTATGCACTAATTATGCTAAAATTTGATATATGGACTCCAAATAACTTGGTGCGCGTTATTAACCACATGTGGGTGCGTCAATGGGGGTAGTTTGGAGATATTAGCCAACAGGAAGTTGTTTTGACATAAGATAATTAAAGGGCCGAGCTGGCAAAATTTTGGAATGTGGTTTCCAAGTAACCAGGTGAGTGTTATAAACTACACATATAGGTGTGGCAATGATGTGGTTAAGCTATAGCTACAACCATAGGAATTGTTTCGGTTGTCAAGAGATACTTACAAACCAATCAGGCTGCAATAAAGCATGGACTACAAGTCACCTGGTGAGCATAATTAAACATGTGGGTGTGGTTTTATTATAGCCACACTGAGATGTAGCAATTTTGTTTACCAAAAGCTAAATAAAGGACCAACCAGACTGAAATTTGGCATGTGGTCTCCAAGTGACTGCGTGGGCATTATTGACCACATGTGGGTGTATCAATGGTTGTGGTTTGGCCATAACCACACCCACATGAAGTTATTTTTGGCTGTCAAAAGCTGACTAAATGATCAGCCAAGTTAAAATTTATTATGTAGTTCCTAATTAACTGGGTGAGTGTGATAGCAACATATGGGTGTGGTTTTGTCATAGCCACACCTGCAAGTAGTCATTTCGGCTACCAAAAGCTAATTGAAAGACCAACCAGGCTGCTATTTGGCATAAGCCCTCCAAGTAACTGGTAAGCATTATTAACCATGCATTGGTGTGGTTTTGTCATAGCTACAGGCACAAGAAGTTGTTTTGGCTGCAGAAAGCTGATTAAAGGATCTATCACATGTAGGTTATCACTTGTGTACTGATTGGTGGTAGCCACACATACAGGGGATTTTTATGGATGTCAATAGCTAATTGAAGTACCAGCCAGGCAAAAATTTGAGTGTTTTCTATGATGTTTCATGATGACATTGGCCGGCAATGCTGGGTATTTATTGCTAGTCTATTATATATATATTTTTTTGTAAGTATATTTGTATTTGGGTATGTATTGTGTGTCTAGCCATCACTGCCAAACCCTTGGATTGAATATGCCGAAATTTGATGTGTGGTCTCCAAGTAACTGGGTGACATTAATAGCAATATGTGTGTATGGTAATGGGTGTGGTTTTGTCACGACTGCACCTACAGGAAATTGTTTTGGCTACAAAACACCAATTAAAGAACCAATAAGACTGAAAATTTACGTGTGGTATCCTAATACACGGGTAAGCATTATGAACAACACATGGTGTGGTTTGGCCATAGTCACACCCACAGGAAGTTGTTTTGTTATCAAAGCAAATTAAAGGACAAACCAGGCTGAAATTTGGCATGTGATTTAAAAGGAACAGGGTGAGTGTTATTCAGCATGTGTGGGTGTTGTTTGGTCATGGCCACACCCACAAAAAGTCGTTTAACTATCAAAAGCAAATCGAAGGACCAATCATGCCAAAATTAGGAATGTTGTTTCCAAAGAACCAGGTGAGCATTCTTAAGCATGTGTGGGTGGTAAAGAGTATAGTTTATTCATAACAACACTCACAGGAAGTTGTATTGGCTACCAAAAGCTAATCTAAAACCAATCAGATCGAAATTTGGTGTGTGGCTTCCTAGTACCTGGGTAAGCATTATTGACCACATTGGATTTGGTTTGACCACATCCACACCCACATGAAGTTTTTCTATCAAAAGCTTATGTAAGGGCTAAACAGGCTGAAATCTGGCATGTGGTTTCCAAGAACCCAAGTGAGCGTTATTAAGAATGTGTGGTTGTGGTTTGGTCATGTCCACACCCATAGGAAGTTG
The DNA here is from genome assembly GCA_963969325.1 of Lycopodina hypogea. Lineage (NCBI taxonomy): Eukaryota > Metazoa > Porifera > Demospongiae > Poecilosclerida > Cladorhizidae > Lycopodina > Lycopodina hypogea. The sequence goes on from OZ017790.1 coordinate 8,546,484, forward strand.
TTTTGACTTCCAAAAACTAATTCATTCATCAATCAACTGGGTGAACGTTATTAACCACATGTGGGTGTGTCAACAGGTGTAGTTTAATGATAGCCACACCCACATGAAGTTGTTGTGGCTACCAAAAGCTAATCAAAGGACACACCAGGCCAAACTTTGACATGTGGTCTCCAACTAACTGGGTGAGTGTCAATAACCGCATGTAGATATATAAGTGTGCTATGTGTGTGGTTTGTCATAGACAGGTAGTTATTTTTGCTACCAAAAGCTAATTTAAGGACCAACAAGACTGGACATCAGAATGGGTTCTCCAAGTAACTGATAAACATCATTAACCATATATGGTTATGTTAATGGGTTTGGTTTGGTAATAGCTACACCCACAAGAAGTTGTTTTAGCTGCATAAAGCTAATAAAAGGCCTATGAGGCCGAAATTTGGCATGTGTTCTGAAAATAACTGTGTTAGTGTTATTAACCACATGTGGGTGTATCTGTGAATGTGGTTTTATGTAAGTCTCATAAGGTTTTTGTGTACCAAAAGCTAATTAAAAGACCAATCAGGCAGAAATTTGAGTGGCTTCTATAATCTTTCATGTAATAATTGGCCAAGCAACACCGGATATATGCTGCTAGTTATATATTTGTTGTTGTTGTTGTTTTATTTTGGTTTGTATGTGTGTGTATATGCGTGCGTGTGTGTGTATGTAGCCATCACTGCCAAACTCTAGGACCAAAGAGGCTGAAATTTGGCATGTGATCTCCAAATAATCCGGTGAGCGTTAATAGCTGCATGTGTGTGTGGTGATGGGTGTGGTTTTTGTCGTAGCCATATCCACAGGAAGTTGTTTTGGCTATCAAAAACAAATTAAGGCACAAATCTGGCAGAAATTTGACATATGGTCTCCAAGTACCCGGTAAGCATAATTAACCACATTTGAGTAATTTGGCCGTAGTCACAATCATAGGAAGTTGTTTAAGCTATCAAAAGCTGATTAAAGGACAAACCAGGCTGAAATTTGGAATGTGATTTATAAGAAACTGGGTGAGTGTTATTAAGCTTGTGTGAGTGTGGCAATAGGTGTAGATTTTTCATAGCTACACCCAGAGGAAGTTATTTTGGCTGCTAAAAACTAATTTACGGTCCAATCATGCATAAATTTGATATATTGACTCAAACTAATTTGTGAGCATTATTGACCAATGTGGGATGGTAATGGTTGTGGTTTATCCATAGCCACACCCACAGGAAGTTGTGTCTTCCAAAATCTAATTAAAAGACCAATCATGCAGAAATTTGGCGCATGGTTTCTAAATATCTGGGTAAGCATTATTAACCACATTGGATGTGGCTTTGCTATAGCCATCCCCCAAAAAAGTTTTTTGTTATCAAAAGCAAATTGAAGCACCAACCATGCTGAAATATGGCATGTGGTTTCTAATGAACTGGGTGAGCGCCATGACGCATGTATGGACAAGGCAATGGGTGTGGTTTCCTAAAGATCACATCCACACGAATTTTTTTTGGCGACCAACAACTTATTTATAAATCAATTATTCTGATTGCCACATCCACAGGAATTCATTTTGGCTACAAAAATCTAATTAAAGGACTAACCAGGCCAAAATTAGGCACGTGATTTCCAAGTAACTAGGTAAGTGTTACTATCAAAATGTGAGTGAGATTATGTCATAGCCGCATGGACAGGTAGTCATTTTGGCTACCAAAAGATAATTGAATGATGAACCAGGCTGGAATTTGGCATGTGGTCTCCAAATAACTGGTAAGAATTAATAACCAAGCATGGGTGTGTTAATGGGCATTATTTGGTCATAGCCACATCCAAAAGAAGTGTTTTGGGTGCCAAAAGCGAATAAAGGACCTATCAGGCTGAAAAATGGCATATGCCTAGCAAGCAACTGGTGAGCATTATTAATCATTTGTGGGTGAGGTTTTACAGTAGCCACACCCATAGGCTCTTTTTGTAGGAAAAACCCTAATTAAAGGACCGGCTAGACTGAAATTTGAGTGGTTTCCATAATCTTTCATGTTGACATTGGCCAGGCAACGCCGGGTATATGCTGCTATTATATAAATATGTTTGTGTGTGTATGTGTGTGTGTGTGCGTGTGGGGGTGTGTATGTGTGTGTGCATGCATGTGTTTGTGCATTCGTGTGTACATGCATATGTACATGCACACGTGCGTGCGTGTAATCTTGTCTTTGGCTAGTAACTAATTCTTCCATCCTTTATAAAATAATAACATACAATGGGAAGATAAATGCACACTAAAGGTCATCTTGGTACATGAAAACAAAATTTGATCACTCTAATTTTCACTATTGTTGGTGCTATTTAAAAAAAAATTTCTTATGATTCATTTTTTCTTTGGATAGTAAGTTTGAATTATGCTGACTGCACTGTAGCATGGCGATGTGTTGAAGGTGAGAATAAGGTGTCTCGACATACTCAGTCAACAAATGTGTGGATAAAAATAATTGATTATGAAATAAAGTTTTATTGATTTAATTTTTCTGTCTCACAAATTTTAAGGAATGTTTCAATCTGTGTCTGATGATGATCTTAACTCTTATGAGGAAGCTATAAAATAAGGAATTGCAATTTGTGAATAGAATATGGTAAAACACATATATAAAATAAATTGTACAGCTTTTGAAACCTTCCAAGGAATACTTCATTCGAGGAACTCAGTTAGCTTGAATTCGTATTAAATTACAACTAACTAATATCCTTATAGTGAACTTTAATTACTTTCAATGAAATTATTAAAGTTCTTACCCATATATTTCCTCCTTGTTAACTTCCTCTGGGATTAAGGATTAACACTCAAAAGCTTCCTAGTATATTAGTTTGTTGTTTATATGTTTTCGTCCTGGGATATGTACATTTACCTTAGTTGTTGCCTGTAATGTCTGTTGAACAAAGTGTTTCAAACCTAATACTATCTAATACTAGAAGGTGTGCTTGGCATAGGCAGTGCCAATGTCGACAGTAAACGTGGATGAAGCCACTCAAAACCTCATTTCTAGATCATATGATTTAATTTGAAGAACAGTAACTCATAATAGGAATGCAACCAGGTTGCCCATTGACTTTTTGAAAGTTCAGAATGTTCTGAAAGTATAGTATAATGCTGAAAAATTAATCAGTGATATACACTTTGATTATTATTTCTTTAGAATGGACAGAATGTTTTGGAGACATGGTATAATGTTGAAAAATCAGAACCATAAGGTGCTTTTTAAATGAAATGATCAAAAATAGCTGTTCACTTAACTAACCAAAACTATTGATGCACCTCTTGGTTTTAATTGTAGCACATATTTTATTCACTTGCCTTATCTTACTAACTGGTAGTTGCTGATGATTTTAGAAATCATTTGAGTTATTATTATTTGTATGAATGGACTGCATAGCAATAATGAAAAATGTTAGCATTTTTAAAAGAACCAGTTCTCTGATAATCAAAGCAATCTACTTCAATTTTGGGGTCAACCCCAAACAAATTGCAACAAAAACAAAATCACTACAGTTCATTTCTGCAAGCTCCCTAGAATGACATACTAAAAGTCCAGGAAAATCCATGTGGTGAAAAGATGCTAAATTTGCAAATCCAATATGGACATCAATTTTGATACATTTCACAATTATTTGGCCACTGTATCTTTTCAAGGTATTTATGATAATTTTAAATTCTGAAAATGTACCTGTTATTATGACTAATGATATGTTTAGATCAGTTTTACCAATCATAGCATAAATCCAATGTGGTTGCAAATTTCAGGACTGATTAATAGCATATTTTACAATTTTGTAAACTGGTTTATTTTAATTTTTTTAAAGAATTTTATCCTCCTGGCTTGCATTATTACCTCTGTGAGAGCTACCCTAGCTTCAGCTCACTTTGATTCTGCAAACTAGAGTAGCTGCACCACTCCCTAGCCTATAAACGATCTCACCACTGTAACTGAGCTAAGGCTACCTCACTGTTGTTATTATTACCCAACAGGAGGTCCCAACACTGAGTCTCAGTTAAGTAATTAAGTATAATAAGCTGGTCAGATAAACTGTCTGTCCCAGCAACAACCAAAGGTCCTTACAGATAATTGCACAACACTAGATATGCACAATGATACAATACTTCACAGTTAAATAGAACTGAAGACTGAGAACTAACTACTAGCAGTTGGGTGTGTCCTTTTATAATTTAGTGCTTATCAGGCCATCTGGGCCTATGCTCCAGTTCCTGGTGTGGCTAAATCATGAACCACATTCCTACCATTTCCAGCAGTAGTTTCTTTACTACAAACCACATTCCCACCATTGACTTTATTACTATTAACTTTTGTATTATTTCCCTCATAGGTTCCTTCACTCTCTTGTTTGAGGCAGAGGCAGAGTCACTGGGAGAAATCCATCTCCAAGCATCTCAACTTTGGATTGTTGGTTTCCTACTATTAGTAAAGGTCATCATTATATGATATCTACAGGGTTGAAGGTAGGAGTTATGATCAGGTTGGGTGGGTGAACTAACACACAAAAAAGTGTATCTTAGGTATTACCTGTTAACTGTTTTATCGATTTGCATCCATGTGATGATTTTGTAAAAACTTTAAACAAATTCAAAGTAACTCAATTGAATATCAGCTTGATTCATATCAAAGGAAGTGTAATTCAGTAAAACAAATCAGCTGCTCCAACAGAAATCATTGGTTGTGTTATGATCCTTAATGAATAAGGATAAGATTATCTTTATCACTGATTTGCAAAAATCAGTGATAAAGATAATCTTATCCTTACTCATGGATATTTCTGAACTTTTCTGAACTTTTAGTATGTCACTATGGACATCCTATAGAATATATTTGTGGTTTAAAAATTTGTTGCAATTGTTTGAGGTAAAACATTATTTTTCCTGGACTACAAGCTTAACAGAGCTGTTATATAATTTCCTTTTGAATATAATAATTCGGGTGAGATCAAATTACACATACTGTTTGTATTACAAATTTGTGGTTAGCCATGCAGAAGGGATGTTTATTTAAGCATGTAAAAACAATTTTTGGGGGGTTCTGCCAGCACAGGATTCCCCCACTGGGGTTCTAGCATAGACCAGAATACTCCCTGGGTCAGGTTGTGAATGGGTGCCAATTTTCAGGTCTCTTGGTCCAGGGGTTTGGCAGGCTATTAGCTACATTATCCTGCATTTGGTAGCCTACAGCTGCTACTGTTAGCTAAATCCACCTTTGGTGGGCTGTAGCCTGCTGGAAAAACGTAACTAGTAGATTTTTTGGATGCATGTAACAGTGGGAACAGTGAGAGTTTGCCTTTTAAAAAGAAATTTTAAGTTGATGGGGTTGGGCACAGTGTTGCTACACTCAGTTAGAGAGTGTGTTTGCCTAAATGTGGTTGGTAGTACCCACACATTACTTTTACTGTGTCTGATGATAATCTCAACTATTATGAAGAAGCCATATAATAAAGATGTGTAATTTGGGAATAGAATATTGTGTAAAATGCATGCATAATGAAAATTTTACAGGTTTTTGAAACCTTCCAAGGAATACTTCATTCTAGGAACTCAGTTAGCTGGAAATATATATAGAATCTTTGTAACTAAACTCATATTAAATTACAACCAACTAATATCCTTATAGTGAACCTTAATTACTTCCAATGAAATTATTAAAGTTCCTACCCATATATTTCCTCCTTGTTAACTTCCTCTGGGATTAGCACTCAAAAGCTTCCTAGTATATTAGTTTGTTGTTTATATGTTTTCATCCTGGGATATGTACATTTACCTTAGTTGTTGCCTGTAAAGTCTGTTGAACAAAGTGTTTCAAACCTAATACTATCTAATACTAGAAGGTATGCTTAGCATAGGCAGTGCCAATGTCGACAGTAAATGTGGATGAAGCCACTCAAAACCTCATTTCTAGATCATATGATTTAATTTGAAGAACAGTAACTCATAATAGGAATGCAACCAGGTTGCCCATTGACTTTTTGAAAGTTCAGAATGTTCTGAAAGTATAGTATAATGCTGAAAAATTAATCAGTGATATACACTTTGATTATTATTTCTTTTAGAATGGGCAGAATGTTTTGGAGCCTTGATATAATGTTGAAAAATCAGAACCATAAGGTGCTTTTTAAAATGAAATGATCAAAAATAGCTGTTCACTTAACTAACCAGAACTATGGATATTCCTCTTGGTTTATATTGTAGCACAGATTTTGCTCACTGGCTTTCTCTTTCTGACTGGTATTTGCTGATGATTTCATAAATTACTTGAGTTACTATTTTTTGTATATGTGGGCTGCATAGCAATAATGAAAAAAAGTTAGCATTTTTAAAGGACCAGTTCACTTAGCTCAACAGAGCTGTAATATAGTGCCCTTTTGAATTTGCTTGAGTTATAATCATTCTGGTGATATCTAATTATGCATATATTTTGTATTACGAATTTGTGGTTACTCATGCAGAAAGCATTTTTATTTGAGCATGTAAAATAAAATCAATTTTTTCTGGTTTTGCCGGACACAGGATTCTCCCACTAAGGTTTTAGTATTGACCAGATTACTCAGTGAATCAAGTTGCAGTTGGGAGACAATTTCCAGGTCTCTGGGTCTAATGGTTTGGTAGGCCATTTGCTATGCTATCCTGCATATGCAGCCTCCAGCTGCGCCTATAGTCACACAATTGTCTGCTGGGTCTAGTAGAGTTTAGAATGCATATAACAGTGGGAACAGTGGGAACAGTGGGAATTGGACTTTAAAAAGAAATTATAAGGGTTTGGGTCAGTGTCTCTGACTTCACTTAAAGTGTGTTTATGTATAAATGTGGTTGTTAGTACTCGCATACTACTAATGTAGTCACTCCCCCCCCATCCTACTCCAATAATTGCAAAAGACCAGCCCTACTAGGACAAGGTGGGCCAATTTTGTAAAACAAAATAGATAGCATCCCCCCCCCCCCCCCCCCAAGTGATTGGGTTGGGTGTGGGATGGTTAATACATCTTTACTTAAATTTTGAATGGCCACATTTTTAGTCTCTCTACTGTCTTTTCCAGTTTGTGCATAACTACTATAAGTGAACGGATTGGCCAATTGGCTTGAAATTTGTCATGATCACTCGTAGTGGGTGTGGGATGGTTATTCCATAATTAAATTTTAAATTTTGGTATTTTTTGGGACTATTTATCCACTTTTTTATCTCTCTGTGCATAACCACTGGGATTGAGAGAACCGCTGGGCTGGTTGGGATTCAATTTGGCATGAGCACTTGGGTTGAGTATTGGGTGGTTATTACATAATTATATTCCAAATTAGCGAATTCTTAGTCCATCCATCTATTTATTTTAATTTGTACAAAACCACATATATACATACATACATACATACATACATACATACATACATACATACATACATACATACATACATACATACATACATACATACATACATACATACATACATACATACATACATACATACATACATACAATATACACACATACATACATACATACACACATACACACACACATACATACATACATACATACATACATACATACATACATACATACATACATACATACATACATACATACATACACACACATACATACATACATGCATATATATGTATGTTCGTTCATGTGTATATTCGTGCGTGTGTGTGTGCATGTGTGTGCGTACGTGCATGCAGTCGGGCAGGTGGGCAGGTGGGTGGGTGTGCGTGTGGGCAGGAGGGCAGGTGTGCGTGTGTGTGTCCATACATAACTATGTACATTTGTACATGCTTACACATGCATGCATGCACACACAGATACATACATACATGCATGCATACCGACCGACCGACCGACCGATCGACCGACCGACCGACCGACCGACCGATCAACCGACCGACCGATCAACCGACCGACCGACCGACCGACCGACCGACCGACCGACCGACCGACCGACCGACCTACCTACACACACAACTATATGCTGCATTACTGTGTTGCTATGTATTGGTTGGTCAATTTTATGTATCAAAGGTGTGTGGTTTTAATGTTGACTCATTTTTTTATCTTCTATTTTGTCTCCTTTTCTTTCCTTTTTCCTTTGGGTCAATTTTTCCCTTCTACCATTTCATTAAAACATCTAATCAGGATTGTTTATGCCTACCTTTAATTCTATTCCTACTGCTGTTTAGATCACAAACAGGTAAAAGGGACTACCTCCTCTCTTTGGGTTAATATTATATACCCTCAATCTAAAGTGGCCTACTATACCTGCATAATTATAGCTATTATATTATTCACTGTTTTAACATGATTAAATTTGACAGCAAGTTAGAAATAACTTACCCCAAATGCAGTTAATTATTCCTCGGTTGTTTGTTTATTTCAATTTTATTCCTTCCTATTACATTTCTTATAAATTTCTGTTACCAATGTGATTGTCACAAAATTATACAAAACTAAATAAATGTTGAGTTGATAAAAATTTATAATATATAATTTAGCTAACTGTATGAATATGGATTCTGTTGGCAAAAGTAAAAATTAGCTATGATAACGTGTTAGTTGTGGTTAAGTTATTACGCATGCACATTACTAAGTCTTGTTGGTATATATTTCAGCTAATTCATTCAGACTGACACAACATTGCAGCCAGCAAAGATCTATTCAAAACTATATAGCTACATTGATTTTTGGCTAAAATTCATACATATTATCATGAATATGGTGAGCAACCCTGTGGTAGGAGCTTGCCTGCTCAGTATGGCATTTATCCTGACTGATGCAAGTCACTTCAGAGGTGCTACCTTCCAATGGAAACAAGTTGAAGGGAGAGAGGTAAATATTGATGTTCCCATTACTATGATGTATTCCAGTAATATGCCAACATGGGTTCATGATATACTTTGAATCCAGAAATTCTAACGACTATTTCCATGTAACAAATATAGGGATTGGTGGGTATACCTGTTATAATAAAAGACATCAATATTTTTAAATTCCTACCAAGCATATATATATATATATATATATATATGAACTTCAAATATTTTCAGCCTGATCAGTAAGTTAACCTCAAGCAGTTGGAGTCGAATTTGTTATATGTAGGAAAGTAAAGAATTGGTGCTGCAAGATAATGTAGTCAGTCACACTACAGAGTTAAAATACTTCATGTGCAGATAAAAAATAATACATTTAAAGTGGAACTTTTGATTCATTTTGGTATCTATAAAGAAATTGCTCACCAGCAAAAGCTCTGAATATATAGCCCTTGCAACCACCAAGACACTGTTGCAATAAAAAAAATTTGTAGTAAAAATTTATAAATAATTTTGTGTGGTCAGAAATAACTTCAACTTTTGAATTATCTTTTGAATATGTAATAAGTTATATATATATATATATATATATATATATATATATATATATATATATATATATATATATATATATATATATAGTGAAATTCTATGGGGGTGGAGGAGAATGTTAAAGTGGATATTCCAACTCAAGGAACTTTCAGTGGCTGAAAATTTTTTTTTTATAAGATTGGCTAGACGAGAACTAACTCTTATGGAAAGATAGGGGGTTTTGGAGTCTGATAGAGCTTCAAAATCCTTGTAAACAGACTTCAAACTAATAATTATTATTTTTGATTGCTTAATTTTTTTTTTTTTCCATATCCATGGTCTCACATCAAATAGTTTAGATTAAAAAAAACTGTGATAACACAGTCTTCCACCAAATCCTTAGCATTCAACATGGTTAGAAGATATGCATTTACAGTAGCTTTTATTCACATGCTCATTTGACTCTATCATACATTTTACATCATATACATGTAGTTAATTTCACTTCTAATATTATATAAACACACTTTAAACAGTTTAAAATGATGCATCCATCAAATTTTAATTATTATTTTGAAATATTTTTCTTTTTCTGTTCCACAGATACAATTAACTCATCGTATAGCTTGGAGACGGACATCCGGATATGACAGTTGTGACCCCTCATCGAGGGAATTACTCAGGAGTGGGGGAAATCTTGAACAGTGCACAGCAATAGACAACTGTAATGATGTCATTGGTAACACAGCCTTTAGATGCACTGATTTCAGCATACCAGAGGACTGGGTGTCTGGAATTGGAACTAATACTTACACTCTACCAGCTGCCTCAGATACTTTTGAAGCATCGTAAGACATTAATTGAAAAGTTATTGTTAACTATGTATAACACAAAAGAGAAAATATACTTATGTTGAAATAACAAAATGATGATGACCAAAAAAAGTGAGATTTATTCTTTTTCATATCATGAAGATTGATGTATTCTGGGGTATGTAGTAATTTGCTGGAAAATGAAAAAAATATTTACAATGGTAGCAGATTTCATGTACACTTTTTATATGAATTTATATGTACCATTATATATATACATATGTATATTTATGTCTAATATACATATGTGTATATATCTATATATACATATACTTGTAGTGTTACGAAGCTTTGCCTGAGAAAAAAATATTGAATTATTGAAATAAGATATATTCTAAACTAATAGCTGTAAACCACTTCCAAACCTCCATTAAAAAAAGAAAGAATAAAGATAGAAAGAAAGAAAGAAAGAAGGTAGGAAGGAAGGAAGGAAGGAAGGAAGGAAGGAAGGAAGGAAGGAAAGGAAGGAAGAAAGAAAGAAAGAAAGAAAGAAAGGAAGGAAGGAAGGAAGGAAGGAAGGAAGGAAGGAAGGAAGGAAGGAAGGAAGGAAGAAAGAAAGAAAGAAAGAAAGAAAGAAATATGGATAAAAAAATATTAGACTGTAAAAAAATAGCAATAGAAATTCAGTCTCTAATTTTCTATTTCATATATATTTTTTAGCTATTTATTTTCCATCTAAGCAAGTCCTCAACAGTCCACAATAAACAAAGGGCCAAAGCTATCAGTTGTAAAACAGTTTCTAATTCAGGCTAGAAGAGTAAGTTCATTATAGTTGAAGGAATGATAAAAATCCTATAATAAATTAGCAAATGTTGGCTGTCTACTTGGGGGGGGGGGGGGTGGGTGTTTTTTTTTGGGTTTAATTTTTTTTTTTTAATTGGGTCAGAATTGGGACAAAGGTCAATACAAAGATTTGTGTGGTGGGGTTGAGAGGAAGCATCTCTTTCAAATAAACTTAATCAACATTTTCCAAGTACTTGAAGTGATTGTAGAATGTCTAAATAGCAAACTGTAGAGTGTTCTGCTATAAGAATCATACACACTAAGTTTCAGCTCAAATTCAATCCAGGAAAATACTGATTGTGGCTAAAAAAATGTGCATTGCATCTGCTTTGGGGACGCAGTTGTAATATATATGTATATATATATACATATATATACATATACATATACACATACACATAGATAGATAGATAGATAGATAGATAGATAGATGGGTAGATAGATATTTATATATATATTTATCATCTCTGCTATATTATCATATGTTTCAGTTTTGATGGTGGAGAATGGATTAACACTCTCATCATTGGAGCTGATGGAGATTGGGATCTGAGAATCAGTGGAAGTATAGCAAGGAGGTCTGATGGTATTATAAACTCCTCTCCAGTGACTTCATCTAACCCAATAATTCGACTCCAATACAACTGCAGTCATATGATAAGGATTCCAGGTATGTTTATAGCTAACTTTCAAGCAAATAATATGTTTAGTTTGCCTTCCCATTTTGTGTATGCAGTTACCAACAACAAAATATATACTGTTATTTGGATGCTGTATGATTGATTACTGGCCTTAGGATGTGCATACTAACTCCTCCTTGTTGCAATAATCATATCTTATGTATATACATGATTTCATATTGTAAAATATCTGAAATTAAGATTACTTATTTGTGAACATCTCTTCAGCTTTATCCGTTTGCCCAGGATATAATAGCATGCACATAGAAAGAAATGTAGCTAAGTATTACCTACCTCATGTTCAATGGATTGGCCTAAGTACTATTTTGAGCATTTTGAGCCTGACACATCGAGAGGAAGAAATGTAGCCAGGTAGAACCCAGCCCATTTCCAAGGGTTTCAACTAAGTACCATTTTTAGTATTTTTAGCTATACAAGCCCAGAAGATGAGGTATGGCCAGGTGGGGCTTAGACCATGTCACTACCAGTGTCTAGGCGTGTAATCATGCTAAATGTTTTTTGGGGGAGAAAAACCATCTTCAATGTAGGATGTGTCTACCCTGAAGAGTGGGTTTAGTTTGTTTTTCTGCTTAGAAAGAAATGTGGATACATTCAAGGATGCATATATACTTCTGAACAACTACTTTTAGCTTAACCAGTGTGAATGAAGAGATATCGACAGGAGGGACTATATTAAATCACTCTAAAAGTGATGAAGGGTTGATTTGTATGTGAAGTTTTAATTCTTTTGTGTCTAAGTGTATCTTAAATATCACATTTGACATTTTTAAATTCATATATCAGCAGAAAGAGGCATGTCTAGGTGAACCAACATTTCCATTCCATAAACCATGCTCAGTGTTGGATGTATCTATCCTGAAGAATGGGATTCCTTTGGTTCTGTAGTTTATCAGGTATGTAGATGAACATATTCTCAAACTATTCTTAGCCTGATACACCAGGAGGAAGAGGTATAGCCAGGTGGGACCAGGCCTATGTTGATCCCAGAGTTATAGTGTGTAGCATAAAAAAAAATTCAAATATGTAAGTCCAAAATTTTATTTTTAAGTACCTTTGTTTACCCACAAATTTGTTTTCACAGAGTGTAAATGTTACTTTCTTTTGATCTTGCTAGGAAACTTCCTCAGACAACTAGTATTGAGGTCTCCATTTCTACTTCTGGTCATGGATGGGTTTTATTTTCTTCCTTTTTTTAATTTTTAGCCATACATGCCCACTACAAAAGATGATTTCAGGTGGCCCAATTAAAAAAACACACACCAAAATTGATATTAAGATGTTTGTTCCTAAAAGAGCAAATTTATTTTGGTTTGGTGCTTTGGTAATATAGTGGATACACACAAACATACATACACTAGCAGCATTTTATAGCAGGCATTGCTTGGGCTAATGTCAGCATTAAGCACTATAGTAACCATTGAAACATGGATCTAGCTCTGCTCCTGACTTCTTCCATATGAACCAAAAATACTAACAAAACCTCATGAGTCAGTGAGTCCTCATATCTTTTTTGTTGAACTGCCCTATCACATGTTGATTAATGTCATTATGAAGTGCTTTGCACATAATTTATAATAGGAAACCCGCTTCCTTTTCAGTTCCAAAGATATGCAAGTAGGGTCCAATTGCTTTTTAATTTTCCACCATCTCTTCTGACCTTTGTCTCCATATGTCGATTGATGGAAATACTTGAAGTTCCCTTCATTGCTAAAAGAAGCCTCAGCATCATTAGTGCCAGTTCTACTCTCTTTGCCAACAATTCCATAGTCTGTTAATTTTTTTGGATTTTTCATATAAACTATGATGATTCTGTGTGATTAGAGGAACTGGTCACCAGTAGGGTAAAGCTGCTCAGTTCCACTCTGCATGTGTAAATAGCGAATGAGGGCCCAACCAAGATAGCTGACTTATGGAGCTTAGTAATTTTGCTGTTGCCACCCACAACCGTAGAATGACAAAACTATTTATTTGTAGTGGGGAGTCATAGCTAGTCACCCTGGCTAAATTCTCAAATGCATAACCATTCAGTGAAGGAGGGTGTGTGGTCTAGCCCCACGAAGGCTTCCATTTCTGTTCCACATAATTTTCTAACCAATAAAGGGTACATTTGACTGTTTATTACTATCAAATTCTGGAGTTGAAATTTACCCCAAGTTCAATTTTTCCCCTTTTGCTATTGAACTCTAGGAGTTTTGAAAGTTATTTATTGTTAGGTTGGTCAAACTTGTCTCAATTTTGTTTCCTAGTATTATTTTTTTTCTCTCCCTTTTAAATTTTTTCCAACTGTAAGAGAACATTAAGTCCTCCCCTCCTCCTCCCCCCCCAAGTTGAACATCAAGTCATTATTAAGACACCATGTCATAAGTAAGTGTGTTTTGGCTGGAAATTTCCAGTCTTTTTTATATTGGCGCTGTGATTCTAAACTCTACTCTGGAATGGTAAAGGATCTGGACAAGAGATTAATGAATTTAGGCAAACACAAGTATTGGAGTCTGTATCAAACACGTGAATGCTACATATTTAAGGGTAAAAACTTTCCTTATAATTTCTAATGTTTGTGACACACAATTGGATATATTATGTGAGTGCTGGACATAGGAACGATAATTATGGATGGGAAAAAGCTAATTTCATGCAATCATATGATTATCACTAACCATTTATAATCAATGAAACTGAGTAGTGTTGCATTCCTGTTCTTCTTGCAGTTCAGGATGCAGATGGAGATACTATTCGATGTAGATTTGCAAATTCATCTCAACGAGAATGTGCAGATATCTGTGATGGATTTCCTAATGCTTCACTTGATGAAGTGAGTGAAGTCATAATTGTATTAAGTAATTGTAATCAATTTGGCTAAATTCATTATGTCAATTTATTAAATAAAAATATTATAAAAAATTTAAAAAATATATATATAGTAGTACCTCTATATATTGAGTGTTCTGATAAAGACATTTCCCCAAACCCGCCCTAGTATTTTACTTCTTCTGTTGATCACTTGAGATGTTACAAGAGGTTCAGATAAAGTCAATAATGTTTTGTTGTACTGTCCATTCAATATGTAGTACAGAATTGTTTAAATCATTGCTTGCTAGGGCATATTATTGAGTGCTAGGTGCTCTGTACAAAAAAGTGAAAAATGATATCCAGCTAATGATTGCCTACACAAACATATTACTGTTATATGTAAGTGCAGTGTCTAAATAACTTGAGTTCCAATTTTGAAGAATCCATAAATATGAACATGGCATGTTAATAAGTTTATCTACAGTATATGAAGAATACATTCAAGTTTACAATGTTTATGCTGCAAATAAAAATTTCTCAAACAGTATAACCATCTGTGAGGAATCTATATCCTTTTAAACCCATAGAGCCACCATCCTGAAAATTTCCCTGAGTGACAAAGTGTAAATTATTTATATTAGGATGAGAGCCCTTGGTTTCCCTAATTTTTTTCTAGAATTTGGAAGTGGGTTACTAGGTGATCCCAGCTAAATTATCTTGGGATCATCAATTGCTGGATACTTCATAGCAAAATACTTTCACAGATAAAATTTTAATCTGGTAAAATCTTAATTTTTAATGTGACACTAGTTATTTCTGCCGGGGAAACCACAAGAAACTTATATTTATTGCTTGATCTGCATTATGTAAAAACTGCAAAGAGATTGCCAATCTTATGACCAGTAATTTTTAGATGTGGTTATTTATTTCATTAGAAGTGAAACACTCTATTAAGCATTAATTGATTGTTGACATTCAGTTGTTGTAGCTATGTGGTATGAATTAAAATATTCAGTTCATCTTTATAGAAAACGCATGATAGATTTCTATATCATTAATTCGAACACACCTTGCAAAAAGTTACATCGGAAGGCTTTTTTTTTTCAATTCTCAAGGCCCAAACTCAATGATAACTTCTTCCTATTACAACTAGATATATACCTAAAGTTAGATTTTTGCAGAACTACCTTTCATATCATATAACATTGATAAAAGTGGTATATGATAGTGCTAGTAAGTGAATATATTTAGTGTTATTAACGCAAAAAGTATAAAGAATCATTAATTTAATCATTTTAGTCAATAAAATAGTAGTAATTGAAAGAAAAAAAAATTTTTTTTTGATTAATACCTGTAAAAAATTACTGCATTTGTACTTGAGAAGGAACTCTTACTTTAAATTTGAATATTATTTGGGAGATACATATTTATGTTGCAATTAATTTAACATTTGACAGGAAACCTGTACCATCACCTATGATGCAATATTCCGAGTTGGAATGTATGCAGTTGCCATGCAGATTGAGGACTTCATCAGCAGCACAAGTACTGAACCCCTCAGCAGTGTCCCCTTGCAGTTTCTAGTGCAAGTTTTTAACTCTGACCTACCATGCTCGGCTGGACCTGTCTTTGTTCCAGAAACTCCCACTGATGACTCCTGCATTGGAGTGAATGACACCTACACGACTAGACTAGTGGCCTTTTCCGAATCATCCAAGTAGGTTGAAATAATGCAGCACAATAGTTCTCTCAGAGAGTTGATGTCCACTTTACATGTTGAAACTAATTTGTCCTGTCTATAAATTAGCCACTGACATGTGAGAGTAATATTTAATTATAATATTGTTCAAAATATTTATTTTTCTTTTCCTTTTAGAAGCCCTATCAAATACATATTCTCTGATACCTATAGGTAAAAGCATTTTAGTGTATTTTATTCAGCAGTTTTAACTATTCAAACAGGATGGACCTAGCATCAATCACAAGATAAAAATGTACAGTTTCTAGTACATATTTGATCTATATCAAACTAATTTTCATAGCCCAGGTATCAATTATCACTATTATACATATATATATATATAATTAAAAATGAAGCAGACAGTTTAATAATGGGCTGCACATCCAACAAGTCAATTTTAGTTCACAATATTTATTATAGTTATTTTTATCACTGAAAATTGGTGGTTACAATGACTGACTATCTGGTGAGGACTTTCTGATACACCATGCTTGCATCTTGGAACCTTCCTTGCACAGGATAAAGAGGCCTTGAGGAATACTCACTCTGTTGACTCCATCATAAATCTGTCCATGGCTGTAGATCTTATGAACTATACAACTAAATCTTAATTCCTTCATTAAAGAAACTCAAAGCCTCAATCTTTATTTATAAAATATTTAAATATATATACACTATATATATATATATATATAAATGTATATATCAATATATTACACCTAATCTGTTACAAAATGTGTACAATAATTAAAATTTATCTTAAAAATTTACAGTTTACATACTTCAAATCTTTTTTGATTAATCCCTTGCTATTCCAATATGTATAGCATTACGGAGTTTCAAACCATATCTCCTCAAGGACTAATACAGAGTGGATTGATACAAGATCCTTTGAACTCATCCATATTTTCCACAAACATCAATTGGACTCCAACTCCTCAACAATTTGGCCTCAACATCTTCTGCTTCACTGCAATAGATAGTCAATTGTAAGTTAATGCTTGATACATGTAGACAGATAGGCTTATGCTGGGACATTTTAAGTGTCAAATACCTGGTAAATATTATAGAACAGCTGAACAGAAAACATCATCAGTTTCATTTATGAGTTCACCATTCAATTTTCACTAAACTTAAAGATGAAATCCATAAAAAAAGGATTCATTTTGATAGGTGAAAATATTAAGTACACCAAATTTAATCATACTCCTTATCAATTGTTTTCCCTTATATATTCCACCTTGCAATCATCGCACCAATCAACTTGAAGTGTTTCTTCTGTACAGACTTGCATCACTTTACTGGGAGGAAGTAAGAATTTGTGTCAATTATGTTGTCCTAGTTTGCTGTAATATGATTAACTTTCTTTGTACTGGTATTATCTGTAATTTTGTATTGGGAGCGGAGTAAATGGAATACAAATTAATGAAATTTCCAGAAATCAAAAAAAAATAACTTCATTATTTTTTATTTTTCATATATGTTTCTCCTCCTCCTTTAGATATATGACATAATTAGCAGGTGCTGTATAAATATATTATTAGCAATATGTAAAGCTGACATTTGATAGCATATATTTTACAAAGCTCTTAAATATTTAATATAATACATATTTGTTGTTTAAATATGTTATCCAAATCTAGTTGGTACTCCTCGTGTGTTGCCTGGTTCCATCTCTCCTACTGGTAGGATCTCACTCACTCCTTCTACAACATGGACTATGACCTTTGACCAGCCAGTGAGCACAACACCTTGGTATTCCTACCTCACAATTTTCTTTACATCTTTTAATGTGAAGTTCCTTCAACCTCCTTCTCTTTCTCTCCTATCAACCTCTGAATTCTATTTTCCCTCTATTTCTTAAAAGCAAAATATTTTTCTCCGTATTCAGTTGCATGATTTCACTTTAATTCAAATATCTATATTCTTCTTACTTTAGTAGTTCCTTTCCATTTTGCATATCATATCTTCCCTTTTACTTTCTCCTTCTCCCATTCCATTCCCTCCTTATTACTAATATTCATATTCCTCATTAAAATTTTCCTATTCTATGCAATATCACTTCTGTCGTTCTCTTCATCAAAATTTGTGACATTTTAATACTAGATCCGTAGGCCTGAAAAAACTCACTACATTCACCTCCACGAGAATGGTGTGGATACTCCTGTATACTCTTTTGATACGAGTACCTCTAATGAGGTATTCTTTCCCCCATTGGGCAGCAACGGGACAGTTGTCACAATCAGAATGAATTTCCAGTTCGTTTCAGGTCAAGAATATTATATATTAATGGATTCAGGTAAATATATTGATCAGGATGTTAAGCTTTCCAGAAATTCTAATGAGGATTTCTATCTTATTTATCAATCCATCGATTTCATATTTTCAATTATAATATTGAATAGGTTTGTTTGAATTTATGCTTGTATGTTAAATTGTTCTTGCTCTACTTCAAACAGGCAGGAGTGATGATTATACTCACTAGTACTTTTTTTATTCTTAAGTTTTGTTGTAATGTATCATTATCACATAGACTGCTGTACTTTGTTGTTGTTGGGCTGGTCAAACTTCATCTTTCCAATAGGAAAATCTCTGGTTAGATTCTTGGTCATGGTTGATTTTTTTTCCCTCAAAAATTTTTTTTCCTTTCCTAAGTGGAAATTCAGTGGATTTGTTATATCATTATGAAGTTAATATTAAATCATTATTATGTCAATGTTAAGTCAACATTAAATCAACATTAAGTCATTATAAGTTAATATTAAATCATTATTATGTCAATGTTAAATTAACATTAAATCAACATTAAGTCATTATAAAGATAACAGTAAGTCATAAACTAGAGTGTTTTTGATTGGAAATTTCCGGTCTTGTTTTCTCTGTGAGGGCATCAAAATTATAGCCACATTGATAGTAGCTAATAAACAAATTTTCATGATTATTGGAACACTATAATGTTGCTATAATATACTTATAATATATGTGATAGGATATAAAATGATGATAAATAAAATATAGACTATATTAATTTTTTTATTATGACCTTAACAATGATAGGTGTTGTTGTCGGAGATGTATTTTGTGGACCAGAATCTGAACCAATCACTAACCAAACTTTTTGGACATTCATTATTGGTAAGTTTAGATTCGTTGATCATTCTAGTCTTCCTTTTTTTTATGTAGAATCATTTGAGTTTATGCTAACAATTGTTAATTAATAATGTAGGAAATGTAATTATTAATAGCTATAGCTATATGCAACTCAGTTATAAGTTTTGAATGCCTTCTGAAGTTCTGTTCTGTTCCCTTCCTCAGTGACTTAGAAGGGTTTGACTAAAAATGTTTTCATAATAATTGCATTTTTCTTATTATTTAATATAGAATCTGGGACAAAGTGTGCATTAAATAAGAGTATTTTAGTTTCCCTTTTATTTTTATTTTTATGCTGCTGGATGTTCTTCTCATCACATTATCATATGATTTGAAGATAGCTACTTGTACAGCAACTTTGCCTGCACTTGAAGCTTCTGATACACCTAGTGCCTATATTGACCATTTTCCAAGAAGATGTAGGCCAGGTGGGTCTTTCATGGCCCACCCTGTCCCAACTATAAAAGCTTAGCAATTTGGTCAGTGGCCGATTCAGAGGATTGGAGGATGGAGGAGCCACATAAATAAGTGTCTCCTCTTTGTCCCCCAAAAATTAAAAAAATATATAGGGCTAGGGCTAGGGCTAGGGCTAGCCCAGAGAACACAAAATTATGCAATTTATTAGTATTTTTAATTGGATAAACCAATTGTATACACAAAATGAAGTAATATGCCATA
Organism: Lycopodina hypogea; assembly: GCA_963969325.1. Lineage (NCBI taxonomy): Eukaryota > Metazoa > Porifera > Demospongiae > Poecilosclerida > Cladorhizidae > Lycopodina > Lycopodina hypogea. The sequence goes on from OZ017790.1 coordinate 8,566,594, forward strand.
TTATTTGTTTTCTGTATATTAAATGAAAAATCCTTAGGAAATCCTTAGTGGATAATTCTGCTAGTTAAATATATCAACTTTAACTCCCATATGTTGCTGAATTATATTATTTTAATTTAGTTGGCAGACCTCGTGTTTTGCCTGAATCCATCCATCCTACTGATACAGTCTTACCTACTACTTCTATTGTATGGACTATGATCTTTGACCAGCAAGTGAGTATTACCCCCCCCCCCCACAATTCTCTTTACATATTGTGTTAATGTGATATTCCTTCAGCATCCTTCACTTTCCCTCACACACAATACTCAAGCAACCACTGAAATGTTTTTCCTTCTTCATTGTTTTGGGATTGAATTTCTAGTTTCTTTAGCTACATGCTTTAATCTAAATTCATATCCTTCTTTCCCTCTTATTTTGGTTTTCCTATTTTTTTTTGTTATGCGTTTAATGTCTTTGTTCACACTCTCCCACTCCCAATCCATTCTCTCCTTATTACTATTATTCATATTCTCCATCAAAGTCATTCAGCTCTTTCTAATATATTTTTTCCTTCTTATCAATATTTGAATATTTAACATTCATTATATTAGATCCGTAGGCCTAACAACACTCGCTATATTCATCTCTATCAGAATGGTGTGGACACTCCAGTGCACTCTATTGATACGAGCAATATTTCTGATGTGATATTTCCTCTATTTAGCACTGAAGGGGCTGTCGTCAGTTTTAATATAACCTTCCCATTTGTTTATGGTCAAGAATATTATATATTAATGGATTCAGGTAAATCAGTTGTTTCTTGTTCTTTTTTTAGAAATTCTAATGAAGAGTATTGTTGAGTTATAATCTATCCCTAACATATCTTAAGTAGTAATAATATTGAATACATCTATTCCTATTTGTGCTTCTATGCAGAGCAGTTCTTACTCTGCTTCATATAAAGAAATAACAACTGGAATAACCACATACTTCCATAGCTATAGCTATATAGATTACAAGATGCTAATTTTTCCCTTCAATTTCCATTGTACTATTTTATGCTAATTAATTTAGAGTACAAATAATACATTATATTGAAGTCAATGAAAAATTGGATGCCATTATATCTATGTTGTTGTTTTTTTTTTGTTGTCCTGTCTATCACATATATTAGTGTAGCTAGTCTACCTGCAATTATCACAGTTTTCTGATCCTCACTATCAGAAAAATTTAAGAAATAGAGTAGAACAATCATATTCAAACATTGAAGTATTCAGGTTTAAGGATTGATCAATTATGGATATATTGTCATTGCAGCATAAAACCATATTGTTACAACAATGAAGATAATGAGCAAAAATAATATGGTTATTGAAACTGTATTACATTGTTATGATACATTTATAATATAAGTAAACAAATTAATAATAATAATGAATAAAACGTTATATTTACTGTGTTATTAATTATGTTAACAATGCTAGGTGTTGCTGTTGGAAATGAACTTGGTGGACTAGACTCTTTACCCATCACAGATTCATCTTTCTGGACTATTTCTGTTATAGATAGTAAGTTTCTATTGGTGAGGGCTGGTCAATTATTATTAGGTAATATATATTAAAAGAATAAGTGGAAAATGATTCATTAGCAATGTACTAGATATATGATTTTGAATGCTGCCTCCCGCTCTTTTCCTCTCCCTCAAGGGTTCAAAGTGCTACGCCTAAAGTTTTCCATGACCATAATACATTTTCTCGTTTTTAAGAACATACCTGGTAATGTTTGCTGATGATGCAATACAATTTGGTGCTGTGGTTGGAATTGGCCTGTGTTTAATAGACTACAATTTCATCATCACTCCAAAGAAGAGGCTAAGTGATTGGTACGAAAATATCACCAGTAATATTGATGTGGCACTCCTGTCCAGAAGAAAGTGAAGAAAAGCTGTACCTACATATGTTAGGCCTGGGCAATGCCTAGTATATTCTTCTGGTTATTTATATTAAAAAGGGAACAATAAAATGTTAGTTTATGCATAAAGTCCAATAGCATAGTTTATAAACAAGACCAATAAGATTGTACCATGCTGGCTGCATAAAAGGTTACTCTTTCTTTTCTTCAAAAAAATATAGTCGGTTATTAGCATAATTGTGTTGTTTTTACAATATGCAGTAGTAAGTGATTATCAACAAAACTAGCAGAATATCAAATTTATTAGTTAAAAATTAGAGTTGGTCTGAATTATAGATATGTAGATGCACTATGGCATCTTATTCAGCTTTATCATATAGATAATTCAGAACTACTGCTCGATTTTTTTAAACTAAAGTGATTATGAAGTTGAATTATAAGTATTCTTTGCTTGTAGATTGCACCCAAGATTCACTTAGACTGGTGGGATCAACTCCAAGGCTAGGACGTCTGGAAATATGCCACAACCATGCATGGGGGACAGTCTGTAACAATGAGTTTGGTGAATTGGATGCCATGGTGGCTTGCAGACAGCTGGGATACTCTCCCATAGGTACTTATGCATTGACATGTAATTACTTCTATATTCTTTCATATCCAATTAAACTTTGTCATTATCATATGCAGTAACAGATGTTCAAGTTAGGGGTTAGGTAGTCAGACTTGATTATTATTTCCCCATCGAATATATAACTATCTACAAGAACTAATAAGGACATTCATAGACATATCATTGAAGTCGCTATAAAGTATATCAACCTAAAGGCATTAACCAGAATTGGTTATTTCATAAACATAAAATGTCGCAATTTTGAATTACTGATTAACACAATTTTCAATATTTCTCTAAATGAATTGTTCTCTATCTATCTATCTATCTATCTATCTATCTATCTATTTATCTATCTATATGCCTATCTATCTATATATATATACATGTAAATTCTAATTATAAATAATATTATTACTCCTGTCTTTTGTGATAGTTTCAAATATGTTCATGTAGGAGCTACTACAATTTCTCCTCTTCAAGCTGAACCTGGCCAAATGGTGTTTCTGGATAACCTCCAATGCAATGGAACTGAAGGTCGCTTGATTGACTGTCTGCGTTCATCCCAAATAGATTGTGATGGTACTTTTGGTGTTGGTGTAAGATGTCAAGGTAAGATATTTTTCAGATATAGCAATAAATACATTATTAAATATATGCCAATTATTTATTTTTATGTAATTCTATCATAAGAAAAATTCCTATAATCTCATTTAGCATAATAAAGGAAATTATTGTCACCATCACATATCTTATATTAAACATTCCATGTGAACAATAGTCTGTTTTGAATATTAACTAGTAAATGGAAGAGAACTAGAGCAATCAACTGAAGAACTGCACAAATTGATGAGCCAAAACATAGATGAATAATTACTTCAACTGAATTCAATATTGAAACATGAATTGATGCATTATTTTTTTTTGTTTCCATTAAATTAAAATGCTATTCCCCATTAAATAATTCTACTGGTAATTAAATGCATTAAATAAGTTCAAAATAATGTTCATCTGTTGTTAAAACATGTTATTTTAATCTAGTTGACAGACCTAATCCAGCCAGGCCTCGTGTGTTGCCTGGCTCCATCTCTCCTACTGGTCAGGTTCAACTTACTCCTTCTACCATATGGACTATGACCTTTGACCAGGCAGTGAGTACAACACCTTAATTTTCCTACCTCAAAATCTCCCCACATATGTAAATGCTCCCACAGCATACATCACCTCTCTGCTATACTATACTCAAGCAATGTCTGAATTTTTCATCCCTCATCATTACTTTGAGGGTGAAATTCTCAACTTTAGCTGCATGTTTTATCAATACTTCATATCCCTTCCTTCCTGTGTAGAATTTCTTCAATTTTTGTGCACTGTATGCCTTTTGTTTTGCCTTCTCCCTCTCTAATCCCATTATCTCTCCTTTTCAAATTTGATATTCTTCATTAAAATTATCCTGCTCTTTCTAATATTATGACATTATTCGTTCTATAAAATATTTGAATCAATAACATTTTTATACTAGATCCGTAGGCCTGACAATACTCGCTACATTCGACTCTATCAGAATGGTATGGATACTCCAGTCCACTCTATTGATACAAGGAACTCTACTAATGTGTTTTTTCCTCCACTGGACAGTAACGGGACTGTTGTCTCTTTCGTGATTGATTTCCAGTTTATTTCTGGTCAGAATTATTATCTATTGCTGGATTCAGGTAAATAAAGGTGTTGTTTTGGTGATTTTTTTTTTTTTAATTGTAAAGTGTATCATATATTAGAAAATCCATCTATATAAAATCTCAAACTGTAATTTTTAAATACCTTTGTTCCTATTTGTGCTATTATGCTGAAATGTTCTTGCTAAGATTATATTTTTCCTTCACATATATGCTCAGGTAGCTTTGTTACTGTAATAAATATATTTTTATTCACTTTAGTTGGTCACATACTTTATTAAAAGCTGACTAAAAAGTAAATAAACTTTCATTGGATTATCTTGTAACTTTCTTCCATAAAAATTACCTGACAATTTGTATTTTCAATTCATTGTTTATTAATTTGGAATATATACATATACACAATTGAGCTTTAATGAAAACTGGATAGCTGTTATATCACGGCTTATGATTTTATGATTTGCACATATTTAAGTGCAGTCACAAAATTTACTAGAAGTTGTGTCCATATAGATCACAGAGAGAGTATTGTCTCCCATAACTAGCCTCTTCAATCATCAAAATTTTCCTATCTTCATCATCAGAATCACTTGAAAATTATAGTAAAAGAATCATGTTAAAGTTTGACATATTCAATTTCAATAAATTTACAGAATTATATACATATGATGCTTTCTTTACAGATTATATGAAATTACAACCACAATAATAATTATGAGCAAAATTATTGTGGCCATAAATACAGTATTACGTTGCAATGATATATTTATTATATATGTGAAAGGATTTAAAATATTTTAAAAATGAAATACTATATGTTAATTTGTAATGACTTGACAATGCTAGGTGTTGCTGTGGGAGATACTAGTGGACTCGATGCAATTGCAATCACCTTCACATCTTTCTGGCCTATTTTTGTTAAAGATTTTACTGGTGAGTTTCAATTTGTTTATTATTCATATAGTTATGTTGTTCCTATTTTTTCAAATTAATTACAGAATCATTTGAAATTTATGTTAGTCAATTATTTAATGGAGAAGAAATGATTTGTGACAACTGTGATTATTTAGTTATGTACTAATTGTATGACTTGAAACACTGCCTCCTGTGCTGTTTCCATTCCTCAATGGCATAAAAGTTCTACACAAAAAGCATTACACAATAATATTAGCTTTTTCTCTTTTGTCTTAAATATACACCAAGGGGGAAGTGTGAACTAAGTAAGAGTAATATAGAGTTTCCTTTATTTCTATTACTATACTATGGCTGATCCTTTCCATCATATGATATGAAGCTACTTGCACACATACTGGACCGACTTCATACAGTTATGATCTAGGCAAAACCAAGTATTTCATCTTTAGTTTATATGAAAATATGGACCAATAAAATTTTAAAGTTAGTTTATTGATGAAGTCTTATTGATGATCCTATAACAAGAAAAGAATGAAAGAGATTAATGTACAAAATGTTACATGTTGTTGTTTTTTTCATAATTAAAAAGGTATGGTTAATCATGCAGTAGTAATTTATTTTTGGCAATATAGTGTGAGATTATCAACAATACTGATGTTGAGATATAATTGGACATAGATGTAGATATTTCACTCTGCACACTCTAAATAAGTGATGACTGTATTCTAGACATTGGGGTGTAGATTCTTCTTCAGCAGTGTCATGTGATATTTGATGAGTCCTATAATAGTGATAACTAAATGATTGTTTGGAAGTTAAACTTTAATTCTTTTCTTCTGGTAGAATGTATACAGCATTCAGTTCGACTTGTGGGATTAACTCCAAAGGAAGGACGTTTGGAAATATGCAGCAACCATACGTGGGGGACGGTTTGTGACAATCATTTTGATGAACGGGATGCTAGTGTGGTGTGTCGAGAGCTGGGATACTCTCCCATAGGTAATGATGTACATATATTTAATACTGACATATTCCCTCTGACATTAATATATACTTATGTTATCATATGTTATCAAAATATGGTCCAGATTAAATATGTATAGGTATTCTTACATTTATCTTCTTTGTTTCCTTCAAGTATCTACTCATTTATAAGAATTACAAGAATATTTTTTACCCATCATTGCAGTTCCTATGGAATATGCTAACCTCAAGGCAATAACTATGTTGCATATTAGATAAACATGTAATATAGCAACTTTTTCTGTTATTTTATAATAAAATATTCACTGCTTCACTAAATGAAAGTGGTCTGTTATGGTTCTATGGAATCTACTCAAAAAATCGACACACAGCAGTTAAAAATTTGTAACTAATTTGGTGCATATCTACATGATTACTAATTCTAAATTAAATACTTCTCCAGTCCCATATGATTGCGTTCAATGTTTCCTGTAGGAGCAACTCCCATATATGCTGAAATGGCTGGAAATGGTCCAAAATTTCTGGATCACCTCGCTTGCAGGGGAAATGAAAGTCGCTTAATTTATTGCAATCGTTTATTCCCATTTGGAATGCATAACTGTGATGGATTTTATGGTATTAATGTAAGATGTCTTGCTGAGGAAGGTGCGTTTTTAAGTAATATTTTGTAGATTTAAATATAAAAATCTATCTTCTATTACCTTGCATATGTATTTACTTTTAGTTTGTGCTAATTGAATTATAAAATAGTTAATCAGTAAAGATATCTCTATGTACTGCATTTCTTTAATTTTTTATCTCTAGATGTGTATGTATAGCTTTTCGGCCAGCCAAACTGTTATAACAATTCATCTGTAATTGTGTACATAGAATAACTTAGGAATGAATGTTTTAAGGATTGGTGGCATAGATTCATAAAGTAACTAGAGTTTACTGGAGAGTAACAGGGCAAAATTTCCATTTACATCAGTGTATTTATAGTTAAGTTAAAATAATTGCAATAAAATTAATATCATAAGACTTGTGATTAAGCTATGGAAATTTAGAAGCAATTCTTGGGCATGAAAAGGATTGTAGTTTGCCAATTATTTATATATCAGCAAAACCACTTCATACACAAGTGCACATGACCTCTTGAATTTAGGAAAAACACGGAATAATATGATGACATCAATTAATTTTAATTTAATACTATAACATAATATGCTTTAATATATTCTCTATTTTCTATTAAATTTGAAGCTGCTGGCAATGCTAGGTTTATATGTTAGCACCATTAGTTATTCCTATTACCTTGTTGAGTCCAGCACCTCTCTAATATACTATTTATCTAACCCTGATAACCATTTGTTAAGCAAGTAAATCTTAAATAAGTATATAAGTTTAAGTATATGAAGAAATATAAATCTGTCATTAGCTCCCATGACACTCTTTCCCAGATTAACTAATTTTTTTTTATTGCAGATAATACTGGTTTGAGAACTCGAGCTAAAATAGGGATTGGACTTGGAATACTGGCTCTGATTATCATTGCTGTTGTTCTATTTATTGTCTTGGCTTTGTTATCTCGTAGAGCTAAATCCAAGTGAGTTATTATAGCTATCACTATAAGGTATTGTGGAGTTATAGACCAGCAAATGTTCTTCATTTTACAAATAAATTGTTGATGAACATAGCAGTATTTTATAGATTAATTAGTGATCAATATACACAGCAAAAGTATATTCATGCATTTATGTAAGTTTTCATGAATTTACCTTCTTAATTCAATTCCTGGCTTATATTTATAAGAATATATTCAAATATCGAGGTATTTTTTCCATTAACCTTACTCATATATAGCAATAAATTTAAATAAATCAAATAAATATTTTATTGAGGAATTATAGGGAAGGTTGCAAGGAGCCACTGTACCTATATAAATTCACCATGTTATATTACTATATTTCCCAGCTGTACTGTCCTGAATGCATGTTGTATAATATTTTCCATCTGCAGGAAGGATTTCGAAGTTCAGTATATAAAAAAAACAAATCATGAATTAACAATGTAATATTCATGTGCCAATAACGAGTAGTTATCAGTGTGTATTTTGAATTGTAGTTAATTTAATTTTATTATTAATTTTCATAATTAATTATGTATTTCCTATATAATCTGTTTACTTTTTTCATGTTAAAATGTTTTTATTAATAACTTATAACATTGATTGAATTTATCCTTATTCATGTTTACAAAAATAAAAAATACCTTATTATTATTATTATTTTTAAAATAACACAAACTCTAACAACAAAGTAACTACTGATTAGAGTGTAGATTTGTGTGTGTGGGGGGGGGGCGAAGAATAAACAAGACAATGCTATCGATTGTAACTCAGGTTTAATTATTACTACATTCACAATGACTAGGTCAGGTCAATAATATTAAATTGTACTTTGGGTAATTGTGATAGGGAAAAGTTTCAATGGACAAGGGCAAACGACTGCTGTTTATCTATTAAATGATTTAGTCTAAATTTTGGACTGAAATTATATGCTAATCAATATTTACTATATTTTCCTAAATGGTTCCCAAAATTACTCCATTACTGTTGGTGGAACAAGGGAGAGGGTCAAATCAGCAACCCCCCCCCCCCCTCCCCACATTTCTCCCCCCCCCCAAAAAAAAAAAATAATAATAATAATAAATAAATAAAATAAATAAATAAATAAATAAACAAGCAAATCCAAGAAAGCATAAAAACAGGTAACAAATTCCATAGCTTCAGTAATTCCTACTATTACAGCCAACTTTCTTTTGTAGTGGAAGGGTCAGAAAAATCTAAAGAGGTGAGGTCTAAAACAACATTTTCAAGGAAAGGATCTTAGAAATAACTTGAAAGTAGAGAGAGAACTGCTTACACAATAGTTGCTTCTAGTGGACGATTTGAAAAAATATTTATATAGAATTTTAGGCTAAACTTTTGAATACTTTAGTGTTCAGAAGAATGTATCTAGCTAGGTACAACCCTACCAGGCACCCTGCAATTTTTTTTGGAGCTACCATTACTGCTACTTTGTGGAACCACAACTGTAATTATTCCATAGCAATTATTCAAGGTAACTATTCCAGGGTAATTATTCCCAAGTAATTTTTATACACTAATTATTTCATTGCAATTATTCAATTGGTTTTACTCCATAGTTATTATTGTATGCTGGTGAAATAATTGTCTACATAGTTCCTCCATTTCTCTTCTAAGTGACAAGTCTAGATACTTTTTTTTTTTCCTTTTTTTTTTTGTTTTTCTAGTCACTATTTTGAATATTGGGTGTTTGTTGTCCATCCTTTACCAAGAACATACTTTCTACAATAGTAAAATAATGATCAGGTATTTTAAACCCAGGTTGAAAAAAGGAAGTAGAGGAGGAAAGAGGAATAAGGGGGGTGGGGGTGGTAAGAAAAAGAAGAAAAAGAAAGGGGAAAAATCCCTGGAATCTTACACCACATGGATACAACCTGTTGTCAGCCTATTTCAGTTGTTTCATGTTATTAGCAGATTCAAGATAATAACAAAATAACTGATCATAAATATATAATGATTTATTCAACTATAACACTATTATTTCATTTTTCTGATATTTATTCATATCTAGTAGGAGCCAAAATTTTTCTATTAAAAAAAAAAAAAAAAAAAAAAAAAAAAAAAAAAAAAAAATTGTTGGGCTTGATGTATATTCTGATTATTAGGTTGAAGTTAGTATTATTCTGGATAATTTATTGTGTCTCATCTTCTCTATCAATATCAAATATACGAGCACGCAATTGAAGCATTCAGCCGCATTGCTTGCTAGGCCTACCTTCGGTGGGCTGTGGTCACATAATGGTCTTAAGAAAGAACATGTCTTATTGGAATACATGATTTTCTGGAATACATGTCTTTCAGGATGACATGTATTATGATAGCATATGTCTTGAGGGAGGTCATGCTTTGTTGTAGGAAATGTTATTTAGGAGGTCATGTATTGGTGGAGTGCTGGCCTTCAGGATGGTATATCTTACAATATGTTATGCTTTACTGAAAGATATGTCTTACTGGAGGTCATGTTTTACTTGAGGGTATGTATTTATAGAAGGGCATGTTTTGCTGTTTGAGACGTCTTACTGGGGTACATGTTTTACAAGAGGGCATATCTTACAGGATGATTTGTTGTACAGGGGACACCTCTTATAGGAGGGTAAGTTTAACTGGAGGGTATGTCCTATAGGAAGCCATGTATTACATGAAGGCATGTCTTACAGGTGGACTTGTCTTGCAGGATTACAAGTAGTATGAGTGATTAAAGTAAAGTAGGATATGCCTTACTGGCAGTCATGTCCCACATGAAGACAGGTTTTATAGGAATACATGATATGCAGGAGGGCATGTATAACTGGAAAACATATGTTAATGGTGGTCATGTCTTTCATGAGAATATGTGTTATGAGAGGACATGTGTAGTAGGTGGGCATGTCTTGCAGGTCTGTGCAGAAGCAACCATCTAAGCTGCTGTGAGTTTAAGCATATGGTTGTTGTTTTTTCTCAATAATGTTTGTTTGCTCCAAGACATGCTTTCCAAGAATTTAATGTTTGAATAGTTCTCTTGTATGTAGGTTTATTTTTGTGGTTTTCTTGGTTAACCATTTAAAAAAAAAAACAACTTTTTTTTGGAAGCCAATTGGCTTCATGTATGCTTGACAAACATATCTTCTCAACTATGGTGTGCATGCACCAACTTTAAATTGTAAGGGTGGGAGGTTTAGCTGTTACCTTATACCAACAAGTTGGTTTGTAATCTTGGAAGAAATAATTTTCATTTTAATACTATGTGTGTAGCTCTTTT
>OZ017790.1:8577736-8730993 GCA_963969325.1 Lycopodina hypogea
GGCTTGGACAAATGTGACATAGCAGAGGTTACTTTCCTTATCTGCCAATTTTCAACTAAATCCTTACAGCCATTTGGCAGTTTATTGTACACATATAAATAAATTGATAAATAAATAAATATATAAATGTATAAACACCACTCATTCTATTAGTATGACATACAGCACACAGACTTGATGCCAAGATGAATCAATGACTCTCATTTGCAGTGCTGATAGTAGAGTCACCCTAAACTCCTACCTAACATTTAGAGAACCTACCAAATTTAATGGGTCATAAAATCCAAAATGAAGAAAAATCAACTTGCAACATTGTCTGACTTTAAAGATTATGTATCAAGCTCACAAACCTCCCCTACATTGGTTATTAAATAGGCCTCTGGAAGGGAGAGAGGGTGGGTGAGTGGGGAAGATAAGTATCAGGAAATTGTTATGTGGATATGCATGGATTAAATGTGCAGAAAAATTAATTTTGATATGGAGATAATATAACATTTAAAAAAAAATTAAAAATTAAAAAAAAAAAAAAAAAAAAAAAAAAAACTATTTCTAGGGAGAGTGGCTAACAACAAAATTGAAACACCTCTAAACCACTTCTGTTATGTCATATTCAACAAATATTCTCTTCCCTATCCCCTCCCTATCTTGATGTTACCTCATGTTCTGCCATGTATATGTTCTCCCCCCCCCCCCCTCACTATATACACTGTAATGTCTATTTAGGTTGTATCTTATCAATATTTGTATGCATCCCGAGGATTCACTCTAATTTTAAATTCATCTGTATCATATCTCAAGTTGTAGTATTACTGGATATATTTATTCCAATTTGTCCTATACTCCGAGCTTTTCTTACTCTGCTTCAAATAAGCTGAAGAAGCAACTCTACTCACTACAATAGCCACACATGAAGAAAAAAAAAAAACAGTCATCTTGGGAGAAATTGCTTTTGTCAAAGTCTCTAAAATTAGGGATATGCTAAGGTGTTTACACAAAAGAATAACTATCTCTTGAATAGGGTAGCCCTTGTTGCTTCTCAGTGTTTCCTCTCCAGATACAGAGGAGGAGAAGACAGGGGGGGGGGGGGGGAATGGCAAATATGACGAGAAGAAGATCTGGTGCAGCAGCAAGATTTAAATAGATAATTCTGTTACAGTAGCAGTGCATTCTTGTGCACATTCATTTCATCTTTGCTTTAATATGTCGGAAGACAGCTTCCTTGCATTCAAGATGCTCTTGAAATAGTTAAAGAAATAAGTAAGCTAATTTTATTTCCTCCAAAATATCGCATCTTTTTCAATCAAGTATGAAGAGGTTGGTAGAGGTGTAACTAAACTGGAATCATTATGTCCCACCAGATAGACTCTAAGAGTTGTTGCCTTGGAAAATTTTCTTTTAGAGGCTTTGGAAGGAATTTATTCAACAGAATAATGAATAGATTTGAAAGCAGATGGTTTATTGCAATCATTGGAGAAACTTGTCACCTTGTTTAGAAAGAGACTAGTCACCTTTATTTTAGTGCAGCAGAACAAATTTACCTCTATTACAAAAAAAACAAAAAAACAACAACAACATAAAACACTATGGTTTTTCAAGATGCTCTTTCTGCCAAATAATTTTACAAAATAATATGGTCTGAAAATGATTTCAACAAATTTTATGATAAGGCTGTAATCACGGCTGAGGACCAAAATATTTGTAATTTGTTCCTTCCTATGGGTGTGGCTTCGACAAACTCATACCCACTCCCATTTGACACTCACCTGGTTACTTGTAGTCAATATGTAAAATTTTAACCTGATTGGTCCATAAATTTGCCTTGGCAGCCAAAACAACTTCCTGTGGGCACGGTTATAACCAAATCACACCTACTGACCCACTCATATGTGGTCAATAATGCTCACCCTCTCACTTGGACACCACATGCCAAATTTAAGCCTAGTTGGTCCAACAAATAACTTTTGGCCAAGAAAACAACTTCCTATGGGTATGGCTATGATTAAACCACACCCTTTGCCACAACCACACATTTAATAAGTCTCACCCAGTTTCTTGGAAACTATATACCAAATTTCAGCCTAGTTGGTCCTTTGATTAGCTTTTAATAGCAAAACAACTTCTTATGGGTGTGGCTATAGCTAAACCACACCCAATGTGGTCAATAATGCTTTCCCAGTTACTTGGAGACCACATGCCTAATTTTGGCCTGATTTGTACATGAATTAGCTTTTGGCAGCCCAAACAACTTCCTGCGTGTGTGGTTAATTAAGACTACACCCATTACCACACCCACACATGCTTAATAACACTCACCCAGTTCCTTGGAAATCACATGCCAAATTTCAGCCATTTTGGTCCTTTGATTAGCTTTTGATAGCATAATAACTTCTTGTGGACATAGCTATGGCCAAACCATACCCAATGCGGTTAATTATGCTTATCTTGTACTTGACACCACATACCTAATCTTGGCCAGATCAGTCTTTTGATTGGGCTTTGGCAGCCAAATCAACATCCTGTGGGTATGGCTGAGACAAAACACACCCATTACCACACCCACACATGTTTAATAATGCTCACCCAGATCCTTGGAAACAACATACCAAATTTCAGCTTTGTTGGTCTTTGATTAGCTTTTATAACAAAACAACTCACTGTTGGAAAGATGCACTCTTGGCATCATGTTGACTGCAACTTTATTAATATTAGTTTAATATGTGTATGTATAACTGTGAATGCAATTCTGTAAAAATGTTTGTTCAGCGATATTCACCACATCCCTGATATTGTTAATAATCTTATGTTATTCTAAGATTATATGGAACTATATTTAGAACTTCACTATTTTGTATAAATATGTTTCTCAGTTCTTGTTCAATTAGTGTTTAGTGTTTTTCTGTCGCTATTTGCTTGCCTGTTGTTGTCTTGCAGTTATCCAATTAAAGTTTAAGCTATGGTCATTAACTACTGGAAAGTTTTCCAACACTTACTGTGTGTGTGGCTATGCCAAAACCACACCCATACATCATTTATAATTCTTACCCAGGTACTTGGAGGCCACACATCAAGTTTCTTCTAGATTGGTCTGTTAATTAGCTTTTGGTAGCCAAAGCCACTATCTGTGGGTGTGGCTAAGCCAAAAACACACCCAGGTAAATAACTTCAGCTGGATCATATTTGGCCACACCTTAATGTGGGCCATATCATTATACTCCTGACAACAGCAGGTATACCTGCTAGTGATCCCTTTAAAAAAGAGGGGAAAATCATCAATTTTTAAAACGTTTTTCTTCACGTTTATGACCAGAAGAGGTCACTTTGCCACCAACCTCCAATAAAAAATATTTCCTCACCCCCAAATACATCTTACTTCCTTTTTGGGGGGTAAATATTGATATTCATATCTACCAAAATGAGTTGAAATCACTTCTCCAAAGATTTTTACCAGATGGAACATATGTTTGAGATATTAAATGATCTTTTTGAGAATATACACAAAGTTAGTCTCATCAAAATTATGAACATTTTATCATAAATAGCAGTGCAAAAATAAAAGATGCGTAATTTTGTGCAGCTGCCCTTATTGCTACCAAAATTCTTCTAGAAGGTCCAGGTGGCTAGAACCATCTGAAGATACAAAACCCACTATCAAGCTGCTATCACAATTAACATCCCAGCCACCACTGCAGCTATATTCAAATTCAAAAAAGGTACAAAAGTACATTCATTTGACATCATCTTGATGCTGCAAAGTTGCTGCTGAACAATATGCTACAAGAAAGTAAGCACCTCTCCTGCCTTGAGCCTCATGTAGGAATCTAATATTCAGTATCTGTCACAATGAAAGAAATTGAGCTAAGTGAGGAGGATGAACAGAGGACCAACATAACAGAGTCTGAAGTGTTCTCAAGAGATAAAACAGTCATACTATTGGATAAAGGTGGCTCTTAGTGATTGCAGTACACACCTTCCTGGTAAGTGTGATGAAAGTTGTAGTAGCTGATCTTGGAAAAATCTTTCATCTTTACTTAAATTGCATATCTGATCCACGGTATGGCTTAAGACAATTGTGCCTACAGGGCTCAAATTTTCAGAGTCTGTTAGGGGAGGGTGGGTCACCCTGAGGAAGTTTTGTGAAGATTGGAGTAAAACTCTGCCCATGGGACTATATATATTTTTTTATTAAGAAATAGATATGCAGCTCAACCATTCACTAAATCATTGAAACTGCATACCAAGTTTGCAAGAAAACAAAACTGCATACCCCCAGTATGCTCAATAAAATTGAAAATCTTCACCACTTCAATTTTTTTCCCTTTTTCTCTCCTCAATTAATGGGTGTAGCTGAATTTACCTCTAGGCCATGATTTTATGGTGGCAGTGGTGACAACACTGCACCAGGAGTTTATTATAAAAAAAAAAAAAAAAAAAAAAAAATTTGAAAAAATTGGGTTTTTTTTTTTGGTTTTTTTTTTTGCTTTTGTTTTTTGTTTTGGTTTTATTTATTCCTTGAGCAAGCTTGAGGTGCTTTCCTACATGCTTGATGTGCAGTTTCAATGATTTAATGAATGAATGAACTGCACATTTATTTCTTAATTGTTCGCTGTTGATTTCATATTATAAATATTTGTTCCCAGCTTGCTCTGAAAAGTACATATACCTGGAAGAAGAAGAAATAGCTTCTACTGACATCAGTTGAACAGAATTTTAAAAAAATTAAAGTGAAATTGAACTTGATGTATAACCTGGTATAAAACAATTTGGAAAATTTTAGTCCAATATTCATGAACAAAACTTAGCTTTAAGATTTTACTTCCTGTGGGAGGGGGCGGTTTATCTATCTATTCATTTCCGGTGTCAGAGGTGTGTGTGACTCCCCAGGTATGAGTGACTCCTTGGTCACTGACGCCTAGGCATGAATGACCCCCTTAGGTGTGGGTGACACCAATAATGTATCCTTATTAGGTCCTCTTCAGAGGGATGTCCAACACTGCTCCTTCCGTAGCCCAAATAGAAGCTGGTGACATCTCTGATCCCATTCCATATCTCTGATCCCATTTCACGAGGATGGAGGAAGGAGGAGGGAATGACTCCATATATCTCTTGTCTTGGTTTTTATGGTTGGGTACAGTTGTATCTCCTCCTTCACCATGTCTAATCTTTTTTCTTTCTTTTTTCAAGTTTCTTTCCATTCAGGGTTGTTTCATTCCTCCAGTCAGGATCTTCCTGCCAATAGATGTGTTCTGTTAGTTTATTAACAATAAAATAGTTAAGATTATCTGCTTAATGTATATTTGTTGTCCTATATTGATTGTCAACAAAGATTTGAGAAGCAGCATTGCGAGACCAGTATTGCATCATCGAATGTACCAATATTGAAGGTGTCCAAAAATAGAACATCAAAAGTACCAGTAAATTTGGTTGGATCTCCTTGTTTTAACATTGGGAAAATGTGTATCTATTCATTTATTTATACAGGCAAAGGTGCTTAAGATGTGGAAGACTCTGCAACAGGGAGACTGGCTAACGGACAAACACATTTCTCGGGCACAAGAAATTCTGAAAACACGATTTCCTCACCTAGGTGGTTTGCAATGTACCCTGCTATCCCAAATTAACAGATTCAGTGCAGTTCATGGGGAAGTAATACAGATCCACCATATAAATAAGAACCATTGGGTTACATCACACAGCATTGGCCAGGAAATAATGGTATATGATAGTAAATTTTGTGGTGGTGATTTATCACCATCATTGATGAATCAGTTGGCTGTAATTTACAGCAAGCTACAGAAAAAAGGCGAGAAAGAAGTTCCAACGTTAACAGTAGACATCCCTTCCATACAACAGCAAAAGGGTAATTCTGATTATGGTGTTTTTGCTATTGCCTTTGCTGTGCATGCTGTCCTAGGAAATAGTATTGAAGAGATACAATTTAATTGATATGAAATGAGAGAGCATATAGTGAATTTTTTCAGGAATGGACTATTTACTCCATTTCCAACTGTTTTTTTTTGTTTTGAGAATATCTCCAAGATTGAACAACTTTCCAGGCAAAGAGATTGAACTGCATTGTACATGTGGAATGCCAGAGACATTTGACAACATGGTCGAATGCGACCTATGTGAAAAATGGTTTCACTTATCATGTGAGGGAATTATATCTACTCCTGCAGTTGATGAACGGTGGTTGTGCGAGTTCTGCACTGTATAGCAGCTGCATATTTCTATCAGAATACTCTCTCTTTATGCCATATCACAATCTTTGAAGTAACAATTGAACATCACACATACATACACTACCAGCAGACTTGTTAATTGAGAATATGCTTACTACGAACTTTAAGTTATGATTAATGTCACTTTATATGCTTATTGATATTTCTTATCACAAGTAAAGTTTGTTGATTTTACTTATATGTTCTTAAATTATTCCTGTTAAATGTTGAATTAATATATTGGTCATGTTATGATTCATTGATTATCAGTTTGACTTTATTTTTATCGATTTCTAGTGTTGTAAAAGAAACTCTTACTTCTTGATGTCTGCAAGCAAAGTATTGAATCAACTTGATTGTCAAGGGGGGGGGGGGGGGATCTACTACTGCAATATGGTCACTAATGAAGATGACGCTTTAACAATATAAACAATTATGGTTTTTATCTGTCATCTTGCATCTTAATGTGGAGTGATATGATTTGGAGGGGAAATTGGAGCCAGGGATGCTATCTTAAGAGAGTCATTGATGCCTGGGCACCACTGACTGGGGTGATGTCATGGAAGTGGAGTATCTCTAAGTCTTGATAAATTATAATTTCATACATCACCATATAATCAATCATGATTTAATATTTGAAAATATTAATAGCTCATTAATGAGTATGTGTAGGTTATACAGGCAGAAGCTTTCATAAAAACGGGATGTTTTTATAATATAGAATAATATGTAGACCATTTTAACAGGAAGGGAATATTACTTGAATCATTAAAGAAAAAGTAGGTGGAATGCAAGAATAGAATAATTGGTATAGATAAGAATAATTAATCAAGGCTTGTATAGTCTTACTGCCTAGATGAGTGACTCATGTTCAAGCAACAGATACCATGGGGTGAAGAAGTATATATATATATATCTATGTTAGTTTATGTATTTATATAGTTGAGCTATATCACTGTATCATTTATGTAGCTACTTGATCACAAATAATACCTTAGGTTCCACTATTGAAATTCTGTTTTGGGCTTCCAGGAAGGAGGATGTGGAAATTTGACTACCTATAGCTATTTACTCACATCATTATTTGTATATCGATTCATATATATATATATATATATATATATATATATATATATATATATATATATATATATATATTGTATGATTTCTTTTCCATTTATTATTATTATTTTTTAATAAAAAAATAAAATAAAATAAATGTATGTATATATATTAGCAGGATATACCCAGCGTTGCCCGGCCAATTTAAACATGAAACATTATAGAAGCCACTCAAATTTCAGCATTGTTGACCCTTTAGGCAGGCAGCCATAACTATTCCTGTGATGCCTACAAACACATACTCACAGACCAAAATATATATTAAAGTGGGTTCGCAGATCTAACTCGTTAAGTCCAAGCGTTATTCAGAATATCTTTTTTGGCACTTTTTCACTTTACGAAGCAATGGAAAGAGGTGTAGCCAGGCGGGATTCTGCCTGCGTCACTCCAAATGTCAAGTTGTTTATGCATACCATATATTAAGTCTTGTTCCTCCAAGGGCTTGTCTGATCAAATACAATTTTTGGCTTCATTTTAGCCTGACATTAGGGCAGTAGAGGGTGTGGTCTTATACATCTATTTAAAACATTCCACGGATTATATCGATTCCAAATATATATATATATATATATGGGTTCATGGGTCTAACTCCCTAGGGGTTTTGTTGTTGCTAAAGTACCATTTTTGGCATTTATTTGCCTTACACAGGGAAAGGAAGAGGTGTGGTCAAGTGGAACCCAGCCCAGGTTAATCCTAGATTGAAGTTGCATATGCATACCATTTTTAAAATCTGTTAGTCCTATAGTTTTTCTGGCCAAAATACCATTTTTGGCTCTTTCTCGTTACCATGGTAAACATTTTCTGAAAATTTTAGCCCATGTTTTAAGTTGGTCAGAGAAATCTATGTACCGGTTTGGCCAGAATGATGGTACAAGCACACAGACAGACAGACAGACAGACAGACAGACAGACAGACAGACAGACAGACAGACAGACAGACAGACAGACAGACAGACAGACAGACAGACAGACAGACATTCTGTTTTCTCCCAGACATGCCACCTGGCCTAAAACCATCTCAGGGTGGGTCTCCTCCATCCCCGAAAGTATGGTAAAAATCTAACAGAGATTTTGAGAAACGGAGGAACATAGTTACATAGTTAGTTACATAATTACATAGGTCTTCTAATATATATATCTATATATCTATATATCTATATCTATCTATCTATCTATCTATCTATCTATCTATCTATCTATCTATCTATCTATCTATCTATATATATATAATATATATATATATATAATATATATATATTGTTGTTTTTTTTTAGGATGGCTATTGCTATATCATTAAAATCTTGATACAAAACTATAACTGATAAATTAAAAGTCTGATAAAAGCTACAAGATAATGAGAGGACATCCTGTAGGAATTGTAGCTATCAGTGCATGAGCTCTGACATATTCAGTCAAGGAGAGCAATAGAAGTCACTCACACCTAGGCAGCATCAGTGAATTCTGAGAGTGACTGGTGACTAGGGAGTCACATATGCCTAGGCACCAGTGACTCCAGGATTAACTGATACCCAGGAATGAGTGACTGGAGTCACTGACACCTAGGCGTGACTAACCGAGAGTCAATGATGCCTAGGCGTGAGTGATTGGAGAGTCACTAAACCGGGGAGTCACTAAACCGGGGAGTCACTCACGCCTACAACACCGGTACTAGTAGACAGCTGAAGCCCGAACTCAATGGGGGTTGTGGTAAATTATACCGCTCCAGTATGATAATCATACCACTCAAGGATGATGCGTCATGACGCCATTGATCATAACTTTATTACCAGTATATTGTATGTATATAAAATATCTCAATTGTCTTTGTCTTTGTCATTGTTCTTCCACGTGTTCTTGCACTTAATCCGTTCTGAAATACTTGTCCTCTCGCAATGAAAGGTTCTTTTAACTTTTACAAGTAAGTATTAAGCGTGTGCATTTATTAACTGGCTACCAATAAAGCCAGTATTAAGATATCACATAATTAACTACATTGGCGACGAATTGTAAATGGTTACTCTCGAGACAGTCTCCCAGTATCAATAGAGCGAAGAAACCTGGCCGACTTATGTTGAACAGTTGAATCCTTGTTTCATAGCGAGTGACATCGCTGACGAAGGCAAGAAGCGTTCCATTCTACTCTCAAGCTCATACGAAGCCTAGTGAAAATAGGACACCTGGCAACTACGCCTTACTCCGACATGACGAAGCTGGTAGCAGGATATTACCAGCCGATTCCCTCCGAGATTGTTCAGGGGTATAAGTTTAATACCAGAGTCCGAGCCTCAGGAGAGTTGATAGCTACCTACGTAGCTGCTTTGCGTGAGCTCTCTGAGTACTGTAATGACGGTAACAAGTTCCCTGAGATGCTGTGTGACCGGCTAGTGTGTGGCGTGAATTGTGGCTGAAACTGATCTAATCTACGAGAAAGCTTACACGCTAGCTCAAGCAATTGAGGCATCAGACAGAGATACCCACAACCTCAAGGGAAGCAAAAACAGCAGTGTTCCTTTGTTGCCTTTGCCAGGAGTCAATTACACCAGAAGATTTAAACATTCTAAAAGAAATATTCCCACCAAGAGAGAAAACCCAACCTGCTACAGGTGTGGAGGTCCACATTTAGCTCCTGCCTGCAAGTTTATCAACTCTGAGTGCAAATTCTGCAAGAAAAAAGGTCATATTAGGAGTGTGCAGGAAAGCCCAGCAAGAATCTAAAGTTGGCAAGGAAACTAATTCTATACTACATGATATGCCTGAAGACCAGTGTGCTGACCATACACACAGTCTGTGCATTGTCAGGGATAAAGCAAGTGATCCAATGCATGTGCAAGTTGCCTTGAATACTGTTCAAGCTGAGATGTTATTGGATACTGGTGCATCCGTTTCCCTGATCAACCATCCTACTTATCAGATGCTTGAACAGGATAAGATGGTCGCTCCTCTACAAAATTCCTCTATTCAGCTGAAGACATATACAGGTCAGCCAATCAGTGTTCTTGGTATGCTACCAGTGCAAGCAGAATGCATAGGAAAATTAGTTGATGTGTGTTCATGTGGTTGAAGGGGATGGACCTAATCTGATGGGTAGATATTGGCTATCTCTGCTTGCGGTTAATTTGGGGGAAGTGAATTTTTTGAAGAATGATTGTTTACTCCAGACAGTGCTTGATAAACATTATTCAGTATTTAATGATGAATTGGGTTGCATGAAAAGGCCCATTCACATATGATGCAAAGCAATCCGTTGTGTGAATTGTGTAGCCCCGATCCGTTACAATCCGTTGTAGAGATATTGTGAACAGTTCATGCAGTTCTGCAGTGTTTGCGTTGTGAACGGACATGAATGGATATGAAATGCAAGAGTTGGAATGGATTCAACTTTGCGTAACTCTGACGTGGGTTTGTTCTGTCTGCCAATCAAAATCCTTTAGTAAATGCAGGTGTGCAAGGTGCTCTTTTTTTCTATAATGGAAGAAAAACTAATTGAAGCAGTAAGAACCTTCCCTTGCGTGGAAAGAAGTTTCCATGCAGGTAATTAAAAAAAGTGCAACCTGTGATCAGGCTTTGATAGATTATGATAACACAATTTTGATGATAATGGTATTTAAATAACAAATGATAATTATGCTGGAAGAATAGGCTAGAAGATTTTGCTACTGGCTAATCATCAAAAAAATAATAGTTTAATTTTTTTAATTATCTTTTATTTGTGATGCAGTGTTCATTAGTTCTTCGTGAGCTTCCTCACTCTGCAGTCTATATTTAAACTTTTTTCTTTAATTTTAGGTTGGAGAAGATGTCACCATTGAGGACTGCTTAAAGAGGTGGAGAAACATAAGGGGCAAATTTGTTAGTGAGGTGAAAAAACAAAGGGAAAATTAAAACTCTGGCCAAGAAGGTCCAGCTTATGTACCCTGCTGGCCACTTTTCCAACTTCTCAAATTTTTACTGGACACTATCAGGCACAGATCATAAGTACTAATTCCCTATGTTAAATGTTGATTTTAAATTCTTTTTTGGGCAGAACACATTCAAACTTCACCCCCAACACACTGACCCCAGTACCAGTGGAAACTAACTTAGAAACTCCTGCTGAAACAAATAAGGAGCCGGAATTGGAAGATATGTACTTGTAGTGTATTTACTTTTTTTAAGTTGAACCTGGGGACTATTACTTATTAAATTCTCTTTATTTGCATTTTGTGCTTAGTATGCTGTAATGTTTTTAAGTATTTCTATTTTAACTGTTGTACTAATTCTTAAAAATTATTATTGAATTTTTATTAGTTTCCTTGAGTAAACTGACAGATCTCCCTCTACTTCTGCTTCCCCAAAGTCGACTGTGTGTAGTTCAACCAATTCCCAAGGTCCAGGAATACCACCTCCCAAGAAAAAGTGTTTGTTGAAAGGAAGTGGAGGAGTTGAAGAGGCTATAATGTTGTCCCCTGAAGAGAGAAGGCGGAGGCACCAAAGGCAGTGGGAGAGAGACAAGTGGTGGTTAAGGATGAGGAGTACCACTAGGCTCTATAATTAGCAGCCACACTCCTCAGGCTTACGCCTCGCCAAAATGCACGTGTGAAACTAAATATAAGACAATTATTAGTAGAAACCAAATTCTCCGAACCAACCCTTTCTCCACCCCAACCAACCTATTATCCTACTCCACCCCAACCAACCTATTATCCTACTCCACCCCAACCAACCTATTATCCTACTCCACCCTCATCCCAATATTACCATGATGAACTTTAATTCAAAATCATTTTATTCATTAAGCCATTATATTGGTTACATTTAATATCAACAATGCTTTGAAGCATGTACATACGTAACAATACGCATAATGTTCATGTCCGTCTAACATGGCTATACTGCCATGACGCATCACCAGTGCTGTTGTTGAAGTAATTTTTAAATTTTCTCACACAGAAGCAGATGACCTTGAATACCTAAATGATATTTAAAAAGGTTGATTATTCTAATTCATTTATATTCCTATGAACATAACTAACATGTTGCTTCCAGTAAGTGTCGTGGACTCCATATCACTGGATCTGTCATTTTCACCTCTCCATGCTTCGTAAATGATGTTGCTGTCCCCATCCTCTCCATCAACAAAACCAGTGGGGCATTAAGATACAGACTCAGTGCTCCATAAGTAATTATGCAGAGCTATTGCAGCCTTGGAGTAGAAAATGACATTTTCGGAGTTGGAGATAATGGGTTGTCGATATATTTGCCATCTAACCACAGAAATATTGATATTGAGTTAACTCCATTTTAGCATATTAATACCCATACCTAGCTGCCAGAATCCTGAAGGTGTTTTCAACAATTCTTCTGGCCTGACTCAGCCTGTAGTTGAATATTGCTTGTGTTTCTGCGAAGTATATTTTGAGTGAGAGTACAAGATAAATTCCAAATATAAATGTACCTGGGAGGTTTCTTCCAGGGTAGGGCTGCATCATATTTTTTCTTAATGGAAATGCTTCATCTGCGACAAAAACAAATGGAAGATCTGCATCCGTGGTTCCAGGAAGAGGTTTAGGGCTGGGGATTGAGAGGGGGTCATTTTCTAGAGCCTGGCCAAAATCTGAATTTGAATGGACTCCTCCATCACTGTGACAGCCGGAATTGCCAATGTCTACAAGAGTGAATCTTTCCAAAAATAGTTCACTATAAACATTTTATCATTTGCCAGCTATCAATAGCAAACCTGTAGTTAGCATCACGTGCTGAAAAAAGAATGATGGAGTGTGTCCCCTTATAGTTATAAGAGGATGACCCAGCATGGACAGGAGCTTCTATAATTGTTTACCATCCATAGCCCCTATGTCAACAATCAAAGCAGAAAACACATGTAAAAATTAAAATTTTAATTGTAACTTGTATGTGTACCAATACAGTTTGGAAAATTCCACAGTTGATGAAAGTCCACAGCTGATGAAAGTCCACAGCTGATGAAAGTCCACAGCTGATGAAAGTCCACAGCTGATGAAAGTCCACAGCTGATGAAAGTCCACAGCTGATGAAAGTCCACAGCTGATGAAAGTCCACAGCTGATGAAAGTCCACAGCTGATGAAATTCCACAGCTGATGAAATTCCACAGCTGATAGGCAACCAATCAGAAGCACATGATGGTGCCTTGATATGTGTTTGCTGAAGGGCTCTCCAAATGGCTTGACAGGTCTCCTTGGGGATAGAGCACACTGTCAATCTACCCATCCTGGAGCTGAAGGATAGGGAGGCCAGAAATAAATAAATATAATGTTTAAAGGTGGAAGGTTGGGTTTAAATACCCTAGTTTCATATGGAGAGATTCTGAGGCAGCTTGAGGGAGTCCAGGTATAAAAAGGGTGGTGAGGCATGCACTTTGACCCTAGGGTGGGAAGATTCAAATCATCAGCAGGCTTGCCTTTCTGGTTCAGCTATTCTGCAGCCTCAATTCACACTGTGTGTGTGGTGAGTGTGTGTGTGAGTTTTGAGGATAGCAAAAAATTTATAAAAATTGATTGAAATCTACATTCTATAAGCTAAAAATAAACTAAATGATCATTCAGAGGATTATAGTTTATAATTTTTTTTATTTTTTTTTTAATTTTTTTATTTCTTTTTTTTTTTATGCGCTTATTTAGCATGATTCAAGCCTGTGTAATATATGGGATGGGAATGATGGAACTAAGCCATGTAATTCTACCAGACCTGTGGTCCAGAGATTGCTAATAAAAAATTTTACTAAAAAAACAATCCTTGTCACCAGTTTAGAGGTATTGTAATAATTTGTGGGTAGTTGGATTCTTGGTGAATTGGCTATATAAATTGGATGTAATTGGTATGAAACATAATATTGCTCTTATCTTTAGCATTAAGAGAAACTGAACCAGCAGATCCTTGTAAGCTTCCTGGAATGATTTGGTAGTCATGAATATTCCACCGAAGGACTGTTAAATATGTCCCTACCAGGATCATTACATGAATTCACAAAACTTCTACTTAGAATTCTCTCAGAACTTCTACCTCGTGACACATATAGGGCTTCCTCCGGTCCCTCCTCCTGCACTTATATCTACCCCTGTCTCCCAATTCTCGTACTATTACAAGCAACTGTTGCAACCAAAATTTTCAAGATCAGCTCAGGCCCGAAGCCAGGGGGGGGGGGGGGGGGAAGGGAAGGCATTTTTTTTTTTTTTTTTTTTTAATAATAATAATAATATTTCTCTCCGCCAGTACCCATGCGCACGCCACCAAAAGTCAGTCAGTCAGTCAGGGTCCTCCCACGTTCAGTTTTGGTGTGTATCATATCATTTGGAGATCTGCTTGACCGGCTACTGCAGTAGTGTCACTCAGGGTCCTTCCACGTTCAGTTTTAAAGAGTATCAGATTAACTGGAGCTCTGCGTGACCGTCTCCTGCTGTAGTATGTCACGGTGTAACTGTTAGTCAGCACCTCCTACCCTTTCCCTGAACCTCTCAACTCCCTTGTGTATTAGATGGGAGCTAGGTTTGCAGGGAGCAAGATGGCTGCTACCTGAAGTGGTGGTTTTCTCAGATATTTCAAGCTTGAGTGTTCACTTCCAATGCAGGGTGGCTCAAGCTTCAAAATATTGAGGGGGCTCAGTTTACCTAATATAAGCGGTACAACAATGCAAATACTTAATTTTTAAATGGGAGGGGGGGGGGGACATAAGCACTACCAAGAGTATTACATTGGAGGCAAGGCTTGCTGGGAGAAGAGGACAACTTCCAGAAGTGATGATCTTTCGAAGCACTTGAAGGCGCAATGTCCACTGTCCATTTCTATTGTCATTAGTGATGGTGTTGCTGATGTGAATCATGTACCTGTAATTAAGTACTATTGATGGTGGTTATGAAATCTTAGCTTGGGACCAGCTGCTAAATATTAGTTGTGCAAGTTTGAACCATCTTGGTGGTAGTGGTGACCCTTACAGTTTATCTAAAGAAGGTTAAGATATCATTTTTTTTTTTAGTTTTTTTTTATGCATAATATGCCCACTACTGAAGTAATTGGTGCAGTAAATTCTTTGGATAAAGATCAAATCTTAGATTTTTAAAACATTTTGTTTTTTCCAAAACTTTCCCTTTCCCCAAGGAGTATATTGTATAGCTGCTGCTTTCAGGTGAAATGGCTATAAAATATTCTTGGTTGGTATAATATAAGTTATTTATTAGATGGTAGGTTTTATATTTTCTTTAGTTTCTTTGTAGAAGATAGGAATAAGTATGGAATTCTTGTCAATAACATAGTAGATAGTCATTCCTCTACTCTGTACCACCTTAATGCAATGGCAGATTCAAGTACTTTTGTCCAATCTGTGAAAAATCCACAGCACAATGTAATGTAGTATGCATTAATTCTGCACTGGCTAAAGCTATTGAGGAAAATAGACACAATTCATTATTCTGCCCAGAGTGTATTTTATTTTGTGGACAGTAATAGGGAAGATGATGGACCTTGATATAATGATAACCAGGAGAGAAAAAATTGGCATTAAAGAAGGCATTCAATTGTCTAGCATAACTCTGTCATAAATGCTTGCCTTGAAAAACCAAAGCTAAAGAATACCACATACGCATCACCCCAGGTACAAAATGAAAATAATTAATTTAGGTAAGAACATAATTAAAATTATTTAGTTGATAAAATAAGAATTACAAATCTTTTTCTTTTTTTTTATAATGGTGTATGTAATAATTGTTGATAATAAAGAAGTAATTCATTTATGTGTGCAATTTGTACACCATAACATCAGAGAGGATTTTTTGCAATATGCCAAATTAACTAAAGTTACTGGCTAGGTGATAGCTACTTCTGTCCTCGAAGGCCGGTACCAATTAGATCTGGATATCAAATATGTTTGAGGACAGGGATATGATGAAGCATCCAATATGTCCTGTGAGTGGATTGGACTGCTAATTTACTGACAATCCTCTATTTATAAGATATAAAAAGCTATCTTCATCACAAATTTATTTCTGGCCTGGCAACACCTGGTGTATTCATCATGTTTACTGGGGTAAAGATCCTTTTAATTAATCATTAGTACATGTTGTATTGAAACAAAAACAAAAAAAAAAATTATAACTCTACATTTAGGTTGATATTTTATGAATACTAGTGAAAAACCCGCCCTAGCCCTAGTATGGGCGGTTATTCGACCCACATAGTCACAAAGTGTCTGCTTTGAAAACATTTTGTAGACTTTTTGAAACAAAAGTGAACATGTGATTATGTCAAACATTTTTTTTTTACTACCATTTTTAACAATTTTAGCCTTACACACTAAGAGGAAGAGGTGTGGCCAGATGGGACCCACCCCTTGCTATTCACAGAGTCAAGTTGTGTCTGTATGCCAAAGTTTTAGGCCTGTAGCTAAATTTTTTTTCCGGCAAAGTATTTTTCTTCCTTTCTTTTTTTTTTTAAGTATGGAAAAGGTGTGTGGCCACATAGACATGCTTAAAATATTCCCTGGTGACACTGATTGCAAATATATATGTGTTTGTGATCTAACTTCAATTGTTCAAGCATGAACCCGATGATGCACAGACAGACAGACAGACAGACAGACAGACAGACAGACAGACAGACAGACAGACAGACAGACAGACAGACAGACAGACAGACAGACAGACAACAGACAGACAGACAGACAATTCGGTCTTTATATTATGGATATTACATGTAGATCTATTGCAGCACATGATTTGTTCACATATCTATCTTTCTAGGTAATAAAAACATCATCATCACTCTGATTACTCAAAAGGTCCAGTTTAATACTGAGTTGCCTTTGCACTGCGACAGAACTCTTCTAGTAAATATTGAAGGTGTGTGTCCACTGTAGTATACATATATATATGTATATATTATATATATATATATATATATATATATATATATATATATATATACACACTTAAATTTATTACATTATGCAGGACTGTTTTACCATTATGCATGGCCATATTTTTTAACCATACTTGGTGAAATTTTTATGGTACTTCACAATAATACTTGAGAATGTGGGACACTTGAACATACCATGGAGCATATCATTAGAAAGCATTTGAACTAAGTTTTCATTTGCAATAAGATTAAGGGTAGGGGTGAGTGACAACAAAGTGATGGCACATTATATATCTCATGAATAATTAATGATAATTGGGTTACTAA
Organism: Lycopodina hypogea; assembly: GCA_963969325.1. Taxonomy (NCBI): domain Eukaryota; kingdom Metazoa; phylum Porifera; class Demospongiae; order Poecilosclerida; family Cladorhizidae; genus Lycopodina; species Lycopodina hypogea. Next base: position 8,595,269 of record OZ017790.1, read on the forward strand.
CCTCCCTTCCCCTTCCCCAAAAAAAAACCCCCCTTTCAAAAATCCTGGCTACGGGCCTGCATCTGTCGTTCCTGTTGTGGCAACAACATTGGAATATAACTCAGTAATCAACAAAAAAAAAAGCATTATTGGTAGAAGCCTATATGGCTGTTTGTGTTGTGTTTGTGAGTGTGTTGTGTGTGTGAGAATGTGTGTGTGTGTGTGTGATGGATCTATCCCTCTCTTATCAAAGTACAATAATTCATAAGTATTTTCAATACCCACTACTTCAATGACATGATTAACACTACCTTTTAGAGTGCTTGTGCGTGCGTGTGTGCATGCGTGCGTGTGTGTGTGTGTGCGTACATGAGTGTGTGTGTTAGGCCCATCCCTCACTCATCAAAGTGTCATAATTCAATGGTATTTTCAACAGTCATTACCTCAATTATATGATTGAAATTACCTTTGTAGTCTGTATTTGATATATATATATGATATTAACACATCAACACACACAATCAATACATAACATTCAAGACGTTTGTTTGACACCTGCAACCTCAAAAGAAAAATAAGTTAATTCCATTAAATTGTCACATAATAAATACCAATTTGTACCACATTGTTCAACCTGATCTTGCTCAGATATCTGCGTACATTCCTGCTGTGAGAATAACCCTTGAAGATTACTCAGAAAACCAAAAAAAAAAAACACATTATTGATAGATGCCTATATGGCTGAGTGTGTTGTGTGTGTGTGTGTGTGTGTGTGTTGTGTGTGAGTTTTGTGTGTGAGTTTGAGTGTGAGAGTGTGTGTGCATGCGTGCATATGTGACAGACCTTTCCATCTCTTATCAAAGTGACATAATCTGAAAGTACTATCATCGTACATAACATTCAAGAGGCTTCTTGGACACCCACTATTTCAACAAAAAAAAACACGAAATGATATCATTATAATCTAACACACCAAATTTCAATTTGTACAACATTTTTTAATATGAACATGCTCAGATATCTGCCTGTCATTCCAGTTGTGACTAAATCTATTGGAGATTACAAAAAGCAAACAAACCAATATTGTGGATTGAAGCCTACATGGCTGTGTGTATCTGCTTTTGCATACTCATGTGTGTATGTATTAGTGCTTGTGTGCATGTGTATGTTTAAGGAAAGAACCAGATTTATAAAACTTGATTGAAGCCTACAAACTGAAAGCAAGGAAAAAAACCAACTGATCATTCAGAGGACTATAGTTTATGAAGAAAAAAATTTTTTTTTTGATTTTATCTACTTACTTAGTAAGATTCACGCCTCCATAATAAACGGGATGGAATGAGGGAACTGAGCAATGTAATTCTATTAGATCTGTTGTATAGAGATTGCTAATAAAAATTTTATTTAAAAAAAAAAAATAAAAAAAAAAAAAAAAAAAAAAAAAAAAAAAATCCTTGTCACCAGTTTAGAGGCATTGTAATAATTTATGGGTAAATGGATTCCTGGTCAATTGGCTATGTGAATGGGATGTAGATTGTATGAAACAATATTGCTCCTATCTTTAGCATTGAGAGAAACTCAACCAGTAAGCCTTGTATGCTGTAGTATGGATCAGAAGAACAATTTTGTAAGGTTTCATGTTGACTAAATATTTCTCATTAAAATAATTTAGTTAGCACTAACTGAAGAAGATTGAAGACAATAATCTTTTAATGCTTCTATTGATAAAATATTTAATAATGAAATATTTAGTGTAACTGTATAGCCCTAACCTAAGAAGATATCATAAGGGAAAAAATATTTTAAAGCTTCAATTTATTAAATACTGGCAGGCATACCCACGCCTGGGCCAATGACAATATAAAACTTGATTGAAACTACTCAGACAGTATTTCTAAACCTTGTAGTCAAGCTAGGGCTGCCAATTTTCATATCTCTAGGTCCAACTGTTTGGCAGGCCTTTAGTCACATACTTACATACCTCCGTTTATATATATATATATATATATATACATACATATATTTCATAATAATATATTAGTTAGCTGTAATTCAAGATGGTTACATAAGGGGGGAAAGCGATACAGCTTCAGTTTATTAAATATTTCATAATTATTGTATTAATTAACAGCAACTGAAGTTGGTTTTGATGACAATGAAATATGCATGTTGTAAATCAGAGAATTCCCATGTGCATTAGTAAACTTGCCACTACATATTGAGACTCTAAATTCAGAATGACATAATATTGCAGCCTGCAAACAAGAGTTGAATCTATATAATCAACTTTGTTTAAAAAAATATATATTAGAGTTTACATCAAGATTATGGTAAGCAATACTGCAGTAGGAGCTTGCCTGCTCAGTATAGCATTTATCTTGACTGATGCTAGTCACTTCAGAGGTGCTACCTTCTAATAGAGACCCCTTGGAGGAAACATGGTTAATACTGATGTTCTTTTCTTTTTGTCATGATTTATTCTAGCAATAGTCCTACGTTTATTTATGATATACCTTCTGATAACATTTTATATTTGAACTTTGTCATATCATGAGTTATACATCATATGCATCTAGTGTATTTTAAATCTAATATCAAATAAAAATAATGTTCCCAACCTTTTCCATACTTTAATTTCAAGACTAACTTATTAAACCATGTAAAGAGATGAAGTTATCAAGTATTAATTATTGTTTTAAAATATTTTCTTTTCCTGCACCACAGATCGAAGTAACTCATTGTATAGCATGGAGACGGTCATTTAGTGGTGATTATATTAATTGTAACCCTGAAGCAGGAACATTACTCAATGGGGGTGATCTTGATTGCATACAAGGATGTGTTGGTTCTTTTACCCCAACATCCTTTAGATGCACTGATTTTAGCGTGTCAGAAGACTAGGTGTCTGGAATTGGAATTAATACTTTCCCTCTACCAGATGGCACAGATACTTTTGAGGCATCATAAGACATAATTGAAAAGAGTTTTTGTTTAATAGGTTTCACCAAATATTCTTATAGTGTTGAGATAATAAAAATAATGGTGATAAAAATGTGATTTCAATTATTTGTCATACCATTATGAAGATTGATGGGTTATTGGTCGTGTGGTAATTTGCTGGAAGATGAAGGAACATTTACAGTGGTAGCAGATATCATGTACATTTTTTTCAAATTGATTACATATTTATTATATCAGCATAATTATTATTCTATAGAAACTTTTTTTACCCCATTCTAGACCAGCAATGTGTCTTAGTGAAATGAAATCCTTTATTTACAACTAGCAGAGGTACCCAGCATTGCCAATTTTTGTAAGTAACCAGCACTTTTAGCCAACAGTTGTGAAGCGCTACTAAATATTTTTAGTTAAGGAAACAATTAGCTACAATTTAAAGAATAATGGTAATGAAAATTTACACTACTTTTTTTTTACTTTTTTTTTTTTTATTAATTTAAAAAAAAAAGAAAAGATATTTACCTTTCGCTGCCCTAAAGCCCTGTCTACACTACAAACTGGTTTGCCCCACTCTCCAGCTGCACCTGGTTCCAAAATTTTTCTTTCATCCACACTAGCATAGTTCTGAACCCACTCTACATCACCAGCTTAGAATGAATATTTGCCTGGGTTGATTAATTGGTTTTCCTCTACCTTTCATTCTCTCCTGTGCTACTTTGTTCTGTCTTTTTCCAGCTACCAATGTCATCTAAAAAATGAAGGATAGAAAGGAGGGAGAGAGCTGTTGTAGCTAAACTGTTAATAGAGAACATCAACAATGAAGCTAAGGAATGTTAAATAAATCTGAGCCAATTAAAGCCTATCCTTCTGAAGGTTTCAGGTGAAACCTGGTGGGACCCATTTGGATGAAACCGGATGTAGTGTGGATGACTAGAACCCCTTCCAAACAGAGGTGAAACCTGTTTTAGTGTGCAGTATGAACAGGGCCTAAGTCACCTGCAGTGGCTACACACCCAAAACTAACAGCACTAAACTATGTGATAATTCTGACTTAAAAATTAAGACAATTAGAGTTGGAAAAATAATGGCAAATAAAATTCAACCTAGGAAAGGAACTCTTCCACCAAGTACCCAAAAAAGTATTTATTTTTTTTCAATGCCAACAGCTGTAAATAGAATCGAAAGCCTATGGTACCTGGTTGCTTTGCTGTTTTGTTTAGCACTAAGTCGCCCTCACCTAAAGATATTTATAAGCAGAAGGCCAATGGAGACTCGAATGTCATTGACTGTAATGTTAGTATTATGAGTGCCATAGTATGTGTGCTGCTTGAACAGTAATTTTTTTCTAGATACAGGCCTGGTAAACATTATTCATCATTGACAGTATATAGATTATTTGAATCAACAACATTTTATTTCATCAACTCCTGTATACCAATGTATATCTCAGGTACAATGGATTTGCCTGGATTAGTTCTCTTTTTATTGGAGCTGATGGAGATTGGGATCTGAGGGTCAGAGGAAGTGTAGCAGTGAGGTCTGATGGTACCATTAACTCCTCTCCAGTGACTTCATCCACCCCAATAATTCGACTCCAATATGGCTGCAGCCATATGATAAGGATTCCAGGTATGTTTATGGTTTACCTTTGTGCAACTAATTTGTTTAGCTTACCCAACCTATTCTAACTAGTGTAATCAAACAAAAAATGAGGAAGAAGAAACGAAGTCAAATACATTATATTTCTTACATGCCATTAAATTATGGGTGTCATACAATTAGTTTGCCTTCATGTCTCTCTGTATGTGTAACTCCTCCCAAACTGCTGGAGGGATCTTCACTAAACTTTCAGGGATTAATTAGGGCACCTTACTGTACATCCTGGCAAAAATTTGGTTATTATCTGTTTTTTTTGGGTGTGGTTTTGTCAATGAATGTTGTTTTATAACATGGAATTCCTAAACTATACCTGACATTTGGCATGTTTATTAATTGAATTTTTTTGGTTTGATTAATGAGTTTAACGTCAATAATTACTGCATGTTACATGAAGCAATGTTTATAACTGCAGGTGGCCGACTTACAAACCGGCCATAGGGAGGGTTTTCTGCTAGTATATATATATATGTATATATTATATATATATATATATATATATATATTTCCTGGTCAATGTCAACATCAAACATTATAGAAACCACTAAAATTTAGCTAAAACAACTTCCGATGTGTATGGCTAATAAAAAACCCACACATATTGCCACACCCACATGTAGTTAATAATGCTCACACAATTACTTGGACTCGGTATGCCAAATTTTAGCATGATTCATCCATAAATGAGAATTTGGCAGGCATAATGATGTCCTATGGGTGTGGCCAGGACCAAGCTATACCCAGTGACACACACATCTGTGATCAGTAATGCTCACCCAGCTTCTTGGAAGTCTCATTCCAAATTTCATTCTGGTTGGTCGTTTCATTAATTTTGAATAGCCAAAACAACTTCCAGTGTCTTTAGCTATGGCCAGACCACACCCATATTTGGTTAATAATGCTCTCCTTGGTACTTGGAGACCACACGCCAAAATTTTGCTTGATTTGTCTCTGATTAAGGTATAAGTGTTTTTGCTGGAATACCATTTTTGGCATTAATAGGCTTACACATGGAAAGGAAGAGGTGTGGCAACGTGGGACCCAGCCCATGTTACTCCCAGAGTGAAGTTATTCATACATACCAAATTTTAGATTTGTAGCTCCAATGGTTTTTCTGGCAAAAATACCATTTTTTGGCTTTTCTTGTTGCTATGATAACCATTTTCCATTTTTTTTTAGCCCATGTTTTTAATTTGGGTCAAAACCTATCATCATGACAAGTTTCAGTAAAATCCAACTACAGGTTTGGCCAAAATGATGGTACAGACAGACAGACAGACAGACAGACAGACAGACAGACAGACAGACAGACAGACAGACAGACAGACAGACAGACAGACAGACAGACAGACAGACAGACAGACAGACATCTCCTTTTATATATATATATCTATATATATATATAGGAGATATAATGAATTTAGTTTGATGCGTCAGTATTCAATATATATGCCTCCTTTTTGCCATAAACCATCTCTGGAGACCACATATTAGTATACTCAACTGTCAATTTCTCTCCTTTTAGAATATACTATGCCAATGCCTCCTCCTTGATTGATTCTAAGATTTCATACATACTGTAAATGATCGATTGATGGCCTTTGGGTGAACTTTACAACTCCTCTACGTTACCATAAATCATATATTCTGTATGTACATGATTATGTATTGTGGACTATCTGCATTCAAGATCGTCTATTCATGGCCATCTCTTCAGCGCTATCATATTTTAGCCAATTCCCATACAGTAGCTAATCTTTAAAACAACTTGAAATCAATCTGGTCTTAAAGATACAATTTTAAACACTATGAGATAAAATTTTGCTCTGCTCTCCTTTATATTGTGAAAAATTACTTTTAGAATTAACAGTAGTCAATCCAAACAGACATAAATTTGAAGATATTGAGCAGCTCTTCCTTTCTCTTCTCTTAATTCACTTTGAATTTCTCTTCATAGCTAGTGGCTTAAAATGAATCAATAAATAAAAAATGTATGTTTGATGTTTAACTTAATTTGGTTAATATAAGGGGGAAATGTTTCATAAACAGCAACATTTCTATAACTAGTTACTATATTGTGACATTGATGATTGTCTAATAGTGTGGTGTTATAAATCAATCTCGCTGTATCAAGAAATGACAATTATCTATAGATTAAGATAATTTTAGGAAGGGGTGGTGGGTAATTGAAACAGATTTGAGATGGTGATGGCTTGGGGTAATTAGTATGGGAGAGAAATAACCTTGATAAATGGGCACAATAATGGTTGCCATAAAGACGAGGAAATAGTGAAATTTAAGAAACTGGAGTGTTTGGAAGGGAGAAAGGAGTGGAAGGCTAAATAGATATAGGAACATTTTTGATTTTTGAGGAAAGTAAGATTTTCAACCTTATAGTTCTCAACTTTATATTTGTCAGCTTCAAGTTCTTGGTTTGCATGAACTACATAATTCATTCACTGGAAAAATAATGACAAAACAAGTGATGTGTGAAATATCTGTTAAGCCTCGAAAACACCAGCAATAAATTTCACTGCTTGAAAGAACAACCATACCATTTATAAACTCATGGCTACAGCCCTGCATTGTACACAGTATTTGCCACAAAATGGTGTATAATATGCATAATCACACCCAGTTTTGGTGGTAAAGGTCATCTGGCATTCTGATCATTTGACAAACAAAGAGAAAGTGAACTGGAAAAATGTATATTGGCCTTCCAAGATGCGTGTGTATGTGTGTGTGTGTGTGTGTGTGTGTGTGTGTGTGTGTGTGTGTGTGTGTGTGTGTGTGTGTGTGTGTGTGTGTGTGTGTGTGTGTGTGTGTGTGTGTGTGTGTGTGTGTGATAGGTCCATCCCTCACTCATCAAAGTACCATAATTCAATACTATTTTCAACACTCATTACCTCAATTATATTATTAAAACAACCTTTGTAGTCTGTATTTGTTATATATATGATATTGACACACCAACACACATGTCATACATAACATTAAAGGTGTTTCTTCGACATCTGCTACCTCAACAGAAAAATAAGTTAATTCCATTAAATTTTCACACAATTAATACCAATCTGTACCACATTGTTTAACCTGATCTTGCTCACATATCTGCCTATCATTCCTGCTATGACAGATGATATATTCCAGTGTTGTGTTGCGCAACAAATTCCAATTTGTACAACATCATTTAACCTGATCTTGCTCAGATATCTGCCTATCATTCCTGCTGTGACAACAACCATTGAAGATAACTCAGGAAACCAAAAAAAAAAAAAAAATTACTGATAGAAGCCTATATGGCTGTGTGTTGTGTGTGTGTTGTGTGGGATTGTGAGTGTGAGAGTGTGTGTGTGTGTGCATGCATGCATGTGTACAGACCTTTCCCTTTCTTATCAAAGTGTCATAATTAAAAAGTATTATCAACACCCATTACCTCAATGACTTGATTAACATTACCTTGTAGTCAGTATTTGATATGTTAATCTTAACAGATAACCACAAAACACATCGTATATAACATTCAAGATGCTTCTTGGACACCATCCATTACAACACAAAAAAGGAAACGATATCATTAAATTCTAACACAACCAATTTCAATCTATACAACATTTTTTAAATCTGAGCATGCTCATATATCTACCTGTTATTCCAGTTGGGACAAAAACCATTGGAGAATACAATAAAAAAATTAAAAAAACCAACATCATGGATGGAAGCCTACATGGCTGTGTATGTGAGTGTGCTTGTGAATGCATGTGTGTGTACATATGAGTGAGTGTAGGCATGTGTGTGTTTGAGGAAAGCAACAGATTTATTCAATTTGATTGATGTGTACAATCTGAAAGCGAAGAAAAAACCAACCGATCATTTAGAGGACTATAGTTTATAAAAATAAAAAATAAAAAAAATAAAATAAAAAAAAAATAATAAAAAAATAAATAAATAAATAAAAAAAAAAAAAAATTTTTTTTTTTTTTTTTTTTTTTTTTTTTCTAATTTTATGTACTTACTTAGCAAGATTCATTCCTATGTAATATATAGGATGGGAATGAGGGAACTGAGCAATGCAATTCTACTAGATCTGTGGTCCAGAGATTGCTAATGAAAGTTTTATTAAAAAATAATAATAATAAAAAAAAATCCTTGCTACCAGTTTTGAGGCATTGTAATAATTTATGGTTAGTTGGATTCATGGTCAAATAGCTAGATGAATGGGATTAGATAGTATGAAACATGTTATTGCTCTTATCTTTAGCAGTGAGAGAAACTCAACCAGCAGAGCCTTGTATGCTGTAGTATGGATCAGAGAAACAATTCAGGCATGGGTGCAGTCTGCACCACATCCTGCCAAATAGAACTGTATAATTTAATAGTTTTGTAATACACTACTATCATGTTTCCTACCAGGATCAGGTGTTGCTATTTATGGTATTAACACTTTCATGGTATGGTGTGGAATTCAAGGATATTTCACCCAAGGGGTGTTAAAATATGGCATTATCGGAATCACTACATGAATTCACAGAGTGTGTGTGCATGCGTGCATATGTGACAGACCTTTCCATCTCTTATCAAAGTGACATAATCCGAAAGTACTATCATCGTACATAACATTCAAGAGGCTTCTTGGACACCCACTATTTCAACAACAAAAAAAACGAAATGATATCATTATAATCTAACACACCAAATTTCAATTTGTACAACATTTTTTAATATGAACATGCTCAGATATCTGCCTGTCATTCCAGTTGTGACTAAATCTATTGGAGATTACAAAAAGCAAACAAACCAATATTGTGGATTGAAGCCTACATGGCTGTGTGTATCTGCTTTTGCATACTCATGTGTGTATGTATTAGTGCTTGTGTGCATGTGTATGTTTAAGGAAAGAACCAGATTTATAAAACTTGATTGAAGCCTACAAACTGAAAGCAAGGAAAAAAACCAACTGATCATTCAGAGGACTATAGTTTATGAAAAAAAAAATTTTTTTTTTGATTTTATCTACTTACTTAGTAAGATTCACGCCTCCATAATAAACGGGATGGAATGAGGGAACTGAGCAATGTAATTCTATTAGATCTGTTGTATAGAGATTGCTAATAAAAATTTTATTTAAAAAAAAAAATAAAAAAATAAAAAAAAAAAAAAAAAAAAAAATCCTTGTCACCAGTTTAGAGGCATTGTAATAATTTATGGGTAAATGGATTCCTGGTCAATTGGCTATGTGAATGGGATGTAGATTGTATGAAACAATATTACTCCTATCTTTAGCATTGAGAGAAACTCAACCAGTAAGCCTTGTATGCTGTAGTATGGATCAGAAGAACAATTTTGTAAGGTTTCATGTTGACTAAATATTTCTCATTAAAATAATTTAGTTAGCACTAACTGAAGAAGATTGAAGACAATAATCTTTTAATGCTTCTATTGATAAAATATTTAATAATGAAATATTTAGTGTAACTGTATAGCCCTAACCTAAGAAGATATCATAAGGGAAAAAAATATTTTAAAGCTTCAATTTATTAAATACTGGCAGGCATACCCACGCCTGGGCCAATGACAATATAAAACTTGATTGAAACTACTCAGACAGTATTTCTAAACCTTGTAGTCAAGCTAGGGCTGCCAATTTTCATATCTCTAGGTCCAACTGTTTGGCAGGCCTTTAGTCACATACTTACATACCTCCGTTTATATATATATATATATATATATATATACATACATATATTTCATAATAATATATTAGTTAGCTGTAATTCAAGATGGTTACATAAGGGGGGAAAGCGATACAGCTTCAGTTTATTAAATATTTCATAATTATTGTATTAATTAACAGCAACTGAAGTTGGTTTTGATGACAATGAAATATGCATGACATGGTAATGAAATATGCATGTTGTAAATCAGAGAATTCACATGCGCATTAGTAAACTTGCCACTACATATTGAGACTCTAAATTCAGAATGGCATAATATTGCAGCCTGCAGACAAGATTTGAATCTATATAATCAAGTTTGTTTAAAAAAATATATATTAGAGTTTACATCAAGATTATGGTGAGCAATACTGCAGTAGGAGCTTGCCTGCTCAGTATGGCATTTATCTTGACTGATGCTAGTCACTTCAGAGGTGCTACTTTCCAATGGAGACCTCTTGGAGGAAACATGGTTAATACTGATGTTCATTTCTTTTTGTCATGATTTATTCTAGCAATAGTCCTACGTTAATTTATGATATACCTTCTGATAACATTTTATATTTGAACTTTGTCATATCATGAGTTATACATCATATGCATCTAGTGTATTTTAAATCTAATATCAAATAAAAATAATTTTCCCAACCTTTTCCATACTTTAATTTCAAGACTAACTTATTAAACAATGTGAAGAGATGAAGTTATCAGGTATTAATTATTGTTTTAAAATATTTTCTTTTCCTGCACCACAGATCGAAGTAACTCATCGTATAGCATGGAGACGGACATTTAGTGATGATTATATTAATTGTAACCCTGAAGCAGGAACATTACTCAATGGGGATGATCTTGATTGCATACAAGGATGTGTTGGTTCTTTTACCCCAACATCCTTTAGATGCACTGATTTTAGCGTGTCAGAAGACTGGGTGTCTGGAATTGGAATAAATACTTTCCCTCTACCAGATGGCACAGATACTTTTGAGGCATCGTAAGACATAATTGAAAAGAGTTTTTGTTTAATAGATTTCACCAAATATTCTTATAGTGTTGAGATAATAAAAATAATGGTGATAAAAATGTGATTTCAATTATTTGTCATACCATTATGAAGATTGATGGGTTATTGGTCGTGTGGTAATTTGCTGGAAGATGAAAGAACATTTACAGTGGTAGCAGATGTCATGTACATTTTTCAAATTGATTACATATTTATTATATCAGCATAATTATTATTCTATAGAAACTTTTTTTCCCCCCATTCCAGGCCAGCAATGTGTCTTTGTGAAATGAAATCCTTTATTTACAACTAGCAGAGGTACCCAGCATTGCCTGGTTAAATAGAAAAAAATATATATTGAATTTTCGTAAGTAACCAGCACTTTTAGCCAACAGTTGTGAAGCGCTACTAAATATTTTTAGTTAAGGAAACAATTAGCTACAATTTATAGAATAATGGTAATGAAAATTTACACTATTTTTTTTTTTTTTTTTTTTTTTTTATTTATTTCTTTTTTTTATTAATTAAAAAAAAAAAAAGAAAAGATATTTACCTTTCACTGCCCTAAAGCCCTCTCTACACTACAAACTGGTTTGCCCCACTCTCCAGCTGCACCTGGTTCCAAAATTTTTCTTTCATCCACACTAGCATAGTTCTGAACCCACTCTACATCACCAGCTTAGAATGAATATTTGCCTGGGTTGATTAATTGGTTTTCCTCTACCTTTCATTCTCTCCTGTGCTACTTTGTTCTGTCTTTTTCCAGCTACCAATGTCATCTAAAAAATGAAGGATAGAAAGGAGGGAGAGAGCTGTTGTAGCTAAACTGTTAATAGAGAACATCAACAATGAAGCTAAGGAATGTTAAATAAATCTGAGCCAATTAAAGCCTATCCTTCTGAAGGTTTCAGGTGAAACCTGGTGGGACCCATTTGGATGAAACCGGATGTAGTGTGGATGGCTAGAACCACTTCCAAACAGAGGTGAAACCTGTTTTAGTGTGCAGTATAAACAGGGCCTAAGTCACCTGCAGTGGCTACACACCCAAAACTAACAGCACTAAACTATGTGATAATTCCGACTTAAAATTAAGACAATTAGAGTTGGAAAAATAATGGCAAATAAAATTCAACCTAGGAAAGGAACTCTGTCACCAAGTACCCAAAAAAGTATTTTTTTTCAATGCCAACAGCTGTAAATAGAATCGAAAGCCTATGGTACCTGGTTGCTTTGCTGTTTTTGTTTAGTACTAAGTTGCCCTCACCTAAAGATATTTATGAGCAGAAGGCCAATGGAGACTCTAATGTCATTGACTGTAATGTTAGTATTATGAGTGCCATAGTATGTGTGCTGCTTATTGTTGGTTATTTTATAAAAATTTAATTGTTTGTAAAAATATTTAATTCAATCTTCAGATGTTTTGGCCAAAGTGCCCTTTTTTTGACAAACTGCCCTAACAGTAATTTTTTTCTAGATACAGGCCTGGTAAACATTATTTATCATTGACAGTATATAGATTATTTGAATCAACAACATTTTATTTCATCAACTCCTGTATACCAATGTATATCTCAGGTACAATGGATTTGCCTGGATTAGTTCTCTTTTTATTGGAGCTGATGGAGATTGGGATCTGAGGGTCAGAGGAAGTATAGCAGTGAGATCTGATGGTATTATAAACTCCTCTCCAGTGACTTCATCCACCCCAATAATTCGACTCCAATATGGCTGCAGCCATATGATAAGGATTCCAGGTATGTTTATGGTTTACCTTTGTGCAACTAATTTGTTTAGCTTACCCAACCTATTCTAACTATAGTGAATCAAACAAAAAATGAGGAAGAAGAAACGAAGTTAAATACATTATATTTCTTACATGCCATTAAATTATGGGTGTCATACAATTAGTTTGCCTTCATGTCTCTCTGTATGTGTAACTCCTCCCAAACTGCTGGAGGGATCTTCACTAAACTTTCAGGGATTAATTAGGGCACCTTACTGTACATCCTGGCAAAAATTTGGTTCATATCTGCTTTTTATGGGTGTGGTTTTGTCAATAAATGTTGTTTGATAATATGGAATTCCTAAACTATACCTGACATTTGGCATGTTTATTAATTGTATTTTTTTTTGTTTGATTAATGAGTTTAACGTCAATAATTAGTGCATGTTACATGAAGCAATGTTTATAACTGCAGGTGGCCGACTTACAAACCGGCCATAGGGAGGGTTTTCTGCTAGTATATATATATATATATATATATATATATATATATATATATATATATTATATATATATATATTTCCTGGTCAATGTCAACATCAAACATTATAGAAACCACTCAAATTTTGGCCTGGTTGTCCTTTAAGTTAGCATTGGGTAGCTAAAACAACTTTCAGTGTGTGTGGCTAATAGAAAACCCACACACATTGCCACACCCACATGTAGTTAATAAAGCTCACACAATTACTTGGACTCGGTATGCCAAATTTTAGCATGATTCATCCATAAATGAGAATTTGGCAGGCATAATGATGTCCTATTGGTGTGGCCAGGACCAAGCTATATCCAGTGACACACACATGTGATCAGTAATGCTCACCCAGCTTCTTGGAAGTCTCATTCCAAATTTCATTCTGGTTGGTCGTTTCATTAATTTTGAATAGCCAAAACAACTTCCAGTGTCTTTGGCTATGGCCAGACCACACCCATATTTGGTTAATAATGCTCTCCTTGGTACTTGGAGACCACAAGCCAAAATTTTGCTTGATTTGTCTCTGATTAAGGTATAAGTGTTTTTGCTGGAATGCCATTTTTGGCATTAATAGGCTTACACATGGAAAGGAAGAGGTGTGGCAACGTGGGACCAAGCCCATGTTACTCCCAGAGTTAAGTTATTCATACATACCAAATTTTAGATTTGTAGCTCCAAGTGTTTTCTGGCAAAAATACCATTTTTTGGCTTTTTCTTGTTACTATGATAACCATTTTCCAAATTTTTTAGCCCATGTTTTAATTTGGGTCAAAACCTATCATCATGACAAGTTTCAGTAAAATCCAACTACAGGTTTGGCCAAAATGATGGTACAGACAGACAGACAGACAGACAGACAGACAGACAGACAGACAGACAGACAGACAGACAGACAGACAGACAGACAGACAGACAGACAGACAGACAGACAGAGAGAGAGAGAGGCAGGCAGGCAGGCAGGCAGGCAGGCAGGCAGGCAGGCAGGCAGGCAGGCAGGCAGGCAGGCAGGCAGGCAGGCAGACAAACAGACAGACAGACAGACAGACAGACAGACAGACAGACAGACAGACAGACAGACAGACAGACAGACAGACAGACAGACAGACAGAGAGACAGACAGAATTATTAATTATAGCTCCTAATTATGGATTAATTGCAATATTTTAAGTTGAACTATTTTGCAACAAAGTACACAAGATTTTATTAAAAATTAGTGTGTACTTTGTTGGTTGGTTGGTTGGCTTGGTTGTTAGTTGTTTTTTTTTGTTTTTGTTTTTGTTTTTTTTTTGCTTATCTGCTCACAGACATTTGGACCTACTGGGCTCTAAAAGAAGAAAAGAAAAAGTGTTTAGTCTTAGTTTTACTAATCTCACTTACAGCTTGTTTACATGTCTATGACATTGCATCATTCAAAATGCAGCTTCTGGTTACCCTGCATAAAATTAAGATTCCCCACCTGCATAGATTATTTAAAAAAAAAAAAAAAAAAAACCTAAAGGCAGTGTTTTACTTTACACTTCACTAAAACTGGACAAAAACCATCCTTGGTCAACCCCTATTAACCTCTAAGAACTTGAGCTCTGTAGGCCCAAGGGTCTGGGACGATATATGGAAATGATAAAGAATCAAACAGATTGATATTTATGGCGAGAACAGTTAACTGATCTACTTAGTGCATATTTACACTATTTTTTTTTTGTAGTACCAACAATGCAGCTTGATGGTACCCATGCATGAAATTGAATCCCCCTCCCCTCAAAGAAAATTTAGAAAATATAAGGGGAAAAGCTTTAAAGCATCCTTGAGTGACAACCATCACCCCCTGAAAATTTTAGTCCTGTAGGCCCAACTGACTGGAACAACATATCTAATTGACTAACAAATAAACAAATGTGCACACACACACAACACACACACACACACACACACACACACACACACACACACACACACACACACACACACACACACAAACACACACACACACACACACACACACAAACACACATACAGATAGAGAAATATAATAAGATATGTGGCTACTATCCTAAAAAAGTAATTATTAAATTGCAAACCTAATTATGGATTGAGTGTTCATTTAGAATTGTTTACCTTTAAAAAAAATACATTCTCTACCAGAAAGACAAAAATAAATTCATGACTTGCAGCCCTAATAAGTTTGCCAGACCCTTTACCAAAAGCTGCCATGGGATGGTAAATGGTCTTGATATTAGAATATTGTATTTAGGTAAACTCAAGTATTGAACCATAGATCAAAGAAATACAAGAACGTTATATTTTCATGATTAAAAAATTCCTTATAATTTTCAATATTTGTGATAAATGAACTTAACAATATTATGTGATGTACTGGATGTAGGTATGATAAATATGGAAAAGCTAATTTCAGGCAATCATATGATTGTTACTAACCAGTAGTAATGAATGAAAATGCTTAGTGTTATATTTTCTGTTCTTGTTGCAGTTCAAGATGCCGATGGAGATACTATTCGATGTAGATATGCAAATTCTTTGCAAAATGAGTGTGCAGATATTTGTAATGGATTTCCTAATGCTGTACTTGATGAAGTGAGTGAAACAATACAAGTATGATGTTATTATAACTTTAGCCAAATTGATTGGGTTAGTTCAATAAATACAAATAAAAATTAATGTTTAAAAAATTTATATTTTAATAAAAATTTAGGAGTTTAGAAGTTCTTGAACAAAAAATCTCCAATTATTATAATTCTGTCGTGTCTTCATCCTTAACAGCATAAAGATAGGGGCAATTAAACTCAGTACATATATATATACATATATAAAACTGACTTAATTTGGCTTGCTTCTGCATGATATGGATCCTTTTGTGAGCTTCAGAAACTCAAAACAATGGGGGATAAGGGGAATCCAGCTAGTGAATGCACACATAAACAAACAAACATAACAATGTAATAACAAAGTGTTCATCTCTGAAGAGTCCTCGAAAATAGACATGGCCAGTTGATAAGTTAATCTACAGCAGTCGAAGTCATCCACACAAGTCTACAATCATTATGCTGCAATTGACAATTACTCCATCAGTATGACTATTTGTAGGGACTCTATCTCCTCTTAAGCCAATGGATCCATCATCCTCAATTTTTTCATTGGGACAGGTAATAATAATTATTATTGACCCATTTGTTGACATGAGTGTAACTGTCTAGGAGCCACTTTGTTATTGTGTGCCATCATTATAAGGACACAAGAAAACCACAAGAAGAACAGCAAGCCATATGTTAGCTATTTGATTGCCAACCAGTTTTTCCTTAATCTTTGCCCTTCTTTTTCCAGGTGGAAGGTCCACATTGATCATTGCTTGAGGCTAGTGGGTTCAGTCTTATTTTGGTTGTATATAAGAGTAGGGGTAGTAGGGAATTGCAGCAGAACTATCTTAGGGCTAACAATGAATGAAACTTCAAAGAAAAATATTTTCATTGATGAATAATCATCAGTAAAGTTGCCATGTTTGAGGTGACTGTGGTGTCATAGAAACCATTAAAAAGTTATTTTTTATTACACAATCTTCATAATACAGAGCTGTACAGATACTCTTCCAATTTAATGAGTCACTTTGCTTAAGGTAACTCTTAATTGATGTTAAACAATCTTTAAATAGTAATTGTTTATTTATATTTAACTGTTGTAGTATTATGGTGTCAATTCAAAATCTAGTTCAGCTTTATAAAACATGCGTAATATAATCTCTATTATAATAGTTCTCACTCACAATATACGTTTAGTCCTCCCATATTTACACTTTGCACAATATTTAATTAGAATAGATCAAACTTTCAAATTTTCACGAGACACAATCATTAAGAGCTATAAAAGGCACATAAACAACTGGAAAAAAAAACAAAAACAAATGTAGGAGTAATAACACCCTTCTACCCCGCACACAAAAAAAAAAAAAGGAAAAAAAAAGTAGGAAGTCAGTTATCCGAACATGTTGGGATCAGAGCAGTTCAGATAACTGAAATGTTTGGATAACTAAAGTTACCACCATGTTGCTCAAGATAATACAATGATATATTGGATGTTAAACAATGCCTTTTTATCCAGAAAATGTGTTGAGGAAGGACTGCAGCTTCTCTTGGTTCCTAATAGTATTGTGGACTGGTGCTTTCTCAGATTGAATCAATAGCTACAGTAGCTAAAGTTATCCACTACTTTCCAAATTATAATCTAGAACTCCTTAGAGAAAATCGGTTGCAGTGGGCCTAGGGTGGTTTATTGGTGATTTTTGCTCCAATTTAATAATTGCTGCACTATTTATCTTCTGTTGTTTTTTGGTTTTGACCTGCTTGAATTGTTGTGGGTGTGGTTTCAAGTGATGTTCAATTAACAGGTATGTTTAGATAACTAAAGTTCAAATAACTGACTTCCTACTCTATTCTTTTTTTAAATCTTGGGAGACCAAAAATTGGGTCCCCCTCTCCACCTGATGGGAACACAAACAAATGGTTTAACAAGATGACTGCAATAAATCACATGAGACCTCTCAACTTCTTCATATTAGCCAGGAAATATGATACAATGACTACGTTTTTTTCTCTTTTTACCCCCATAGAAGGGCTAGAACTCCAATAGTTCATGTGTGGCCAATTTATGAAAAACATAGAGCACCTCAATGGCCATCCTGGTCCCGCATGAAAGCACACCAAATTTGATGGGGTTTCTACCAAAACTGTGGGAGTATAATACAACTCCAGGTAGAGGGGGAGGGGTGGGGGGTTGGCAATGGGGTTCAAATTTTGAAAAAATAAGGTTGTCTTGGCAGAACCACAATATAGACATATATTATATATGTGTGTGTATGTACCTTGTAAATTTTAATTGTACACAACTACACATTTATAAACTTGATATATGGCAGTATTATAAAGCTACCACTTTTTTTTAAATATTGATGGATGAGAATGTAATCATCATCAATAATATTCATTTACTGTTCAATTAAATGGCCAATAATTTTTTTTTAAATAATTTTTATTCATACCATCCAAAGAGAACCTGAGAAGGACTTCTTGCTATAAATTATTTAATTTTGATTTAAATGGTGTATATAAGATAACTCTATTCCAATTCCTTTTGTATTTAACAGGAAACCTGTACCATCACCTATGATGCATCTGATAATATTGGATTTTACGCAGTTGCCATACAGATTGAGGACTTCATCAGCAGCACAAGTACTGAACCCCTCAGCAGTGTCCCCTTGCAGTTTCTAGTAGACGTTTTTGTCTCCCACCTGCCATGCTCGGCTGGACCAGTCTTTGTTCAGGAAACTCCCACTGATGACTCCTGCATTGCAGTGATTGACACCTACACGACTAGACTAGTGGCCTTTTCTGAATTTTCTGAGTATGTTTAATTAATGCAACACAATAACTAATAGTTATAGAGTTTAGATGTTCACTTTACATGCTGAAATAAAGTTCTCTTATCACTAGATTTGCCACTAACTTGCAGGATCTATTTCATATGCAATTTAAAATTATTGTAATACTAGGATTACATTACTTCTTTGAAAAACCTTATTATATATTCCCTGATGCCAATGACTAAAAAATTTTTTTGTATTTTTATATAACAGTGGTAATATATAACTTGACTTATGGAGTCACATGGGCTGGGTCCCTCAGACCTTACACATCCTTCTATTGGTTAAAAATGTGCAAAAAAAAAAAAAAAAAAAAAAAAGCTTGAATACTTGGACCTAAGAAGTTCAACTTAAAAAGCTATATATATCCGGAATCTGTGTCACCTGGGAAATATTTAAATAAATCATGGGAGGTGGTTAATACTTGGCAGAAACTTCCAGGATTCACTTATTCCAGGTTTATATATGGTGGATGTGTGTATCCACTTTGCCACCAAAGTTCCTGACTTAATGAAAATCACTCTTCAGGATAGACACATCCTACACTGAGGATGGTTATTTAACCACACAAAAAGAGGCCAACTTTGCCATACTTCTTCCTGTGGGTGCGCACACTATAACTATAAGTAAAACATAGAACGTGTCCAACCTGGCCACACATAATCCTGGTGGTGTGTCGGGCTAAAAATGCCAAAAATGTTATTTGGCCAAATCTTTCGACATAAGAGGAGTCACGTTTAGCTACACCTTGATGTGAGTGTATTGCTATATCCATGGCAATGCAGGGTATGCCTGTTTATATATATATACATGCTGCAATGTATTACACTTTCTAATCTGGTATGTATGTAGTGTGTATAAGTGAAATGTATTTAAACAGGGTATATACTTTAAATCTAGCTTAATGATTCCCTTACTGTTCCAATCTGCATAGCATTGCTGAGTTTCAGACAATATCTCCTCAAGGATTAATACAGAGTGGATTGGTACAGGATCCTTCAAACAGCTCCATTTTCTTCACTAATATCAATTGGACTCCAACTTCTCAACAATTTGGTTTCAACATATTCTGCTTCACTGCAGTAGATGGTCAATTGTAAGTGGATGTTTGCTTCACATAGACAGATAGGTTTAAATGCAAGAGATGATTTAAGTATCAAATCCTTAACAATTACTATACACCAGCAGCTCTGAAGCATAATATATCTAATGTATGATCCATTATTCATTTTTCACTAATTTTAAAGATGAAATCTACAATAAAGGGTTCATTTGATATGTGAGAATATTCACTACACATTGTTTAATCATACTCCTTATCAATTTTTCCCCCTCATATATTCCAACCTGCATTGATTGCACCAATTAACTTGCAGTGTCCCATCTGTGCAGAATTGCATCACTTTACTAGGAGGAAGTAAGAACTTGTGTCAATGATGTTGTTCTAGTTTTTTGTTCTTATTATTTATTTTCCTTGCACAGGTGTTATCTATGATTCATTGTGTAATTGGAGTACAAAATAATGTACTACCAAGAAATCATAAAATTTTTCACAATGTTGTTGCTTTTTTTCTTTCCCAATTTGGGTATATACTCCCACAATTTGCAAGTGTAATATGAAATAATATTATGATATATTAATCACAGGGTTGTAATACAGTATTTTTAGTTAATATGTTAAAACAGTCATAAGCAATGTAATTTATGTGTTATTTTAATATACATTATTCTAATCTAGTCAATAATCCTAGTGTGTTGTCTGGGTACACATTTCCTGCTGGTGAGGTTCAACTTACTCCTTCTACAATATGGACTATGACCTTTGATCAACCAGTGAGCAAAACACTCCACATCTGCCAATGCTATGATCCTTCAACATTCTACTCTTTCTCTCCTAACTACCCAACTCTAAATTATATTTTCCCTTCTATTACATGATTTCACTTTAAATTAAATTGTAATATTCTTCTTGTTTTACTAGCTCCTTTCCTGTTTGTATATATTACGTCTTTCCTTTCACTTTCTTCCTCTCCCATTCAATTCCTTCCTCTTTACTAATATTTATATTCTCCATCAAAATCCTCCTGTTCTTTGCAGTATCACTCCTCTCATTCCTCTTATTAAAATTTGTAACATTTTAATACTAGATCCGTAGGCCTGAAAACACTCACTATATTCGCCTCTATGAGAATGGTGTGGACACTCCAGTCCACTCTATTGATACGAGTACCTCTGATGAAGTGTTCTTTCCCCCATTGGGCAGCGATGGGACTAATGTCACATTCAGAATCAATTTCCAGTTTATTTCTGGTCAAGAATATTATCTATTGATGGATTCAGGTAAATTTACTAAGCAAAATATTAAGCTTTTTTTCTTAAAAAATTCTTATGTAGTTCATTGTTTGATTTCTCAATCCATCTATATTATATCTCAAATAGGTTTGTACTAATTTGTGCTTTATGCTGAATTATTCTTGCACTGCTTTAAATAAGCATGAGCAATGAACATACCAATATTGCATTAATAAATTAATATAATGTGAAGGTTGCACATATGATCAGATAATCATGCCTTTATTAGCAGAGTAGAGTTGGTGGCATTATTTCTTTAGTTGATATTTCACTGCAGTGGAAATTAACCTTGGGGAATTATAAACTTTGTTTTAAATACAATTCCAGATTATAAAATTTGTTTTCTTCTCCCATCTATTATGGTATGTTGATTAATTTGTAGTAAATTTGATATTTCATATATTATTTGTGTAACCTCCTTGCCTGCCTGTGTAACTGCTTGAATAAAATTTTGAACCATGGGGTCCTATGATTACCGCTTGAGTTTTTTCTGCTCCCAGCATCATCCTCAGGTGCAGGAAGGTCTTGAATTTTCACCAAACAGTTGAACAAATTTGTTAGGAGCTATTTAAAGTTGTATTTTGGCTGATTTCTTGAGTGTAAATGGTTAAAGGGTTGATAAAACATCAACCCTATTTTTTAAATGTAACCACCCATGCTATTATAATGATTAATTAAAAAGTCACCACCCCCCATCCTTATAAGAAATTGAAAAAAATGTATTCAAATCACTCGATCTGTGCTGTAAAGAATAAAAATAACTTTAGCCAGTGGAAAAGCGAGAAAAGTTGACTGAATCAGGATGGTGAAGTCTACCAACAGCTTTTTGCCTGAATTACCCTTCTATAGGTAAGTTCTGATATTAATTTTCGAAGTAGAACTTGGTAAATATCACCTCAGATATTAGGCTCATGAAATTATAAAAATATAGTTAGTTATTGTACTGTGCTTTTTAACCTTGTTTTTGACAAGATGCAGCAACCAATATGTTGCCTTCCTTTCATTAGCAAGTCTGAGCCAAGGTGAGTATAGCAGCCAGCTTTATAGAATAACTGTTTGTATGTTCAGTTAATAATACAGCAAAGAAACAAATTTTCTTTTAAATTATAAGAGTAATTGTTTGCTTTTTTTTAGATTCCCGTAGCAAATTATATTCATAAGTGAATTTAGATATTAGTTGGTGTCTCTTTGCTGTTATGTTACTAGATACTCAAGTCAAAAATATTATATCAATAACTAAAAAATTATCAATTACAGATTACAGTGAATATGGTCACATCTACCATCTGCATAATAACATATTTATTGTAATATGTGATGGTCTACATTACATGACAATAAACATATCTAAATAGAGCCGCAAATTAGGTCACTGACAATTTAAAAGTTCCAAATTAGATTTTAAAGTGAGATCTGATGTACCTCTGTCAGATAGAAAAATATACCAGGAAAATCACAACATAATAATGAGAATTATTGAGTGGTTATATAAATTACCTAATGCATGCTAACTTTTTCTCAAATCAAACCTTTCCTCTAGAAAAATGTAACTAGGCATGTACACGTGATTTCCATCAAGGATTCACCATGTGTAGGTCTTTCTTAGTGAAATCTTAACCTATATCCTTGGTCTTGCATGTAGCTGTCTGGTACTTTATTGAAGTTGAAAGATAAATGGACTGCCTGTTATAAAATGTGCTCATTGTTGTGAAATCGCAGAGATTTCTAAAATTTACTTGTCCATTATGTTTCCATATGTACTTGTGCAATTATTACAGCTTGCCTAGGATTAACAATGCCTAAGTTTTTTCATGATCATTGGACCAAAATTTTCCAAATGTTTTTATACATGGTTATGCATCAAGGACAAAATAGAACAAATAAATTAAAGGGTTTTTTTCCAGTTTATCTACCCTTAAATACAAAATTGTAACCACAATGAAATTAATAAGCAAGATAATAACATTATGGAACCAATTATGTGTTGCTGTGATATATTTATAATATACCCACTCTGATCATTACATGCATGATGTCTATGAAAATTTCTGAACAATAGGTGTGCCAAGGTGGTTTGTTTGCAATCCAAGTTATTGAAGTTTAGATTTTTGGAGAAATGATAACCTTTTTTTAAAAGTTTTAAAATACCTAGTCAAATTTGTCTTTTCTGGCTTTTGTAATTTTTACTAGCAGAAATCTTACCCTATGAGCAGCTTTTAAGTATGACTACCTGTAGTAACTGTAGTAACAAGCATATTTAGTTCACTTTATGTAATATGAAAGATTACTGACACCAATTTGATCAATCAAACAAACATGATACAATACTTTCATGAAAGTGGGCAATGAGGTGCCCTAATGAATCCCTGAAAGTTTCTTGTTGAGATCTTCAGTGGCTTAGGAGTTAAAATCTGTGTATACACATAGACAGAAAGATAGATATGCAGATAAGCAGGCAGGCAGGCAGGCAGGCAGGCAGGCAAGCAGGTAGGAAGGCAGGCATTCAAGCAGGCAGATGGACAGATAGACACAGAGATGGATGGACAGATGGACAAACCGGCAGGCAGGCAGGCAGGCAGGCAGGCAGGCAGGTGGGTGGGCGGGCGGGCATGCGGGTGGGCAGGCAGGCAGGCAGGCAGGCAAGCAGGCAGGCAGACAGGCAGACAGATGGGCAGGCAGGCGGACATTTGTTAGGATGAGAGATGATATCAAAATTATTGTCAAAGAAATATTATATATTAATTTGTTATGACATAACAATGGTAGGTGTTGCAGCCGGAGATATATTGTGTGGACCAGAATCATTTGCAATCACCAGTGAAACATTTTGGGCTTTTGAAGTTGCACAGTATACTAGTAAGTTTGAATTCTGTTGATCATTCATTTAATTTCTATTAATTTAATGCAATGAATAGTAATCATTTGAGGTTCATACTAATTAATTGCAATTCAATTATATAAAATTAATTTATGACAAATGTGACTGTCTCCTGACTTGTTTCCCCTCCATCATTGGCTTAGAATGTGTTCACTAAAGTGTTATCTAACAGTAATAGACAAGGGTAGATCCAATAAGTTTTATTGATAATCGTGTCTTATACAATATTTTTAAAACTTCAGTTCCACTTCCACTGGTAGTATGTAAACTAACAATTTTTTAGCCATATGCTCAACCAACCCCAGAGGTGGGACTGGTAAGATAATGAAATTTTACCCAGAAAAATAGAAGTATAATGCAGAAATGTTTTAGATTGATAGGATATAAACAGACAAGTTTAAACCACATAGACTCTGCTGCATCTAAGTTTGTATTTTGTTTTTTTTTCTCTTCAAAGAAAACATTTTTGCTAGTAGGTAGTTAGTCAATGATACTAATCGACAACAAAGATATATTGTTAGAATAATTAATGGACTAACAAAACAAGGGAACCCCCCGAAGGGGATGACCAAGTGGAGTGAGATTTAAGTCAAAATTCGTAGACAAAATTTGTACACAAAATGTGTACATAATATTTGTATACAACATTTGTACAAAAAAATTTTCCCATTTTCATACCCCACAAACAAAATAAGGAAAAAATAGCATCAAAACAGGTGCTCACCATGAAGGAAACCACTCTGGAAGCTAAAATTAGCAACACTCTTCTCCTCTTTTTGAGTAAGTTCTCCAAGTTTGGCTTCCATAGCATGCTTCTTTCTCCTTCAAAAGCAGCCAAATATATTTCTTGTGGTGAAGATTAGAATGTTTTTGTCTATGCCCTGACCATTACTTGTGATGGGTGGAGGGAAATTTGTAATTTCAAGGAAAATATTACTGCATTTCCTTGCGAGGATACCTACAATCCTTCCAACTGGGGGTATGTATATATTACTATTCTGTTAAATTATCCTGACTCCTGACTGAACATACAATCAAAAATCCTTCTCGCCTCTCTTTAGAAGGCTGATTCATTGAATTGATAATTTCTCTTTAAAGCTCCACATGCCCAATGGTGTGTTTAGATTCATGAATCAAAGGAATTGTTTACAATAGTGTGTGTATGTGCATGTGTGTGTGTGTGTATGAGTGTGTGTATGTGTGTGTATGAGTGTGTGTGTCATACCTCCACGTGGTGCTCTGCGGTAACAGTTTTATACTGGCTAATATGACTAGTACTAAGTGCCTCTTCATTCAGTATTTGTTCTGACCCAATCAGTTGCTTTGTGAAGGTATTTTAGTAATAGCACTCTGTGTGGTTTTGCAAGCCCTCAGTGTGTGTTTCAAACATTTATCAAATTTACACTAAAAGCTGGATTATGGCTAAGGCTAAGAATTACTTGAGTAGAAAACATGGCAATTGTCACTCCAAACATCATCATGAAATAAGTGTAGGATGTTGGAATATGCGGACTCTAGTTGAGGCAGAAGGTAGGGTGGAGACGAGTGTGGTGAGGAAAAGTGGAAGAAGTGTGGTGGTAGATAAGAAGGCAGCATTGATGGTGCATGAGTTGAAGAAGTATGGAGTGAGCATAGCTGGCATTAGTGAGACCAAGTGGTTTGGGAAAGATCTGTATGATGTTGAGGGGTACATGATTCTGCACTCTGGTCGCCCACTCCCATATGATGACTCACCAATGGTGCGGAATGAAGGGGTTGGTATTGTGCTTGACCGTGTGATGACAGCAGCATGGAGGGAAGCTGGGAAAGTCTGGGAGGCAGTAAGCCTGAGAATTGTGTGTGCCAGGTTGAAGCTAGCTGGTCGGGGTGTTGGGAGATTCTTGGACAGGAGAATGGATAGGCCAGTGTATGTCACTGTGGTGAGTGTATATGTACCAATGTTCAGAGCATCAGCAAAACAGAAGGAGCAGTTCTTCAGTGATCTACAGGCAAAGTTGGATGGTGTAAATGAGCATGACGTGCTACTGCTAGTAGGTGACTTCAAAGCCAGAGTGGGCAGCAGTGTGAGATGTGAAGAAGATCCAGCTTGGGATGGGGTGAGAGGACTTCATGGAGTGGGGAAGATGAATGAAGCAGGAGAAGTGCTGCTGTCCTTCTGTGCACTGAATGAGATGGCAATCATGAACACTTACTTCCAGAAGAAATCGAACCATAAGGACACTTGGCAGCATCCTGGCAGCAAGAAGTGGCATTGCATTTACTATGTGATCATGAGAAAGAATCAGAGGAGGCTGTGCAATGATGTCTTTGTGGTGAGATCTGCGGAGTGCTGGACAGATCACAAGCTGCTCAAGGCCAAGCTGATGTTGAGAGGACCACCCAAGCCAAAGAAACCTGTGAAGAGGAAGAGGTTTGCTGTGTCTAGGCTGAGTGATGAGAAGGCAAGGGAGTAGTATAGGAAGTGTGTAGAGGAAGCAGTTAGCGGTAAATGGTGCAGTGAAGCTGGTAAAAATAGGAAATGGGAATTGTTTAGGGATGGCTTGAGGAGTTAAGCTGAGAAGTGCCTTGGGTAGGAGAACCATAGACAACCTGATTGGTTTAAAGATAATTTTGAAGACCTTCAGAAGTTTATCATGAATTGTAACCTTTTATTTGCAAAGTGGTTAAGCACAGGCCATCATAGTGACAGACAGAGATATGTCAGCCAGAGAAGAGCTGTGGCTCATGAGGTGAGGCATGCAAAGAATGCTTGGTTCCAACAGAAGGCCCAGCAAATAGAGATAGCCATGCATGGAGGGAAGGGAGTTTGGAATGGTCTGTGGGACATATAGAGAGGAAGAGCAGGACTCCGACCTGTCAGGCCAAAAAGCTATCAGGAACAGCAGTGAAGAGCTATGCATGGGGCTAGAGAGTAGTCTACACCGATGGCATGAGCATTTTGAGACTCTCTTGAATGCCTGCAGTAACTTTGAAGGGAGTGTGATCCAGTCTGCAGAGCAGCGCCCAGTGAGGAAAGAGTTAGCACAGCCTCTGGCAGAAGATGAAGTAATGGAGGCCCTGGGTAAGCTCAAGGGGAACAAGGTTGGAGGGAAAACTGGCATACTCTCAGAGATGCTAAAGTGCTGTGGAGCTGTAATGATGGAGTACATTTTAGATCTGTTTGAGGCTGTGTGGAAGGAGGAGAGAGTTCCTGATGAGTGGAGAGATGCCCTGCTGGTGCCGATACCTAAGAAAGGAGACTTGATGATATGTAGCAATTGGTGTGGAATCAGTCTGTTGGATGTAATGGGAAAGTTGTTCGCAAAGGTCATCCAAGGAAGGCTGCAGTTGGTGGTGGAGGATACCTTGCCTGACTCTCAGTGTGGGTTTAGATGTGGTCAAGGATGCATAGATATGATATTTTGTGCAAGGTAGATAATGGAGAAGGCCAGAGAACATAACACCAAAGTTTTCATGTTGTTTGTGGACCTAAGGAAGGCCTATGATTCTGTGCCTTGCCAGGCTCTCTGGTTGGTTCTGGAGAAGTATGGCATCCCACCTCTGCTTGTGAGGCTGATCTAGTCCTTCCATGATGGAATGAAGGTCGAGGTGTCTGTTGATAGCACTACCACACCTGTGATTGAAGTGAACAATGGCTTAAGGCAGGGCTGTACCATCGCCCCATCCTTTTTCAACCTATACTTCAACCTTGTGATCGAAGAATGGAGAAGGCGATGCCAGCCTTTTGGAATTGAGGTGTTGTACAATTGTGGTGGCAAGCTGGTGGGGGAGAGGACAAGAAGACCATCACATGTGTTAGTGACAGAGTTGCAATTTGCTGATGATGCCGCTATTGTGGGAGATTCCAGAGAGAGCATTGTGAGAGCTGCTGAGCAGTTGGTTGAGATGCTATCAGAGTGGGGGTTGACAATGAGCTTTCCCAAGACAAAGCTGCTTGTGGCTGGTGCATCGTGTGGGGAGGAGGATCTGCAGCCAATACACATCGGAGGAGAGACCATAGAGGAAGTATCAAGTTTCAGATACCTGGGGAGTGTCCTTGAGCACATGGAGAGATCAGGATGGATGTGGAAGACAGGGTAGCTCGTGCTTCTTGTGCTTTTGGTGTCTTATGTAGACCCGTGTTCTGCAATGGAAGTCTATACAGGAAGACAAAGAGGATGGTCTATCATGCTGCTGTGCTAGGTGTGCTGCTCTATGGAGCTGAAACTTGGGCAACCAAGGGAGTCTCCACACAGAAGGTTGAGGCATTCAACAACAGATGTCTCCAGCGTATCATGAACATCAGTAGGGCTGAGCAGCGAGCTGGTTACATCAGCAGTGTCCAGATGAGGAGGAATTTTGGCATGGATGAAGCTCTTGAAGATGTGGTTATAACAAGGAGACTGAGATTGTTGGGTCATGTTGCTAGAATGCAGGAGGATTGTGTTTCCAAGAGGCTCTTGTTTGGCTGGCTATCTCATCCAAGACCCATGAAGGATGTAAGCTAAGGTGGAGGGACAGAGTAAGGAAAGATCTTAAGAGGTTCAAGATTGATGAAGGAAGATGGTATGGAGATGCAGGGGAGAGAGGTATATGGAGAGCACAATGTAGAGAAGGTTTAGATACCTGCACCAAGGAGAGATTGGAGGACAGGATAAGGAAGGAGGCAGCATCGATCATTGACAGGCATGACACCAGCTCTAACACAACCACTACTCCATTTGTGTGTGACACATGCCAGAGATCGTTCAGGAGAAGGCAGGACATTGCAAGGCGTGTGTGTGTGTGTGTGTGTGTCATTTTCTATAAAGCTCCATAATTCCCAAACATAAGTATACATCCAATATAGAACTGAAGATTAATTTTTTTTATTGTTTTGGTGAGGAAGCTGGGAGTAATATATTTTTTGTTTAAAAAAAATACAATTACATGTAATCAACTTCTATTCAAATCGTCCAAAATTTGAACTGGTACTGTTGTTATGTCAAATGGTTCGATGGTAGGTTAGGTGATTAGTAAGACACCATTCAATGGGAAAGCATTTGCAAACTTGACCATTTCCTGTGGATACCTATTCCTAGTCTAGCTATTATTCAGATCCCAACAAAAGGCCTGTCCACACTGGATATATGCTATTGAATTGTAAATCAAAGCTAGAATATAAATTACATCTCTGTGGTTGATTATAATTGTTAATAGCTGCCAAGAAAAAGTTTTCTTTGAAAAACTACCACACCCACTCCCCTTAACATGGATCTGTCCTTGATTAGATAGGATTTATCTCAGAATTAAATGACCAAACCAAGTCATTAAAATAATACAGAATGATATAGCCTACATCACAGAAATAATAGCGATTGCACTTAGATGATTATTTGTGTTAATACAAGAGAGCATATATCTATAACCATTTACCTGTTTCACACAAGTCTTGGGACGCTTGGAATTGTGGGGGAGGAGGGGGACACATTCATAAGTTTTGCTCAAGAATGGAATTTAACAAATTTTTAATTTATGGAAACACAAAAGTTGGCCATAATTTCTGGTTGCAACTAAGCACTTTTACTGATTGGAAAAGAAAAGTTTTGAATCTAACCACTACTGTAACCTCATCTTAAGTGTTCTAAACAATTATTTTATTTACCTAAAAACACTATGTTGTAATAAATATTATAATAATTATTGACCACAAGTTTTAGTGTTGACACTCTTATTTTATCCTACGAGTACAGGTTGATTGATAATGCAATTTATACTGCAGCTCCAATTGTTACTTTCAATTTTATTGAAAACTCTGTGGAAGAAGGAGGGAGTCTTGAATTTATGCTAGTACTGGACACAGCAACAGCCAGAGAAGTTTCTGTGATGCTCAAAACGTCTGATAACACTGCTAAAGGTTTTCTGATGTGTGGTTAATATTGTTGTGATTGAAGATTCATAAAGAGAACTTTACCACATTATTTACCCCCACCCATGTTGCAATTTGTACCACACATGGTATAGTAGTTTCTACAACCAGATCCACCAACGTGAGCACATGCAAGAAAGATAAAATATTAACATTTAAAATTGATAAATTAAGAATGATATATCTTTTCTGCAGCTTCAGAGAGAGATTATGAAATAATGTCTGTGGAAGTGACTTTTGAGATGGGCACCCTTATATCTGATCCTCTTACTTTTGAGATTGGTGATGATGACATAAATGAATTTACTGAGAGTTTCATTGCTGTGTTGTCATTGCCCAGTTCTGGCCTCTCTCTAGGGAATACCTTCACTGCTACTGTGGATATTGTTGACAATGATGGTTAGAAAATGTGTAATATACCTGAGATATATTATTTCCCTAGTAATATACTAGTTTAGTGATCTCTTCTATATTGCAATAAATTGATAATGATTAACATTAAGTATATGAATAGTTGCTTCTTTAGAGAATGAGAGTATATGAAATTTTTTGCACATTATAAGCATCACGGCTTTTATTGATAATTTAATTTATGCCACAGATCTCACTGTTCAATTTATTCCCACTCTGTATACCTTGGACGAAAGTGGAACTGGTAATAGAAATAAGAGGAATATTGAAGGAATTGATGAATTTACAATACAATTGAGCAATAGAGCTGACAGAGAAGTTCTTGTGATTCTAACAACATTTGATGGAACTGCTCAAGGTATTTTGTTTTCTTCTTGTGATATTTATTTGTTGCTATATATTCTAAATAGTTTATCTGGATGTATTTCCCTTGAGGAAATAGAAAGATAGCTAAAATACTTCTTTAAAAATGGTGTTTACTTTATTTATTCATTACATAATTGAATAACAATGATAGCAATTGATGTCTACGTCACATTTCTGTAATCATTCAGGATTACACAATTAAGTACATCTAAATTAATATTTGTGCTAACTCATGCATACCTGACCTGCTACCAGCTACCCCACCATTTTACAAGGTGACACTATTATTTAAGTTATTGGGTGAGGCAGTGTATTTTTTTTTTGTTTTCAACCTAATAATTTCTTTAACCCTATGAATAAAGTCACCATAAAGTTTATAAGCAGTTAATAAATAACTATAATCATATCTTAAAACTTAGTGAGTCATTCGTAAGCAAGGAAAACGTTAAAAAAATAGATTACAATTTATTTTTTATATTCATAAGTGTAGGATGATAAGTGAATTATCAAATACACTCTTTTAAAATCATTCATTACATTGGCATGGATGAGCTTAAATTGTAAGAGCACAACATAGTTGATTGTGTGTGTGGCTTGTGGCATTAAATTGTGCTTGTTGCATGTTCGAATCATGTCAGGGTGTGCGATGTGTGGCCTATGGTTATTAGTTATGATAATACATAATGTCAACATGAATCAACACACGTCAATGATTGTAATCAATGACCAGTTAAGTTAGTCCACTACAATGATGTGCCAATGTGATCACACAGGTAATTTGATTTTAATTTTTTTAAAGAATGGACTAACTTATTCTCAATATAAGTAGATAAAATATGCCAGGCATAAAGAAAATTGATTAATTTTGTATTGATATTAAATATACAATATCATCAATATTAATATAAATATTCTCAATATTAATTAAATGGATAATGCATGAAAACTAAGAATGTGATTTAGGAATCTAATAGGTCTTTTTAAGAGCCTATTTGGAAGGATGTAATGTAGTTATGGGGGAATGCCCTAAGAGTGAACTTGGGGATAATATGCTTCAATAAAATCACACTTGTCTAATAAATTCCTGCCTACTACCTTGTATGCTATTCTTATTGTTATTTGCACTCAACAAAGGTTTCTACAAACGATAATCTCCAATATGAGCACACACTCTGAAACATACAACTTTAAAATGTAACATTAATTTGTAATATAAGCATATTGTCTGTGTAGCTCCAGGTGATTATGAAACACTGTCAGAAGTTTTGCCTTTTCCGGCTGGCAATACAACTGTTAATTATCCTATCATAATTATGGAAGACAATGTGTATGAAGGAACTGAAAGTTTCAAGGCAGTGTTGACATTGCCATCTCCAAGCAATGGCCTCACACTGGGTAATGAAATCATGGCTACAGTGAACATAGTTGATAATGAAGGTAAGCAAATG
Organism: Lycopodina hypogea; assembly: GCA_963969325.1. NCBI lineage: Eukaryota > Metazoa > Porifera > Demospongiae > Poecilosclerida > Cladorhizidae > Lycopodina > Lycopodina hypogea. Next base: position 8,627,604 of record OZ017790.1, read on the forward strand.
TGCATATAGTACAAATCTATTGTAGTTGAGTCTACCCTTAGTGAATTATTGATCATAGGTCAATATATATTAGCAATTGTTTGTGATCAAGTTAGAGCATATGTATTTATAAAGTTTTTTTTTCAATATCATTGCATCTTGTTTGCAACTATAATTTATTTTGCAGATCTTATGTTTTCATTCCAGTACCCTGTGTACTATGCAAATGAAGGAGAGACCGTTGCAATCATAGTAGAATTGAATTATCAAGCAGAGGCAGAAGTAAATGTCATGATCACCACATCTGGTGATTCTGCTCAGAGTAAGAGCTTTGTTTGTTTTGTTGGTTTTCATTTTCAAACTCAATCCACCTTCAACTAATAGATTTATTTAGATTGATTGACATGAACAATTAATGATTCAAAATTAATTTTTTTTTAAATTTATAAATGATTTCATAATTCAAGCAATCCCTGAACGTATGATATTCCACACTTATAGTAGAATTTATTTTAATGATAGTACCATTTCATGTTTGCCTGCCTGCATGACACTTACCTTCCTTCTTATAGTCTACCTTCAATAACTACAGCATGATTTGAGTATGTAAAGTCACTATAGTTCAGGAAAAATACTATGGCACCAGTATAAAATGTCTATATTACATAAATGCACTAAAATATTTTTAGTATTCATCACAACAAATAAATTATTTTTCAAGCTGTTGCATGTGACATGTGTCAATAAATTTTGTTATTGTGTAGTGGTAAACAATCATTGAGTCTCGTTTAAGTCAATTTGACTGCAGGAATTACTATTATATCTTAAAGGGAAAATGCTTCTTCACTTGTGGCCAATGTAGTTGGTTATAGTTAGTGCACTTTAGATAATAAAGCTTTGTATATGGTTCGAGTGTTGATTGTATCACAGACTATTTGCACACTGGTCTGATCTTCAATTGGAAATATTGAACAATCGTATCCTGGAGGAAAATAAGCTCCTTGTGTAAAGCATCATGATCAAAATCTTCACTATAATTTGAGCTCTTCGCCACACCAAAATCTTCTTCATAATCATTGCCATTAGCAACATTCCTTAATAAGCATTTTAGAGCCAACACAGGTGATCAAAAATCTCTCTGACAAAAACAGTCTTTAAGCTCTATGAGAAATAAAACAAATGTTTCAAAGTATTTATGCCAATAAAAATAATTTAGCTTTCTGTATAGATGTTTATTGTTACTCTCAAGCCTCAAAGAAGCTCTCCTATAATGTGGAAGCTGTGGTGCACCAGTATTCAAACTGATCTCGTTTGATCACTCTAGTATAGAAATATCTCAGCCATTCATTTCTTCTATGTTATCTAAAGAAGGGGATGGAAAGGTTTACAGCAGATGCTGCCTCTTAAACTGAGGTGTCATTCCCTATAAATATTTAGACCATATTTCTGATACACCAAAGGATAAATTCCCAAGCTTGAGCCCAAATGTGCTTGAAACTTATCCAAAGCAGCTAAAAGTCCACCAGCATTTAGATTATATTCATATCTTGGAGTATTAATATGATCTCTTCATATGACAATCATTGAGACAAACACCTGTCTCAAGGGAAGCATAGCTGTGCACCTCTACTGGAGCCCCCTGACACCCCTAGCTTCCACCAGCCCTGAATATATAAGACACTGCCTTGAAGTTATAAAGACATAGAGAGAGGTGTTTGGATGAGGTAGCATTTCTTCTCACTCTCCCTGTTGGTTTGATATACTATACTGATTATGTAAAAGTTACAGCATGTCTACATATCTTTCCTCTTAGCGTAACATAGCAACACAATACATCAACCACAAAATGTATAAATGCATACTCTTGAGTTCATTTTAACTCTCATTTCAAACTTATGTGTTAGATGGCAGACAGAATGTTAACTCTTCCTCGAGACAATTTGTTTGTTGTTGTTGGTTCTGCTTGATAATTATTTAACCTCTCTTTTTGGTTCAAGAAACAAAAGTGTATAAATGATCATAAGTCTATCAGCAACAAAGAGGCATGTATGCCAGAGATCATCCATAGTTAGCTTCGGTTTGTATTATAATAAAGCAATTGAAAAATCATCAAACTATTATTTTTCTCCGAAATTATTTATAGCATGAGGTGTTTTTTTTTTCTATAAACCATGATATCCAATATCAATACACCTCTGAGAAATAAAATGTAGACACTTTCATCTATAATGAAAGATATTTTGTCTGTGTAGCTCCTGCAGATTTTGATGCACGGACTGATATTCTGACTTTCCCACCATTCACTACTGATGTTACTGCTCCTTATCTGATTGTTGATGATGGTATCAATGAAGAACAAGAAAGTTTCACCGCTACATTGTCCCTCCCATCTGCTGGCTCCATATCCCAGACAACTGCTACAGTGATTATCACTGATGATGATGGTAGGCAACTCCATAGGTTATCTCAGATTAATAAGTTCCCCTAATAAAATCAGGTAGTTGAGTATTTCCTTTTGTAAGATATTGATCATGTCCATTTAAATGCCTAAACTATAGTTGATGGTAATGGTTGAGAGTATAACTATAATTAATATTATCTTGATTTATATCTTATAATTTAATCATGTCATTTATGCTGCAGATCATACTGTTGGATTCAATTCCACTATGTACTCTGTGAAAGAAGGGGAAACTATTGAATTGTTGGTGCAATTGAATTTTGTAGCAGACAGAGCAATTTATGTGACAATCACAACATTTGATGACTCTGCTCAAGGTTTGTTATGTGTGCATAACATTTTCAAATTGTATTAGAAGGATAATGTCACATAATCTATTTCAGACCATGTTTTAAATTAATTTTTCTATCACATTTGGAATAGTATTTCTACATACAGATCCATCAACAGGAGCATAAACAAAATAAAAGATTATATTTTAACGAGCAAGTATCATTAGTTGTTTATAACATGTAATCTGTGTAGCTCCACAAGATTATCAAGCACTGACTCAAGAATTGACATTTGAGACAGGCACCACCAGTTATTCTGTTCCTATGGGGAATTTTGCTGACAATGTAAATGAAGAACTTGAGTTTTTCAGAGCAGTCTTGTCATCCCCCAGCAGTGGTGTCCTGAAGGAGAACTCCACCACTGCTACGGTGGCCATTGTTGATAATAATGGTAAGTATAGGAGTAGTATATCTCTGGTTTATATCATTCCATGTGAGTTAATAACTTAAGGAAATCTTCCTGATGCCATTCCTAACACATGATGGTCAATATCAGTGCCAATATGAAGTGAGCCATACCTCCAACCTCTGCCTGGATAATCATCCTCTCGACCACAGCTGCTGGAATATAAGTCTGAAGGACATTTACTTCCATAGCATATTCACATACAATATTCATTTCCTCTTACTATGTCTAGGATATCCACAGAATGCTTCATTTGAGACTCTTGGTTTATCATTGAGTGTTGTCCCTGCCATTTGGTTGCTGGTTTCCATCATCTCACTCGTGACAACACCAATATATTATCTTCTAGCTCTACCCTTAACCTTCAAAGTATGAAGAAGCCCCTTCCTTCATGCTAGGCATCCATAGAAAATACACTTTCATTAATGATATGGCACTCCTTCAACAAATGTAAACCAGAGATTAAATGATTAAATACAGCTTTGAAGCTTCTGTTTCAGAAAATTATATGACTCAAAAATGAGCATCATTTAAATAGGTTTCTTTCTCTCCAATAGAGAGAACAACATAACACAACAATTATCAATAAATATAATCAGTAATTGCCTCATTATATTGTATCTTATGTTTGCATATGCATAGCTATATGATACTTTTTTTAAATTTTTAATATATGTATATATGTGTGTGTATATATATTACTTCTAACTAAATCATTTGTTTAAATGGAACAAATAACTCAGTTAACAACTAGTAAACATAAGCAATGATCTATTAATAACTACCAATTTAGATCTCTACATAACAATGTATTTTTAACATCCAGTAAAAGTCTTCATGCATAATATACAGATAAACGAATTTTTTTTGCAGAACTTATTGTTCAATTCAACACCACCGAGTATTCTGTGAATGAGGGACAAGGGACAGGAGAATTTAACCTTGAATTGAGTAGTCCAGCAGACAGACCAGTTACTGTATTGATCACAACATTGAATGGAACTGCTCTAGGTTAGTTATATATAGATATATATTTATATATTCATACACATACGTGCACACATACATACATACATACATACATACATACATACATACATACATACATACATACATACATACATACATACATACATACATACATACATACATACATACATACATACATACATACATACATACATACATACATACATACATACATACATACATACATACATACATACATACATACATACATACATACATACATACATACATACATACATACATACACATGTATACACATGCATGCACATGCACACACAGTCTGAAAAACAGAGAAAAGAAGTGGGGAAAACTGAATGACTGATGTAACAGTCATGTTGAAACAGTCATAAAGTTTAACCTCTGTTTGGCACTGGATCACTTAAATGTTACCATTATTGGATAATAATGCAAGAAAATTAATTGATTGGTCTGCACATCCACTCTGCCTATTCTTTTTAGGCTATAAGATTCCTTACAAAATGTTTTTTTAATTTCTTCAACTTTTTTGACACTGTTTCACACTCTAGCTCCAACCTATAAATAGACCAGACTATATTAGTGATTGTACAGTATGGCTCACATTTACAAACCCATGTATTTGAGTAACTGCTAGTAAGTCAAATATTCATAAGAAAAATTTTTCTTTCATTTTTGGTAAACAGCAATAGAAGACAGCATCATTTCTTTTAACTTAGTAGTCCATTGCTATCCAAGAGGGAGAAGATATATAAATTTTAATTTATCATTAATAAATATTAATAGGGTTTCCATAAAAATCCATATTTTAATTTGTTATTTGCACATCAGATTTTTTTTTGGTTTCAGCAAATGTTTATCTTCAATATAGCTATGTTCATAATGAGAATTGTAATTCTGAAATGTGAATTCAAGTGGTAATGCAGGACATGTTATTTGTGTAGCTCATGAAGATTATGAAGCACTGTCTGAAGTTGTGACTCTTGAAGCTGGAACTACTCAAATGAATATTCCATTTGAGATTTTTGAGAATATTATAAATGAAGAGCTAGAAAATTTTGAAGCTGTGTTGTCCTCCCCGACCAATGGACTCCTACTGGGGACAAACTACACTTCTACAGTGAACATTACCGATAATGATGGTAAACCATTTTCCTAAGTAAAAATGTCATTTTTTCAAGCATTCCCTTTTATATCATATTCATCACTTGCCTGCAATGTAAAGGTAGAATTGTTTGTGCTAACAGATTCCAGAATTTTATTTATATATCCTAAAAGTATCGCTACTTTTTGTCCTATAATCTAATATATGTATTGTAGATCTTACAGTTGCATTTAACCCCACTAATTACACTGTGGATGAAGGAGGGACTAGTAATTTTACAGTAAAATTGAATTATGAAGCAGATAGAGGAGTTACTGTCATGCTCACAAGATTTCCTGGAACTGCTCAAGGTTAGTACTTTTATTGCTGTTTGATTTCATTTTGTTCTATATTAATCTAACTTGTTTTACCAAATAGTCTACATACACAGATTGAAATTATTACTTATTGATGTTTAATTGAATAATTATTCAATAATTGCAGAGAAAGTAAACAAGTAATATATTTTTTCTAAGAAACTTGGCATATTCCATGGTTATTGGTAATGTAATATATATATATATTAATATCCTAGCAAGACAAGGAGGTCTGCATAGGCTAAAGCATTATTCGATATGATCAAGTGACATTATCAATACATGAACTAATGGGGGGAAACCTACCCTACAGACAAATTTTTCAGTAAATAAGCACAAATTTAATTTTTTTTTTTTTTTTTTTTTTTTTTTTTTTTTTTTTTTTCAATTTTTTTGTGTGAGACACCTTCCAACCCACCCACCCCCCATCCCCAAAAATACAGGGAGGAAAACCCCTTTAGAATAGAAAATGGGGAGAAAAAAGCTTTGAGAAGACAAAAATTGAGCCCCTTGTTCCCACCAAAAAAAAACAACACGAAATGGGGAGGTGGTATAGAACCACTTCCCTCCCCACGCCCACCTCCTCAAAATTTAAATATAAGAAACCAATGTAGTTTACCATGATGTTTGAAATAAACTTCAGGAGACCTCTTAAGTACTTTTCATTAGCCAATAAAAAGATTACATATTTTTCCTCTTTTCACCCTTGTAGGGGGGCTAATAGCAGCTATAGGCCATGAAGGGCCCATTTGAAAAAAAAAGCAAACCCCAAAAAAGAACAACCAAGTAAGCCCAGACGAAAGCCCTGATCCCAAATGAAAGTCCTCCACAAACTGTGGATTGAGTATATGCCCCTAGGGAGGGACTAAGACTAGAACAGGCTATAGAAGGACAATTTCAAACATCCAAGAGTGACGTATCCAAGTCCTGATTCCAAATGAAACAACGCTAAGTTGGGCTCCACCAAAACTGTGGGATGAGATTAAACTCCAAGAGTGGGGCTAAGGCTATTATAGGCTGTAGGAGGACAATTAAGAAAATAGAGTCTATCTGTCTTCCTGCTTCCTGTCTCTCTGTCTGTCTGTTCATCTGTCCGTCAACAATATAAACATTCCAGAGATACCCTAATGTGTATTAGTATGCCAACAATAACCTTGCTACATATTTGTATTACAATCCTTTTATTGTCTTCTTCAAACAAGATATTCTCTGTTTATACATAAAGTAATCTCTGATATAAAAACATAGACTAAGAAATATTGCTTTAACATGATGGAGTCATTGATAATACCAAATATGTAATCTGTGTTGTTTCAGATAATGATTTCGTAGAAGAGCCTGAAGTGCTAACCTTTCCACCATTCGTGACTACTGTTACTCCTTCTCTGGGGAATCTCGATAATGATGTAAATGAATTAACAGAATATTTTTCAGCCAAGTTGACCTCCCTTACCAATGGCCTCTCAGTGGGAACAGATTTCTCTGCTACAGTGAAAATTATTGATGATGATGGTAAGCAACTGTATTGTATAACTAAGGATAGTGATAATGTCTTTCTTTTTGTAAGATATCAATCAATGGCCAACGAAAAGCATTATCAGGAACTTATGATAATGTATTAGAGTATATCTACAATTATTTCATGTATTTTAACTTGTTATTTTATAACATAATATATGCTGCAGTTCTTTCTGTTGAATTCAATACTACTGAGTACACTGTGAACGAACAAGAGACTGGTGTATTTCTACTAGGATTGAGCACTTCAGCAGACAGGAATGTTTCTGTGGTTCTCACAACATCAGATCAGAGTGCTAATAGTTAGTTATTTTTTGTTTATGTTGTCCAATTATTATTATTTCATTACTGATGAGAATATTGCCACATGGTGCAATACAATCCATGTTTCCTTTGATACCAAACAAAGCATTCCTTCAGATATAAGTAATTAATAGTGTGAGACAATAATGAGGAATGTAATTTAACTTGTAATATTTGCTTCTAAAATTTATGAAAATGTAATGTATATGTTCAATTCCAGATCTTGATTATGAAACGCAAGTCGATTATCTAACTTTTCTGCCTGGCACTACTAGTTATACTGTTCCTTTGTTGAATCGTGATGATGATATAAATGAACTACTTGAATTTTTCTCTGCTGAATTGTCAACCCCGAGCAATGGCCTCTTATTGGGAACAAATTTTAACACCAGTGTTTTCATTGTTGATAATGATGGTGAGTGACATGTCCTTATAAACAAATATTTTAGTCAAGCCTTCCCTTCCATGAGATATTGATCAATGGTCAATAGCATACATGGAAGTTTCTTGTGATGAAGGATAACAGTTTCAAATTTACATATTTAATCAATATAACAAATGAATTAGCTATATCATTTATTTTTACAGAGCTCACTGTTCAATTCACTTCCTCTAACTATTCCATTATGGAACAAACAATGGGTGAATTAACAGCAGTCTTGAGCACTCGTGCTGACAGAGAAGTCACTGTGTCAATCACAACATTCAATTTAACAGAGAACAGTAAGTTATGTTTTGTTTACATATTTTAAATCATGGCTTGTTTTCATGGTATAACTGAAAATATAAAAGCAATTTTTTTTTTATTATTTATCGAAGTAATTTGATAAAAATTTTTGTGCTACTGTTTAATGAGATCAGTATTTGAGGAATGATTGTATAATGTCCACCTTCATGTACTTTTAGGTATAGCAAGATGGTTAGACAACTGAAAAGTTAATGAGAAATTACACATTTCTTTATTTGTGATTCAAATGCTTTCTTAACTGGCATTTGGTCAAGAAAATAATTTTACTGTGGGATTCTCAAATTGAATGTACGACAAATTTACTTTATCTGTGATTAACGTAGCCTCAGCAACTCCCTCTTGTCCACTACTTTAATGACCTCACTGGTGATATGGAATTCAGATTTTTCTTTCCATGTCCATGCACACTAACAAAATAAAGCTTCTGGAAAACCACTTTATCTCAAGTTATTGAAAATATTTTTATCTACATGAATGATCTTCATCAGTGCAGAACATTTAATACTAATTTTGTTATAAGAAGTAGAGTTAACACAAGAAACTGATGATACACCATGTATGCAACTACAAAAAGGGATGAGTAAAAGTATAATAAAAGAAGAGAAAATCAACAATGTACATAGATAAAAAATATTGATTGCTCATGATGTTCACCTGGTGAAACTGATAGAACCAAACCCATGTTATTCGCAAGAGTCAAGCTGTGTCTGCATGCCAAAGTTTTAGACCTCTAGCCCCATTCATTTTTCTGGCAAAAGTATCATTTTTTGGCTTTTTTTTTTTTTTAATACAGAAGGGGTGTGGCTGTATAAATGTGTTTATGACATTCCCCTGTGTCACTGATTCTTAATATATTGATTTGTGGGTTTAGCTCCATTCTAACTTCTTTTTTTTTTTTGTTGGTAAAAGTACCATTTTTGGCTTTTTAATATGGAAAGGGGTGTGGCCATATAGATATGTTCATGGCGTTCCCCTGGTGACAATGATTCTAAATATAAAAGTGATGGTTCATAATTGATATCATGAATGGTTAAAGAGAATTAGGTTACTACTACCCCCCCCCCCCCCCCCCAAATAAAGAGCCTCACTCTCACAAATCCTGGCTACGGGCCTGTACCTATAAATAAGAGAAAAAGTGCAACTTTTTGTAGGACCACCCATTAACAATCATTTTCCTACACCAATATCTAGTGATGTAGCACTCATTGTATCTCTAGCAGATGTTATCAACTATGCCAAAGTAGAAAGGCCTAACTTTGGGATTTAAGATAGACTAGGAAAGTGTCAACTCTATTCTTTCAAAACATTTCAACACTAGAACATCTATGTACATCACCCCCTCCCCCACTTGACTGCACAAATTAAATTGATCATAACAATTTATTAATTATATCTGCATATTGAGATATGTGATTAACCCTATTAATGGTATGTAGTTTATATCTTAGTACTGAATTGTGATTTCATCCAACAGCTGAGAGAGAATTAAAAACCTAATACAAACACACTTGATTAACAGATATCAGATCTGCAATCAAGATTGAATGTTGAAAAAGTATTAAGACACAAAGGCAGCAAACAGAAAATGATAAGTAGTTAAGTAGTTAAATAGTTACGAAGTAAAGATGAAAGTCAGACAGTTGTACAAGAATAACAATCATTGTTACTGCATATTATCTATGTGTTTTCAGATGATGATTTTGTACGACAGATTGAAAGAATTCTGACTTTCCCGCCTGGCACTACTGCTGTTACTTTTGCTTTTGGGAATCTTGATGATAATATAAATGAAGGACTTGAGTCATTTTCAGCAGAGTTGTCTTCACCGAAAAATGGCCTCATACTGGGAATAATTTTCACTGCTAGAGTTGACATAATTGATAATGATGGTAAGGAAGTCATTTTTGTGAGTACTACTTCACTAACTCTATCATTTTATTAAGATATTGATCAATTACTAACAGTGTACTGTGTGATTGCTTGTGGTGGCAGATTACTGCATACATATTCTTGTATCATGCAACTATAATATTTTTTTGCATAATAATGTGACTTATACTGCAGTTGTGACTGTTGGATTGGATCATATCGAGTACATTGTGAATGAAGGAGGGAATGTTGAACTTGCAGCCGAATTGAGTGCCCCAGTGCAAAGAGTAGTTACTGTAATGCTGACAACATCTGATGGAACCGCTCTAGGTAGGTTGCTATGGTTATTTTTAATTCCAAATAATGACACCCTTTGATAGTCAAAATGATAATTATCTATTCAAAATTAAGTAGTCACTTGTTTTAATGGATATGTGCATATCTTGATTTCATATTTCAATAAATATAAAAATGATTAATGTTTTAGTAAAATATCTTCTTTCAATCATGATTGCAGTCAATATAGTTTTCAATTAATTTAATCTATTTTTCAACTAATTTAATCTGCCTGCCTGTTTGCATACCTGCCTTCTTGCATGCATGCATACATGCCTGCTCTTTAACTCACTGAGTTTACCTCATACTTGGGCATTTTGTGGTATCAAAATTACATTATTTTAAAGAATGCTGAGCAGTGAAGATGGAGGGACTGAGTTTTCTTGTTTGTTTACTCTAAACCCATGACTTACATTTTGTAAATTGAAAAGAATATTACCATATTTATCTCAACATTGTGGAGAACAATACATGTACAACAAAAGTAGTACAAGTTTAAAGTATCTGATATTTATTTTGAGTCTTGTATTTCTATGTCCATCTGTGTATACATGGTATTGGATTAAAAAACAAATACACCATTTTTAAAATGGTAGGTAGAAAAGCGGAACAAATCATAAGGAAAGAGTGATGTGTTTCTTGCCTGATATGATCAGTCAAAGGATCTATTAGATCACAGTTAGCTGGCAGACTTGGAATTTCAACAGAAGGATAGGTAGGTGTGAACACATACTGTGTCTCAAGTACCAGATTGGTGTAATTTTCCAAAGTCCTCATGTCACTCTGTTGGTTGTAAACTTAATTGACTGTATTCATAATTAAGTGCTGTATGGTTTCCTGTAACTTGACTGGCATGTGATGTTGCTACAAGGTGGAAAAGAATAAATTATAGCTTCTCGGTGAACTAAAATATAGCTAAACTGACAAATTATTATAGATACCAACTGCAAAGATAGTCCATACACGGCAAAAAGATGTGTAGCACTCTTGTGGTATGCTGTTAAGAGGTGGAAGAATCCTTCCGGCCACTTGGTGTGTGCATCGACCAATAAAAGGTACTTCCTCCCTTGGAAATGCCCAGCAAAATCCATGTGAATTCTCTACCATGTTTTCAATGGCCAAACCCATGATACCTGATGTGCTACTGATGGTGCATGACAAATGGTTAGACATTGATGCACTGCAAGATTCAACCAATTGTTTAATGTCGTTGTCAACCTTAGGCCACCACAGATAGCTTCTTGCTAAGGACTTCATTCTTGACATGCCTGCATGAATTCTGTGTAGCTCATGAATCATTATAGTCTCACAAAAAGTGAGGTCAGCCGAGTTTTGTAAGACTTGGAACAAAAATTTGTGCACACCCCAAGTTACAAAATAGCATCAAGATAGGGGGTTACCTGGAAGGAATCATGCTAGGTAGCAAAAAAATTTTTTTAGCACAAATCTTCCCCATGACTTCCTGAGTGAGCTTTCCAAGTTTGGTTCCACGCATACTTCTCTCTCCCTCAAAAGTGAAAAATTATGATTTTAACCATTTGGGGCACAGAAACGATCATTTGACCCCAAGGCAGCCTCAGAAACAAATTTGTAAATAATTTCTACAACCAATCTGCATTAGTAAACTCCCAATGGCTCCTGGAGCCATAGCAGTGTAGTTCAAAGTCATTTCCCAATACTCCAAAAATGCATTAGAAGATGGCTACCACTTACAAGAACGCAAGTCTGAGCTAACCACATGAGTTATTTACATTTACCACAAACATTCAAAGTCTCGTAAAACTGCAATACCTTCTCCAATGCTTTCCAAAAAAAATTCATCTTGTAGCTCTTGAAAATAACTTCCTAGTTATATCTTCTATATTGTCATACTAGCTGAAGGTAAATGTTTAAAGTGATATTCATGCAAAGCAAAAATATATGCTACTCCTGTGATTTCCATGTTAAAGTTTTCAAGCTTATGCACTATTCCATGCATGATATATAACCCAAAATATTTGTTCCTTGGATTGAACTGGTCACCCTGAGGTGAATAAATTCACCTCTGTACAGGTGTGCAAAATTAAAGTAATATTACTATTAAGCTTTTCATTTAGTGTGTAAGTGCATTTTGCCTACATCTGAATAAATTTTCCTAAATTTGAAGTGATACTTTTATTATGTTAAATGATCACTTTGTTGGTTAAGCGATTCATGAGACACTGTTCCATGAGAAAGCATTTATGAATCTAACCCTTTCCCATAAATACCTATTCATAGTTGTAACATTGCAGCATGATTAAACTACAATCCATATTGCTGTTTGCACAAACAGGTATTCTTATTTCTACAAACTGACACATCCAATATGAACAAAACATACTGAGGAATATAATCTTAAATTTAATATTGATTGATGATGCATAACATGTTATCTATGTAGCTCCATTGGATTACGAAGCTCAGACTGCAGTTCTGACTTTTGCAACCGGCACTACTCGTGCAACTCTTTCTTTGGAAAATAGTGATGACAGTGTAAATGAGCAAACTGAATTCTTTTCAGTCCAGTTGTCATCCTTAAGCAGTGGCATTTCTCTAGGGATAAATAATACTGCAAAAGTGCATATTGTTGATAATGATGGTAAGCTATGTATTTGTTATACTTCACTTATTTGAATTTCTATCATAATCTTATTTCATTAAACCACTTCAAATATTTTGTTCTATGGATAATATTATTTACAGATATGTAGTTACCAGAATATTTCAGCCAATATTCATTAAAAAATTTTTACTGCATTCCCCTGTATAAATTGGCATAATTTATGACTCTTTGACTGCTTGTTCCGGTTTATTTTATCTACAGTGGTAACTGCACAGTTTCCTGATGGAATCTACATACTATCTGAAGGTGGCACATTAGAGCTTCCTATCACCATCAATGGAACATCTGCTGTCACGTTATTTATGAGTGTGCTCACAGAAGATGGCAGTGCAAAAGGTTCACATAGTATTATAGAAGTACATGATAGAAGTACCTTTTTTTTTAATAATAACATTTTACAGGAGAAATAATAATATTTTTATTATTATTTATTCTTCATGCCTGCCTGTTTGTGGACCTATATGTGTACATATCTGCATGACTGTAAAAAGCATATAAAAAAACATTTAGAACCTGTCCCACACCACCATTCAAATTTGCTACGCTTTCTACCTCTCTCTGTCCCAGCAGAGGGTCACAGAATAGTAACAAAATAAGAGGGCCAACCAAAAATAGGGCCAACTAAAGTGTTACACTGATAAAAAAGGTAATTTAATCCAAGATGTGTGGAAGAAAGAGAACTTTTTGGGTACTAAGTAATTTATCAGCTGTAGATTGAGATTAGCTGAACAAAATTGGAGCTTCGTTTAGAGTTCAGGTAGAACTCAGTAACGTACTTTCTGCTCTAGCTATGATTGTGCCAGTAATCTGGCTGTAATATTAGCTCTGAAAATGAACAGTAGTACATATTAGACATTTTTTTATGATAATACAGAAACCTATATGTTGGACCACCTTCAATGACCAGGATGAGCCAAAATTATTGATTATTATAGCTGTCTGCTTTATGCCACTACTGAGGCTGTTTAGTTTGACTATTCTGCTAAGAAACCAACTGGCTATATTATATATATATATATATATATATATATATATATATATATATATTTTTTTTTTTTTTTTTTTTTTTTTTAAATACAGTTCTGAAATTATGAAGTAATATTTTCACCAACATTCATTGTGATATGTAGTTTCACCATATCAACTATTTGGTCTAACTTATTATATGCTATTATGCTAGCAGACTCCTCATATCATAAAATATTATACAACCAAACACAATTTTTAAAATTTAGATGATAATTACAAATTTGAAATCATCGTCTACCTACATGACGTATAAATTGCAATATGCCACTGCCTATACTAGTGATGACAAGAGCAATTTGGCACTAAGATCTGTGGCAAATAATTACTATAATATCTATTAAAGTGTAATGTTTTAGGTGAGGAAAACAATTGTTTAGAACATTTAAGATAAAGTTAAAGTTGTGGTTAGATTTACAACTTTTAGTTGCTATACAGTAATAATTACTATAGTATTTATTAAAAAGTATTTTTTAGACCAGACAAAATAATTGTTTAGAACACTTAAGATGCAGTTAAAATTATGGCAAGATTTACAGCATTTCCATACAGTAAAAGCACTTGCATATAACAAATTAGTTGTAAAACTAACTTCTGTGTTTCCAAACAGTAAGCAATCAGTTAAAAATCCATTTTCGAGAAAAAAATATGGATTTATCCTTTCCCCCCCTCTCACCATTCCAAGTATTCCTAGACCTGTGTGCTATAGGTAAATAATGCTGCTAAATTTATGAATTAATTGAGTTATTACAATAAAATCTATATCTACATTCTTTGCTAATAATCTATAGAAATTCAGAATGCTCACTGTACCTGGTAAAAACACAGTTTCCTAATGAAGTAATCATATAAGATTAAACTTTTAATGTAGGGATGAACTACAATCACAGTTACAAATAAAAATGCTTTAAATAGTGTTTCATATATGTACACACACACACACACACACACACACACACACACACACACACACACACACACACACACACACACACACACACACACACACACACACACACACACACACACACACACACACACACACAACATACACACACCAACAAACACAAGCATACAATGATAAAATTATTGAACTCAAACATATTAAACTCAAATATTTCATTGTAATCTCTTTGATGAACAATGATATAACATTTATGTGTAGTTCATGTTCCATTAAACAGGATGTTGTTATAAAAAGATATTCACTTTTAAATTTTTTAATGTGATGACAAAAATAATATCTTATTAATGATATTTCTGAATGTTTTCTTCATATTCATAATATATTCACAAGTGCATTCATTTAAATATATTTCCTTCAGCAACTACTGGTGATTATGAGATGCTGACACAAACGTTGACTATTTCTGCTGGAGCTACTTCTCTCTCAATATTTGTGACAGCTCTTGATGACAATATACTGGAGGTGGTGGAATCCTTCACAGTTACCTTGTCTAATTCAACAAGTGGTCTAATTCTTGGGGCAAGGAACAGCACAATTGTAAATATTGTTGATCCAGATGGTGAGTAAAGCAAGAAAAAGTTCTGTTATGCCTGTATATTAACTATAATGTATCGTTGTAGATGTTTGTATATACACTCTCCATATTCACTATAACATATCATTGTATATGTTTGTATATACACTCAGTTCTGTGGATTTGGCCAAAACAAAGGAGAAATATATAGAGAGAGACATTCTTTCATTTACATTTTATAGAATAAAAATATTTTTAGAATTTTATTTCAAATTACCCTGGAATATGTTCATATTCTGCTCTGATGAGCAAAATCAATTATATTATTAATATAAGGCCTTTTTCCTTCACTATTGAATAACATGAACAATTAATGATTACTTGTAGCCATTACAGTTGAACCCCTCAACTCTGTTGCTGTGACGTTGGATGGATTGACCCAGGTATAGGTACATGCACTATGTACATGATAAGTTTTGTAGGCAATGATATCCTCAGTTTAGTAACATTATTCTAGAAGTTATTATATCCCGCATAACTTGTTGATGTAAATTAAAGCTCTGTGTGACCAATTAATCAAGACTCAATTACAAATTTGGTAACTGACTGTAACACTAATAAATTAATTTTGGAATATTGCAGGCTAAGCTTCACATCATAGTTAAGAAACTTTACAAGCTACTTGTTATTTACTCCAACCATAAACCTAAATTTGGCTGATTATTTTTAATTCATGGTACTTGATGCTTAATGATATGAATTAATATCATTTCAATGTTCAGTGATCTTTCATATTTTCATCTGATATAATGAGTAATACTTGACTACTTAAAACTACAACAAACTTTTTTACAAAAAAATTATATTACAGTTACTCTTTATATTATAGTATCTTACCTGTTTGGAAAAAGGAGTGATTTTTACAAACAGATGTTAGAATCTTGGAATGAACTAACATCCCTACCAACATTGCCCAGATATAGAGATCACCCATATAAACTGGAATTTAAACAATTTCATAAATTTACGAAGGAAGCTGCTATATTATAACTTATTTGATCATATTTGTATTAGAAGCCATCACACAGATGTGACAACAAAAAAAAACACTACACCTGGGCCTCATTATAGTGTAGAAAAGGCCTGCTGTAAACCAATGATGCTTAAAACTACAAGAAATGGTACTTTTTTCCATATAATCTTTTGGGAAAAGAAAAGAAGGGGAGAGTGGTTTGGTGGCTCTTGTAGATCAGGTAATGAAGTTGAATCCTGTTCAGACCTCCGATAAAAGTCCGATAAAATCTGTTTACCACTATGTGCTCCAATTCTCAATGCAGAAATGCATGACTGCTTTATAAAACTAATGTGGTTAAACTACTTACAGTTATATAGTCCCAGTTCTCAGGAAGGTAAATATCAAGCCACTCAGAATAAAATCAAAGGGCAAGGGTGCAAGTACTAAGAAACCTAAATGTAATACCAGAACCAACCTGACCATCGGGACCAACTGAATTTGTTGCTCGACCACTGTTGATATGGTAAATAGGTTAAATTACCTGATGAGTCCAAGTGTACAAGAATGATTTTGATAGACTATGGACTCACCTCAATATGCTGCCAGTTTTATTAGAACCAGAAATAGAACTAGTAGTGGTGCACCAATTATGCAATCAATCAATGTGAGAACAATATCTGAGATTCTTAGTGAAGCTCATGTGTCAAAAACTGTTCTTATAAGTTGTGCAGCTATTTAAACTTTTATTCATCAAAATTCTGATTCATCATTTTCTACAGAGAGATCTTTTTCTGCACTTAAAAGATTAAAGGCTTACTAAATCATATTTATTATCGTATTATCAAGAAAATAAAGATATATTCAAGCATGTCTATAAATCTAGTGCACCTCCAATCAAAATTTCTTTCCCATGCCTCTGATATAAAAGGAATTTTAGCCACATGCATGAATTGCAGGATTTTTATTGAGCAAGCTTGGAATGTGCAGCTCTACTTTCTTGCAAGCTTGGTGTGCAGCTTTCAGAATTTATGTGAATAGATGAGTTGCACGTCTGTTTATAAATTATCATAATTACCTCAATTTGGTGCCATTAATGAACATAGAGATTAAAAAAAATTGTGGTAATTATATATACAGATAACTGGAGGTTTTGGAGATGTATTGTTAATGTTATCAGTGCTAAATCATTGTTATGATTTGATATCACAGTTTGGTGGAAGTCAAGCTGCATTTATAGCCAATGTAGTTATGGCTATTAACAACTACTGCAGCAGCAAAGGTGGATGCACTTTTATTTCTATTTACGAATTCATGAATTCATCAGAGTAAGTTATTTTAGTTATTATTTTTAAACATTTGACTAGATTTCTATGGTACTATATTTACTTATGCTTGACCTTGGATTGATAAATCTTATGAGCATGCGTAATTTGAGTTTATTTGAAAATATATGGTGATCACTTAATTTACTCATCTAGGGTATCAACTAATTTTATACTATACTTCATTATATGTATTTTATACTACTTTTTTAATTCAGGATCTCTACTATGGCGAGTGTGAACAGTATTGTCATCACTGGTATTAATACGAGTCCATCTGGTGAGGGAATCCAGTTTAATCTTCATGTTCTTGATGAGGAACACAATTTCGTACTGACCATAGAAGATTTGTTGGCTGCACTAAATGTAAGAAAATAAATTGATAGAATTGCCTATATTCATGTTATTTCATACTACAATAAAAATGGAAAATTATACAAGTTTAGAATATATGGTTAAAATATTTAATGAACATCAGCATGGCTGATTCTTCTCCTGTAAGCTAAGATATAATTTACATGCTATTGCATCGTTGGCTTATTCATTCCCCTTCTTTCCCACATGTAGTTAAGTGTTATGTTATGTTGTCTGCTTTAGCAGTAACCAAGTTAAAACAGTGCTTGCATACAAGATTAACATTCAATGAGGGAATACAATATCTACACAAAAATGAAACCATATGCTAGAGATTAAGTAGTATGAATTCTCCCTGTAATATTAAAGAATGTCAATATTTTTCACCACATTTCTACTTCAATAAAATAAAATATTTTATTGTGATCTAGAACACACATTTCATATTATATAGATGGATAGACAGGGAGAGAGATAGATAGATACATAGATAGATAGATAGATAGATTGATCGATGATAGATAGATAGATAGATAGATAGATAGATAGATAGATAGATAGATAGATAGATAGATAGATAGATAGAGTGATAAATAGATAGATAGATAGATAGATAGATAGATTTTTGTTTATAGAATTTATGATTGTACATAGCTATGTTGTACTAATGTACTGAAACTTGTCATACATACACAGTAGACCCAGGGTGTAACATACTTAGGTGCCAACTGTCTCAGTTCTTCCAGGATAGACCCAGATCCATCCTGGATCCCTGCTAACCTACATTAGTTCTATTGTGTATCCCAAAAGCCAAAGAGATTGCTACATAAACTTTATGGAATAGCTTTACTTAATTCCCTTTTTTTTTAATGGACACATTGCACTGGGTCACATCAGGACACACCTCTTCCTGTGGGCATGTCATTTCATCCCGGGTAATGCCGGGTATGTCTTCTAGTGTTTTATATGTTTTGGTTTGTAAGTATATGTGTGTTTGTGGTTGTGTATGTGTGTGCATGTATGTATGTGCATGCATGTGTCAATGTGTATGTCCAGGCATGATAACAAAACCGTTGCACCAAATGTAACAAAATTTCAAGGTTTGAACCTAACACATCAAGCATGGTTTTGAGCCCCAGTGGGAAAAAAAAATTCAATCTTTCTTCATGAAAATAGGCCTAAAAATCGGTCATTAGTTAATATCTTCCACTGGAATAATATTTTTTAAAACGCCTACAAAAAGCCTATACAATGAACGGTTAAAGCACAGATTTACTAAGCAGAAAAATCTGGGTTAAACTCGTGTCTATGATTTTTCTTTTTCTTTTCATCTTTCAACTTATTTTGTTTCTTTGATCCTTCAATACTTTCTTCCTTTAATCATTTCTTCTTTCCCTTTCCTTTTATCTCCCTATATTTTCCCCTTTGTTTATGCTAACTTTGTTCATTGTTACTACTAGCACGCAATTGTGGCCTTCGGCCGCATTGCTTGCTATGCCCTAGCCCTTCACAAATTGTCTTAAGGAAGGACATATCTTATGGTAGGGCATGTTTTTCTGGAGTACATGTCTTTCAGGTTGACATGTTTTATGAGAGCATACGTGCTAAGGGAGGTCATGCTATGTTGGAGGAAATATCTTGTGGGAGGTCATGTGTTGGAGGAATCCATGTCTTCAGGATGGCATATCTTGTAATGAGTTATGTTTTACTGGTAGAAATTTCTTACTGGATGACATGTTTAGCTTGACGGTATGTATTATAGGAGGGTAGGTCCTACAGTTCTAGATGTTTACTGGAGTACATGTTTTTACAGAGGGCATACTAAATTGGCTGATTTGTCTTGCATGATGACGCCTTTTCTTAAAAGTCAGATTTTGCTGGAGGGTGTGTCTTACAGGAACTCATGTATTACATGAGGGCATGTTTTACAGATGTACATGTCCAGCAGGAGTGCATGTAATAGCAATGGACATGTATTGAAATTTCAGGTGGACATATCTTGCAGTAGTACATGTGGTATGAGTGGACATGTATTGTTGAAATTTTACTGTAAGACATGTCTTGCTGGAAGTCAAGTTTTACTTAAGAGTATGTATTATAGGAGGACATATTTTACTGTTGGAGATGTCATACTGGGGTATATGTTTTACAGGAGGGTATATCTTACAGGATGATATGCAGGAGGGCATGTATTTGTGGAAGACATGTGTTGGTGCTGCTCATGTCTTTCATGAGAGTATGTGTTATGGGAGGACATGTGAAGTAGGTGGGCATGTCTTGCAGGTCTGTACAGAAGCAACCATTTAAGCTGCTGTGAGTTTAGGCATCTGGTTTTTTTTTTCTTCTACAGTAACTTTTTGTTTGCTCTGAAAGATGCTTTCCAAGAATTTATTGTTTGAATGGTTCTTCTTGGGTATGTAGATTAATTTTTGTGGTCTTCTTGATTGACTTTTTTTTAATAATCCAATTGGCTTCATGTATGTTTGACAAACTTATCCCCTCAACTATGGCATGTGTGCACCAGCTTTAACATTTGTAGTTGGAATGCACCAGATAATGATGGTGGGAGGTTTAGTTTTTACCATATACCAATAAGATTGATATGTAATCTTTTATGGGATAATTTTCTTTTTAATACTATGTCTGTGGCTCTTTTAGCAATATGCTTTTTTGGCACACTAATTTTACAGGAATAGTGGTGAGTGGAGGTTGGGGGAAGGGGGAAGGTGGTTAGTGGGAGCACAGAATTCTGTACCTTCAGCAGCTGTCAAGAAGCAGTGGTCCCTTGCAGCAATAGGATTTCATCACACACAACTTCAGAGTTCATCAATTTTTTTTTTTAAATTGCGATAGGTTTTTATCTGCTCAATGGGGTGGGCCATGTTAAATGATTAACTCTCTTTGATGTGGTATCTTGTGAAAGGCTATGCATTCCCTTTGATGAAAATAAAATGGTGGATGTGGAAGTGCCTTTTTTGGGCTTCTTTCAGTTAGTACACTTGAACAGTGGGGTTTGGATGAAGGAGACATAGCCAGGATACTTTCGCTTACCTGTATATCACATCTGCCAATTTTCAATGGGATCGTACAGCCATTTGGCAGGTTATCATACACATATATATATAAATACCACTAGCTCTATTAGTATAAGATATAAACTATTTAGACAAAACAAAACAAAACAAAAGTAATAGCACAATTGAGTTTTAATCTGTTGGCAATCTACACTATTCCTCCTAAATTCTCCGACAATTTAATAAAATAATCTAAATGCTGCATGTTTAGGTAGTACTTATGAGCTTCTATTATTTAAATGAATTGAGAGGTCTAAAAATGGTGGTTTCAGTGCCTTTTATAATGTTTTATGCTAACAGGCCCCCAGAAAGGGCAGGTATATGTTTCTAGTGTGTGTATATATATATATATATATATATATATATATATATATATATACATATATACATTTATTTTAATTTTTTCTATGCTATAACATTTGTATTTTTCTTGCTTTAACCCTGGCCATATCACACTGTATTATCACTCTATATTAGACAAACAGTGACATATTTGAAGATGCTGGATTTAGTGCAGCATTCATGGCCTTGATGCCCCCACCAGAGCCTGAAAGTAATCTGAGTGGTGGAGAGGTCACAGGAATTGTAGTAGGGACAGTGGCAGGCGCTGCCATGCTACTGCTCATTATCATCATTGCTGCAGCAATACTGCTAAGGTATGTCAGTGAACAGCAGTATTCCAACTGAAATAAATTTATTAAGTTCTCATGCATGAATATTGGAATAACATTTCTCAAAAGATGTCACTCCTGTCCATTAAATTATCATCCAGTAGTTTGTTCAGGACAATAGTTCTACCGTAAATTAAGAATCAAAGCCATTGATGCATCCTTTAAGACATGCATCCTTTGGGGTCTTCAGTGAATTGTTTGTTTGTTTCACATGGGAGTGAGTGTGGTTTTAAGCCACACCCACAGGAAGATATTTTGGCAAACAAAAGCTTATTAAAGTACCAACCAGTTAAAATGACCACATGTCAGTGTGGTTTCATCATAGCTACATCCATAGGAAGTCATTTTGGCTAAAAACACTAATTTAAGTACCAACCATGCAGAAATTTGGCATGTTGTCTCCAAGTAATAGAGTGAGTGTATTAACTGCGTATAGGTGTGTGAATGGGTTTGGTTAGGCTGTAGCCACACCCACAAAAAGTTGTTTTGTCTACCAAAAAATAAATAAAGGACCAACTAGGCTTATATATGAATACCTTCTATAAATTTTATGTTAACATTGGCCGGATATATGCCGTTAGTTTGTGTATGTATATATATATATATATATATATATATATTCATACATGGTGCATATATGTAATTTATCTGAAAGTGTCCTAATTATTGAGGTGTCCTCATATCAGGATCTTGTTTTTTTTTTGAATTTTATAATAGCTCTATATTTTTCCATTAAAGATCGCCATATCTATTATACATGTGTTGTTGCTTTTTTCAGGCGTCGAACCAAGTAAACAGAGAAGTGTCATCGCACAGTACTGCAAGGCTGGGCAACAACAAACAAATTATAATTTACCACTAGTTTAATAAGGTTCTACACAAGCACCTATAATACTTTTTTATAACATTTATGTTACGTTAATGCTTGCAGTCCTTTTAAATTCACTAGCACCTATAATACTTTTTATTACATGTTTATGTTATGTGAACGCTTTCAGACTTTTTGAATACACAAACACCTATAATACATTTTAACACATTTTGTTATGTGAATGCATTCAAACATCTTTTATTGAAATTTCTATATAATAATATACTCAAGTTGAACAGTAAGTCAGGGTGATTGTGACTGGTTAGTGGGCCATGACACAGACTGAAAATAGAATGTAAGCTCTGATTGGGCACCATACATGTCTCTTGTAGCATTGAGCCAAGCAACTGAGTTGACCAGTTTCTCGGTGTTTGGCTGCTTCAGCCATGTGTCTGTTGAACTGGACAAAAGAACATACATTTTCTAGATTATCCATGACTTCCCTAAAATTTTTCACACGGGGGTGGTGGATGATGGTGAACCACTTCAGGTGCATCCTCCTTTTGTTACTATGCTTGACATGCTTGTTTACTTCATGGACCCAACTCCCCATTCCATGTACAGACAGAAAATTCTGAACATGTAAGATGGTTAGTCAGTCTCTGCAGTTATCATTCAGATAAGTAACAAGCTTGTTTGACTCTTGCACTAATTCAGAGACCTGTGTAAATTGTTGATTGTAGAAGAGTGACTTAGGTTAATTTATTAATATTCAATTACTGTGTTAGTGATCTGAATAGAAAGTAGCATAAATGTACACATAGATACATTTTGTAAATTCAATTCATGGAATGTCATGTTTTTGTATATTTTAGTCTCCACTGGAGATAAGGTAATCTACTTTTAAAGGAGGCCATGAATGATTGGTAGGACCACCAAAGAAAGACATTTGCAAGTAACTGATTTCCTTGTTCAGTTTCATATCATTCAGGGACACTCTGCTATAAATTAGCTGAAAAATAAGATACTCCAGTTATATTCCTATTAAGTGAACAAATAAAAATATAAATATAATGAATTCAATTGACAATGAAAGTGCCAGAATTATTTTGTAATGTGAATCAAGTGCCATGATTTTATCATTCTCTTTTTGACTGCTGGTTATGTTCTTTGAGCAGGAGAAAATGAACAAGCAATCTCTTAAAAATAGCAATTGCAAACCTAACTAAGAAATAGCTACTGCTGCACAGCAACTAAAGAACTAAGAGAAAAGGGAAGGGCAGGAGGGTGGAAGAAGGGAATGGGAAGTAAAAGTTTTAAAAATTGGAAAAAAGGAAAAAAGAAAAAAAAAAGAGGAAATTACAGTGGTTGCATTTAAACCCACATCCTCAGCTCCATTTTTCTATTTTGGGGTCCATTTTGGGGGCAAACATGTTCATGTGGTCCACTGAAGTCTAGCTTAAATATTGAGTGCAACCTGTCTTCTGGTTCATGAGCTTTAGCCTGGACAGACACACATACCCACACACACATAAACAGACAGAACAAGCCCTATTATAATAGAACTAGTAGGCATACCTGTCCTTGCCCAGGACATCACCAGAACACAAGAAAAGATGTGGCCAATTGTGACTAAGTCCATGTGGAAAGGTTTACCTTAATGTGGGCCATATCATTATACTCCTGACAACGGCAGGTATACCTGCTATTGATCCCTTTAAAAAAGAGGGGAAAATCATCAATTTTTTAAATGTTTTTTCTTCACATTTATGACCAGAAGAGGTCACTTTGCCACCAGCCTCCAATAAAAAATATTTCTTCACCCCCAAATACATCTTACTTCCTTTTTGGGGGGTAAATATTGATATTCATATCTACCAAAATGAGTTGAAATCACTTCTCCAAAGATTTTACCAGATGTACAATATGTAATTTCATCTACCATATTTGATACTATTAGATTTGAAATACTATAGGTAACAACTAAGAAAAATTTAACATCTCACAACATAAACATATAAATAACAAACGCAATTTGCTATGCTCCTTTTTAGCTTTTCCAAGAGAAAGTTCACTAGGACGAAATATGTAGGTGACAATTTATAATGAGATTCATTACAGTAAATATAGTTCACCATAAGGAAATCAGTGAGTAATAATTTGATATGAGTTTACTTCCAAGGATTCTGGATCAAACACATGTCATTATAGTCAATATAGTTCACTAGGAGGAAATCATTGGGTAGTAATTTGATATAAGTTTAGTTCCAAGGATTCTGGATCAAACACATGTCAACAAGCATGAGAATTATTATACAATTTCTGAATTCTGTCAAATAAAATTCCCTTTGGAGAAAAAATATGTGGGTAAAGATTTTATGAGTTCTTCATAAGAAAATAGTTCACTATAAGAACACAAGTGGGTGGTAATTTTATTGTAGAATTAATTTACAAGGATTCTATATATCATTCCAGCTCACAGATTTCCTCAGATGACGTGTTTCTTGGAAGGTTTCAAGAGCTGCACACTTTATATTATGCATTTACTTTGTGCTATTCTCTTCCCAAATTATACTTATGATGGCTTCCTTATCACATGAGAGGCCATCATCTAACAGGATATATTTTCAAAAAATCTCACTTTGCATATATTGGAACATGAACTTGTAGACAATTAAATGTATTGTAAATTCTATCTACTAGCTACATTTCTTACCCATCCTTTTCATTAAATATATTCATGTCATGATGTCTGGCTATACATGGGTGTGGAAGCATATGTAGGGTTCTTTTCCATGATCAACAAATGAAACCCTACCAAAAAAATAGAATAACTCTGAGGAAGATAAATATTGAAGACCATTTCCTGTTTTCTACATAAACACTGCAGGTATGACATTTGGCAAACTGTCCTAGCATGATATACATAATATACTGATATATATATATATATATATATATATGTGGTATTTTTTGTATTCTCATTGTTTTTCTTGATACATACAAATACCAGCCATAGTATTAATTATACCAGTGGAACCATCTTACCATATAGAAAATTAAAAGGTTAATTATATTATTGAAAATACAATCATAACACTAAGCCATCCATTGATGGCATCCCACAAGCTACTATGAACATCCTTCTGCTGTTGTACAGGGTTCATATGCTTTTCTGTTTTTCTGATTCATTTAGGGCATTTTAGAGTGACCAAGTGTGTGTTTTACAAAGCATGGTTTTTATGGTAAGATACCTCTCAAGCACTTGTAATAGCTTATTCAGAGTGTGAAATTTGAAAGTAGATAAAAGAAATTACAGCAATTCAAAATTCCATTATTTAAAAACCATCTCCCAATCACACCTAATTTATCCAATTGGCCCAGCAGTTATCACAATCCCAGTGGATATATTGGGGGGAGTAGAGACACAGACACTAATATACACTGTCATACACACATAAGGTAGGAAAAAATTCATTCTTGAGAAAACTTATGGATGTATGCTCCCACCACCACCATTCCAAGATTTCCTAGATGTCAAATAAAAATAATTGAATATAAATTAGTATTTAGTCTTTTTTTCTTCTTCTTCTTATGAATTTATAGAATGTTTTAACCTTTATGTTAGATGGTGGCCTCTTATGTTATGAGGTATCTATAATATAAGGAAGTATAATTTTGGAAGAGAATTGTGAAAATACAAGTATAAAATAAGTCTAACAGCTCTGAAACCTTCCAAGAAACACTTCATCTCAGAAATTAGTGAGTTGGAATGATATATAGAATCCTTGTAAATAAATTTTATAATAAAATTACCACCCACTGATGTCCTTATAGTAAACTACATTCCTCATAAAGAACTCATTATGAAATCCTTGCCCTCATATTTTTTCTCCGAGCGGAATTTTATTTGACAGAATTCAGAAGTTACATAATAAGGTTCATGTTTGTTGCTGATCTGTGTTTGATCCAGAATCCTTGGGACTAAACTCTTATCAAATTATCACCCACTGATTTCCTCATAGTGAACTATAATTACTTTAATGAATCTTATTATAAATTGTTACTCACATATTTCATCCTAGTGAACTTCCTCTTGGAAGAACTAAAAAGCTGCATGGCAAATTGTGTCTGTTGTTTATATTTATATTCTGAGGTGCTAAATTTGTCATAGGGATCGAACCAAGTAAACAGAGAAGTGTTATCACACAATACTGCAAGGCTGGGCAACAACAAACAAATTATAATTTATCACTAGCTTTAGTAAGATTCTACACAAGCACCAATAATACATTTTTATAACATATTTATGTTACGTGAATGCTTCAGACATTTTAAATTCACTAGCACCTATAATGCTTTGTATTACACATTCATGTCATGTGAATGCTTTCAGACTTTTTGAATACACAAACACCTATAATATGTTTTATCACATTTTGTTATGTGAATGCATTAAAACATCTTAAATTGAAATTTTTTATATAATAATATACTCAAGTTGAACAGTAAGTCAGGGTGATTGTGACTAGTTAGTGGGCCATGACACAGACTGAAAATAGAATGAAGCTCTGATTGGGCACCATACATGTCTCTTGTAACATTGAGCCAAGCAACTGAGTTGACCAGTTTCTCTGTGTTTGGCTGCTTCAGCCATGTGTCTGTTGAATTGGACAAAAGAACATACATTTTCTAGACTATCCATGACTTCCCTGAAATTTTTCACACGGGGGTGGTGGATGATGGTGAACCACTTCAGGTGCATCCTCCTTTTATTACTATGCCTGACATGCTTGTTTACCTCATGGACCCAACTCTTCTATAAATTCCCCATTCCATGTACAGACAGAAAATTCTGATCATGTAAGGAGGTCAGTCAGTTTCTGCAGTTATCATTCAGATAAGTAACAAGCTTGTTTGACTCTTCCACTAATTCAGAGACCTGTGTAAATTGTTAATTGTAGAAGAGTGACTTAGGTTAATTTATTAATATTCAATTACTGTGTTAGTGATCTGAATAGAAAGTAGCATAAATGTACACAGATACATTTTGTAAATTCAATTCATGGAATGTCATGTTTTTGTATATTTTAGTCTCCACTGGAGATAATGTAATCTACTTTTAAAGGAGGCCATAAATGATTGGTAGGACCACCAAAGAAAAGACATTCGCAAGTAACTGATTTCCTTGTTCAGTTTCATATCATTCATTACATAATCATGACCAATCAATTTTATGCACTACTGAAATGCACAAATGTAATATAAACTATATTAGATATTATTATTAGGTTTGAAATGTATTAACAGACTCTACAGGTAACAACTAAAGGTAAATTTACACATCCCACAACATAAATATATAAACAAAAAAAACATAAATTTATTATGCAGCTTTGAGATTTCCTAGAGGAATTCACCAGTAGGAAATATGTGGGTGAAAATTTTATAATAAATTTCATTGCAATTAATTAGTGGATGGTAATCTAGTAGAAGTTTAGTTCCAAGGATTCTGGATCAAACACAGATCAATGACAAGCATGAAACTTATTATGCAACTTTTGAATTCTTCTAATTGAAATTTCCCTTATAGAAAATACATGTGGGTGAGAATTCTGTATTGAGTTCTTTATAAGGAATCTTAATTCACTATAGGAACATCAGTGGGTGGTAATTTTATTATAGAGTTTATTTTCAAGGATTCTAGATATCATTCCAGCTCACTGATTTCCCAGATGAAGTATTTCTTGAAGGGTTTCAACAGCTGTACTGTTTAATATATGCTTATATTTAACGATATTCTTTCCCAAATTATACTTCCTTATATTATGGCTTCCTCATAAAATAAGAGGCCATCATCTAACAGAGAGGTTGAAATATTCCTTAAATACTATTATAATTAAGCTAATGTTGTCTCTCTGTCTGTCTGCCCACAATCGATAGCACTCCCTCATTTTTGGGAGCATCATCACCAAATTTTCATAGGACATTCAGAGGCCCAGGGAGGGTGTCAAGAGGAGTTTAATTTTTTTTCATTTTTTTGGCATAATTGGAACAATGGTGGATACTAGGGGCTTTTGGGTGGAGATATCTCATCCATTGGATAGAAAAGCATCCCTAGCCATGTTGTGGGGAAAGTCAATCAGAGATTTCAAAGAGAGAATAATGTTTGTAGAAAGACAAAACAGTGTGTCATAAATTTAATAAAGTAGCCACACATACTACATTTCAGTTCATTTGAATTCATTCAAAAAAAAATGTGATTGTGGCAAAAAATTGTGCAGTTGCATTGTGGGAGCAGTTAGAGATATGATATTCTCTGCCCCCCCCCCCCCCCCTCCTCCTCCCATCCCCAATCTAAACATTAAAATTAAAGGGACATAAGGAAGGGAAAAATAAATCAGAAAAGGGGGATACAACCCTAAATAACCTCGCTATAATTAGTTTTTGTGTGTGTGGGTGGGTGTATGAGTTTAACTGAGTGAGTGAGAGAGTATGCGTGTGGGTGTGTGTATGTGTCCAGTAATGCATATTCTCCTGTAAGATATATACTCCAGTAAGACATATCCTCCCTCCAATATTTATTTCATCCAGTAAAACATCCTCCTGTTAGATGTCTTCCTCTAAGACATGTCCTCACTTAAAATATGTAAGACATTCTCCCATAAGACATATCCTCCCATAAGTATGTCCTCCAGTAAGAAATGTCCTCCGATGAGAAATTTTCTTTTGTAAGATATGTCCTACCATAAAAATGTCATCCCTTAAGACATGTCCTCCAAAGACATGTCCTCCTATAAGACAATTTTGTGACCACAGCCCACTGAAGGTGGCTCTAGCCAGCAGTGCTACCAAAGGCAGCGATTGCATAATTATTCATAAGGGGAAAAATAGACTAAAGCTTTAGTTCATATCCAATTTGTTTATACAATACTTTTGACTGATTATGTGGAGACCCCTTTTTCACATACATGAATTTTATTTATGCCATTGTTGGCAAGCATGTACAATGGCAGATACACAATAAGTTCTTTATGCCTGTGACTATTCACTATCTGTCTAAGTTAAGTTGCTTATACCAGTGGTGAGTTAGTTCAGAGCTGCAGCTGGTGCATTATTGCAGCTTGAGATAGAAGTTTAATAGCAACCTAGCTATATAGTTAACTAGCTACCTGCATATTTATCTCAGTTTCTTTTTTAGGGTATAAGATGGTTAGTCAGAACTCTTTTAAAAAAATAGATAGCTAGATAGATAGATAGATAGATAGATAGATGGATAGATAGATAGATAGATTTTTTTAATAATTTGGAGGAGGGGTGAGGAAAGGGGTCCTAAATTCTGTGTATTAGTACATGTGTATATTTTAATAGTTGCTTTGCTATATAGTTAACTAGCTATCAGTATAATTGTCAGTATTTTTTTTTTGTTTTGTTTTTTTTAAGGTATAAAGGAGGTTAGTCTGACATTTTTATTTTTATGTGTGTGTGGGGGGGGGGGGGGGGGGGGGGGGAGGAGGTGGTGGGGGTGGGTGGGTGGGTTGGTGCATGCATGTGAGGTACCTGTCAAACACTTGTGATAGATGATTTGGAATGTGAAATTTAAAAATAAACAAAAGAAATTACAGCAATTCAAAATTTTATTATTTAAAAACCATCTCCCACTCATACCTAATTCATCCAATTGGCCCAGCAGTTCTTTCAATCCCAGGAGATATATTGGAGAGAGTGGACAGAGAGACACCAATATACACTGTCACACACACAGTGAAAAAAAAACATCCATTGTGTAGCAGAACTTATGGATGTATGCTGCCCTCCCCCCCCCCCCCCTAAACCACCATTCCAAGGCTTCCTAGACCCATGTGCCACATGTAAAAATCCTCTATATAGCTAATTCATTAAGCAAACTGAAAAGGTTTGTTAGTGCAGGAGGCTGAAGATACTGAAAAAAACTATGCCAATGCCTATCTGTAGGTTTTTTGGTAGTTACATAATAATGATCTACTGGATGCATTAATGAATGCACAATATTGAAACACTAGAGGTAAAAACTATAACAAATTTCATTCCTCGGAACATAAACATTTAAATAATTAACACATATTTGCTGTGCAGCTTTTTAATTCTTCCTAGAGGAAATTCACTAGGACGAAATATGTAGGTGACAATTTATAATGAGATTCATTATAGTAATTATAGTTCACTATGAGGAAATCAGTGGGTGGTAATTTAATATGAATTTAGTATCAAGGATTCTGGATCAAACACATGTCAACAACAAACATGAAATTTATTATGCAACTTTCGAATTCTGTCAAATAAAATCCCCTTGGAGAAAAAATATGTGGGTGAGGATTTTATAATAAATTCTTTATATGGAACATAGTTCACTATGACAACATCAGTGGTGATAATTTATTTTCGAATTTATTTACAAGGATTCTATTTATCATTACAGCTCACTGATTTCCTCAGATGTAGTGTTTATTGGAAGGTTTCAAGACCTGCACAATTTACTATATGCTTGTATTTTACACTATTCTCTTCCTAAATTGTACTTCCTTATATGATGGCTTCCTCATCACATAATTAGTAAGTCCTGGAGTATATAATGCAGTCTAATGCACTCACAATGATATTCTCTTATAGGCTGCAAATAAGAGCTGACTGAAAACTATATAGCTATATTGTGCTGAGTTTTGGTGTTATTTTTTGATTTTTTTTATAGTTTATATCATCAAGATTATGGTGAGCAACACTGTAGTGGGAGCTTGTTTGCTCAGTATGACATTTATCCTGACTGATGCCAGTGAATTCATAGGTGCTACTTTCCAATGGAGAGAAATTGAAAGTGGTGTGGTAAATATTGACTTTCCTTGTTTTGATTATGTATTCAAGCAATAGGCCTGCATTATTTTATGATATATGTACTCACTTGTTTAATTAAACTTTGTCATACTTCATGAAATGTTCATAATTAGCTATGTATCCATTTAATATGAGCTCCAATATGAAATGTTTACAACCCTTAAAATATTAATTTAAAATACATATATAGCTATAGTCCTTCAGTTATCAACTCTTACTTAGATTCTTTATTTTCAATAATTTTCTTTTCCTGTACCACAGATTGAAATATCTTATCGTATGGCTTGGAGACGATCATTCAGCAACTTTAATACTTGTGATCCTGCACAAGAAACATTGCTGAACACTGATGGGAATCTTCAGTGTATAGATGGATGTGTTGGCACTATTAGAAACCTATCCTTTATATGCACTGATTTTAGTATAATAGATGACTGGGTGACTGGAACTGGAACTACTAATTTCACTCTTCGCTCATCTAGTTTCGAAGCATCGTAAGACTTCTTACCATAATTAATAATGTGTCTGTGCATCTATCTATCTATCCATGTGTACTCCGTCTCCTCCCAGACACCTGGACTAATCATCTTGAAATTTTCAGGGACTACTAATATATTCAACGGCCAAGCTTGGAAAGAGTTTGGCTAAGGCTAGAGTTAGGGTTTAGGCCTTTTATTATACCTTTTGTTCATTCATGAGCAACCACAATGTTGCAATTTGATCACATTGGAAGACACTAATTACTGGAGTAAGTTGTATTTATAAACTACACTTTAATCTATCACACACCAAAAATTAACCAAAATTACTTCAAAAGTAGACTAATTAATGGAGGTGCATCCACTGCTGTGTCTTCCTATCACAACACATCCCTCTCAATTCAAAAATGGGCAAGCTTTCTCATTATGTTTACTTTGGAAGTGCTAAATTGCAATGCCCAAACCACCCCCCCCCCCCCCCCCATATTAAACAGGAGCAAATTAAACAAGTTTGTAACTACAGTAGACTCAGGCCAACTATAAAACCACAACTAAGGCAGTTTTTTTCTAGTCACTTGAAAAACATCTTAAACAATATGTATGACACAAATTATACTAAGTGGGTTGAGATTAAATAAATGAGGCCATAATCATATGATTTCAATCTATGTCACACTGTTATGTAGATTAATGTGTTATTAGTCATATAGTAATAGCTTAAAGGGAGAGTTCATGCAAAATATTGGAATTTTTTTGGCTGAAATGAGTGCCTTGGTCACTCCAAAATTATGAAAATTTATGGAATTTTTTCAATACTACTCATTCTCTATGACAAAAATAGTCTCGTTCCACTGAAATTTATATTCGGTAAAATTGACATTCTCTTGTGGTCGAATTTTTGGTTAGGCCACTTATCATGTCAGAATAGGATCCTGTAACAGCAATGCCCAGCATGGACAGTATATTTTCTATTATCTCAGCCTAACCTACTCATTTTCCTCAGTTGAGAAACATAGGCAGACTCTAGAAGTGAGGAATCTGAAAAAATAGTTGAGCCCTACAAGTTTGAGCATCAAACTAGCAAATCATTGGTTGGGTCTCTGCTGCTGGCACCTAAGGTATTAGTGAATCATTAGGTGGAGGATCACTGGAAAACAGTTTGTAGTAGCATATAGGCTATGTAACTGGCTAGTTCTGCTTAGTATGTAGGTGTCAGTGTGGGCACTTTGAACAAATAAGTATCAGCAGGGAGTGTCTTTGCTGTCATGAAGGGTGCAGTGTCCATGAAAAATAAGGCTCATCTCTGGCCTTTGTCACTGAACTATAGATAGGCAGCTTTTAAGTTGGCCACCTTGTTTGAGCCACCTGGACTCCACCCAGGGACTCTGCCTCTGCCTCAGTCTTGGTAACCTGTGATAGAAGAAATGAATAATAAAGTTAATAAAGTTAAGGTAGCTAATTGTGTGAATGAGGGTTATGAGTTTCCAGTGGAGGAAGTTGATTATGAGAGCATGGTTTGGAATGAAGACAAAGAAGTGCTTACAAAAAACAACAAGGACTCACCTAATGAACAATTAGCCAGCCAGGCAGAGGCGCCAAGGCAGAGGTGCCAAGGCAGAGGTGTCAGGGCAGAGGCCCAAATGGCCTGATCCAGAAAATCTATAAAAGACACAGCTAACTATTATTAGTTTAGTCTCCAAATTATAAGTGTGTAAAGTGTAACATAGTGCATATCATGTTGTGCAAATATTTGAAGAATCATTTTGTTGCTGGTACAGATAGTTTCTGGCCAGTAAATGATACTTTTTCTATTTGAAGGGAGACTTAGTGAGTGGAACTACCATTGGCTAATTAAAACAATGGTTAGGTTGCCTTGAGTAATACTATTAGAACAGGTGATTACCTTGGGATCGGGGCAGCTATCCTAGTTGTCAGAATAAGGATTGAAACTGAAACTAGGCCATAGCTCACTCACACACCTGCAGAAACAAACATGTTCTTAACTTCAGTTTGCTTTATGTTACATGTAGGGATATTGACAATATCTCATTAATAAAATAAATATGATATGAGTAATACACATGCCAAACTCTGTTATAGTAGTGTTCTATTTCACCAAATCACACCAATTGATAAAACCACAAACACACACACACATGCACACACACACGCACACACAAACACACACATCCACCCAATCTGAATAAAAGTTTTGCAAGGATGTGCAGTGAGGTGCCCTAATTAATCCCTGAAAGTTCCATGAAGATCCCTACAGTGGTTTAGGAGTTAGAGTCTGCACATGCATGCAAATAGACACATACAGACAGAGAATGAATTGTGAATTATAGTAAGATATGACAGTTGTTTCTTTTTCTTATTTATGAGCTCCTGTATACCGATCTATATTAAGATTTACTGGAGGAAATTGGACTAATTCTCTTATCATTGGAAATGGTGGACTTTGGAATCTGAGGGTCAAGGGAAGTATTGCAAGGAGTGCTTTAGGTACTATAAATTCCTCTCCAGTGACTTCGTCCAATCCAATAATTCGACTCCAACATGGATGCAGCCATATGATTAGGATTCCAGGTGTGTTTATGGTTGGACATTCTGTAACTAATATGTTCAGATTTCCTAGTCCATTCTGTCTATAGTTATTCCCCTCCCCCTCTCTAAATGGAGAAGAAGAAGAAAAATTAAACATATATTGATTATGACTAGGGCAGGAAATTTGAGGTGTAAACATTATTTATATATACTAGTAATAAAAAATATATATTTATGAATAAATTTAAATTAAATTCAGATTTATAGTTTCCCCCAAAAGTAAGAAAACAAGGGGAAAAAATTATTACCTACCAAAGAAGTATTGAAACCATGCATTAACATTCAATTATCATGTGTCCAATTCTATGTCCCTGAATTACTGCTTCCAGATTTTACAACATAATATTTTTTTACTCCAACTATACATGATGAGGGAGTCACCCATTTTGTTTCTATACTATTTTAGTTTACTTTTGGGGTGAGGGGGGGGGGGGGGGTTTCTTTGCTGTATTGCAAAAGGAAATGTTAATTTTATTATTTATCCATGATAATAGCTTTTTTTACACTATATGAAATAAATTTGTGATTTAGGTACGTAGAATTTGGCACATAATAATTAAGTGTTCATACTTTGTTTAAATAATTCTTTGGTAGGTAATGATCTTTTCTTGTTTCCATACTTTTTGGGACAACCACAAATCTTAATTTTTTTATTATATTTAAATACTTTTTTTGCTTGTTTCTGCACATTTTATCAAAGTAAATCTCCTTTTTTGGTGGAGGTATGTGGGAGGGGAATTTCTTTGAAATATTGTGGAAGGAACTATTTATTCTATTACCTACCCATGATATACCTTTTTTTACTTCCTTTTTGACACTAATTAAATAGAGCTAGGAGTCAGTGATTTAAGGATATAGAATTAGGCACATAATAATTGATTAAATTACTAATAGTAATGATTTCAAGAATCTGAAGTCACAAATGTCAGTTAAAGCTCAGTCAAACCAGCACTCATTTAACCAATCAATCTATAAATGTTCGAAACCTGAATTTGTGAATTGTGCATGAATTTGTGAGATGCAGCTCCATTCTTTTTTCCTGCAAATGTATCACTTTTGTTGTTTTTTTTTATTATACAGAAAAGGTGTGTCTTTATAGATAATAGCAAAAATCCTGCCCAACAGATGGAAATTCGGCCCACCTTTAATGGGCTGTAGTCACAAAAATATCTACTCTAAAGAGATATCTTATAGACATTCTTTAAAAAGTGAACATATGATAAAGTCAAAGGTATTTTTCTAAAAGTACCATTTGTGACATTTTGGCCTTACATAAAAAGGGAAGAGGTTTGGCCAGAGGGAACCCACCCCAGGGGCGTAGCCAGGACTTTGAAAAAGGGGGGCAAATAAGAATGACTTTATAACCATCTAAATAAGTGAATAAATTCTAATAGCTCTTACTCTCTATGCATTCTAAGCCATACACTCCTTTAATTTTGAAGCAACAGTGTCAAGAGGTATATCAAAGGAATGGGCACCCCTAGCTCTGAAGATATTGGTACGTTAAAAAAAAAAAAAAATTGTTTTGGTAACTAGGCTGTCTGGCAAAAGTGATAAATTTGTCTTTTCAGACTGGCTTATTCAAACTGCTGCATTGCATTATTCAAGTACTGAAGACACTCATTGGTAATGACAAGTGCACTGATAAATTCTGTGGTCATTATTGCAAGTAAGAGAGTACTAGCATCTGTCACACTGTCAGCAGACCACAAGCTAGAACCTTCTGTAGAAATGCTCTCGAAACAAACAAAAGCGAATAATGAATCTTTTTGACACGATCAAGAGTATCAATGCATTCAATCCATCTTGTCCTGCAAAGATCTTTGAGCTTTAATACCTTTGATTCAGGCTGTGCATTCTGTATAGCTTCTTCCAGTTTCTTCTGGCGCTTAGGGTGTACAAAAAAAAAAGAGAGAGTCTCTTCACAATACCAATCATGTTACGAACACTTCGATCCTCAAATGAAGCAACTACTGCCAAATTTAAGCAGTGAGAAGCACAGTGAGTATAGAACACTAGAGGATATTGAGACTGTATTCTCGCTGCAGTTCCTCTTATCTTTCCAGACATGTTGCTGGCTCCATCATAGGCCTGACCACGCATCTTAGATAGATCTAAGTTATTTCTAACAAAGCCCATCATCTTGTCTGCCAATACTTGTCCAGTAAGGCCACTGTCACATTCCAGGAATGAAACAAGATCCTCTCTGATAGCATTGGTTTCAGGATCAACATACCTAAGAACAATGCAGAGTTGCTCTTTGTTTGAGCAGTCAGTGACTTCATCAGCTATCAATACAAATCCACAACTGTTACGAACTTTTCGTAAGATCATACCACAAATTTGATCTCCAAGTATGTTAATTAATTGATTCTGGATGTCAGGGGATGTATATGTGGCATTTTTAGCAGCACTGTTGAGGTGATCACTCAATGTTGTGTCACCTGCAGAAATACAAAAGTTAAGCAGAGCCCAAAAATTGCCATGGTTGTTACCTGCTGCTTGTTCACCTTCTATACCACAAAGACTAATATTCTGGCAACCACACAAAGCAATGGTCTCTATGATAGACCGAAGTTTCTTCCTGTTGATCTGAATTGTTTCTCTTGCTCCTTCTCTCAGCTGTACTAACACACTTTCTTGCTTACCACTCATTGTTACTACAAATGCATCACAGACAGTAATTGCATCCTTGTGGTACTCTCTGGCAGCATGAAAATCACACATCTCATACATTTTCTTGAAATTTGTGAAAGCTGTCTCAATAAACACTCCTCTCCCTTTCCGTATATCAGTGCTCTTAGCAAACAGAACACAAGGCATACAGTACCCGCCATTCTCCTTCTGGCTATATGACAACCAGCTATACCTAGTGAAGTATCAATGCAGAAACCCACGACCATCTTTACGTGGAATTTGATAGCTGACATCAGGATTGAATTTGTGGGAGTAGAAATAATATTTTTCTTGTTTAGTCAGTTATGTTCTTCTTTTGGTCAAATCAGCTATATCCAAATTAGTCACTGATACTTCAGGTTGTAGCTCAATTTGAGGCTTCTTTGGTAATGGTGGAATAGAAGAGCTTGTTGAAATTATATTCTCACTAGAGCCCAAATCAGGTGGAAAAGTAGAAGAGGCTATGGAAGAACTATCACTT
Source organism: Lycopodina hypogea (assembly GCA_963969325.1). NCBI lineage: Eukaryota > Metazoa > Porifera > Demospongiae > Poecilosclerida > Cladorhizidae > Lycopodina > Lycopodina hypogea. The sequence continues at coordinate 8,665,531 of OZ017790.1, forward strand.
GGATGATCACTGTATAAAGAAATTGATTAGTGTAATATCTAATTCTTATCCATTGAATTTATTGTAGTGCAATAAATTGTATAAAAATAAAAAAGGAAGGAAGGAAGAAAAAAAAAAAAAAAAAAAAAAAAAAATATATATATATATATATATATATATATATATATATATATATATATATATATATATATAATGTATTCAGAGTCCAATTAGCTAAATTGAATCAGTGTATTTTACCTGGGGTTCAAGATCTCTTTTTGAAAAACCTGTGCAGTGATTGAGACATTGTTCTGGATTCCTCACTTAGCTTGCTACACTTTTTTAAACTGTCAAGTTTACTGGCAGCTGCTTTCAACTAAGAACTGTTTTGGGAAAGCTGCTATTGTGGCTGACTTGGTGAGTGATCTCCCAAATTTAAATTTTCATTACCATTATTCTATAACTATAATAATTATTTTTTCAGGTCAGAATTAGATAGTAGTTTACAGCTGTTGGCATTAGGTGTGCTGCTGTAGGTGACCTGGTGAACTGGAAAGTAATTAACTACCAACACCAAAAATCAACAACAACAAAATAATAGATAAAAGAAAGTCAAAGTTTCATTGCCATCATTCTCTAAATTCTAGCTAACTGTTCTATTTTGTAAAGAAATTTGAAAGTGCTTCAGGTCTGTTTTCTAAGACTGTGGTTATTCATGTAAATTCATCATTTTTTAGCCAAGCAAAGCTGAATATCCCTGCTTAAGAAGAATATTTTAACCTGTTTCAGCAAGCTATGGATTGATTGAGACCACAGTAGAACTATTTTAGAAATGCCTTAGAAGTTAGTGAAATTTTGACCTCAGGTTAGCTATAATGTATGGCTAAGGTAAAATTTTTTTTAAAAATTAAAAAATAAATAAATTCAGAAAAATATGGGGGGCAAATGCCCCCTTTGCCCCCCCCCCCCCCCCCCTGGCTATGCCACTGCACCCCATGCTATTTGTAGAGCCAAGTTGTGTGTTCATGCAAAAAAAATTTGACCTGTAGCTCCATTCTTTTTACTGGCAAAAGTACCATTTTTGGATTTTTAAATACAGAAAGGGTTTGGTTATATAGATAAGCATATAACATTCCCCTGGTTACACTGATAGGACTCACTCCACATCATTTGCAGAGTCAAGTTGTGTCTGTATGCCAAAGTTTAAGGCCTACAGATCCATTCTTTTTTCTAGCAAAAGTACCATTTTTGTTAGTTTTTTAATAGAGAAAGAGGTGTGGCCATAAAGATATGCTCATGATGTTCTCCTGGTGACACTAATTCTAAATATATATGAGTTCATGAGTTTAGTACCATCCCTTTTTCTGGCAATAGTACCCTTTTTTGGCTTTTTTTTTGATACAAAAGGAGGTGTGGATATACAGATATGCTAATGATATTCCCCTGGTGACACTTAATCTAAATATATATGAGATAACATGTCTAGCTCCATTCTTTTTTCTGGTAAAAGTACCATATAGGCTCTTTTTAAATACAGATAGGGTTGTGGCCATATAGACATGCTCATGACATTCCCCTGGTGACATTGATTCAAGATATATGAGTTTGTGGGTTAGCTCCATTCATTTTTCTGATAAAATTGCCATTTTTGACTATTTTAAAGCACAAAGGGGCATATAGACAGGCTCATGATGTTCCCCAGTAACACTGATTCTAAGTAAATATGGATTTGTTGGCCCAACTTGAATCATCAAGCTTGAATCGCAGATACACAGACAGACAGAGAGACAGATAGGCAGACAGGCAGACAAACAGACAGATAGATAGATAGATAGATAGGGAATTTCAAGAGGATCTTTATTTTATGTGGCTAAAATATGAGGCTTCCCATTTTTACAAGGAACAACTGGACAATATTAAGTGATGTACAATATATTGCAATGATCAGTAAGTATATAAACAAGTCATTCCAGACAATCATATGATTATCATTAAACAATTGTGACCAATGAAACTAAGAGATGTTACATTTCTCATTCTTTTTTCAGTTGAGGATGCAGATAGAGATACTATTCGATGCAGATTCTCGGATTCATCTCTAAATGAATGTGGGAGTATTTGTGATGGATTTCCTAATTCTGTACTTTACCAAGTGAGAGTAACTATATAAGTATAATGTACTTATAATCTATTTGAATATATTGAGTCAGTTCGTTGAATTGAAGTATAGTATTTCTAAATATCTATACTATAAAGAACTAATATTCTGTCTCTCTATCAGTTTGTTTGAATGTCCGTGATATACTCTTGAATGTGTTGAGTTAGGCACACAAACCCATATATATTTGGAATCAGTTTTGCCAGGGTAAAATTTTATGTCTAAAAAGGCCACACCCTTCCTACGTTAAAAAAAAAAAAATGGTAATTTGGCGAAACAAACCCTTGGAACTACACACCTAAAACTTGGTATGCATACACATTTTGACGCTGGTAGTAACATGGATTGGGTCCTACTTGGCTAAACATTTCCTTTTTGCTCTGCAACGCAATATAACTAGGTTTTTTTCTGTATGGAAATCCTGTGATTACAACTAAATTCTTTTAACTGTAGAGAAGCCCAAAACTAGTAAATATTACAATTTTAGCATCATTTTAGGTGTTCTAAGCAATTATTTAGTCTAATCTAAACACTCTGTTAAAAATATATATATATTATAGTAATTATTTGCCACAAGTCTAGCGCAGAATTATTCTCATTGGTCTATAGAATGGCCTGTATTATTGTATCAATACCAGTCCATTTTTAGATGTGAATTTGAATATGATCTTATAGCTTAAAATAAATTGTTAATCTTTTAAGTGTATAGAAGATATCTTATTATGATTCTTTAATATTTAACAGGATAACTGTACCATATCTTACAATGCGAACGACCGAGTTGGATTGTATGCAGTTGCCATTCAGGTTGAGGACTTCATCAATCCGACAAGTACCGAACCCCTAAACAGTGTTCCCTTGCAATTTCTAGTGGAAATTTTTGTCTCAAACCAGCCATGCTTGGCGGGACCAGTTTTTATTCAGGAAACTCCTACTGATGACATGTGCATTGGAGTGACTGACACCTACACGACTAGACTAGTGGCCTTTTCTGAATCATCCAAGTAGGTTGAAATAATGCAGCATATTAATATATTAAATAGTTTAGGTAGATTACAATATTCATTTCATATGTTGAAATTAGTAATCCTTATCTGTGGATTGAACACTGACTTGCAATACCTATCTCATACATTTTTTTAAATTTTGTATTCGCAGAATACATCTCTGCATGTGTCTGTTTGTGTGTATGTATGTATGTATGTATGTATGTATGTATGTATGTATGTATGTATGTATGTATGTATGTATGTATGTATGTATGTATGTATGTATGTATGTATGCATGCATGCATGTATGTATGTATGTATGTATGTATGTATGTATGTATGCATGCATGCATGCATGCATATATGCATGCATGCATGTATGCATGCATGTATGTATGTATGCATATATGCATGTATGCATGCATGTATGTATGCATGCATGCATGTATGTATGTATGTATGTATGTATGTATGTATGTATGTATGTATGTATGTATGTATGTATGTATGTATGCATGCATGCATGCATATATGTATGCATGTATGTATGCATGTATGTATGTATGCATGTATGTATGTATATATATGTATGTATGTATGCATACATACACCAAAAAGTGCACAAACTAGAAAGGCCTATCCAAGAAATATTCAAATAAGGAATGAATACTCAATTATTGAGTATCTGATTTACATCCCTAAATCACTGCTTCCAGACTTTACAACTTCATATTTTTGTGCTCGTATTATGCATGATGATGGAGTCACCTATTTTATTTCCATGCTATTTAAGTATTCTTTGGAGGGGTGGGGGTGGGAGTTTCAGGGGGTTACTTTGCAATATTGAAAATGAATATATATATATATATTTTTTTTTTTTTTATTTACCCATGATAATAGCATTTTTGACACTAGATAGCAAAGTTTGGAGTCAGTGATTTAGGGATGTAGAATTAGACACATTCCTTTGGTAAATCTTTCTTGTTTCCATACTTTTTGTGGAAACCCTAACCCTAAATTGTTTTTTTCTCACTTTATTATTTTTTTTCTTCCACTAGCTACTGTGCCTTTTTTTAAGATCTCTGATTGTGGCGATGGGGGAGATTCTTTGCAATATTGTCAAAGGAAATATTCATTCCATTATTTAACCATGATGATAGCATTTTTGCCACTAGATAGAATAGGGTTTGGAATCTGTGATTTAAGGATATAGAATTAGACATGTATAATAATTTATCCAAACATTTCAATTATAATTTCAAGAATCAGAAGTCACAGCTGTTGAGTAAGCTAAAATTTGAGATAGGACTGCACATGGCTTCCATAATAGGTGATGTTATCGTTTCATCATGATATACTTTTATTACAGGTGTTATTGCTATATGAAAAGATATTAAACTGAACGTATGAATTTTAGGAAATAGAATTTAATTCACTGTAAGATAGCAGTAAAGATATCCACTCTACCCAGTCAGGAAGAAATAAAATGAAGTTGCACACATTATAATCAGCATAGGGTGTTGGTGTAAAGGGTCTGGCAAGCGAGATTAGGTTTAACACAAGATTTAGCAAACATTTTCATGCACAACTCAGCAATTGAAATAAAATTAAAATGGCATCCATGACAGTGAGTGTCATTGATCCATCCTGATATACCTTCATATTTTTCAAAGCTAATGAAGAAATCTGATGGGTCATGGACATACACCAGTTAAAATTCTGCCAGGTCATGGTATTAGTGCAAGTATTAATGTTTCTAAATGGTGTGCAGTGTGACTCAAAAGGAAGATGTTAATGGAGAATAAGAAGTAATTCAATCTAATTGTCACTCTACTTCTTAGGGGAAGATGGGAGGGGGAACTCTTTGGATTAGAAATTTGACATAGACTTTCTAGAGGTCCTGAGCATAGCACATGAAAATTTTGGACTGCTATTTTTTAGAAGCTGGTAAAGTATAAAAATTATTTTAAATATCACTCCAATAGTAATGGTTTGGTTAAACCTAAATAAAAAGTGCTATATCATTCTCTAATACATACATACATACATACATACATACATACATACATACATACATACATACATACATACATACATACATACATACATACATACATACATACATACATACATACATACATACATACATACATACATACATACATACATACATTCATACATACATACATACATACATACACACACATACACACATACACACATACATACATATATACATACATACATGTACGTATGTACGTATGTACGTAAGTACTGATGGACGGATGCACACACACACAACACACACATGCATGCACACACATGCACATGCATGCACACATGCACACACACAATCATACACACAATCATACATGCAGACAGACAGGCGGGCTTGCGGGCAGGCAAGCAGGCAGGCAGGCAGGCAGGCAGGCAGGCAGGCAGACAAAGTGACAGACAGAGAAAGATAGCCATATCCCTTATGTAATGTAAATATATGCCCATATACACCAATGTATTCTGACAATATCTTATTCTGTACATTGAGGACAGAATAATTTTTTTAATATTTTAATATGCAATATAGTTTAAATTGAGTTTTATGGTAGAAATAGAAAAAAAAAACTTTATTTTGTTTCAATGTGCAAATATAGCATTGCGGAGTTTCAGACCATATCTCCACTAGGACTACTTCAGAGTGGTGTGATGCAGAGTCCCATCAATTCTTCCATCTCCTACACAGATATCACCTGGACTCCTACTCCTCAACAATCTCGCCCCAATATCTTTTGCTTCACTGCAATTGACACTCAATTGTAGGTGAATCCTTTTAATAAGTGGACCAATAGGCTCAATGCAACACATGCTATATGAGTGAAACACTAGTAAATATAGAGATACACAGAAAATATTATGGATTTCATTCAATAGTGTACCATTAATATTTTTTTTTGGTTAATTTTAATGATGGGATCTATTTTTTTCAAATGGTTAATTTTTACAAATGTGAATTTGCTGTACACAACTTCATATAATACTCCTTTTCAATTTTTTTTTGTGCTTTATTTCTCCTTGTATATTTAATCCTGCAAACAAAATTGCACTGATCAACTCTCAGTGTTCCATCTGATCAGATCTGCATCACTCTACTTGGAGGAGGTAAGAGTTGTTTTTTTTTTTTAATAATCTTCAAATTTGTTATAATATATATTATTATTTCTTCTAACTCCCTTTATTCATGCTTGATGCTGTATAACTGTTTAAAAAAATATTTGAACCCAGTGTCTGACTACCACCATTCGATTGTTACATTGTTCTCCTTATGTCATCATGTCCCTGCAACAAAATTGGTCCATTAACAAGGCCAGCCAATAATGTAACTGTAGGCCTATCTTAGTAGAAAAATTGGTAAATGGTTAAGAAATCAAGAATCCTTTTTAAATCATAGATACTAAAGAGAATATACAATTGAAGAAAATGAAATTCACCAAGTTGTACAGCTGAGGATGAAATACTTTATATTCACAAATTATACTTAACCCGTCCTTATACAATGTGCACATTCCTTTAGTTATTATTAAATGATTAAACTAACCAAAAATAGAAAATGTGGAATAGAAGTATATAGAAAACAGTGAATTGACTAAGGCAATGTGAAATGAAGATGTATTTTCTGGATACTACATAAGTAGTTGGCCAAAGATCAAGATTAGCAAAGCTAAACTTGAGGAAACATTTAGTTTACAAGCAGAGCTTGGTGAAGGATTTCATGCTCTACTTGGGCCAGTGTCAGTAAGCTGGCTATAATATCAGCTTTTATATCTGGCTCATGAAGTTGTAAGGGTATAGTTTCTGGCTATATAGTTTCATTATGCATTTTTATTATGTCTTTTTGATGATGATACATTAACTAAAATGCTGGACCACCTTCAATAACCAGATTGAGTCAATGTTATTAGCAGTCTACTTTATACAACTTCTAATTATTTACTATTACTACTTCTCCTTGTATTAGTTTTACCATTATTGTGTGTACATGTACTTTATCTATAATATTAAACTGTTAGTGGAGTATTAGATAATGTACTCCATAAAAATGATTTTTTTCTTTTTCTTGATTGTATATGGATGCCACTACTAGAAATTCAAGCATAAATTTGCATAATTGTTTATCACAGCAATAATATTCATTTTCTCTATCTATAATTATAAGTTATGTTCAATATAGTAATTTTTAAAACCAAAGATTTAATTAATTTTCATATAATAACATAAATATATATTAAAATACATGATTTACATCTGTTTTTGAAATATATGTGATATATATCTAGTTGCCAATCCTCGTGCGATGTCTAATGTGTTTCCTACTGGTGTTCTCTTTCCTACTGATTTTATCAGCTGTCTTGCGTTCTTTACCCAGCCAGTGAGCAACACACCTTTATTTCCTACAACTATCCTATTCACATATTGTGTTAATGTGATGTTCCTTAAGCATCCTTCCCTTTCTTTTCTACATAATACTTAACCAACCTCTGAAGTATTTCTCCCTCATCATCATAAACATGGGTGGAACATTTTACTCCATCCTTAGCTGCATCATGCCTTTCCTTCTTATATAATAGATCTCCCTTCACTTTCTCCCTTTCCCAATCCATTCCCTTCTCAATACTAGTATTCATATTCTCTATCAAAGTCTTCCTGCTCTTTCCAATACCTCTACTATCTATTCTTTCTCTACAATGTTTGGATATGTCATATTTGTTATATTAGATCCGTAGACCTGAAAGCACTCGCTACATTCATCTCTATCAGAATGGTGTGGACACTCCAGTCCACTCTATTGATACAACTAATTCTACCAGTGTTTTTTTTTTCCGTGGCAATAGTGCGAATGCAATCCAGTTTCCTATAAGTTTTCAATTTATAAGTCATCAAAACTATTACATATTAATGGATTCAGGTAAATACATTAATTTAGATATTAAGAATTTTAGAAATTTTAATAAGTTTGATTTATCAATCCATCTATATCATTAGACTGCAAGGGCAGATATAGGAAAATAGAAAGGGTCATTTTTATGTACCTACTACAGCTAGCTTATTCTCATTATCATAATAACTTGGGTAATAGAAGAATCACATTCAACTTAGAAATATTCATGTTGAAATATATATAGAATTATACTTATACTTTCTATATGATGGCTTCAAAGTTATAACCTCAGTAGTAGTAGTAAGAAGATTATTATGACTATTGACACTGTATTATGTTGCTATAATATATTTATAATGTGTGAGACGATATAAAATGATAGTAAATAAATATTACTACAACTTCAATTTGTAATGACGACTTTAACCATGCTAGGTGCTGCTGTGGGACTTCCATTTTGTGGACCTGAATCTATACCAATCACTGACCCAACCTTCTGGAATATTACTATATATCCACGTCCAGGTGAGTTTAAATTTTTTGATCATTGCCATGATTATTTGTATATGTGTGTATGCAAGGAAGGGTGGGCACTTATTTTTTACTCACATATAACTTTAGTTCAGAGGATTATTATAAATTTAATCTTCCATAAAGCACCCAGGAAAATCTCTACTTGACCCTGGGACAATACTATGTTCAAGAAGGTTTAGATTTTCATTCTAACATTTTATCCCAAGTGAGTATCTAAAAAATAGTATAATTTTCTCCTTTTTTTTTTTTTTTTAGTAAAAAAAATGGAGCAGTAAATTGTAATTGCTGGATTCAGCATCATCAATGAGTCCTACACATTTATGTGCCTTTATATCAAACTTCAAGAAGATGTTGTTTCCTATCTCTAATTACAAGCTTGAAATATATCAAGTATAACCTGCTCGCATATTTGCAAATTTTGCAAATTCTCATATTTTACGTATCTATGGAAGAAAAAAAGAAGAAAAAGAAAAAGGGAAAGGAAAAAAGTGTGGTAAAAAAACTGGAGATTAGGGATTGCTGAGGATGTGTCACAAAGAAAAATAAGGGGGGGGGGGGGGGGGGAGACACAAAACTGGAGACCAGGGATTGAACCAAGGACCTCAGCACTAGAAAATCTACAGCAACAACAACTATGTACCTTTGAGATGCTGTGAGCTACTGGAGCTCAAGGGTAAATAAGGGTTAGCTCTGTGAATAACAGGGATTTTAATTATACCCACCCTTAACACTTTTTACTCACCCAACTCTATCTGAAGTGGAGTTGCCATAAATTACAATTTACAACACTATACATTATAGCTGAATATATATGTGATGACATTGCACTTTCCCTGTGACTCAGCCACAGACGTTCAGTAGATATTCTTGAGTTTAAGAAATACTGTACATAGCTATGCCAGTTATGAGTAATATCTATTGGAAAAACTACATTACACTGCAGAATTATATAACATAAAACCTCTGAACTCTATAAACCACACTGAATACAATGATACCAACAATTAAATTGAATTAAATACAGTAACTGATATGATGTACTATGTAATGTTCTGTTTGGGCAGTTATCTCGAACAACATCCCAGAAACAAATAGATATAATTCTAAATATGTTATGCAATTTGTTCTGCTGTTGGTAAAGGATCAACTCACTTATGTAAAATTACTTTAATCTATATATATATATATATATAGCTCACCCATACTGTTGCATTATGTGTGATTTAAATTTAGTTGGCCCTCCTCGGCTGTTGCCTGATTCCATCTCTCCTACTGGTCAGGTCCGACTTACTCCTTCTAACATGTGGACTATGACCTTTAACCAAATGGTGAGCAAAGACTTTGGTATTACTCACCACAATCCTCTTAACATATTGAGCAGTTAGTGATGTATATACCTTCGGCATCCATCTCTTTCTCTCTCACACAACTCAACTTAACCTCTGAATTCTCTTCCCTCTTTGTTCCTTTCTAACTAAAATATTTAATCTTTCTTTAGCTGCATTTTTTATTCTAAAATTTATGTTCTTTCCATCTTGTTTATTAATTCCTTTTGTTTTTGGGCATTGTCTTTCCTTTTACCTTCTCCCTATACCAAACCATTCCCTCCTCATTACTAATATTCATATTTTTATCAAAATCTTTCTGATCTCTTTAATATCTCCAATCTTTATTTCTTCTGTACAATTATTTAGTCTGCCATTTTATATTAGATCTATAGGCCTCAAAACCCTCGTTACATTCATCTCTATGAGGATGGTGGGAATGCTCCAGTCCACTCCATTGATACTAGTGTTTCTACGGATGTGAGATTTCCTCCACCGGGTAGTGACGACACTAATGTAACTTTTGAAATAAATTTCCAATTTGTTCCTGGTCAAGAATATTATTTATTGATGGATTTAGGTAAACATATATTTTTATTTTTTATAAATTTTAATAAAGATCACGGTTTCATTTGTAAATTTTTTTTAATCTTATCTCAAGTTACAATGTATTGAATATATTTATTCCTACTTCTGCTTCTATGGTGAGCTTTTCTTGCTCTGTGTCAAATTAGCAGGAATAACAAAGATAATCACCAATACTACTATTCTAATATATGTGCTGTTTGGTTATATGATCTATGGCCTGCTTTATATTGGCAGAGTTGATTGGTGACCTTGTTATTAAAATTTTTAATTCAATGAATAGGCTTGGATTCACTCCTGTTCATTATTTCTATTCTATTAAGTGACTGCAGCAAAAATAGACTTTGAATGGAATAATTTTTCGCTGCCTTCCATATAGAATAATTCACCACTGCCTTCAATACACAATTACATTAAGTAAATTTCTTTTCATTTCTAATGTATTGAATTATGTTGATTAATTAAAGTAAATTTATAAATAATACTGAAATTGAATGAAAACTTTGATAGCCACTATATCATGGTTTATGTTTTGTCTATTCCATATACCAGAGCAGAAATGAGTTTCTAAGAAGTTAGGATGCTAGTCCACTCTCTGAAATCATCACAAAATATATATGTATACATGTATATATATTATATATTAGCAGATTTACCCCTTTTTGGTATTTAATACATCAGATGCATGTAACACACCGATTGTGCATATTTATAGGTTAGTAATTTCTGTTAAAGCACTAATTTTTGATAATATATTTATAATATAAGTGAAGCAATTAAAATTATGATAAATATGTACTACACATTGGATTGTAATGACCTCAACTATGCTAGGTGCTGTTGTGGGAATGGAATATAGTGGACGAGACTCTCTACCAATATCCGATACATCCTTCTGGACTTTTTCTTTTATAGAGATTTCAAGTAAGTACAAATTAGTCAAGATTAATGCTATTTTTCTTTGTTTTCTTAAATGAGTTGCACAGTTATTTAAAGTTTCATCTATGACTTTGTCCAGTGATTCGTTGGTCATCCTCTCTGTAGGAAGCATGTTAAGCATTATTGTATTGATTCTGTGGACTGCAATTTTTTTTTCTGCTAGGATAGCTCTCTCTGATAACCATGAGATATCAGTATACCTTGTTAGAAAATTTGGGAAAACATTGAAGATCAATTCTTTTTCTGTTTTCACAGCTTGTCCAAGGGTAGACAAATTTTTCCATTTCCATTATTAGAAATGGATCCATTGTCTAATTGAAGTAGTTGAATTGAGTTGAGAAACCAGCAAGTGTAGTGTCTCCATGTAAGTTAGCTCTCATGTTGGTGCTGAGGTGAATTCTTATAGTGTGTGTCCACAGATAAGAATTTTTAATGCAGGTGTGCACCTCATCAGCCCTTGTTCCTTGAGGTAATACAAGCTGTGTTTGTCTGAAATCTTCAGATAGTACCACGGTCACTCCACCCATTGGTCTATTGTTGTTATGTAAGTCCTGCAGTGTTCTGTCCAGGGCCTTGAAGGCCATCTTGTGAGACATGGTTAACTCGTCCCAAATACTGACCTTTGTCATTCTCAGTAAGTACACCTCAGCAGTGTGTTTTCCTATTTTGCAGGTTGGTTTTTCTTGGTTGTTTAGGTTCAGAGGTAACTTGAAAGCAGAATGTGCTGTCTTGCCACCTTTAAGTAGAGTTGCTGCAATGCCACAGGAGGCTGTAGCAAGGCAACATGTTGTTACTGTCTAACCTTGGCTAGAATTAGGTTATGATAAATGTTTTACCTTTTCCTCCTGGTGCATCCAGAAAGAAGAGATCCCTGCATCTGTGTCTATGCTTGTCATGATATTGTTGTACACACTAATTTTCTCATCTACCAATCTTGGCTCATTATTGTCAATAAAATTGATCAGTTGATTAGTGTTGTGATACATTTCTCTCATTACTTCCGATGTCTGGTTATATTCAGGGATTACCTCAGGCTCAGGCAGTCCTGTTAGTTCCCATTTTCTTCCTAAGTTGGTGACGTGTTTTTTTTTTTAATTGGAGTAGGGCTTGATTAGTGTGACAGTGCTGAGTTCTACATTCATGTCGAAGTTTTGTCATTTGATGTGATGGAGGAAGTCTTTACATAGGTGAAACTTGTGTGTTTCCCAAATAATTAGTGGATCACTCATGTGACATATTGTTAACATAATGGCGAAGAGATGTCACAATTGTCTGGGCATGCGAGTAGCGGAAGCTTCCTTCATTGTTTGTTGCCAGTGATTGTCATCCTCCAATAGGCCATGTAGTCTGCAGGCTTCTTGATAGGTTGAGTATAGTTCTCCACTGAATGTTTTTAGGTCTTCAAAGCATGTTGGCCCTTTAATAGTGTGCAGTAGCAGTTTAAGGTAAAAGCATTCTTCATTCTTACCATGCATGTACACTCTGCCAATGGCAGTGACCTGCCTGATGTTTAGTTGTCATTGGACTTTCTTTCCCTCTGTGAGTTTTATTCCACATCTTTGGTTTTCTAATGATTTTCATGTGTACTATGTTGGTACTTCCTGGTAGAGTAGTGTTTTTGCAAAGGAATCAATTTGGCGTGATCTTGCTGTTGTTTCTGTTTCAATATTAGTTGCTTCTGTGATTGCTGTGACCTGAGGTTCCAGTATGTGTTCTTGATTATCTATTGAAATATATGTATTTGTTGTTGTTTGCTGAAGTTCATTCTTTGATGTTCATTTGTTGTGTGTTCATTCAGTGTATTCATGAATATTTTATTATTTGATGATGTTTCAAGCATTTTACTTGTCCTGTAGTGTGATTGAATGGTTTTATTCAGCCCACTTCTCTTGCCTTTTGATATTAGTCGGCCTTGGTAACTTACTCCTTTTTTTAGGTATATCTATCTATTCGTCATACATGTGGAAAAGGTCAGATTTCTTTTAGGTATCAGTATGTGGTTTTATGGCACACCTTCCTTGCCCTTGGTGATTGCAGGGGTACTGTTGTTTGAATGGCATGATTGGATCTGTTTTATTGGTAGAAGTATAGTTAAATTGATAGGTTCAAATGAAATGTTGGATATATGTATTTTTCCATAAATGAAAGGTATTTTTTTTTTTTTTTTTTTTTTTTTTTTTTTGCATTATTACAATTGTGTATGTTGGTGGTGTTTTTTAATAATGAAATATTTATTAAGGATAAAAGTGCTTGTACTTTGGTTAGTTTTTATTTCATTTTTAGTAGAAATTACATGGTGTTGTTTTAGTGCTAGATCAGCCTTGAATAACTACTGCAGGTTATTAATTAAGTATAGTTGTTTTTTGTTTGCTGGGTGTTAAGAATGAGTGTGGAGTTGTAAGGGTGTGTGTGTGTGGGTGTGGGTGTGGGTGTGGTGTGGCGTGGCATGGCTGGTGTAGTGTGGTGTGGTGTGGTGTAGTGTGGTGTGGTGTGGTGTGGTGTGCTTGCTTGCATGTGTGTTATTTAAGGATTAAATAAATAATGTGTTTTTGTTGTTTTTTGTTTTGTTTTTTTGGTGCTATTTATTTATGGAAATAGTAAATGATCACAAATTTAAAAAAAAAAATTTAAATGAATGTATAAAGTCAAATAGATTAAATAAATTTGTCTTTATGATTCAATAAATGTTTGTTAAGATGTGTACAACTTACTTCATTCCAACTAAGAATTATTTTTGCTGCATCAAATTTCTTATGAAAGTTTGAGTAGAATGTAAATTCTATGGAATGCATTGGACCATAAAGGTTTGGTTAAATGTTTTCTGGTTCAATATATGTTGGTTATGTGGTGTACAACTCACTTTTTTTCAACAGGAGATTGCTTTTGGTGCACTTGCTTGAGAGTGATGAATTCACTTTTTTTTTTGGTATAAAAGGGACGATTTTTTTTAATTTATAATTTTTTTGCTTGAGAGTGATGAATATCTAAATGTTGGTCTGTTTTGTAGAGTATCTTGTCATGCCAGGTTATTTTTATCTCGACTCCTGTTGTGTTTTTTTTTTTTCTCTTTGATATATTTATTTACTTATTTTTTATATGAAAGGGATGCTTTTTTAATTATTTTATTTACTAGCATGCAATTTTGGCCTTCCCCGTATTGCTTGCTAGGCCCACCTTCTGGTCACAAAATTGTGTTAAGGATGGACATGACTTATGGGAGTACATGTCGTATGAGAGCATATGTCTTAAGGAAGGTCATGCTTTGTAGGAGAAAATTTTTTGTGGGAGGTCATGTGTTGGTGGAGTGCATGTCTTTATCATGGCATATCTTGCATATGTTCTGTTTAATTCTTACTGGATGACATGTTTTACAGGTTGGCATGTCTTACAGTTCAAGTTGTTTCACTGGAATACATATTTAACAGGAGGGCATATTTTACTGAATAATTTGTCATATAGGAGAACACCTCCTGTATGAGGATAGGTTTTACTGGATGGTATGAATTAGAGGAACTCATGTATTACAGGTGGACATGTCCAGCTGGAGTATGTGTAGTATGAGTGGGCATGTATTTTAGAAATACCAGTTTTAAAGTAGGAATGTCTAACTGGAAGTCACATCTGGCATGAAGTCAGATTTTATACAATGGCATGTTATGCAGGTGGACATGTATTTCTGGAAGGCATGTGGTACTTGCGGTCTTGTCTTTCTTGAAAATATCTGTTGCAGGAGGACATGTTTAGTAGGTGGGCATGTCTTGCAGGTCTGTGCAAAAGCTGCAATAATATAAGCTGCTTTAGTTTAGGCAACTGGTGTATCCATTTTTTCTTCTCTGCAACATTTTGTTTGCTCTGAGACATGCTTTCAAAAAAATTCAATATTTGCAATGTTTTTCTTGGATGTGTAGGTTTATTTTTGAGGTCTGCTTGTAATTGTCTTTATGAGTACTTGACAAATATATATCTTTTACTATGGTTTGAAAGCGTCAGCTAAAAATTATAGTTTGAATGAGCCAGTTGAAGGAAAGTCCAGCTGTTGACACACGCCGCCATGATTGGTTTGAAATCTTTGCTGGAATATTTTCATATTAATACAATGTCTGTGGCTCCTTTAGCAATAAGCTCTTTTGGCACATTTTTTATACTTATTTCTAACACTGTTCTTCCTGTCAAATCTTTGATAACCATTATTTGGGGGGGGGGGGGTGGTTTGTTTTGTTTGTACAGTAACTTCATTTAATTGTACCATAATAGTGGTGAGTGATAGTAGGAGGGGGAAATAAGTTATCTCATTCCGATACCTAACTGCTTGTCTGGTGGACATGTCCTGTACACGTGCTTGGTGTCATTCATCTGACTCATTTTGGTGCCTTACAGTTTGCCCATTTGATAGTGCTTAAAGTCGTAGGATATGATTTTTGTGGTATTTTTCTTAATCTCTCTTTTTTTTTACATTTACACTTTGATTTTTTTCCTAATGATCTTCTTTTTCTTGGCTTGTTTTTTTGATTTTTTTTAATCTCTTGTAAGAAACAAATTCAATAATGTACTCTAAGTTTTATATTTTTTCTAGTAATGTAGATTTATTTTTGTAGTCTGCTTCGTTGACTTTAAAAAATTGAAATCTTAATCTTCTTCATGCATTCTTGACAAATATATCTTCTTTACTATGGTTCGAAGCATCAGCTTATAAATTGTTATTTAAAAGGACTGGACGTTGATGGGAGGTCCAGCTGTTGACACACACCACCAAGATAAGATTGGTTTGAACTCTTTGGTGGAATATTTTCATATTAATACTATGTCTGTGGCTCCTTTAGCAATAAGCTCTTTATATATTCTCTGCCTGTAGATTGCACACAAGATTCAATTCGACTTGTGGGATCTACTCCAATGGAAGGACGTTTGGAAATATGCAACAACAGTGTGTGGGGGACAGTTTGTGACAATAATTTTGATGAACGTGATGCAAGTGTAGTTTGCCGACAGTTGGGATACTCTCCCATAGGTATGATCTATAGAAGTATATATTTGATTTCTGCCATATTTCTTCATACATAATTTCAATTTATCACCATGTGCAGCAATAGACATGTTTAGAATTAGGTGTTAGTAGGCAATCTGTAATCTCTTCTTTCTTTTTAAATATTTACCTATTTAAAAATATTACAGATAATACATATAGGCATGTCATTGAAGTTCTTGTGGAATGTGCCAATCTCAAGCTGAATATTATATTGTATGAAATACTTAAAATTTGCATTACTAGTTAACATAATATTCAAACTTTCACTAAATGTAATGATCTGTTCTGGTGCTATGGGGTTTAGTAACAAAGTTGATAGAGAAAAAACTGAATTAGTGTCTTATTTTCTGTGATGTCTATACAGTATCTAATTCAAATTACATTTCTCACATCCCTTTTACAATTATTTTGAAACATTTATGTAGGTGCCAACCCTATGTTTGCTGTTGTTGCTGGAACTGGTCCAATACTTCTGGATCACCTCTTTTGCGATGGAAGTGAAAGTAGATTGATTGACTGCCCTCGAATGTTCTCAATAGGAATGCATAGCTGTGGTGGATTTTATGGTGTTGGAGTAAGATGTCATGTTGAAGGTGTGTTATTTTAATGCAGAAATCTATACACACTTCAGCTTTAATTACTGATTAAAATTGAACAATGTGTTCACTTGGATATCAAAGTTTGTCAAAACAAACATTTTTGTAATAACATTTTGAAAGATAATTAAAGGTGAGACTGAAAGAATATCATATTATAATGGAGCTAATGTATTTGTATGTTTGTGACCTCCTCGGAAAACACCCATGGCAACCAAACTTATTGTGGGGGTTTTGAGATAGAGGGGGGTCATCG
This sequence comes from Lycopodina hypogea, assembly GCA_963969325.1. Classification (NCBI taxonomy): domain Eukaryota; kingdom Metazoa; phylum Porifera; class Demospongiae; order Poecilosclerida; family Cladorhizidae; genus Lycopodina; species Lycopodina hypogea. Next base: position 8,682,852 of record OZ017790.1, read on the forward strand.
CTATCTTTCTCCTTTTTTTCAAAATTAGCCCTCCTGAGCCTATCAGAACTGTGTTTTGGTTTGTTTGTTGTTGTTTTTTCCTTTGGTGGAGGGAGGGTGGTGGGGGAAGGGGTGAGGGGGGGGGGGGGGGTGAGGAGAAGTGAGAAAGGAGGGGGAAGAAGTGAGAGGGGAGGGGGGAGAGTACTACATGAGTAATGAGTATGAGTACTATAACCACATTTACATAAACACACTCTAACTGAGGTCAACAAAACTGTGCCAAAACCCCATTGACTTCAAATTTATTTAAAATTTTGTTTGGCCAACTCCTACCATGCCACACAACTTTCTGTACATCAATTTCCCTCTTACAAGAGCGGTGCCTTAATCATTGAGCCAAGGTTTCAGGCCGGACAAAATTTTAAAAAATTAGTTTCTTAGCCCACCCAAATCAACCTTTTGTACCCTGCATCAAAAATATTTTTATCACACCACCAGGTCAGTTCCGCTATCTCTCAATGGCAATTGTAATATTTTGTAGTTGACATATCAAAGAATTGAAAAATACCCAGAACACGCAATGACACCCTAAAAAGAAAGAAAAGAAGAAAAGAAATGCCACTTCACCCCACCAATATTTTGAAAAATATGCCTGAGAAACTAAAGATTTACTTTGTCTGACCTTACATGCTCTTTTCTTTTTTTTTTAATAAAAATTTGATCTTTTTTTTCCCCACTAGAGTGCCACTTCTGAATACTTTTGGGGGAGAGATAAGGAAAAGAAGGAAAAATAGGGGAAAGAAGAAAGGGAAATTAGGATGAAAGAAAGAAGGAAGAAAGAAAAAATAGTGTGTTAGGAAGAAAGAAAGGAAAGAAAACTGGAGGGGGGAAAGAAAAAAGGAAGATATTGGGAAAAAGGAGGGGAAAAAGTAAAGAAGAAACAGTCTCAGGGGTAATCCTAGCACTGACCTACAGTTTAAAAGAAATACTGTGCTTTAACCATTGCGCCATGGTTTTTCTAGTAATTCTTCATATGTAAAATTTGAATTCATTTTTACCCCACAATGGGTGCCACTATTGTAAAAAAACATTTTGGACTATTATCTCTACAGGGTTCTACTATACATGTCTAAAAAAAATTAATTTATATCTGTCAAAAACTGTGGGAAAAATTATTGAATGTACAGACACACAAAAATGCCTGAAATCCTCTCCATTGTGATAATCTCCAACTACCAGTGGGATAAATTAATTAATTAAAATAAGTTTAATAACACACTCACTATGCATTCTAAATATGCACAAGATATATCCTCTCAGCAGACGATCTTGTTACTACAGCCCACTGAAGGTGGACCTAGCTAGCACTTAAAACTGGATGCCGGATGTGCTAGACATCTTTAAGTGATACTAATGTCACCAATGAAGCATGGTATTAGTAGGAAAGTAGGTTTAGAAACTAAAGCAAGATTGCTTTAGCAGTTGAATGAAAAATGCAGGTGCTGGCATTGACATTTTTACACCAATGTTGCTTTTTGTTTTTTTTTTGGAAAACTACATCTAAAGGAGAGTAATGCACCCTGATAATGTGGAGACCATATACCAAATTTCTGCCTGATTTGTCCAGTGGAGCAAGAGTGGTCTAAATATGGCTTCTATACTTGCTTTTAAAGCAAGATTTGTATTGTTTTGAAAGTAGTAATGTTTGTTTGTTTTTTAAACTTCCTATATAGCCAGGATTATTCTGAAGGTAAATGGTAATCTTAGGTTTCAGTGGCTTTTTTCTGTGAGCATCTGTCCCCACCTTTCCTATTGACCCTTACAATTTGTCATGGTCTTCAGAATACATAACTTATTAATCACAAAAATATAAACATTCCATTATTTTAACTAGCAAAATATCTAGCGATTTTTCTAACTCCATTCGTAACAGACAGACAGACAGACAGACAGACAGACAGACAGACAGACAGACAGACAGACAGACAGACAGACAGACAGACAGACAGACAGACAGACAGACAGACAGACAGACAGACAGACAGACAGACAGGCAGGCAAGCAGGCAGGCAGGCAGGCAGACAGACAGACAGAGAGACAGAGAGACAGAGAGAGAGAGAGACAGACAGACAGACAGACAGACAGACAGACAGACAGACAGACAGACAGACAGACAGACAGACAGACAGACAGACAGACAGACAGACAGACAGACAGACAGACAGACAGACAGACAGACAGACAGACAGACAGACAGACAGACAGACAGACAGACAGACAAATGGATAGTCAGACAGAGTGAAAAGCATTGTAAATTATAGATATAAGTAGTGTAATACGATGTAATGTACATGCGATTTTGTTCCATTAAATTAAAAGTCAGTGGCAGTGCTGGGTACATCTGCTAGTGAAGTATATGTCCTTGCATATGCCTCTTTACACTTTGCTCTTCTCGGGTCAAATCATGTATCACATATTTTCTATGTATCTTGGATGAATGCCATTTGTTATTCTAACAAGCCCTGCAAAGAAATAATGTGAAAATATGTATAACATCACAATTTTATTGCAGGTAACACTGGTTTGGGAACTGGAGCTAGAGCAGGAATTGGAATCGGTGTTGGACTTGGAACGGTGGCTGTAATTATCGCTGTTGTCATCGTTATTGTAGTTATTGTCATGTGTGTGTTATCATAAGTATTACTTGATCTAAGTGAGTTATTATAGAAAACATTATATTCTATTGTACATTGATGAACCAGCAAATATTCTCTTTTTTTTTCAATAAAATTGTTGATAAACATAAGCAGTATTCTGTAGTATTAACTCATAATTGATCTATAAATATATTTATAAGTAATTTATATACCTAATTTAATTTGATGTTTATATTTGTATTAGAGCTTCTTTAAATATTGAGCTCATTTTTTAACTCTTTAAATAGAATAGGAAATCAAATAATAGTTTAAATAGATAATATTTTAAAGAATTATTAATAGGAATGTTAGAGGCATTCTACCTAGAGAATTTCTCCATGTTATTATTACAAATATTAAAAATGTGGAAAATCCTTAATAATATATTTATGTTTCCTTTGCAGAAATGAATTTCTATGATCCACATTGATCAAACTAGATAAAGAAGTAGCAGTGTAGTAATCATGTATTAATTAATATGTATTGTGCATTGTAGTTGATTATGTTTCATTAGTATTGGTCATAGTTGATCATTTAATTTAATTTGCATACCTTTTTGTACTATGTTAACATGTTTGCATTAATAACTTGAAATGTTGATTGAAGCTTTCATTGTTAATGCTGAAAAAAAATGAAATATTTAATGATATTAAAAGAATAACCTATACAACAAAAAAGGATCTAATTAGAATGAATCTGTGTGTCTCTTTGGGTACTACAAGCAGCCATACCTCTAAATTCATCCAAACTAAAATTAAATATGCAATTATTGCTGTTTTGAAGTTTCTTTTTCTATTATTATCATTGAATTGCACTTAATTGTTCAGCATTATATATTTAACATCTATAATTATGTTGAATTTAAGTTTCTAACTTAACTCTGGTGAATTTTTATTTCATAATATTTTTCACTTCCTCCTTTAACATCAACTGTGAAAAAGATTATATTATATTTAAGCAACGTTACTTAGATATCCACTATCATGTGTTAGATTTTTTTGAAACCCTCCTCTACCCAAGCCTGTCTGTCTGTCTGTCTGACTGTTTGTCTCTGTCTAGTGACAGAGTGAAACAACAAAGTGATAGCATCATGGGATTGCAAATGTTCTAATCTATCACCTACCAAACATAGCAGCTCAATCTTCTCTTTTAAACATGCATCAGCCAATTGTGAACCTCCTATAGGAGAGCCCAAAAGGTTGGCATCCTCTGGTTTGATGATACCAACTCCTGGAAAAATACCAAGAAAAAATTTTCTTATGTTGGATCCTTACAGATCAGTTCTGTCTTCTTTCTTTTTAGCATGAGACCAAGAGCTTCTGCTTCCACCTCAATGTTTGTGATGTCATGAATTATATCTTTCTTGTTCTCTCCCAGGGTACCATCATCCAGATTGAATACTGCAAACTTTGATCTCATCTTGGCACTCAACTTATGTATAGTATGCCCAAATAGGAGGGGCCCCATAAGTAGGGCTACCATATTTATACATTCAAAAAGGGGACACTTTGGGAGGGGGAGGGGGGGTAGCATATTTTACTAGTGAACATGCTGTATGAGGAGCACCATTAATAAAATGTAATGTGGAGGGAAATAGCATCTTTAATCTCTGACATCCTCATTTTTATTCACCATAACAGAGAACCGGGCTCAATCTTTATCCCTCTACCTGACTACCATAAAAGTATAAAATATTCACATTATCAATCTAATGCAAGAAAATCAATAATTTGGAATTGAAGAGATCCCAATTTCACTCACTCTGGTTTAATATTTTTAATCAACATGGCAGATATGCAGTCTTGATGTTGCTTCACTGTGTGAAATGAAAAGTTTACTCTACTTCATTAATTGCATTGATACCTAATTTCACAAAAATTCTCAGTCCAAACACTGGGATTCTAATTCCTTTCCTGTTCTACCAAAACATGAAAATGTGGTCTTCAGTTTTGGAGTGGATTTGCACTTAAAATAGAATCATCAAATCAAGAAATCATCCTTCTAAGGAAAAGTGGTAGGGTTTATGATAGCCAGCTGCATGCAGTCAGGATAATTTATCAGAAAAGAAATATATTTTTTTAAATACCCACCACAATCCCCCCAGTAATAAAATACCCTCTTCATCAGCAGAGGGACCTATCAGGTGTTTAAGGGGCTGAGGATTGAGGCCATCCAGCCCACCAGTAGATCCATTAGGGAAAGAACTTTTGACTTCACTGATGGTAGACTGACTGATTAAAAATGAGAATAGAGAAGGATCAGGGAGTGGCATTATGGAAGAACAAGGGTGTGCCTCATGGTGTTTCCTTATCAAAGCCTCCAAAGTCTGCAATGAATGAGCTGCCATAGCATCCACAGCACATGCCAGCCTGACAGCACCCTTAAAATTACCTTCTTCCAGCTTGGATGCCACTTTTGAAGACAATAGCTCAAGAGAGTCATGAGACTTATCCAAAACCTTTCTATTGGAATGATGACCAGATTGTTTACTGCTGATGAATCTGAGGTTTATAGCCTGGAAGATCACTACTTTAACCACCAAGACATAGTTTTTCAGGCATTTTCCAGTATGGAAACTTGATTATTTTTTTTCCTCACCAAGGGAACTACTTTTCAAAAATGTGTCTGATGAATAACGTCATGATTAACCCTCTGAACAACCACACTAAATTCAGTTCAGTTTTGACCTAACCTAGGTGCATAGAATCCAGCCGAGCAAAAAGGACACACCTACTTTATATATATATACATATACTATCAGAAATACCTGCAACCTGTGCAGGACTCTTACATCCTCAAATAGGATAGACAACATTCCTGGAGTTGTTCTGCTCTGCCGTATAGGAGGCTTCCACTTGGAACACCCATGTGTAATTCTTGTTACACAAGGTATGTTTTCAACACCTGAAATGTTAGCTGAAACATCAATTTAAAGGAAACAGTGCTAAGTGACTAATACAGACTAAAATTAGTTCAAGAAAAGCTGGGACATTTGTCATTTGTCTCTTTGATGATTTAATCTACAAAAGACGAGGTCCTTTATTCCAGATTTCTATTAGTTATTTTAAAGCACCTATTCATAAGGAATGATAGCTTGGTACCACCTATTCACCTAAGAAAACCTGGAGATAAAATCCAAATTGTTTATAATTTTTTTTTAATTTCTTTGAAAATAAATTTCAAGCTCCCTTTTAATATTCTGTGTAGAGTGGAATGTTGTTTATAAGGGAATATTTCCTCCTTCAAAATGCTCAAACACTATTTAACCTTTAACTACCTTTTTTTGTGGTTGATATGTTATCTCTGTATTAAACTGAAAATACAAATGCTCATAGCAGCCTCTGAATTGTACCAGCAACTCAAACTGGTTTGTCCCTCCACCCCCTCACCCCCCCCCCCCCCTCACCTAGCCCAATTTTTCAAATGTAGCTGCTGCTTTTCTAGGCATGTGGTTTCCGAGGAACTGGGTGAGCATTATTAAGCAGGTGTAGGCATGGTTTTAATCATGACCATATCCATTGGAAGTTATTATGGCTACCAAAGACTAATTAATGGACAAGTCATGCTGAAATTTGACATAGATTCCAAGTAATTAGGTGAGCATAATTGACCACATGTGAAGTGGTAAAGAGTGTGGTATAGTCTAGCCACACCCATAGGAAGTTGATATGGTGATCATCATTGAACATATGGGTGCAGTTTCATCATAGCCACACCCACACAATGTTATTTGGCTACCAAAAGTGAATTAAAGGAACAAGCAGGGTGAAATTTGTCTTGCAGCTCCAAGTTATCGAACGAGCATTACTGATATCATGTAGTTGTGATAATGGGAGTGTTGATCATAGGAACACCCACAGGAAGTTGTTTAGATTGCCAAAAGCTAGCTAAGGACCAATCAGGCCAAAATTTGGCATGTGGTTTCTAAATAACTGGATGGACATTATTATGCACATGTGGGTGTGGCAAAGGGTGTGTTTTTGTCATAGCCTCACCTATAATTGTCATTTTGGCTACCAAAACTAATATAAGGACCTACCAGGCTGGAATTTGACATGTGGCCTCCAAGTAACTAGTAAACATAATTATCAATCATACAAGGGTGTGTTGATGGATGTAGTTTGGTCATAGCCACACCCACAAGAAGTTGTTTACACTACAGAAGGCTAATTAAAAGACCTATTAGGCCCATTGGCATGTGGTCTACATGTAACTGGGTGAATATTTTAACCACATGTGGGTGTGCCAAAGGGTGTGGTTTTGTGGTAGCCATACCAATAATCGTTTGGATGCCAAACGCTAATTAATGGACCAACCAGGCTGAGATTTGAGTGACTTCAATAATTTTTCATATTTATATAGGCTGGGTATACGCTAAAATTTTATAGAAATTTGTCCATTGGTTTGGCCAGTCAGATGGTAAAAACATACAGATAAATGGACATACAAACATTATTTGATGTGCAAGAACATATAGAGCTATATATATATATATATATACTAGAGTAATTTATATATCAATGATGTACAAATGGTTCTATTATTTTATTATTATTATTTTTTAAAAAAATTTTTTAAATGTAGAATTATAGAAAAATGAGGTTCTAATTTAACTAGAATTAACTAGCTCTATTATATAATGTCAAATCTATTTAAGCACTCTTTAGAGAGTTAGTCTATGCAGTTAGATTGTAAACAGTATGAAATGTGTTCACTCCTTAATTCTGTTGGAGATATTGTCCAATGCCTCTTCAGTGGTTTGGTTTTTAAATATTAGACAAACTCTTTTTTTGCAGATTCTCCACTTTATTTTTGGTACTTTCTAATCCATTTCCAATTCCTTTTTTCAAAGTGCTTGTTGAATATTTTATGCCTTTATGATTCACACGTGTTTGGTAAGGTTCGGACTTTATCTGTAAAGGATAAAAATAAGATAAAATAAAAAATTAATAAACACTGGTAGAATGAAAATAGTTATAGGTTTATAGTTAAATTCATCTTATGCTCAGATAGTATAAATGGGATAGAGAAGAAAAATTGCCCAAAAAAAAAAAAAAAAAAAAAAAAAAAACAATACATATTTCCAACATCCACTAACTTCCCCTCAAATATGATGGCAATCTTTAATGACCACAGGAAATTTTACCACAATAACTCAAATTCTGTGTGTTTATGTGTGTGTGTATGTATATATTTATATACATACGTACATTTGTATGTTCATGTATCTAGGCATCTAGGCATCACAGCCAAACCCTTGGATCAAAAAGCCAAAATTTGACATGCATTCTCCAAGTACCATTGGATATTCATTATTAACCATATGTGAGTGTGTTATTGGGTGAGGTTTTGTCATAGCCATTAATTAAAGGACTAATAAAGCTGGAAATTGGTATGTAATTTCAAGTACCTGGGTTAGTTTACTTAACCACATGTGGGTGCAGTTTGGCCATTTCCACATCTACAAGAAGTTTATCTGGCTACCAAAAGTTAATAAAGAACCAACCATGCTGAAATTTGGCTTGTGGTCTCCAAGTAACTCAATGAGCATTATTAGCCATGCATGGGTGTGTCAATAGGTGTGGTTTGTTATACCTTCACCCATAATCTGATTACGTCATATTAAGTGGTGTGGTATGGTCATACCTGCACCAACAATCTGATTAAGTCAAATTAAGTTAAATATTGAGTCAACATAAGTCATTATTAAGTCAATGTTGTCATTATGAAGTCCATATTAAATCAACATTAGTCATTTAAAATCATTATTAAGTCACTATTAAGTCATTATTAAGATAACATTAATTTAAAAGCAGGCAGGTTTTTTACAGGAAATATTTAGTTCATCATGTTGCAATCAGGCTTTTTAATAATTGAATGAATTTGGATGAAGTTTTGTTTACATTATCCTTGGGTGCTAGGATAGATAATAAAGTAAATTAAAATACCAATATTTAATTTAGTTTGAGGGACAAAGAATTTAAATTTCCATACAATAAAAAAGATTCCAGAAAAACATAAGCATAGTGATTAAGAGATAATTGAGCTGGAAAAAAAAAAAAAAAAAAAAAAAAATTTTCTTATTTTGTTGCCCTTGATGCATAACTTGATATTAAAAAAATTGGAAAGTTTAGTACAATATTCATGCAGAAAACTTAACTTAAAAACTGAATTAAGGTGATAGCTATTTCAACTAACTTCAACTATTCCTGGGGACAGGAAGCTCAATTCTACTGGTAAGTCCAGGATTGGTAGCAGAACATAGACATCTAGCTAAATAGCAACTGAGGAAGAGTTGTGGAGTTGGAAATCTGAAGGAATAAGTGAAGAGATCTGTCCTGGGGAGAGTGCAATAATTATTTATACCTTCAGATCCTATTGATACTGCTCCTCAGTTCCATCTATCTCGGATTCAGGTAAAGAAAATGAGGACAAAGACTTTCTAATTAATTAGTCATGATAAAATATAGCTATTTGCAAAAAAAAAATTTTTAGCTTTGGCTACTTTTGATGTGGAGCTAGATATTTAATAGCTAGCTATATAGCTACAGAAAAGGAATATCTTGTGATGTTAATACTTGCTAGCTAGCTTGCCTTTTTTTGTGTGTGTGGAGCAAGGTATTTTATAGCTAGTTAGCTATATAGAAAACTATGTAATTGTTCTCTTTACACTAGGCTACTAGCTATAAATGTTATAACCTAGTTTAAAAAGAACAATTTCACAGTTTACTATCTAGCTAGCAAGCTATGAAATACCTAGCTCCACACCAAAAATAGCAAGCTAGCTGTCAAGTATTACCATAACAAGATACTCATTTTCTGTAGCTATATAGCTAGCTATTAAATATCTAGCTCCACACTAAAAGTAGCCAAAGCTAAAAAAGTATTTTGCAAATAGCTATATTTTATCATGACAAATCAGAAAATCTTTGATCCTCATTTTCTGTACCTGAATCAGAGATAGATGGAACTGAAGAGCATTATCAATAGGATCTGGAAGCATGAATAATTATTGCACTCTCCCAAGGGACAGATTTTTTCACTAATTCCTTCAGATTTCCAACTCCACAACTGTTTTTCAGTTGCTATTATACTAGATGTCAAAATGCAGCTACCAATCCTGGACTTACTGGTGGAATTTGGCCTCCTGACCCCAGGAATTGTTCAAGTTTGTTGAAATAGCGTATCACCACCATTGAGTTCTGGTTGCAACTGTCCCCCTCTTGACATCATGATTAGTTATACCCCACAGGAGGTAAAAGTTTTAAGCTAAGTTTTCTTCATGAATATTGGACTAAAAATTTCCAAATTTTTTTATATCAGGTTATGCATCAAGGACGGCAAAATAAGACAATAATTTTTTTTTTTTCCAGTTCAGTTACCCTTCCCAAACCAAAGGTTTACTGTTGCAACCTGGACAGGATCCTTACTCTTATTGTTTTTCCACATTTATTCTCTTTCTTCTTTTTTTTTCTTTTCCAAATTCCTGTTAGTTCCTTTTTACTGTAACTTTTTCTTTTCCCCTCCCATCACCTCACTTTTCTGTCAAATTTTCCATCCATTATAAAAAAAATTTTTTTTCATTAAAAATTTTTTTAGATTTATTTACTTTTTTTTAAATTTGAAGTATCTCATATGAAGAACTTATTTAATCCTGACCAAACTTAAAGGATTTTGGGAAATTTTACTACAGATGTTGGATCCTGATTAATTCTAATTCCACCATTCTCATGAAATAAAGCTAAAAATGGTAACACATAAGTGTGATAAACCGGCTTTACTGATGTAGGAATTGGAAAAGCTGATTTTATGGTTACCTGGTGGTGAGTGCTCTCTGAAGTTTAAATTTTCATTCCCATTTTTTTCCAACTATGATTGTCCTATTCTCAGGCCAGAATTATTACATATTTCAAGGCTGTTGGCCTACAGTATGCTGTTGCTGTAGGTGACTTAGCACTGGAATGTAAATACATTAGTAAATATAATTAAAAAGTATAGATTAAAAGATGGTAGGCTTTAAACTGCAGTTATTAATTTCATTTGCTATGGAGATTTAGAAGTGCTTCACAGATGTTTGTTAAAAGTGATGGTTATTTAAAACAAGACTGGAAATTTCCAGCCAAAAACCCACTCACTTGTGATTTAATGTTTTGACTTTACAATGACTTTAAATATTAACTTCTGATTCCACCGAATTTCCATGGGAAAAAAGAAAAACCAAACCAAAAAAAAAAAACAAAAAAAAAACAACTATGACCAGGAATTGAAGAGCACTGGCGTTCCTCAGGGAGTTTCCTAAGAATATGAAGATCAACAAAAAAGTAACATTTAGACTCCATGAAAACAAGTTCTCGGGTAAAGATTCCATATTGTTTTACCCAAACAAAGCAGAGTACCTTTCCTAGTATGTATATACATAAACAAATACTCTGCAGTGATGATTTTACTCGAATGCCTACAGTTTGCTTGCAAGACAAAGAAACAGATCTGGAATCAGTGTGTCCAAAGGAACATTTTTTTTACCTTTACCTGGCCACACCTGCTTATATAGAGACAAACCCAGACCATCGACCTGAAACTTGGTATCCATATATACATTAATTCCGTGAGCAACATGGGCTGTGTCCCAACAGCACATTGCATCCACTGGGTGTGACATGTTAAAAAATGTGTGTCCATTTCCTATCAAACTACAGAACCAAATGATACCTGCTCTTCACTATTGACACATCCTTAATTGACAATAGATTTTTACCCTAAAACATTAATTCACCTTGCAACATTTTTTCCAGTTGGCGTGTGATGCTATATATGCCAAAAATGGTAATTAGAACAAACCCTAGCATATAGAGCCCAAAAAAAATTGACATCCACACATTATCACTCTCAAGGCTGGATTCCACCTGACTATACCTCTTCCTATAGGCATGTGAGGCTAAAAATACCAAAAATTGTATTTAGGCCCAACACTTAGACATGGGCTGGGTCACACTAAGCCACACCATACCAAATAAAACCTAAAATTATGGGTAGATAAATTCTACATCAAGGATTTTTTTTCGTAAATACAAAATATTCTGAATTTTCTCATCATATCTCTTCCTGTGGGGATGTTAGGGTAAAAATACCAAAATGGTGGATCCATTAATGATACCAATGGCTTATCAAATATGTTGACCTAGAAACCTAACACCAATCAAGTATAATGTGACTCTACTAGGGAAAATGTATGGATCACACCTTTTCCTGTGGGAGTTTCATATCCCGGCATCTTTGGTTACATCTGTTAGTTGTTATAAAATTCATACCTGGCCATGGAAACTGCTGTTAAAAATAAACAGTTAGATGAGTAAATAGACATCCACTATTCATATACATAGTAAAAAATTTTAAAAATTATGTAAATTGATAGGAATAAGCTACACTTGCCATTTTTTCTTGTTGCAAAGATAACTTTACTAATTTTCCATAATTTGAAGATTTTCATACCAAGCTTCAATATTAATTTAGTATACCAACCAACCCAACTCAATGAATGTACAAACACCAGGTAAACCCAAGATACAAAGTTACTTATGGATAACCACAAGCAACTCATACCCTTCAATAATTAAGATCCTACTAAACCAACAATTCAATAGTAACAACTGGATTAACTACACTTCCATTCACAACACCTTCAAACAATAGTAAACCAGGTTCTGAGTAATCTCCCTGAAAATGAGTGAAAAGCATAACAAACATTGCTACTACCTTATAAGGAGCTTTAAGCCAATGTGAATGTCATTCTCTGATTTGAGGGAGACTGAAATTCATTTTATGCTAAATAGTGGTAATAGAAATTGTCAAAGATTAATGTAGGAAGTGATAATTCACTCATCCACATGACAGCATTACATAAAAGAAGATCTATATATCTTTGGGGAGTAATATCTTAGTTTTAAATTCGTTTTTATAAAAAAAAATATAATAATATTTTATGATTTGCCCATTCTAACAATTAATTGGAAGAAAATCTGTGAAAAGAACTAAAAATGTAACTAGGATATCCACAGTGCATTTATGAGGATCGAGAGGGTTCCAATCCTTTGTCTCCTCAAATGAAGATAAGCTACACCGATGCTACCATGAGTGATGGGAGGGGGTGGGGGTAGGGGGTAAAGAGGGTTTTAAGCCACCATCTCCTCAATTGATGCTACCATGAGAGATAACTCAAACTGCTTTGTAGAGCTTAAGTTGCCCTTTAAGTTTAACAAAATTTTAAACTATTTTACATTAAATGCCAATCAGGGAATCTGGCCCTCCCACTCAGGAGCTTCTTTAAGTAGTTAATCCTTGTGGGTTAAGTCACATCAAAATAAGACAAAACAATAAACGATAACACACAACAAATAATAAGGTGTGTCTGTGTGTGTGTGTGTGTTGTGTGTGTACACACAAACTGTCAAGTGACAGAAAATGTTATCTGTAACTTAATCAATTTCATTTATGCTGAAACATTCCTCAGTTGCAAATTTCTATAGTGATTATCATCAACATTTAAAATGACCGCATAAATGTTTCATTTTTTACCAAATCTATATGCTCTTGAATTGTTGAATTTGGTAGCTGAAACTTTCCTCTCTTTTCTTTCTAATAAGCAATGTGAACAGGAATAAAAGGGCAGGCCTTCATGTGTACACCTGGTTGCAGGAGAGAATATGTTCTAGCTGTTTTTTTGGGTTTCTCTCTCCCCCTCAGTAGTTACAGCTGAACTGGAATGATTACCAATTTTGACAGACCATGTCTTTCAGCCAATCTCTATCCTCCTCTTGGATGGCATAGTGAAATTTCAGTCTCTAATTTTAGTCCCTTTACCAGTGCAGCCTGGAAGTAATTGTATCTATTGAAGTTGTTTTTTACCACTCATGATCATTTATGATCACAATAGGAAAAAAAAACTTCAGCAAGATAGCTAATGATTTTTCCAATGAAAAAATTGTGATAAACATTTGCCAGCATGAAAGGATCTTACTTGCAAAGTACCATTGTAATTACTTCAATAGTTTGGCAATGTTGCTCGAAGAACTATGCAGAAAAACCAAAAAAAAAAAAAAAAAAAATTATAAAAATAATACATTCTATGCTACCTTCGGTATAGCATCGCCACTCATGTATAAAGAAAGACTTAATCCCTCATATATATATATATATATATATATATATATATATATATATATAGATGAATCATGTTTTAGTGGTCAAGGAGTCTGCATGCTTTTCGCTGTCTCTATCTGCAAGTTGGTCTTGACAAAAATTCAAAGAAACATGAAGAATGTGCTAAAAATGGATGCTTTCAATTTATGGATGGAAATTATAATTCTCAAATATAGTGTAAATAAAAATTCCTGCCATCTTTAGCATGGAAAAATATGAATAGATGATTATCTAAGAATAATTAAATATTCTAAAATGCTTTATTCAATTTATATATTATACATATATAGCCTTCATATATTATGAGTATTTATATATATGCACAAGAGTATTGGATTATCTCTTTAGTAAAATAATGCTTATAGTATTATGAAAATTTATTTATTATTGACTTTAAGTGGACAGAAATATTTAGTAATAAAGGTAAGGTCTAGCAAACAGCTGGGATTAGACTTGTGATATTAAAAATATAAATTAATCAGCAACAAATGCAGGTCTCACCATTTTTACTGAAGCGAAATCCCCAAAATACTTGTTGAGGATGTATGAATTCCTGATTTTCGACCTAAATAATGTAATATATGCCACCCTCACTGGCTTGAAGAAGACAATAAATATAACAAAAATGAAGGTTCCCTGGGATGCCACCAGGAAAGTAGAGACGTAAGCCAGTGATATGACTCCCTTGTGATCAAACACAAATAGACCAGGCACCCATGTCAATCCCATGACAACAGGCAGTGACACAGAAAATTTTAGCCAGCTATGAATATTCTGCTTCTTGCTGTCCATTTTTGGATGTTTCCATATGACATGGGCTACCACAATAGAGAAACCAATGTTAACAATGAAGATGAATACCACTGGACAAATCAGAGCCCAAATAAAATGAGTGTTTGTTCTCAAGTAGCAGCTGCAGATGGAGACAGCATGTAGGGAAAGAGAATTGAATGGGGTAGGAAATAGAAAGGGTTAATAGAAGGTGAATAATACTTAAAAAGGAAGTAGACATAAATATGCAGTAGGAAGTTAGATATCCAAATCTTTTGGGACTAGAGGAGTTTGAATAATGAAATGTTCAGATAACTGAAGATGCCCTAATTTTTCTCAAATTAATACAATAATATGATACATTGCAGGCTAAAATATTTTTTATCAATTAAATGTATTTTGAAAGGACTGCAGCTTGTCTTCATTCTCATTCCTAATGATACTGTGGACTGTTGATTTCTTAAGTTTACTGGGCAGTTCTCTCATTATTCACAAAATTGTAATTTTTAGCTCCTTCAATTCCCTGAAGAAAACAGTTGCACTGTTCATAGGTTGGTTAATTGGTTATCTTTATGCCAATTTGATAAAGTTTGCCTTTCTTTTGTTTAATTTGCTTGTATTGTTGTTGGTGTGGTTTCAAATGGTGTTCAATTAAATGTTTGAATAACTGCAATTTGGATAACTGACTTCCTAATGTACATAAAATATAGGGAAAAGTGGAGGTAAACAGTATACACACAGACAGACAGGCTGACAGGCTGGCAGGCAAACACACACACACACATACACACACACACACACACACACACACACACACACACACACACACACACACACACACACACACACACACACACACACACACACACACACACACACACACACACACACACACACACACACACACACACACACACACACACACACACACACACACACACACACACACACACACATACAACTACCCATCCACTCCCTAAACTATGCACATACACACATGAACACATACATATTAGCAGCACATACCCTTGTTGCCTGGCCAATGTAAACATGAAATATATTAAAAGCTACTTAAAACACTATTTTAAAAAGTTATATTTGATTCAAATAAATAGAAATATCAGCTTTTTTGTGAAATTTGGATAAACGACTTCTTACTGTATACTAAAATATGGGGAAATGTGAAGGTAAACAGTATACAATCACAAAAGAGCAGACTGGCAGGCAGGCACACACACACATTTACACCCATACAACCACCCATCCACAGACAAGATAACTTTGTACCAACCCAGAAAAGAAAAGGAAAGAACAAAAAAAAGGTAGGAAAGGGGGAAGAGGTGAACAAGAAAGGATAGAAGGAAGAAAGGATTAAAGGATAATAAAGAAAGTACGGAAGATGAAAAAAAAAAAGAGAGAAAAAAAGGGGGGAAATGCCCAATTCTGGATTTAAACCAAAGATTTCCCACTTATAGACCTTCACCTAAATCAGTTCTCCAGTATTATGGTTATGTAAGAAAATATTTTATATTGCTGGGCCCACATTCAATGATCATAAAGTTATCTTATGGGAGAACATGTCTTACAGGAGAACATGTCCTACAGGGTGGACATGTCCTACAGGAGGACAGATCTCGCTGGGAACATGCCTTATCAGATGACTTGTCTTATAGGAGAACATGTCTTACAGGAGAATATGCTTTAAGGACATGTTTTATGGGGTGACGTGCCTTAGGGTGGGGAAATATGCCCCAAGAGAAGGCATGAATTTTGGAATGATATGTTCTGTAGGAAAAGTTGGTGTTCTTAAAGTATGTCATCGTTTAATGCGTGCCTGCTGGAATATTCTGTTGTATATTATAGGAAGATGTGTTTTTATGGAAGACATTTTATACTGGTGGACATGTATCATTGGAGGACACATTAATTAAAGACATGTGTCATGGAAAACATGTTTTATGGGAAATGTATTATGGACTTATCTTAAGAAAGGACGAGTCTTAACAGATGAACTGTCTTACTGGAGAACATATCTTACAGGAGGACTTGACTAATGGGTGGACATAACAAAAAGGAAGATTTGTCTTAGAGGAAAACATGTCTCACTGGAGGTCATCTTATTGGAAGATATATTTTACGGGATAGAATGTCTTAATAGAGAACATCTTACAAAAAGGCATGCTTTACAGGAAGAAATATCTAACTGGAGAGTATGTTCTTTTGGAGAACATGTCTTCCAGGAGAGCATGTCTTATAACTATTACAAAATATAATTATGGAGTAAATATATAACTACCAAGAATAGAGTGGAAAATATACTTACGCTTCTTGGTAGCCATAATGTGGACTGTTTGGTGTGGCAAAGCCGAGGGGGAGAGTGATTAGGCCCATGTAAAGGAGAGGGAGGCAGTAGCTAGCCAGAGTGAAAGTCAGCATGTAACGCTTTGTGTGGACCATAAAGATATGCACAAATGCCACATAGAGGATGATCCCCTCCATCAGCATCCACATGAAGGAGACAAGGAAAAAATAGTGGATGAGTACAGCAATAATCTGACAATGGACTGGTGGACCATCAGGGTTTGTTTTGTCTATGCCAGCAAGAAAGATGAGTTGAGCAATGGCCAGATTGATACACAGGTTCACATGGACATAATTTCTCATGTTATGCTGTGACCTGGTGATGAGGAAGGAGGGGGGGGAGGGGGGGGGGAAGAGCGTGGAGAAAGGAAGACAGAAAAATGGCTCATTGATGAAGGAATGTAAGTGAATATTGAATTTTCATAGTTAGTGGGTGGGAACGTACTTTAGCACTGTGAAGGTGAAGATAGTTATAGCCAAGGTGATTAAGGAGATGATATAGCATATATAGCCAAATACACTGAGGGAAAGTGTTTCCGATTTAGTAAAATTTGGTGGACTGGCACTGAGCAATATGGCAAAATGTGTGAGGTGAGTGCACTCGCAGACCGTAAAGGTATTGTTGGAGAGTCTGGAGTTCCGAAAGCATCCAGCATCTGACCAACGACCGAGGTTGAGAATTTTACTTGTCGAACTAAAAAAATAGATAATGCAATTTAGACAAGTATATGACTAAGACCAGTAGGAAGATGGTATCACTTCGTGAGGGCCCAAAGTGTGAGGGAGGGGATTTCATGGGGGAAAAAAATGATTGAAGTATGCACACAATCATTTTGGATGGGGATTTGTTGCCACTACATTATGCAAAAAAATTTTTTTGTGGTTTAAATGGCAAGAAATAATAATGAATTAAAAGGTGTCTTGTAATGGGCTGCTATACTTGCTAAAATTCAATTTGGCAGAAACCATAAAAAAATCAAGATCTATTGCAAAATTAAGAGGAAATGTCAGGTGAACTTCATTCATTTGCAACTTGTAATTATTGTTCTCGCAACTTAATTTTGAACTAACCTTCAAATGATCATTAAATACACAATATGGTCATTATATTATGTTTATTTAATTTCAATACGTAAATTAAATAACCTGTTTTCTCCAGAAATATCCAAAAAAATGCAGATTATCTCCAAATCACTACCATTCACTTTCAGTATATCCTGTAGACACACAAATATTTAAAACTATCATCAACATCTTAGGTAATTTACCCTCCTCCCCTACTCACTCACTGTCACTTTTTCCACACCTTCCCCCCATGTATGACTAACCACGAGTGATTCAGAGTGCTCATAGGTGATCATGACTGGAGATGTTAAAGTAAGATTGCTTGTACTACATTCTACATTGCCACATTGCAGAGATGTGCCCACGATGTCAGACACAAGTCTGGAACTAGAAAGAAAAGGAGGAAGAAGATAATAGACTGACAGACAGACAGACAGACATAGGTGATCTGAATAGACAAATAGTGTAATATTTTAACTTGAATATTGCAATGGAGCAAATATTTTAGATGTACCATAAACACAATAATAATGCCCTCATATTCTTAAGGTAGATTCTCTACACAATCATGTGAAATTCTTCTACCGAACAGTTTTTTTTTTATTAATGGTAAATGTAGAACACCATTTATGAAGATCAAAGGGGATATAAAACTTGTGTATTTTCTTTAAATAATTATAATTTCTTTTTTTAAGGTTCAGATAATATATTGATGTTGCTATATTTATTTTTAACAAATTATATTCACACTCATCTGCTCCAACTCTTATTTTAAGAGCAGATGTGAGAAACTGTTGTTTCATGAAATCCATGTCCTGTGAATAATTCTTGAAGCTTGAATTTTCAACTTTTGAAGTGAACCCAAGGATTGTTATAAATCAATCCAATCATAGAAGGCATTAGTCTTCAATGACCAAGTTCCAATGTTTATTGACTACACTATATTGGTGTAGATAATGGCAGATTTAAGCTAGACCAAAAACATGGAAAACTGTACAAATTTTTTTAAAAACATCAAAAAATATAAATATAAATTGTTTTAACATTACTTATTTTTACAATATTTTTTCACTCACTCATTCCTTGTCATCAATAGTCCATCAGGAAAAAGTTTCTGGACATTTTTATACAGAGATGAAATTACCCTCACCTGGCCATCAATATCTGAAAACATCCTCAGCAGTTTTTGGTGGATCTCCAGCGATGTACAAAAAGCATCAGGTCGGAGGAGTTTCAAGGTTTCAATGATTGTTAGATATTTATTATCATCAGCTAACACATTTACAATACTAGATTGAACATCTGCAGCCAAGAACAGTGATGGAGTGGGAAAATGGAGAGGGAGGGGAGTAGAATGAGATTGAGATTGTAAAAATACCATTAAGCATTAAACAAGACAAGAATTTGTACAAATATGTAATGAATGTTTAAGGATGCTACTATTTTTCAATTTCTTTGTCATCATAAAAAAACAACATCAGTTAAGTGAAAACTATCTAAAGTGGAATTGAGGCATTGATAGATGAAGGGAAGAAATTTTAAAGATATTTATTTCCTATTTACCACTTCTTGAAAAGCTATATTCTGCACTCACTTTGGTGAAGGCATATTGTGTGAGAAAGAGAAGTAAGGAAGAACAAGACACAGAGATTATCTAGCTATCTGTCTAGTTCAGAGACAAACAATAAAAGTTTTGTAATGTATCCAGCATCCAGGATGGAAAAGCTAATTGCAAGACTGTCCCTGAAGAACCAGGACAGTTGACACCTAAGGATGAGACAAATACGTCACCACAGAATACATCATTGCAGTAATCTTTTTCAAAATTATCTTTCGAGGTAGTACTGGAAAGAAGAAAAAGGAAGGAATTTGGTAGATTGTCTTTTTTACTGTGTATCCAACAACATTAATTATGTGTATGGCAAAATAAGCTAATAGAGAACTATATATATATAGTTATTTTGTATGTGTTACAAGAAACAATGACACAACTTCTACAGTCTAAGACTACTTTTATAATCAACTTTGTCCTCTCTGTCAATGGTTTCCTTTAACAATATGTTTCCCTTTTTAGTGTGTACTGAAGTCCATTTCTGTTTATTTGAGCACTAGGAAAATATTTATTACATTGCAAATACTTAGCAGATTTTGGATTTCAAGGACAAACAAATTTGTTACGCTCCAAAATTCTTTTTGCACTATTCCTGAAAAAGTTGACAGTTCCACAGTAAACTTAGCTGCAGGTCCCATAAGCAAGTACACAACATTTTTTTGCTAATTGCAGCACTAGCATGGATTTTACTCAGTTTAAGCTAGACTTTGAGTCTAAGGAAGATATGGATTCCCTTCATTTACTCGGCTGTGCAAGGCAAAGGTCTGGAAGTAAAATTCTGCTATTCTTGTCAATCTTCCTGGCATAGTTTAGTGTTAACTTTATTAAGTTGTTCAGGAAGAAAATAAATGCAAAGTATAAATTATGCAATTAGCACTTTGCTATAATGACATAAGATTTATTGTGGATGAAGGGTAACTTTTAAAGCTAGTCAGCCATATATAAATCTAATAATATGTAATTATTATTATTTTTGTGTATATTCATATTATTTTTGGTTTGTTATTATTTTGATGAATTGATAAAAATTGTATAGATCAAAATGAAGACTTTCAAAATAACAAGGAACACAATATGAATGCATGCTTATCATATTGTTTTAATTATATTTGGGCAAGCATTTAATAAATTTCATAATACTCTGTGCATAATTATTGCTTTCTCCCAAGGGACAGATTTTTTCACCTAATCCTTCAAACTCCCTACTCCACAACTCTTTTCAGTTGCTATTTTGCTAGATTTTAATATGCTGCTAACAATCCTGGATTAACCGGCAGAATTTTGCCTCCTAACTGGAGGAATTGTTGAAGTAGTGTATAACTTACATTGGTTTTTGGCTGCAGTTGTCCCTCTTATGATTTCATTGAAGGGTTACACGCCACACAGGAAGTAAATATTTGAAACTAAGTTTCTTCATGATTATTGGACTAAAATTTTCCAAAATTTTTTATACCAGGTTATGCATCAAGGACAAGATAAAATGATGAAAAAAAATTAATTTTTTCCAGTTCAGTTACCCTTTAAGTTCAGCTACAGAAACTTGAATGAATAGTGAACATTAATCAACATTTTTGGATCAAATTATACGAAATAATTATGTGTTTAAGGTAGTCTATTTAAGGGAGACACACATATATACTAGAAGACATCACCAATTGCATATTAAGGGACTTTCATAAGCCTAAAGGAATGAGATGTAAAGGTTTGCTTCATTATTGCCAAAACTTAAAATTGGCTGACAAAAGGAATAGCAACTATATATCTTCTGCCTTTAATGAAAATGCTCACTCATAGTCATATCCAGTTAGTAGTTTTATTATGGGATAGTAGTTGATGTCATTGTGGACTGAGGTGGAGAATATTTGTTCCATGCTCTGCAGTCTTGTTTTCCTGGGATTATATGCCTATATTATATTTTTGTGTATAAGTCAAATATTCTCTTCACGTTAGTTGTAATGCAGGTAAAATTAATGATTATTATGATATTAACAGACAGGTCCATTGAAATAGTGTTGGTGGGGGGGGGGGGGGGGGGGGGGGGGCTGGTGCATGCTTACATAAGTTTTTCTCAAGAAAAGATTTTTTTTTAATTGTTCACTGCATGGAAAACACAAATTTTTTTGTAACCTACCTTTACGACTAAATGTTTTATTGTATGGAAACCCAAAGATTGTAAATCCTCCTACAACTCTAGCCTCATCTTAATTGTTCTCAACAATTACTTTGCCTTGTCTAAAACACTTTGTTTTAATAAACATTATAGTAACTATAAATGTTTGTTATCCCAGCAAAGCGGAGTGTAGCTGAATTACCCCGCACTCAAATTATAGACTCTATAAATTTTCACAAACCTAAACGTCTTTGTAAGGGAACTCCTCTTAAACTATGGCACCTGTTCAGTTCCAAATAACAGGACACATGTATTTCCACCTGGAGCATGTTATGAAAGAATAAAAAAGTTTTAAGGTTTTTCAGAATCAGGTCTGCACTCCTTTTTTCCCTTCCCACCTACTCTTCCCTCCTTTTTTTCCATAGTTTAGTAGCTAGACTTACCCTTAGTGAGGGTGGTGTTTGACAGTGATGAAATTTACCCCAAGAACACCCATCTTCTTACTTCTCCATGATTTTCTAAACTTCTGCTTGATTCAAAAGGGTATACATAAGCATAAGGCACTCCACCCCGACCAAATAAAAAAAAAAATTCTTGCAGTTCATAATGCAGGTAAGGGGTTGTTCTTAAATTGTTGATCATGAGACACCTACTGGACTGAGATGAAGAGCCTGGTATACTATTGCCTTTCTGCACAGTTGGACAGATATAGAATTGGGATATGCAGGAATGGGTGTTGACTAGTTTTGGCTTAGACAAGAATCTTGATAAATAATCTTCTTGCTTTCCCTTGACAGACTATCTTGAGATCAAATAGGATTTGAAGTGATGTGATAGTTGTAGTTACTTTCTTGCAGGTAAGATATATAGCAACCTGATGTACAAGGGGTTTCTTTTTTTAAAACAGCACACTTGCTAGAGTCTCTTCTTCCTGGTGAGATAAATGAAATAAATGCAATTCCTATACTATATTGTGCTATTTATTGTAAAAGTTTTACCTGCAAATGTGTCTTATTATTTCCTCTGCAATTTCTTTTCTTGTTTTCTAAACACACTGTATACTCATTCTTCTCTCTCCTAGGAGTATGCTGTGCAGCTCTCACTGTGGTCGATGAACAAGTATAAATAGGCCTAACAGAAAATCAATGAGTAATAAATCAAGCAGGATACTCCCAGGTACTTGTAGACCACATGCAGACATTCTGCCTGATTGGCATCTGATTAACTTTTTTTAGTCAAAATAACTTCATGTAGGTTTGACTATGGCAAACCACACCCATTATCATGCCCACACCTGTTTTATAATATTCATCCTGATTCTTAGAGAGCCAATGCCAAATTACAGCCTTTTTGGTCACAGTGTTTGGCAATGATACCTAGACACATACATACAAACACCAATACATATTTAAAATTAAAAATATATATTAAAATGGGTTCATGGATCGAACTCTTTAGATCCGATCTTTATTCAAAAGCTGTTTTTTGGGGGCACTTTTTCTTTTTATACACCAAGGAGAAGTGGTGTAGCAAGGTGGGATTGCACCCATTTTACTCCCAAGGTCAATTTGTGTATGCATACCATGTTCTAAGTGTGTCACTCCAAGGGTTTGTAGGGCTAAAGTATCATTTTCATGGCTTTTTTGGGCCTAACATGGATATAAAAATGGGTGTGGTCATATGAATTTACATAAAACATCCCCCAGATTATATTGATTCCAAATATGTACAATGTCATGGTCCAACTCCTTAGGTTTAAGTGTTTTCACTGGTATACAATTTTTGGCATTTTTAGCATTACACAAGGTAAGAGAATGTGTGGCCAGGTGGAAACCAATCAATGTTATTCCCACAGTGATCTTGTATGTGCATATAAAATTTAAGATGTATTGTTTCAAGACATTTTCAGGCAAAAATACAATTTTTTAAAATTCCTCATCATATTGTAATCATATTCCGACCGACCGACCGACCGACCGACCGACCGACCGACCGACCGACCGACCGACCGACCGACCGACCGACCGACCGACCGACCGACCGACCGACCGACCGACCGACCGACCGACCGACCGACCGACCGACCGACCAACAACTTTTCAACACCTTTTTTTCCCAACACACTTCTCTGACATAGCTCAAAGACACAGAGTCAAAAAGATGGTAAGGATCATTGTAGCATGGTTGGTAAAGGGGTTAATAGAGGTCCCCATATATGGGGAGTCCAAACTAGGGAGGTTCAACTGTATATATATATATATATATATATTTTTTTTTTTTTTTTTTTTTTTTTTTTTTTCAGATCAGATTGCATTGTAGTTATTAAACACAGATCCTCTAGTGATTAGTGCCATTTTTATGTGTGGTTTTTAAACATAACTTTTACAAATTTATTGTTACGATGAAGAAATCTATTTATAAATATAAGCACTGTGTGTGTATGTGGGTATGCATAAGTTGTTTTCACTATCAAGCTGCTGTACTAATCATGCTAAAATTTAATATTTGGTCTTGAAGTATCCAGGTGATTGTTATTAACCACAAATGTTTGTTGCAGTGGGTGTGGTTTTTTTTCCTAGCCACACTACAAAAGAAGTAGTTTGAGTTGTCAGAAGCTAATTAATGGAGCAATCGGACTGAAATTTAGATGCATTGTCCAAGTAACTGGGTGAGCATTATTAATCACATGCAGGTGAGTTAAAAGGTGTGGTTTTGTAGTGGCCACACCAACAGGAAATTTTGTGGCTGCCAAATGCTAATTAAAGGGTCAATCAGGCTAAAAGTAAGCATGCAGTTTCCTAATATTTGGGTGAGCATTATTAGCTACATAAAGGTATGGTTTTGACATGGCCACACCCACAAGAGTAGTTTTCACTTACATGAACCAATTACAGTGTATTGATTACCTCCTGTGATTGTGTCTATCCACTCCCATAAAATATTAATGGAGACAATCAGAATGGTTAAGAGGAACAAGATTTAATTGAACCCCTAAAGTAAACACTTAGTAACACTCACACAGGAGAGTAACACACTTTCCAGTCACATGCTGGACCATTCAAGCTGAATTTTGGCATGTGGACTTCATGCGTGTTATCACGCTCCTGTGTGTCCAGTTATGGGTGTGGTTTGGTCAAAAAAAATTAGTGTAAAAGTATGAAGGCAAGGACCCACATATTTTCACTCAAGCTTCTACCAGTAAATCTAGCTTAACTTTCTTACAACACTTTCCTACTTCACTGCACCAATATGATGCAGAAAAGCTGCAGTATGTCCATTGCATTATTTAATAGCTCTAGCCCTAGCCCATTACCCTAGCCAAACTCATCACAAACCTCACCATTGGGCAGAAAGCAACCCCTCAAAATTTTGGGAAGATGCACAAGGAGACATGAAGACAGCCAGACACTCAAATTGTGAAATATGATAATGTATTACATATTTAATGAATGTCGCCATACTTCATTTACATAATTCCTATCATCATCATGTGAATACTACTTTACATCCAAATAATAAGCAATAACATTCATCTTACTGATATTCTCCCCTATTTCAGGTCCAAACTCCGGTGGAAGAAAGTTGAGGAGCAGAATATCAAATGCCACCAAAAGAGATGTTCCTACTACTGAAGAATTTGAAGATGCATTAGCAAACTTGGAAAAAAAATACAAATATAATTATTAAAAAAAGTAAATAAATGAGTCTACAAAAAATAGCATCTGTACACTTTTTTTTAAAAATCAACCCAAAAAGAATAAGAAAATGAGGCTTAACCTACACTCTAAATGTATCTTACTGATCCAATAATAGAATCTCCTAGTGTGATCACTGCCTACACAATAAAAATGAACAACAGAAATATGCAGAATAGTATAAATATTATATTCATATATTGCCATAAAATTGCATGCTATAATAACAACAAAAAATGATCAGACAAAAAAAAAAAACAACAATAGTACTATATTATGGTTTGATAATGGTTTAACATTTATTCTCTGCCTTTGTGGCAAGAGAGGTTGTGGTGAGTTATTTATATCACATAACTTGTGCATAACTACTTACTTATCAATGTAAATAATATAAAATATAAATATATATACAATACTGGCAGATATAATGACATGACCACGAAAAAGTTATTTCCTAATGTAATCCAGTCCTGTTCCCAACCAGAACCAATTGTATTTTGTTGCTTCTGGGTCTCTATGTCTATAAATTAGACTGTTCAGATGTGCCATATATAAGCTGAATCATTTTTGGTATTTTAGACCTGACATGGCCACAAGAAGAAATGTAATTACTTTTAGGTTGGGGTGGGTGGGGGGGTAAAAAGCATCCACTGTGTAGGATGTGCATACCCTGAAGAGAGACTTATATCTGGTATGTTCCTTAGGAAATAAAGAATTATGGCCAAGCTTAACCCCACCAATGTCCCAAAGTTCATCCAAACATTTTTTTTTTTTTGCTTTTTTATCCTGACACACCCAAACAAAAATATGTGGCATACCATGTTACTTCCACTGTCAAGATGTGAGTGGAGTGCCAAGTTTTAAGTCTCTAGGTCCAAGTGCTTATCCTTAGTTCTTTTTTATTGCAGTTAAAGAAGAATTTGAATAGCAATAGTGATACTATAGTTTGCTAGGCATTTCTACAGGAGTGGGGAAAGTCTACTGATTCCACAGTTTCAGTCCACCTTGCTCTTCTTAATTTATCCATCCTTCTTCTTTTTTTGGTTTAGAGGGCTGTTGTGGTTGCTCCTACTTATTTTCTGGAACAGGCCCTAAGGTGATCTTCTTGAGAAAGCAGCTGCATACATCACCCCAACCCAGAAACGACTTGGGAGATTCTTTTTCACTGCACTTCCGAGGATCTTGCATTAAGCTGTGTATGGGCATCACTAATATCTATGTCACTGGTATAACTAGGAATAGGAGTGAACAGGAAATGTGGACCAGCCATGGGGTGGTTATGGTGTAGTTTAGTGACAATTTAGATTTTTTTTTGTGGTAACAATTGGGCATAAAGGATCAAATTTCAGGTTATGTGGTGAAGATTACAATAAAACCCTGCCGGTGGGGTTATTATTTTTAACATTTTTTGGTTGGGTCACAAATCTATTCCTGAGTAAACCATCCTCTTACAACAAAACACAATTGTTAAACATGCATAGGTCAGCAAAACCATGCCCAAACAACCTCAGCCCATTTTCCTTTCTTTTTTTTTTGAGCCCTGTAGGCACAAGTATCTGGGATGAGGTAGCAAACAACATATTTAAAATTATTTTAGGAGGTCTTTGTTTTCTCTGCCCACAGGATAGGTGCTCTCTTTGAAAACTATCCTTCAGGAGGGGAGAGGGGAGGGGGGTTGGGGGGCTTAATTTCATGCATGAGAACCAGCCACCAAGCTACATCTGTCAGGGAACACACAAACCAACAAAAAAATCTCAAATTATAGAAAAATATTTTTCTTGTATCCGTCCGTATGACATTTTTCTGATTTTAATAATTGTGCTGTTAACTTGGAGTTCTAAGCATACCCTCAGTTCAAATTGTGAGTTAATTTGTCACTATATTCAAGTTAGCTCCATAAAAGTGTGTGTTGTTAGCAACAAGCAGTAATTTTTTTTGTAGCAGTGCGACATTAATGTTGTATATGCATGTAAGGATAGATTTTTCCACAGTAATAGTTAATCCCCTTTAAACCATCCTAGATTGATCTCATCATACTGATAGCTACAAATTAAAACATGTCCAATAGCAACTCTCTGTCAGAAACTCCAGTGTTGAGTGAATAGCCTCCAGTGCAGTTAAGGGATACTGTGTGAATACAATCAGGTCAACAATTATAGAGGGTTAAAATGTAATTTGATCCCAAACAAATTGCAATAATATGTTTGACAGTGTTTTTCTGTAGCGTTAGGATTGAATGATAACATCAAAAGTTGGCGATAATTGCACCATCAAAAGTTTATAAAGTTAACCTCAAACAATATGGCCACCATTTATTTATAAATAGGGGCTGGTTGTGTGTGCATGAATAAGTTGTTTTCACTGCCAAGCTGATATTTGGTATGTGGTGTTTAAGTATCCAGGTGAGTGTTATTAATAACCTGTGGGTGTGGTTTTGTGATAGACACACCCACCCCTGTGTATGGATAACCACACTCTTAGATATTAATAGAGGCAGTCACATTGGTCAAGATTTTAATTGACCAACCAAAGCACAGTTAACCACATCCACAGGTGGTTAATAGCCCTCTTTTGATTACATTGAGACCACATGCTCTTTTTCTGCTGGACAAATCAGGTTGAAACTTGTCATTTAGTCTCCATGTAACCATGAGTGTCATTACTCTTATGTAGATGTGGTTATGGGTGGATTTGGCAAGCAAGGATTAATGTAAAAGTATGAATTTCAGCACCTATATGTCTTTTCCAAGCTGCAGCAAATCTTACTTTACTTTCTTAAACCAGTTATATAATTTGTTACACTAATACCATTCAGTAACAGGCACACTGGCCTGGTACTTCAAATAATATCTAAATTATTCTTATTCCTATAGAATTAAACAAAATATCACCACTTTAAGTATTAGTATGACTGACAATATTCATTATTCTGCTGAACGTATGATCCTGAAACATTATGGAAATGTTTTATGTGACATGATTTCATAAACGACATCATGAAAATGTTTTGTTTTCTTTTAATTTAAATGTAACATTGCCTTAGTATTTAATTTTATCATCATCTGAAACAATCCCTTGAGTCATATGGTCACACACTTTCCATTTTGGCAATGCCCACAAGCTGTTATGAATGCAAGCACATGTTTTATGCATGTACATTTTAGTGAACTGCACAGTGTGGAGCAGCTGTATCAGATCATTTTGAGCAGTTTTTCTGGTGCTGGACTATTGTCGGACATGAGTGGAATAAAATTGTCCCCTTTTACATCTCAACCCCATTCAGCACAATCCCTGCCATCAATCTTGCCCATCCAATGCATGACTGGTAAGTATGTCTGCTAAGAGGGAAGATTTGTGGCTGAGATTGCTGGTGGCAATCTTTTGGGTTTCACGGAGGTTTTTGTTGTGGCCACTTTCTTGCAAAGGAAACCATAGTACAATGACTCTTGATCCTCTGATTAGGTCTGATTAAACAAGGATACCAATGCTTTGAAGCCACTGTTTCTATAATGACCTGGTCTGTCTTTGGTCCACAGAAGATCTTGAACAAACTTGTAAAAAAAAGGTAATCATCAACGATATTTTGAAGGCAAACTTCTTGACTACACATAATATTCTTGAAATAGTGTTAAAACTAGATAATGCATGGTTAAACAACAAACAAAGCAAATATCCTCATGAATTAACTGTTTTAAAGCCTGTATATTGTGAACATCTGGTTTTTCTTTGTGTTCGTCAGACTGAAAATAAAGATCCTTCTTGTTGTCACAATATCTACATTTTTGTCTCCTTCAGCATGGATGACATGACTTTTCCATCTGAAGTGATCTCCAATCAGGTGGATAAACACATGTTTGTTTTTCTATCATTCCCATTTTGACCAATCTTGACTTTTTCAGCCTCAGATCCAAAAATCGTTGTGATATAAAAGAGGTGATCCTTGACTCATGCTAATTTTATAACCTGTTTCTATTTTTTACATAGCAAAAAATACACTGAAAATGATTTAAATGCAATCACCTACACTGAAGATATTGGTGATTTTACATAAATATTTTGGTTTAAAGTTAAATAATGGCAATATGACTTTTATACCCAATTTACTATTATAGCCTAACAATATTAATCCCTCACACCATTTTTAAAAGATGAGTTTCTAACACTATTAAAAAGAGCTTTTTGCCTCCTTGGCAGGCTTTTTTGTTTAAGAATGGCCACAACTGTTGCTTGTCTCCAGATTTTAGGGAGCCGCAGGCAATGTAAACAGACTAAAAAGAAGTTCCTCAACTATTTCAGCATTTATGGGCCTGTGTGGGTGATGAACCCTGGTGGTATGTTGTCCCGGCCCTGTGCTTTCACACATTTCAGCAACTTCACTGCCACCACCATCTCATCTTCACTAAAACCAGTGGACAGGTGTCTATCTGCCCCAGAGGCTGCCCAAAGATCATAAATTTCATCATTCACTGTTTTTGTTGTTTCCTTGTCCGCACCCTCGTATCACCCGGTGGCAAGCAATTG
The DNA here is from genome assembly GCA_963969325.1 of Lycopodina hypogea. Taxonomy (NCBI): domain Eukaryota; kingdom Metazoa; phylum Porifera; class Demospongiae; order Poecilosclerida; family Cladorhizidae; genus Lycopodina; species Lycopodina hypogea. The sequence continues at coordinate 8,712,858 of OZ017790.1, forward strand.
ATGTGCAATGGGATTTGCACTCACGGGACATTGTTTTGCAGTAGTAGCCCTGCCAGTAAGGTGGTTGAATGTCCTCCAACCCTTTCTGCACAAGTGAGTGAAGTTGATTGATGCCATTGTTTCTTCCCACTGTCTTCTCTTTTGCTCATCCATACATTGCAATAGATTGGTTGCAACTTCACTTACTTCGGGTCACGAGTCCTCTGCGGTGAATTTATCATGGAGTTGTTAACACTCTTTATCCCAGGTGGGAATGAAACATTTGCAAAATTCTCTGGGGATTGAGCCTTTTGCTGCATCCACCAGGATGGAGCACCATGTGACATAAGGAGCATCAAAGTCCCTGTTTGATGGGTTTGACAACTTGTGGGCACCCACTGCAGATAGTTTGATGAAGCGTTCTCAGTTTGCTTTCCTGAAGTTCCAATGTTTGACAGGGTGCGATGGAACAGGCTCGATAGAGCTGAGTGGTTCGATGATTGAGGGTCGAGTTGGGATGGCAGAAACCTTGATAGCACTCATTGATGAATCGTGACAACATCCAGGCTAACGAAAGCTAGGTTGGGGTTGGATATTGTTCCCCACCTTACAGATTAGAAACTGTCAGGATGTTTCACATCAAATAACATGGTCACTCCAGCAGAGGATGCCCAATTTTTGTAGCTCTTCACTGTCAGCATTGTTATTGTTGTAGCCCCACTCTGTGCCATGGCAGTTGAAATCCCTGGCAAACATGCAGGGACAGCCGTAGATGGGAAGTAAGGTTGATATTAGGTGAGTTGGAGGTGGTTCATACACATTCACCATGGTTACACCATCAATGAGGGTTGTCGTCCACTCTACAGAATCATCAACATTTGACAAGGCAATTGGGGACCATGATGACATGTGCATGAATGTAGCTAGGCCATGGATAACACTCTGCTCTCTGTGTTGTTACCCATGTGTGTCTCTTGAAGTAGAATACACATCACTTTTTTTGTAGTGGCTAGGTGCTCAATGATGCTGAGCTTGAAACTTGAAATCCCCTCCAAATTCAGCTGCAACACAGTGACACCTCCCCCTACGACGGCCCTCGAGGAGGTTTCCACCCTGAAAAGGGCACAGGCTCAGGTTCAGTGGTGCCATACTGCAGTTGGTTCGCATCTTTCTTTTGACTGATCATTTGTTTTCTATTGAATCGAATAGCCGGCTTCATTTCATGTCACCATTGTTCAGGGATCACCACATGAAGGTTCGTACCTGAAATGGCCATGCAACCATCACACAACAATGTATCCCCTCTAGAAAACAAGGAAATATGTGTTCCATTAACCAAAACCAAAATTTACATTTTTCTTTAAATCCTTATCAGATAAAAATCACTTGATTCCTTTCAATTGGTAGTACCTAGAGGAAGGTTATTAATTAGAAATATTTGCATGCCAAAACAACTCTGATATACTACTTACCACTGGACTAATCTCTCATTCCTATTCACTTTATGCAATCTTTCAGTCTGAATTTCTGTGTGGTTAAGGGAACATTTCGGAATTGAAACAATGCTGGCATGTAATAGAAATACATGCAAAACTAAATTTTTGTGGTTTTTAGTCTGGCACGAGCATAATAAATCAATTCATATTAACTAATCAAACCATGTCAGGTAGAGAAAAATTTTTCTTCTTTTGTATGTTTAAAATTGAAAAAGTCTATAAGGAACCCACATGGTTAAAGTACTGGTGGCCACCTTTTTGTACGTAATATTGATATGCTTTCTGATTGTGTTATTTCAGCCAACTTTTGATATGTTTTCCCCCAGACTTATTATTACAAAAAAATGTATTTTAAATAATTTCTTGCAATTTGTTTGGGATTAGCACTTTTTTTTTAATAATTTGACCCTACTATTATAGCAACCTAAAATTCTTAAGAATTTATTAAAGAAAATAAGATGGACATTGCTGAAATATTGTAGCTTCTAAAGGACATCCCAATATAAATTGCATTCAAGGTTAGGTATGGTACCTAGAGAGAAAGCATTACTTTTGCATCATATAACTTTTCTTCTGTTTTATAAGGGCATTACTTGGGGTTAACATGGTAGGAGAGTGAGAGCTGGTTGTGTAGCTTCATTTTGAAATTAAAAACAAAATAATAAAATAACTCAAGGAAATGCAAAACTTCACAGCAGTTAAATGTTCCACCTCGTAAGTTATACTGTAAGGAAATACCATCAACAATCTATATTATGTATAACAGATCATCACCATTACTAAAGTAGGTGATATTTCTATCACCCTTGCTTAGAGCCCATATAACACAGCACAAGCATGATAGCACATTCATTAGTCTCACTTGGACTGAAGACTCAGATAATATGCTGAATTTTGATGTTTTCACAATGGAGTTAAGAAGGTAGACTACCACAGCAGTATCAATTTCCCTTTCCTGCACAGTATTTAGCAAGAGGTCAAGACTCTCCTCAGGATCCTGCATAAATATATTTATTGAAATGGAAATTACACAATGTCCAGAATACATAAATACATATAGGTTGATTAGTTAGTATGTTTAACAATATAATTTATAAACTATAAGCAGTGTATACTCGCCTTTGCCTGGGCAAATATCAATATGAAACATAGAAACCGCTCAAACACCTTGTTTCTATACATTGAACTTTATTCAAGTAAAAATAGCTCGTAAGTATGCATACATCATTTCCATTGAACATGTGTCAATGTGTGTGGTTTGGTCTTAACCACACCACAGGAAGTTGTTTTGCTGCCAAAGCTAATTTAGAACCAACCAGGCCAAAATTTGAGTGCTTCTATAATATTTCATGTGTGTCTGTGATTCAAACTTGAACGGGCAAATTAGACCAACAAAACAATAAATACTTGGAATCAGTGTCGCCAGAACATTATAAGCATGTGGTTATACCCCTTTCTGAATTCAAAGATGCCAAGAATGGAATTCGGTCCAGAAAAACGCATAGAGTTACAGGCCTAAAATTAGAATGTGTACACAACTTTACTCTGGGAGTAACATAGGGTGGGTCTCACCTGATCACACCTCTTCCTGATGGAGTGTAAAGCAAATAAGACCGGAAATTTCCAGCTGAAAACCCGCTCAATTATGTTTTATTGTTTTGAATTAATTATGACGTAAAATGTTGACTCAAAATCCATTGAATTTCCATTAGAAAAAAGAAAAGGGATGAGAAAAAAAAAAGAAAAAACCTGACCACACCTCTCCCTCTTGGTATGTAAGGCTAAAAATGCCAAAAAAAAATTACTTCTGAAAAACACTTGAACTTAGGGATATGAACTACTAACCATTAAATTTAGAATTAGTGACATCTGGGGATGTCTATGTAGCTACACTTCTTGTGATCATGTAGACATCCACAAAAAAAGTCGAAATGGTACTTGGCCAAACAAAAACTTGGATCTACATAGTTACAACTTTGTAAACTCACACAATATAACTCTGGAGGCGACATTTCCTGGTAACCACCAGGACCCACCTCTTCATTTTGGTGTATAAGGCTAAAAATGCCAAAATGGTACTTCAGAAAAAACTCTAGGACCTGGAAACCTAAACTTAATATGTGCACTAGATGTCTCTGGGACAGACATGATCTGGATTTCACTTAGCCACACGTTTATTGGAATATAGAATATAGCAAACTATGTGTTAGCTATGCAACAAGCAGAAGTTTTTCATACATCATGTATAGCTAAGCTAACCTGGATCTCCTGAAAATGTTGTCCCTCCCCATTCTCTCTCTTCTGTTTTCTGGATCTGACACTGCAATGGTTGTAAGTTAAAAATGACTATTTTAACTTTGGTATCACCATTACAATAATGAGGTATGTATTGTCGATCATTTACCATGAATTCATGGACAGACAGATGGATGGGCAAAAAGACAGAAAGATGTAGTGATAGAGAACTAAAAATAAAGATCAGGTATTTTAAACCATAGTGAACAGTGATGAGATGGTGAATGAAGATTCGGATGAACTGTTGTAATATGACAGATAATTTCATGTGCAGCATCAGCAACTTCTGAGAAAATTTTTTTACTTTTATGAATTATTGCTTAGAGGGATCACGAGTGCAATTTGATATGAAGAAATGCTAACTTGGATGATTTCTTAAGTTACAGGGTGTGATGGTAGATAAGTTAGTGTACATTCTAAAAATTTGGATATGTTTTCTATTGTGTCTATCTAGTTGCATTGAAAATTTGTGTTTCTATTTGATTCAGTTGTGTTTGTGGCACATGGATATAAAAATCACAGTAAAATGTCTATAATTTTCTAGCCCTAGCCCTAACCTTAGCCCCAACCCTAGCCCTAGTATGATGACACAGACAATTAATGACATTTTACTGTAATTTTCACATCAATGTGCCACAAACACACTTGGCCTAAGACAAAATAGAACAAATAAATCACAACTTTTAAGAATGTATTCTAACATATCTACCCTCCGCATCCTGTAATTTTAGTAATCCACAAGCTAAAATGACTAGTCATTTCATTTTTTTTTTTTTTTTTGGGGATTTCAAAATCATATCTTGTCACTTGGATCTCTGTTAACTTTCATGAGAGAAATCCATTAAGCCACGAACATGTTTTGGCAGAGTCTAAATCTTTCTTTCAGTTTATCTAGTTGTCTTCTTCGGAAACTTCTTCATGGAAACAGTGCTAAGGTCTCTTGTTCAATTCCTGGTCATGATTGGGCTTTTTTTTTTCTTTTTTTCCCCTGTCTTTCTTTTTTCCAATAGAAATTCAGTGGATTTGGAAGTCAACATTTTAAGTCATTTTTAAGTGAGAATATTAAATCATAAGTGAGTGGGTTAGCTGGTTTTGATTAATTTAAGTTGACTGAAGCATCTTAGAAACTCACATGAAGTGATAAGAATAGTTAAAGCATGATTAAATCAAACTTTAATGCTTGGAAAGCTTATGGCATCACATATTTTGAAAGTATCCACAAAATTCTTTGGAGCATTTGAACCAGGTACCTTCTACTTTGTAATGATAAAATAACATTCAAAATTTAACAGTCTACATTGTGGCATGTGGCTAGGTCGTGATGGAATATTCTTATTTTATGCCTATTTTTCTTTTCCCTTTTTCTGGTAATGCTAACTTATTTTTCTTTCCATTCTACCTATTTTCCTTTTGAATATACAATTTTTTTTAATTGTGCTCGCTGACAAAGAATTGTTGCATAATAAAAATATGAATGGTACATATAATAGGTTATTCTAAATTTAAAATATTTTAACAGTTACAAATATCTATAGTGGTACTGGAGCACTACAGAAAGTTGTAAGCAATCCTCTCAAGAACATTCTTGTTTCACAGAAAGAGCATTACAAAATTGAGAAATATGTTCAGCTATAGTTGATTTCTATGGTTGTACCAATGGGAGGACAAAATATTTAAAACAAATACTGACTATATCCAACTGTATCCAGCTTTTATTAAATATACAAACTTTAATTAAGATGCTGGACTCAGTTGTGTGCCACCATTTCAATAAATGAGATTTGAAAGGTGCGCATAAAATCATATCTTTGTTTGTAAAGATCTAACCATTTTCTTGAAATTCTACCTATTTTTTCCAAATATTAACATATTTTTCCTAAAAGTTTACCTATTTTTCTTTTATCTATTGTTGCAATCACCATCAGGCTCTGGAATTTATCATCTATAGGCAGTAAAGCAATGTACATGTAGTATATTCACATATGTAGAGATATTTTTCCCTGGAGTAGGAGGTGATGGAACATGTGATGTTGGCTCTGCCTGGACTTATTGGACATGCTTTGTCTAAAGGTATAAAACCCTTTACTCTGTGTGCTTGTGCTTAACTCATAAGCCGCATCCACATAATAGCTATAGAAGTTTGGCCCATGGAATTAACTTTTGGCTGAGTGCAATGAGGAATGTTTGATCTTTCTGAAAATGGTCCTGATGGTATCAGTTAATTCGGGAACATTAGATATTTCTGCTAAATGAGCCTTCAGGCATTAGCTGAGTGTAGCAAGAAGTTACAAAAAGACTATTTTGGTTATCAATCATAACAGAATGAAAATCGTAACATTTTGTGTGGGAAAACTATAAAATTTTGTGTTTACTGTTATGTACTTTATATTAACCTCTCCTTTTCTTTCTATCTAGCTGCCATGATATTTTTGGTCACTGGTGGAACCAGGATTAACACTTCACCATTGCGAAGTGGATATACTATTTTAACATTCACACAGATACACCATGTGATATATAGAGCGATCTATTAAACTGTTTCAATGAGGATTAGTTTAACATCAATAATGAAATAAAATATGTGGAGTGATTAAATTATTAAGAACATGTGATTGCTAGTAGAATTTCTAACAAGAAAACATGCACATATAAAATATCCACTTAAATTTCAGTTCAACAAACTTGGCCACCACACTTGAGATTATTGTAGCTACTATGAACACAATAGCTACTGAAGCTACACCCATTCCTGAATAGAGTGATGAAAAAAGAGTGGATGTATGGATGACTCTAGCTATTAAACCCGTATAGGTCCTTGCATTTTATTCATCAGTATCATTTTAGTACATAATTTAAATGTGTGAAACTTTGATGGACAGATGCTAAATAATTTGAATATATACCTATACTTTTTTTAAACATTACCTGTTTATTGCACCGAAGTAATGAGAGGGATAACTAATATACTATTATAGTGAAGTGGAACTTACTAGAGTATCCAGAAGTAGCATCAGTTCACTGTCATTCTCAATCTGCATATAATATACAACATGAATAATAATGTAAACAGTTTTGTTGCTAATGAAAATAAAAATAATTTGTTCAATGTTATACCTTAATCCTTGCTATTGATTCTTCACGCTCCACTCTTTGTTCATCACTCAGCTCATCGATAGGTGTAGCTTCAGTAAATATTGTGTTCATAGTAGGTGCAGTAATCTCAAGTGTGGTGGCCAAGTTTGTTGAAGGGGTATGTGGAGCATTAGTAGTTGCAGTATTTATAGTAGCTACAGTAATCTCAGGTGTGGTGGCCAAGTTTGTTGAAGGGGCAAGTGGGGCTTCAGTAGCTATTGTACTCATAGTAGCCGCAGTAATCTCAGGAGTCGTGGCCAAGTTTGTTGTAGGGGTAGGTGGAGCTTCAGTAGTTGCCTCTGTCATATTTGCAGTTCTGGCAGTTGGAGTGACAGTAAAACATTCTGTGAACATCAACTTTCTTGTCAATAGAGAACGACTTTCAATATTATTTTTTGGAGGTTCTGTCACAGGGCTAGAGATCCCAAACACTAACGAATTTCCTGGTCCACCCGAGCAGATGTTTGAGATCTCACCATTCCTGGTGGAAATTTTATTCCAATATTCAGTACTACACAAACAAAGATATTAAATGACATTTAAATACCATCACCACAAATTAACACGAGATAGTATTAACTTATGTGAATAATAAATGACAGTGGTAAACAGTGGCACATTTAATGCTCCATACCTGCTGCTGCTCATGAGTAAATTATAATAACTCACTTGAGGGAGTTGTTCTCAAATGACTCATCAAGTGGGGTACAATTCAAGTCCTCCACATTCACAAAATCTATAGTGACATTGTCTAAGCTCCACACATCTCTGTGATTATTATTATTATTAAATGTAGATGTCTGCAGCCAACGAAACTGGATATAATCAGAAATATAAAATGCATGTACTTGGGAAGCACATAGTGTGTAACTGAATTCTCGTTGAATGTCTCGTTGAAGCAAAACTGCTTGGTCCATTTCCAAACTGTATCCACGCAAGCTCAAGTTACCATGTTTTCCAATAGGAATACGATTTGGGTCGCTTGAGATTTCCACAGGGAAGATAAATACTATAGGAATCCATTCCATATGTGCAGATGACAAGCGAAAGGCAAACTCAATACCCTCATCAAAATGATTTAATCTATTACAATCTTCACCATTACTACCATCAGGGAAGAAGAGTGAGAATGACACATCACTGTTGGTGCCATAAGAAAATAGGTCAATTTAATCACATCATTTTAATTTATTTTATATTAATGTTGTTTCTGTAATGGACAACTAACATGTGAGGCATAGACTCATTGCATGATAAACTGAGAGGTGACATCTTTCCTTCATTGTCCATGTTCTCAGTGCTGTAACTGATATCACCAGAAGAGTTGACAGTAACATACAGTCTCCTTGGGATGCTGGCACTTCCTCCACACAAACTGGAGCTAATCAGATATATATAGACAGGAATGATTATTATATACAAAATATACTGGACAGTTCTGCTGTAATAACAAGGAATAACATATGAATATAGCTTTAAATTGGGTTAGTAAATTCAATCAATAAAGAAAGAACAGATCAGATTAGTTGGTCATATCAAAGTAATTAGAAATAAAATTATAATATATTTAGATCAAGGAGCTCACAAATGGTCAGATCAGAATGGAAGGTTGGGTCAGATAATAGCCATAAAGTAATAGTAGGAGTTATGATTAAGTGATGCACTTCCCTTGGCATACCCTCGGACACAAATGTGCATGGTGATTACAGGTCCAGGATGGCATGAGGAGCATGTGGGACATGTGGTACCAGATATCCATGCTGTGGGGTGTTGATGACGAAAAATACCATATACAAGCAAGCACATTACTATCAGGTTGTCATACTGTAGTGTTGATAATGGTGTACCATTACATTGCATTTCTTGATATTAGAGCAGTGATGACAAGCAATCTGTACAATATATGCATATTATATATATACATATATATACATATATATACATATATATACATATATATACATATATATACATATATATACATATATATGTATGCAAGTATACATATATACATGTGTGTTGGTATATATACCTACCAACCCATCCACGCACACCCACTCATCTACCCACCCACACACACACCCACATGCACGCATGCACACATGCGCACGCGCACACACACACACACACACACACACATACCACACACACACACACACACACACACACACACACACACACACACACACACACACACACACACACACACACACACACACACACACACACACACACACACACACAATTATACATATATACATATACACATACATATATATATATAAAAGGATATGTCTGTATGCTTCTCTGTGTGTCTGTCCATCTGTCTGTCTGTCTGTCTGTCTGTCTGTCTGTCTGTCTGTCTGTCTGTCTGTCTGTCTGTCTGTCTGTCTGTCTGTCTGTCTGTCTGTCTGTCTGTATGTTTGTAACGTCATTCTGGCCAAACTAGTAGGTGGGTTTCTCTGAAACTTGACATGATGATAGGTTTTGACCCAACTTAAAACATGAGCTAAAGATATCAGAAATTGGTTACCATGATAACATGAAATAGCCAAATATGGTATTTGGCCAGAATATCCCTTAGAGCTGCACATCCAAAACTTGGTAAGCATATACGACTTTACTCTGGGAGTAACATGGGCTGGGTCCCACTTGGCCACACCTCTTCCTTTACTTGTGCAAGGTTAAAATTCCAAAAAGAGGTATTTTAACAAAAACACTAGAACCTAGGGAGTTAGACCTATGAACCAAAATGTATTTGGAATCAATATTATCTGTGGAATGTTTAAAATACATGTAATGACCACACCCCTTTCTGCTTTTTATGTCAGGCCCAAAAAAAAGGCAAAATGGTACTTTAACCAGACAAACCCTTGGAGCAACAGACTTAATACATGATATACATACACAACTTAACTTTGGGAATAACATGGGCAGAATCCATCTTGTTTAAACCTCTACCCATTAGTACGTAAAGTTCAAATGAAGTGCCGAAAAAAGAACTTCTGAAAAACACTTGGATTAAAGGTGTTAGATCTATGAACACAATTTAATATTTATTTAGTTCATAAGTATGTGAATCTAGGCATCACGGCTTAACACCTGGATTAAAAAGGCCGAAATTCGGCATGTACTCTCCAAAAACACGGATGAGCATTATTTAACAAATGTGGGTATTGCAATGGGTATGTTTATGCCATAGTCATACCAACCGGATGTTATTTTGGCTGAAAATAGTTAATCAGAGACCAATAAAGCAAAAAAAAAATTGTGTGTAGTCTTGAAGTACCCAGGAAAGTATTATCAACCACATGTGGGTATGGTTTGTCCATAACCAAACCCACTTGAAGTTGTTTTAGCTATTAAAAGCTAATCAAACGACCAACCAGACTAAATTTTGGAATGAAACTTCAAATAGGTGAGCCTTACTAATCACATGTGCATGTGTCAATGGGTGTAGTTGGTCATTGCCACACCCATAGGACACCAGTATGCCTGCCAAAAACTCATTTATGGACTAATCAGGCTGAAATCAAGCATATAGATTTCAAATAACTGGGTGAGCATTAGTAACTACATAGGGGTGTGGCAATGTGTGTGGTTTGATAGTAGCCTCAACCACAAGAAGTAGTTTTGGCTGCCAAAAGCTAGTAAAGGTCCAACCAGGCAAAATTTGAGTAGCTCCAATAATATTTCATGTTGACATTGGCCAGGCAATGCTGAGTATATGCTACTAGTATATGTATATATATATATATATATATATATATATATATATATATATATAATTGAAAAAACCCAACCTACAGGTAATTGTTCAGTCAGCCTTCTGCTTTGTAGTTTTTGATGTTGTGGATTCTATATGCAATTTCAGTTATTTCATAGTAATAATTTAATGCTTTTGCAATACATGTAACTTTAAAATGAATTGTTCCTCATTTTTAGAGCCTCAAATTAGGTGTACCATGTGCAACAAAAATGGCCACTATTCCTAATCATTTAGAACACTATGTTGGTATATCTACTATTTATATTTTATTTAAGTAAATAGTATTTAGATGTGGTAGTGGCATTAAAGTTTTCACTTGAAATGGTAATATTGCAATATGATATGGACAACCATTAACACTATCTGTGACCAATACTGAGTTAAATAATGAGAAAAATGTAATGAATATCTGAGAAACTAAACTTTGCTCTATATTTTATCAAATTTCAAGTATATATTCTATATATATATATATATATATATATATATATATATATATATATATATATATATGTATATGTATGTATATGTATATATATATGTATGTATGTATGTATGTATGTATGTATATATATTTGACAATAGTCTTTCTGCTCTAATAGGAGAGCTTCAGATTTACACATTTTACGGAAGAAATAAAATTAACAAAACAAGTAGACAAGGAGACTATGGGGTGTTATCCTCCAGAGTAATATAGTTATTTGATTATGACACCAGCGAAGACATATCTTTTTATTTTCATTTTGTAACCTAAGAATTTGCCTTAAATGTACATTGCTAAAGACTAATATATTTTAAAATTTATATCATCAAATATCATTACATCAATAATATTATTATCGCCTGCCATAAAATGCATTCCTAACCTTGTACTGGGGATATCTCCTGAGGTGCAACTGCTACCAAAATAGATCTGCAAGCAGTTGCAGTCACCCCCTCCATGTTCAGGCTGTTCAATACTGTATTCTTCAATCACTGCATTTCCAGATGGATTTGGAGGAGAGATGGTTTGTGAAGAAGATGCTTCACTTCCATTAGGGAATACTGATGCTAACTGCATGCCCCCATCATATCCAACAGCTGCTGTCTCTCCTGGATTAATTTCTATCCACTGGGACACAGAATGTCTATTTAGATCGCCATTCGCTTCTTCTCCAAAATATACTGCTGTACTCAGCTGAACACCGTTAGACGATAAAGTTGCTATCCCTCCACGACAATCACTAGAGTTCCTCCAAGACAAACACAGTAAAGTTGGGAAATTGTTTCTGTCCCAGGAGTACACGAAACTGACTTGGCAGAAGAGCCACCAAAGTTTCACCGGCTGAAACATGGCTGCAGGGTTATCTACACGGGATTTCATTATTTCCCCACTTTCACATATATTTAATTCAAAGAAACATTATATTTTCACGTGTACATATATAGATAATAATTGCTAAGAGCACTGAACTGATCACAATCTGGGTTTCCACTTGGCTTCCTGGGAAGCCAGGGAAGCCAAATTATAAAAATTTGGCTTCTTAGGAAACTGTTTGGCTCCAAAAATCCAAACCCAGGAACAGACTCACCAACCTGGTGAAAATTTTTAGCAGGACATTCAGTCAGATTTAGCAGGATTTATTTATGTTTAGGACAGACACACCCCTTTTCTTCTTACACCGAAATATTTATTTGATGAGAATAGAATTGGAAGTTGAAGAAAATATGTTAAAACTGAATAATAATGATTATAACTGTAATATTGAAGTGAAGCTAAAAACATAGTTACTAATTTCACATTTTATAGTAAGTTGTATTGCAAAGATGTTTACATGATCTTACTGTAATTTTAATAGAAAGCAAGTTACAGACTGTAGAGGGTTCTAACTTACTTCTTTTTTCTCTTTTCATTTTTCTGAACATTACTCAGGACCAGAATTGAATGTGAAAGTACTAGCAGAACTTGTGAGTACAAGATGAGATGTCCTTAAATGCTCTCTTGGTCAGCTTAAAAGCTGGGCTGAGGGCTATTAAGGACTCTCACAAAAATGCTGATGAAGATAATCTAGAAGATAACCTGTTGTAACTGCTCAGCACTTTGCCATTGTATTGCCCATTTTTAGCATGCCATTTGGAGTATGGTTATTGGATTTTGTCTTTATTGGGAAAATAAATTTTGAAGTGGCACATATGCATTCTAAGGATCAATATATCTCCATGAATTTTCTGTAATAAAATAGTATTGTCACAGAAAGCAACCCCTGATAGCTACTCCTGTTCCACTTTAACCCCTCAGGGGCTGATCTAGGATTTCTAAAAGGGGCCTCTTTTTACTTTCCAAATAGTGCTTATGCTTTCCAAATTCAAAAGGGTGTTTGATTAAAAAATTCTTTCAATAGAACAGCTGCAGCAAATGCAATTGTGGGTTGTGAGCATGCCAAAAAAATAAGGAAAATTATTTAGTGGCAGTATTTGAAATTTGGGGGGGGGGAGGGGAGTGTGTGTGTGTGTGTGTGTGTGTGTGTGTGTGTGTGTGTGTGTGTGTGTGTGTGTGTGTGTGTGTGTGTGTGTGTGTGTGTGTGTGTGTGTGTGTGTGTGTGTGTGTGTGTGTGTGTGTGTGTGTGTGTGTGTGTGTGTGTGTGTGTGTGTGTGTGTGTGTGTGTGTGTGTGTGTGTGTGTGTGTGGACACAGGTTAGTAAATTATCTAAATAATTAGTGAATAGTCTAAATTCCTCCCCATACTGTTTAAGAGTGCTCTGAGTGTTGTTGTTGTTGTTGGGGTTCTATATCTGCACCAAGACACCAACTTAAGAGTTTATTTTAAAAGACAGAAAAGACAAAGATGAAAATATCAACAAAAAAATGAAACCAAAAAAAAATCATATGAATTAAAGAATAAATTACATCGAATGAATAAACAAATCAGAGTACCATGGTTGGTTATTATAATATTAGATAATTATGACTGAGGTCCTTCATAAGTTGTGTACATGGTAAACAATTCAAATGAACACCACCAAAAAAGGATTATTATTAGAATAGGTTGAATAATTAAAATAAATTATTCAATATATTATTTACAAAGCTATTCTCCTATTAAATCTAATTTTAAATCTATCAACAACATCATCAAGGTCAACTGGAAAATTATAATGAATATACACCAACGCCAGTACAGATAGTCTGCCCTGCCCCATACTACTTTGAAGGAAGGTTTTATGATTTTTTAAGGTACTGTTTGCTCTCTCATTCTCACATGAAGTCACAGGAATGGTACATGCAATTCGAAGAAGAACATATAAATTAGGAAAGAAATCCTTGTCACATTCTTTTTATGCAGATTGAAGGGTGGGTGGCCATTTCTCAACATCTTCAATCTGCCACTTTGTCTTCCACCTCCACACCTCAGTGGGTACAAGTGAAACACTTGAAGGTCATTTGAATAAAATGAAGACAGCTCTTCTAAAGATATAGTCTTGAATAGAAATGACAGAAGGAACAAGATTAATCAAATTGGCAGCGACTTCTTGGGTCTTGCCAAACCGATCATTCATCTGTTGGATCAAATGGTCCAACAAAGGAAAAACAGTATTTCTTCAATAGTACTCTTCCACAGAACTATATTCCACATTGTTTGTGAAGGTTTGTCGAGAAGACACTCTGAGACTTCAGAAACTACACCTACTTTAAAAGCTATAGCCTCAGCTTGTACAAACCATGAATGTAGCATTTCTTCACTTTGACGAACAGCCCTGAGTTCATGCAACACATCCTTAACATCTATATATGATTTAACTATATCAGTGCATCTCTTTTGTAATTTTATACTAATTGGTTTAATTATTGACATGGAGTTCATTGTTACTATAAAAGATATGATAAAAGGGAAAGAAAGGTACATCTTGAGTAAACCATTGGCAGACACAATCATTTTTGTGTCCCAGTTCATAATTCCATAATTCCATATGTGGGAATAAGGAACTGATACAAAACATGAAAATCTTCATATGCCTCATATCGATAAATCCACCTTGCCTGCATAGATCTTTAACTTTAACAATACTGCTACTCCTATCAATTACTTTTTCAAAAAATAATTGCCGTTTTGCACTATTTTGGAAAAAAAAAAGAGGATTCAGTTATAGTAGAATTCAAATTGTGTATAGGAGGTAAATTATATGCTTCAAGTATACACAAATTAAGTACATGACTATTACAATGTATATACATAGCTTTAGGATTTTCAGCTAAAAGATGACCTTGCACACCCCTTGCACTAGACATGTTGCTTGCACCATCATAGCCTTGCCCCCTACAATTTTGGATGTCCAAGTCAAACCAATTTAGTGATTCTTTTATTGCATGAGCCAAAACCTCTCCAGTGATTCTTTCAGTTCTGATAAAGTCTAAGAATTCTTCTTTATATTACAATTATTATCCACAAATCTTAACATTATTGACACCTGCTCTTTACTGGATACATCAACAACCTCATCACAAAGAATGCAATAATATTTAGCTTGTTTAATTTCAGGTATTATACTATCTCTGAAGTGATCACCTATGCATTTGATCAGTTCATTTTGGGTTGTCATCTCTGTGACCATGAAGAGATATACACAGCTTGCCACAAAGGAGTATTACCTCAGCCATACACTTAATTATTGAACCTATTTGTTACTATGCTACTTTCATTTATCAGCAGCAAACAATTTGTAATGGAAGATTCTGGACATATAAAAGAAAACTTCAATGTATCAGCATGACTCAAAGCTAGTTGATGGTACTGTGTATTGTTATGGCAAGCAAACTTTTTTGTTTTTCTAGGCATGCATTAAAACCAGTGCATATAAAAAAAGGGACCCAGCTCTTTTGTTGCAAATAGAACACATGGCAAACAAAATAGTGCATCTTCAACTTTGCTATACACTAACCATGGATTTTCTTCCAAGTATTTATGTTGGCAAGACCTATTACACCAGTCTAAATACCTACTCGGAAATTTAAAAGCACTACTAGGTTTAATATGATTCACCAAAAGTGAATACTTGCTCTCTGAAGCCAAGTTAAATATTTCAATTTGTGATATTGACCATAAAAGTAAGCCTATATCATTACACTTTTCAACATTGATTGATTTACTTGGTAAAAAAAAACAGCAGAGGAGGGAATACAAGACACCATTGCAGAATGGAATGACAGAAAAGATGCAGAACATGGTGGCAGCAATGACACTGCATCACAACACCCAGGGGAAGACATACACAAAGGGCCAGAGGGTTGGGTGGGAGTCACAGACACAGGGTTCTGGGTGGAAGGCACAGACACTGAATATTTGGTGGGAGGAGACACAGGCATGGAGTGTTGGGTGGAAGAAACAGACACGGGATGGTGGGTTGGAGACATGGACACTGAGTTCTTGGTGGATGACATGGCCACTGAGAGAGAGTGGGATGAAGGGGAAGGTTCCAAACCAGCAAAAGTGACAGGTATCTCAACCAGTGATGGACCATTGGTGCTGCCTGTCCTTCTCGGTTTCCTATGATAAAATTAGTAAATTATCTATGAATTAGAATAAATTATTTTGGTTACTTTAGCTAGATACTGCTAGCTATATTAATCTTGAATGTAAGTACCCACCCCTCCCCAACAACTAAAACTGTTAAAGCCCAACACCTAGCTAAAGTAGTAACTAGTACTTGTAATAATTTAATATATTTACACATAATTTTTATAATTTGTCAAAAACTGACAAGCGGGAGTGGGTCGGGTAAACAATCACTTACTTAGCTGAGGGAGGGGCAGGGGTAGCTTTGAAAGAAGGCTTCAATTTTGATTGTGACATGAAATCTCAAGAAAATCACTGACTGGCTGAAAATCCTGAGAAGCAGTTTGGCAAAAGCAGCTGCAGGATGCCAATGAGAAGTGTGCACCTACACAGCCCCACCTTTCTTTATTTCCCTCTCCCCAACTTGCATAAATGAGGGATGTGTCTGAACTCAGGTTTAGCTATAGGCTACAGATAATAGTTGTACTAGGTGCCATGGCTGTCACAGATAGCTGAGAGTTGGGTTTCAGTTTGACTGGGTAAGTTAAAGTTTAGACAAAAGGGGGCTTCCTCCCGAGTGGAACCCCCCTGGATCCGCCACTGCCCTTGGTTGCTGCCACCAGGTAGCCCACTCTAGGACTACCACTCTCTGATACCATACTCACAAAACAAAACAGTCTTCTCTTACAATCTCAGAAAGCTGCTGCTCAGCCAACCTCAAAACAATACATGGCTGACCAAAGAGTATTACATCACATATTCAAATAAGTACACCAGTTCATCTAAATCAATTTCAGTACCAAGGTTTAAACCAGTCAGCTATTTGTAGCTAGGTGCCAGAAAACTCAATTTTAATAGAAAGTGAGAAAATGAAATATTATGACAGTGAAAAACCAAATGGAATAATTAGAAAGATCAAATGCAATGCTTGTCCAGTAAGGCCACTGTCACATTCCAGGAATGAAACAAGATCCTCTCTGATAGCATTGGTTTCAGGATCAACATACCTAAGAACAATGCAGAGTTGTTCTTTGTTTGAGCAGTCAGTGACTTCATCAGCTATCAATACAAATCCACGACTGTTGAACTTTTCGTAAGATCATACCACAAATTTGATCTCCAAGTATGTTAATCAATTGATTCTGGATATCAGGGGATATATATGCGGCATTTCTAGCAGCACTATTGAGGTGATCACTCAATGTTGTGTCACCTGCAGAAATACGAAAGTTAAGCAGAGCCCAAAAATTGCCATGGTTGTTACCTGCTGCTTGTTCACCCTCTATATCTGACAAACTATCCTAGTGACCGGAAGACTAATATTCTGGCGAAGACTAGTATTCTGGCAACCACACAAAGCAATGGCCTCAATAGACCGAAGTTTCTTTCTGTTGATCTGAATTGTTTCTCTTGCTCCTTCTCTCAGCTGTACTAACACACTTTCTTGCTTACCACTCATTGTTACTACAAAGGCATCACAGACAGCAATTACATCCTTGTGGTACTCTCTGGCAGCATGAAAATCACACATCTCATACATTTTCTTGAAATTTGTGAAAGCTGTCTCAATAAACACTCTTCTCCCTTTCCGTATATCAATGCTCTTAGCAAACAGAACACAAGGCATACAGTACCCACCATTCTCCTTCTGGCTATATGACAACCAGCTATACCTAGTCAAGTATCAATTCGTGGAAACTGACAGCTGACATCAGGAGTGGATCTGTGGGAATAGAAACAATATTTTTCTTGTTCAGTCAGTGGTGTTCTTCTTTTGGCCAAATCAGCTATCCATATTAGTCACTGATACTTCAGGTTGTGGCTCAATTCGAGGCTGCTTTGGTAATGGTGGAATAGAAGAGCTTATTAAAATTATATTTTCACTGGAGCCCAAATCAGGTGGAAAAGTAGAAGAGGCTGTGGAAGAACTATCAC
>OZ017790.1:8731193-8955581 GCA_963969325.1 Lycopodina hypogea
GACCCATGTGCCACATGTAAAAATCCTCTATATAGCTAATTCATTAAGCAAACTGAAAAGGTTTGTTAGTGCAGGAGGCTGAAGATACTGAAAAAAATATGCCAATGCCTATCTGTAGGTTTTTTGGTAGTTACATAATAATGACCTACTGGATGCATTAATGAATGCACAATATTGAAACACTAGAGGTAAAAACTATAACAAATTTCATTCCTCGGAACATAAACATTTAAATAATTAACACATATTTGCTGTGCAGCTTTTTAATTCTTCCTAGAGGAAATTCACTAGGACGAAATATGTAGGTGACAATTTATAATGAGATTCATTATAGTAATTATAGTTCACTATGAGGAAATCAGTGGGTGGTAATTTAATATGAATTTAGTATCAAAGATTCTGGATCAAATACATGTCAACAACAAGTATGAAATTTATTATGCAACTTTCGAATTCTGTCAAATAAAATCCCCTTGGAGAAAAAAATATGTGGGTGAGGATTTTATAATAAATTCTTTATATGGAACATAGTTCACTATGACAACATCAGTGGTGATAATTTATTTTCGAATTTATTTACAAGGATTCTATTTATCATTACAGCTCACTGATTTCCTCAGATGTAGTGTTTATTGGAAGGTTTCAAGACCTGCACAATTTACTATATGCTTGTATTTTACACTATTCTCTTCCTAAATTGTACTTCCTTATGTGATGGCTTCATCATCACATAATTTGTAAGTCCTGAAGTATATAATGCAGTCTAATGCACTCACAATGATATTCTATTATAGGCTGCAAATAAGAGCTGACTGAAAACTATATAGCTATATTGTGCTGAGTTTTGGTGTTATTTTGTGATTTTTTTTTATAGTTTATATCATCAAGATTATGGTGAGCAACACTGTAGTGGGAGCTTGTTTGCTCAGTGTGACATTTATCCTGACTGATGCCAGTGAATTCATAGGTGCTACCTTCCAATGAAGAGAAATTGAAAGTGGTGTGGTAAATATTGACTTTCCTTGTTTTGATTATGTATTCAAGCAATAGGCCTGCATTATTTTATGATATATGTACTCACTTGTTTAATTAAACTTTGTCATACTTCATGAAATGTTCATAGTTAGCTATATATCCGTTTAATATGAGCTCCAATATGAAATGTTTACAATCCTTAAAATATTGATTTAAAATACATATATAGCTATAGTCCTTCAGTTATCAACTCTTACTTAGATTCTTTATTTTCAATAATTTTCTTTTCCTCTACCACAGATTGAAATATCTTATCATATGGCTTGGAGACAATCATTCAGCAACTTTAACACTTGTGATCCTGCACAAGAAACATTGCTGAACACTGATGGGAATCTTCAGTGTATAGATGGATGTGTTGGCACTATTAGCAACCTATCCTTTATATGCACTGATTTTAGCATAATAGATGACTGGGTGACTGGAACTGGAACTACTAATTTCACTCTTCGCTCATCTAGTTTCAAAGTATAAGACTTCTTACCATAATTAATAAATTATGTGTCTGTGCATCTATCTATCTAGCCATGTGTACCCCGTCTCCTCCCAGACACCTGGACTAATCATCATGAAATTTTCAGGGACTACTAATATATTCAATGTCCAGGCTTGGAAAGAGTTTGGCTAAGGCTAGAGCTAGGGTTTAGGCCATTTATTATACCTTTTTTTTTTCATTCATGAGCAACCACAATGTTGCAATTTGATCACATTGGAAGACACTAATTACTGGAGTAAGTTGTATTTATAAACTACACTTTAATCTATCACACACCAAAAATTAACCAAAATTACTTCAAAAGTAGACTAATTAATGGAGGTGCATCCACTGCTGTGTCTTCCTATCACAACACATCCCTCTCAATTCAAAAATGGGCAAGCTTTCTCATTATGTTTACTTTAGAAGTGCTAAATTACAAAGCCCAAACCACCCCCACCCCCCCATATTAAACAGGAGCAAATTAAACAAGTTTGTGACTACAGTAGACTCAGGCGAACTATAAAACCACAACTAAGGCAGTTTTTTTCTAGTTACTTGAAAAACATCTTAAACAATATGTATGACACAAATTATACTAAGTGGGTTGAGATTAAATAAATGAGGCCATAATCATATGATTTCAATCTATGTCACACTGTTATGTAGATTAATGTGTTATTAGTCATATGGTAATAGCTTAAAGGGAGAGTTCGTGCAAAATATTGGAATTTTTTTGGCTGAAATGAGTGCCTTGGTCACTCCAAAATTATGAAACTTTATGGAATTTTTTCAATACTATTCATTCTTTATGACAAAAATAGTCTCGTTCCACTGAAATTTATATTCTGTAAATTGACATTCTCTTGTGGTCGAATTTTTGGTTAGGCCACTTATCATGTCAGAGTAGGATCCTGTTACAGCAACGCCCAGCATGGACAGTATATTTTCTATTATCTCAGCCTAACCTGCTCATTTTCCTCAGTTGAGAAATATAGGCAGACTCTAGAAGTGAGGAATCTGAAAAAATAGTTGAGCCCTACAAGTTTGAGCATCAAACTAGCAAATCATTGGTTGGGTCTCTGCTGCTGGCACCTAAGGTATTAGTGAATCATTAGGTGGAGGATCACTGGAAAACAGTTTGTAGTAGCATATAGGCTATGTAACTGGCTAGTTCTGCTTAGTATGTAGGTGTTAGTGTGGGCACTTTGAACAAATAAGTATCAGCAGGGAGTGTCTTTGCTGTCATGAAGGGTGCAGTGTCCATGAAAAATAAGGCTCATCTCTGGCCTTTGTTACTGAACTATAGATAGGCAGCTTTTAAGTTGGCCACCTTGTTAGAGCCACCTGGACTCCACCCAGGGACTCTGCCTCTGCCTCAGTCTTGGTAACCTGTGATAGAAGAAATGAATAATAAAGTTAATAAAGTTAAGGTAGCTAATTGTGTGAATGAGGGTTATGAGTTTCCAGTGGAGGAAGTTGATTATGAGAGCATGGTTTGGAATGAAGACAAAGAAGTGCTTACAAAAAACAACAAGGACTCACCTAATGAACAATTAGCCAGCCAGGCAGAGGCACCAAAGCAGAGGTGCCAAGGCAGAGGTGTCAAGGCAGAGGCCCAAATGGCCTGATCCAGAAAATCTATATAAGACACAGCTAACTATTATTAGTTTAGTCTCCAAATTATAAGTGTGTAAAGTGTAGCATAGTGCATATCATGTTGTGCAAATATTTGAAGAATCATTTTGTTGCTGGTACAGATAGTTTCTGGCCAGTATATGATACTTTTTCTATTTGAAGGGAGACTTGGTGAGTGGAACTACCATTGGCTAATTATAACAACGGTTAGGTAGCCTTGAGTAATATTATTAGAACAGGTGATTACCTTGGGAGCGGGGCAGCTATCCTAGTTGTCATAATAAGGATTGAAGCTGAAACTAGGCCATAGCTCACTCACACACCTGCAGAAACAAACATGTTCTTAACTTCAGTTTGCTTTATGTTACATGTAGGGATATTGACACTATCTCATTAATAAAACAAACATGATATGAGTAATACACATGCCAAATTCTGTTATAGTAGTGTTCTATTTCACCAAACCACACCAATTGATAAAACCACGAACATACACACATGCACACACGCCCACACACACACACAAACACACACATATCCACCCGATCTGAATAAAAGTTTTGCGAGGATGTGCAGTGAGGTGCCCTAATTAATCCCTGAAAGTTCCATGAAGATCCCTACAGTGGTTTAGGAGTTAGAGTCTGCACATGCATGCAAATAGACACATACAGACAGAGAATGAATTGTGAATTATAGTAAGATATGACAGTTGTTTATTTTTCTTATTTATGAGCTCATGTATACCAATGTATATTATGATTTACTGGAGGAAATTGGACTAATTCTCTTATCATTGGAAATGGTGGACTTTGGGATCTGAGGGTCAAGGGAAGTATTGCAAGGAGTGCTTTAGGTACTATCAATTCCTCTCCAGTGACTTCGTCCAATCCAATAATTCGACTTCAACATGGATGCAGCCATATGATTAGGATTCCAGGTGTGTTTATGGTTGGACATTCTGTAACTAATATGTTCAGATTTCCTAGTCCATTCTGTCTATAGTTATTCCCCTCCCCCTCTCTAAATGGAGAAGAAGAAGAAAAATTAAACATATATTGATTATGATTAGGGCAGGAAATTTGAGGTGTAAACATTATTTATATATACTAGTAATAAAAAATATATATTTATTAATAAATTTAAATAAATTAAGATTTATAGTTTCCCCCAAAAGTAAGAAAACAAGGGGAAAAATTATTACCTACCAAAGAAGGATTGAAACCATGCATTAACACTCAATTATCATGTGTCCAATTCTATGTCCCTAAATTACTCTTTCCAGATTTTACAACATAATATTTTTTTTACTCCAACTATGCATGATGAGGAAGTCACCCATTTTGTTTCTATACTATTTTAGTTTACTTTTGGGGTGAGGGGGGGGGGGGGGTTTCTTAGCTGTATTGCAAAAGGAAATGTTCATTTTATTATTTACCCATGATAATAGCTTTTTTTTTATACTAGATGAAATAAATTTGTGATTTAGGTACGTGGAATTTGGCACATAATAATTAAGTGTTCATACTTTGTTTAAATAATTCTTTGGTAGATAATGATCTTTTCTTGTTTCCATACTTTTTGGGACAACCACAAATCTTAATTTTTTAATTTATATATAAATTCTTTTTTGCTTGTTTCTGCACCTTTTATCAAAGTAGATCTCCTTTTTTGGTGGAGGTATGTGGGAGGGGAATTTCTTTGAAATATTGTGGAAGGAACTATTCATTCTATTACCTACCCATGATATACCTTTTTTTACTTCCTTTTTGACACTAATTAAATAGAGCTAAAAGTCAGTGATTTAAGGATATAGAATTAGGCACATAATAATTGATTAAATTACTAGTAGTAATGATTTCAAGAATCTGAGGTCACAAATGTCAGTTAAAGCTCAGTCAAACCAGCACTCATTTAACCAATCAATTTATAAATGTTCGAAACTTGAATTTGTGAATTGTGCATGAATTTGTGAGATGAAGCTCCATTCTTTTTTCCTGCAAATGTATCACTTTTTTTTTTATTATACAGAAAAGGTGTGTCTTTATAGATAGTAGCAAAAATCCTGACCAAGCGATGGAAATTCGGCCCACCTTTAATGGGCTGTAGTCACAAAAATATCTACTCTAAAGAGATATCTTATAGACATTCTTTAAAAAGTAAACATATGATAAAGTCAAAGGTATTTTTCTAAAAGTACCATTTGTGACATTTTGGCCTTACATAAAAAAGGAAGAGGTTTGGCCAGAGGGAACCCACCCCAGGGGCGTAGCCAGGACTTTGAAAAAGGGGGGCAAATAAGAATGACTTTATAACCATCTAAATAAGTGAATAAATTCTAATAGCTCTTACTCTGTATACATTCTCAGCCATACACTCCTTCAATTTTGAAGCAACAGTGTCAAGAGGTATATCAAAGAATGGGCACCCCTAGCTCTGAAGACATTGATACAGTTTAAAAAAAAAAAATTGTTTTGTTAACTAGGCTGTCTGGCAAAAGTGATAAATTTGTCTTTTCAGGCAGGCTTATTCAAACTGCTGTATTGAAAAAGGAGAGGGGTGAGAAAAATTGGAAAATAAATATTTTGGTAAGGGAGATGGTGGAAGATAATTCATTTTGAAAGCAATGGAATTAATAAATTAAATAAGTGGATTATTATTTTTGAAGCTACAGAGTCATGAGGGATATCATAACAGAAATCTAGCTTTTCAGACAGTAGTGTGGCTTTCAATTTTGATAGTAGGCAAAAGTGAAAAGGAAAGGCCATTTTAGTCAGATTAATGAGCTGTAATTTGGAGCAGCTGCATTGAACAGTCTTAAGGGTAGTAGCATTCTTGTGGCAAACAAAAATGAAGGACAGAATTCCAGATAGAGAAACACCCAAGAGAAAGTCTGATTACAAGATAAGAAATGAGTGCACCTTTAAATTTTCAACAATTAATTGATTATAATTGAGTGGAATTTTTTTTTTTTGATAAATAGTCAACTTCGAAAGCAAAGCTGCAAGTACCCACCAACAACTGTGTAAGCACATCACATGTGCACACACAAATAATGCTGTAAGATACTGGTCACATCAACAGTAAACACCATGGTAATGCCAACCTTGCATTCCAGCTGCATATAGTCTTTAGTTGATTAAATAAGAGGTGATCAAGATCAATAAAAAGAAAGTGTATAACCAATTAAGAGGTCAAAAATCTGAAAGTTGAATTCTTCTTGGATGCAATCTTGAAAATTCATCAATAACTTCATCAATGTCAATAGGAATATCCTGGTGTAAATGGAGAAGAGCAGGTTGGAGAGTCTTTCTTTGCTCATGGTTGATCTCAGGGCGGTTTTGATTCTCTTAAGCCCACTAAATGACCTTTCAGCAGTACAAGAAGTTGCTGGAAGAATACAGAGAATTGTTATGACAGCTTTGATATTGGGGAAAAAGTTAGAGGTTTGAGACAAGGTAGAGTTAAGTGCTGATGGAAGTGAACCTGACCCATGCTCTTTCTCTTCTGATTTCCACTTGATATACCAACTGTGGACCTTGCTTCTGAGAGAAGAGATATTTGGGAGGTCTCCAGAATATAGCTCTCCCACTTTCAAAAGAACATCATGAACCGTTTGAAACATTCTTTTACTAGTAGTGACGGTACCAGATGCAGGCCCTGGAAAGCAGTCTTTTGATGCAAACTAAACCTTTTCTCTAGTTCAACTTGAAGATGGTCCAAAAGTGGAATACTGATGGTTCTTTTGTAGTCAGAAGGACTAGAAGCTGGTGTGGATGCTCTGTGAGACTGTCGACCACATATCCTGGGCATTGATGGTGTGGTTTCCACTTTGTCACACATTTCAGAGACTGTTTCATACCATCTTGAGTGGTAATAATCAACTTGTTCTCTGACTTCCTTGGGTGATGCTGTCAATGTATTGATCTCAGATACTGCCTGAACTATGTTTTTGGCTTCCTCTTGAAGACTAGTTGTGAGGCCTCTCAAGTACTGAAGACACTCATTGGTAATGACAAGTGCACTGATAAATTCTGTGGTCATTATTGCTAGTAAGAGAGTACTAGCATCTGTCACACTGTCAGCAGACCACAAGTTAGAACCTTCTATAGAAATGCTCTCAAAACAACAACAAGCGAATAATGAATTTTTTTGACACGATCAAGAGTATCAATGTGTTCAATCCATCTTGTCCTGCAAAGATCTTTGAGCTCTAATACCTTTGATTCAGGCTGTGCATTCTGTATAGCTTCTTCCAGTTTCTTCTGGTGCATAGGGTGTGCAGGAAAAAAAAGAGAGAGTCTCTTCACAATACCAATCATGTTACAAACACTTCGATCCTCAAATGAAGCAACTACTGCCAAATTTAAGCAGTGAGAAGCACAGTGAGTATAGAATGATAGAAGATATTGAGACTGTATTCTCGCTGCAGCTCCTCTTATCTTTCCAGACATGTTGCTGGCTCCATCATAGGCCCGACCACTCATCTTAGATGGATCTAAGTTATTTCTAACAAAGCCCATCATCTTGTCTGCCAATGCTTGTCCAGTAAGGCCACTGTCACATTCCAGGAATGAAACAAGATCCTCTCTGATAGCATTGGTTTCAGGATCAACATACCTAAGAACAATGCAGAGTTGCTCTTTGTTTGAGCAGTCAGTGACTTCATCAGCTATCAATGCAAATCCAGGACCGTCACGAACTTTTCGTAAGATCATACCACAAATTTGTTTTCCAAGTATGTTAATTAATTGATTCTGGATGTCAGGGGATGTATATGTGGCATTTTTAGCAGCACTGTTGAGGTGATCACTCAATGTTGTGTCACCTGCAGAAATACGAAAGTTAAGCAGAGCCCAAAAATTGCCATGGTTGTTACCTGCTGCTTGTTCACCTTCTATATCTGACGAACTATCCTGGTGACCACGAAAACTAATATTCTGGCAACCACACAAAGCCATGGTCTCTATGATAGACCGAAGTTTCTTCCTGTTGATCTGAATTGTTTCTCTTGCTCCTTCTCTCAGCTGTACTAACACACTTTCTTGCTTACCACTCATTGTTACTACAAAGGCATCACAGACAGCAATTGCATCCTTGTGGTACTCTCTGGCAGCATGAAAATCACACATCTCATACATTTTCTTGAAATTTGTGAAAGCTGTCTCAATAAACACTCCTCTCCCTTTCCGTGTATCAATGCTCTTAGCAAACAGAACACAAGGCATACAGTGCCCGCCATTCTCCTTCTGGCTATATGACAACCAGCTATACCTAGTGAAGTATCGATGCAGAAACCCACGACCATCTTTACGTGGAATTTGATAGCTGACATCAGGATTGAATTTGTGGTAGTAGAGAATTCCTAACAATAACTGCCAATCTTTATTTCATGATCCTGACTTAAGGATTGGTAATGAGGCTTCTTAAAAGCTGAAGCTTGGTACCATTTACAACAAGTGGCTTTGGGGAAGCTGCTATTGTGGCTGACTTGGTGAGTGATCTCCCAAATTTAAATTTTCATTGCCATTATTCTATAACTACAATAGTTATTTTTTCAGGTCAGAATTAGATAGTAGTTTACAGCTGTTGGCATTAAGTGTGCTGGTACTATAGGTGACCTGGTGAACTGGAAAGTAATTAACTACCAACACCAAAAATCAACAACAAAATAATAGATAAAAGAAAGTATCTCTGCTTGAGAAGAATAGTTTAGCCTGTTACAGCAAACTACGGATTGATTGAGACCACAGTGGAACTATTTCAGCAATGCCTTAGAAGTTAGTAAAATTTTGACCTAAGGTTAGCTATAATGCATGACTAAGATTAAAAAATAAATAAATTTTAAAAATAATAATAAAAAAAAAAAATTAAAAAATCCAGAAAAAGAATGGGGGGGGGGGAGGGGGGGGGGGGGAATGCCCCTTTTGCCCCCCCCCCCCCCCCCCCCCCCAGCTATGCCACTCATATGCGTACCATTTCTGGCCAAAATACCATTTTTGGCCTTGTTTGTAACCTTGGTAACCATTTTTTGGCTTATTTAGCCAGTGTTTTAATTTGGGTCAAACCCTATCATCAAGCCAGATTTCAGAGAAATCCACTCACACAATGATGGTATAAACATACAGACAGACACACTGACAGACACACAGAGAGAGAGAGAGAGAGAGAAAGAGAGAGACAGACAGAGAGACATCTCCTTTTGTATATATATATATTTTAGAAGACCTATGTAACTATGTAACTATGTAACTGTATAACTATGCAACTGACTATGTAACTATGTTTGTCCATTTCTCAAAATCCCTTTGTTAGATTTTGACCAAACTTTTAGGGATGGAGGGGACCCACCCTGAGATGGTTTTATGCCAGGTGGCATGTCTGGGAAAAAACAGAATTTGTTTGTTTGTCTGTCTGTCTGTCTAGCTGTCTGTCTGTCTGTCTGTCTGTCTGTCTGTCTGTCTGTCTGTCTGTCTGTCTGTCTGTCTGTCTGTCTGTCTGTCTGTCTGTCTGTCTGTCTGTCTGTCTGTCTGTCTGTCTGTCTGTCTGTCTGTCTGTCTGTCCCATCATTCCAGCCAAACCGGTAGGTGGATTTCTCTGAAACTTGGCATGATCACGAAACATAATTGTCAGATGGACAACAATATGGAGTAAAGCGATAAATATTTTATTGTTTTATTGCTCCCTAGTAACCTAACCAGACACATTCATAGAGTCTAATTTGAAACATTATCCATGATCTGTATAGATTACTAATTAAAGCAATAACAATCTTAACATCTAGTAATAAGGCCTGCAAGAAAGATCAGTTCTACCCTCTAGGCATCAACAATTATGATTCAATGTGTTTTCAGATGTCATTTCCCTGTATTTTCTATTGTGTTTGTCTGAATTATTTGTTATGACAATGTGAGAGGTGGATTAGAAAAAGGAAAGTACATCCAAGAGCCTAATGCCAATAAATCAATGTTGAAAATAAGAAAAGTCATTTTTAATTTTAAATTTAGAAATGTCCAAATATTAGATAAATTCAGTTTGATTACAAATTAAGGTACTACCTGGGTTACCCCCGCCCCCCAAATATGAATTACACAAATAGTACCATTTTGGTACTTCCAGAGTTATCTCCTAGGCATATTAAGGCTAGGGCTCTGGCTATATTAGGGCTAGGGCTAGGGGAATGTGCATTTTGGATGTATTATAACCTGGAAGTACCCAAATTAATGATGGTATATGATGGTATGGCTAAACTAAAGAGCCAAAGTTTTGGAATATCACTATAAAATAGCCAAATATGCAAATTTTATTTTACCTGATACTGCCACTTTCTGGAAGAGAAAAAATATGTATATGCTTGCCCCATGGAGAAAAAAAAAATCATATACTGAACTAAAACCATTAATTCTGGATGCCAATTTTCTTCCAAGAAGCCAGTATAGATCCAAATTAATTTGGCTTCCTCAGCTGATTTTTGGAGCCAAACAATTTCCCAAGAACGGAACTTCTATGATATGGCTTCCCAGGAAGCCAGGTGGCAACAGTGATTGCAAATCAGTTCAGCGTTTTGGCAACAGTAGTCCAAGAACCGTGAAGAAAAGCAAAATTACGCTTTTGTAAAAATAATACATTTTATGCAACCTTTAGTAAAGAGTCACCAACTCCCGTAAAAAGGAAGACTTCTCAGACTTTATATCAGAGCGAGAGAGGGCGGGGAAAAAATGAAACCCAGTGAAGGTAATCCCGCAGCCATGTTTCAGCCCATGAAACTTTGGTGGCTCTTCTGCCAAGTCAGTTTCGTGTACTCCTGGGACAGAAATAATTTCCCAACTTTACTGTGTTTATCTTGGAGGAACTCTAGTGATTGCCGTGGAGGGATAGCAACTTTATCGTCTAACGGTGTTCAGCTGAGTACAGCAGTATATTTTGGAGAAGAAGCGAATGGCGATCTAAATAGACATTCTGTGTCCCAGTGGATAGAAATTAACCCAGGAGAGACAGCAGCTGTTGGATATGATGGGGATATGCAGTTAGCATCAGTATTTTCTAATGGAATAGAAACATCTTCTTCACAACCGATTTCTCCTCCAAATCCATCTGGAAGTGCAGTGATTGAAGAATACAGTATTGAACAGCCTGAACATGGAGGGGGTGACTGCAACTGCTTGCAGATCTATTTTGGTAGCAGTTGCACCTCAGGAGATATCCCCAGTACAAGGTTAGGAATGCATTTTATGGCAGACTATAATAATATTATTGATGCAATGATATTTGATATTTTTTTTAATGTATTGGTCTTTGGCAATGTACATTTAAGGCAATTCATAGGTTACAAAATGAAAATATAATTGTTTTGTCTATGTTGGTGTCATAATCTAACAACTACTTAACTCTTGAAGATAATGCCGCACAGTCTCCTTGTCTACTTGCTATGTTAAAATTCTTGGGAAAATATTTTATTTCATCCATAGCAATCTGTAAATCTGAAGCTCTCCTATTAGAGCAAAAAGACTATTATCAAATATATATGTTGAATATATGCTTGAAATTCGATGAGGTATAAAGCAAATTTTGATTTCTCAGATACTCATCACATTTCACTCATAATTTACCTCAGTATTGGTTACAGATAGTGTTAAAGGTTGTTTATATCATATTGCAACATTACCATGTCAACTGGAAGTCTGAATGCCACCATCACCTCTTAATATTATTTACTTACTTAAAATATAAATAATAGACATACCAATTTAGTGTTCTAAATGATAAGAAATAGCAGCCATTTTTGTTATACTTGGTAGACCTAACTTGAGACCCTAAAAATGAGCACCAATTCATTTTGAAATTTCATGTATTGTAAGGGCATTTCTATAAAATTGCTACTAAGAATGTACACGAAATTGCATGTGGAATCCACAACATCAAAAGCAACGAAGCAAAAGGCTGACTGAACAATTACCCGTAGGGAGGGTTTTTCAATTGTGTGTGCGTGCATGCATTCTTGCGTGTGTGTACACATTGTACAGATTACTGTTCATCAATGCACTAATATCAAGAAATGCAATGTAATGGTACACCATTATCAGCACTACAGAATAACAACCTGATAATAATGTACTGAACTGAAGTATTGTATATAGCCTTTGTCATCAC
Source organism: Lycopodina hypogea (assembly GCA_963969325.1). Taxonomy (NCBI): domain Eukaryota; kingdom Metazoa; phylum Porifera; class Demospongiae; order Poecilosclerida; family Cladorhizidae; genus Lycopodina; species Lycopodina hypogea. The sequence continues at coordinate 8,743,489 of OZ017790.1, forward strand.
TGCAATATATGAATGAATGTAATAATGAGATTTACCATACCAACACCTCACAGTGTGGACACATGATATCACATGCCCCACATGCCATCCTGGACATGTACTCAACATGTGCACTAGTGCCTGAGAGTATGTCATGCACGATTGTATATGCCAAGGGAAGTGCATCATTTAAACATAACTACTACAAATACTTTATGACTATCACTTGACCCAACCTGCCAATCAGATCTTACCATTTTATGAGCCCCTTGATAAGAATATATAATACTTGTATTTTTAATTACTTTGATATGACCAGCTGATATGAGCTGTTCTTTCTTCATCGATTCAATTTATTAACACAATTTGAAGCTGTATGCATGTGTTATTCCTTGTTGATGCAGTTAAACTATCAAGTATATTTTGTATCTAATAATCATTCCTGTCTACATGTATCTGATTAGTTTCAGTTTGTGTGGAGGAAGTGCTAGTATCCCGAGGAGACTGAATGTTACTGTCAACTCTTCAGCTGATATCAATTACAGCACTGAGAACATGGAGGATGAGGGAAAGATGTTACCTCTCAGTTTGTCATGCAATGAGTCTATGCCTCACATGTTAGTTGTACCATAACAAATACAACATTCATACAAAATAAAATAATATAATAATGTGCTTAAATTTGACCTGTTCTCTTGTGGCACCAACAGTGATGTGTCATTTTCACTCTTCTTCCCTGATGGTCCTAATGGTGAAGATTGTGATAGATTAGATACCTTTGATGAGGGTGTTGAGTTTGCCTTTCGCTTATCATCTGCACAGATGGAATGGATTCCTATAGCATTCATTTTCCCTGCAATGTCCAGACGTTCAGACAATCTTATTCCTATTGGAACACTTGGTAACTTGAGCTTGCGTGGATACAGTTTGGAGATGGACCAAGCAGTTTTGCTTGAACGAGGCTGTCAACAAAAATTCAATTACACGCTATGTGCTCCCCAACTACCTGAATTTGATGGTTCTGGTTATATCCAATTTCGTTGGCTGCAGACAGATTCAATTTATACTAGTAATAATCACAGAGATGTGTGGAGCTTAGACAATGTCACAATAGATTTTGTTAACATGGAGGGCATGAGTTGTATGATGCTTGACGAGTCATTTGAGAGCAACTCCCTCAAGTAAGTTATTGTAATTTACTCATGAGCAGTGGGTGTGGAACATTCAATGCGCCACTGTTTACCACTATCATTTATTATTCACATAAATGTATATTGTCTCATGTTAATTTGTGATGATGGTATTTAAATGTTATTTCATATCTTTGTTTGTGTAGTTCTGAATATTGGAATGAAATTTCCACCAGGAATGGTGAGATCTCTAACATCTGCTCAGGTGGACCAGGAAATTCGTTAGTGTTTGGGATCTCTAGCCCTGTGACAGAACCTCCAGAGAGAACTATTGAAAGTCGTTCTCTATTGACAAGAAAGTTGATGTTCACAGAATGTTTTACTGTCACTCCAACTGCCACCACTGCAAATATGACAGAGGCAACTACTGAAGCTCCACCTACCCCTTCAACAAACTTGGCCACCACTCCTGAGATTACTGTAGCTACTATAAACACAATAGCTACTGAAGCTCCACCTACCCCTTCACCAAACTTGGCCACCACTCCTGAGATTACTGTGGCTACTATAAACACGATAGCTACTGAAGACGCACCTACTTCTGAGCTGAGTGATGAACAAAGAGTGGAGCTTGAAGAATTAATAGCAAATCAAAAGGTATAACATCGAACAAATTATTTTTACTTTCATTTGCAATAAAATTGTTTATATTACTAGATTTTATGTTGTTGCATATCATATGCAGATTGACAATGACAGTGAACTGGTACTACTTCGGGATACTCTAGTAAGTTCCACTGCACTGTAATAATATATAGTCATCTTTCTTACATAGTTTGGTGCAATTAACAGAACATGTTTATTTAATAGCCATAGGTATGCATTCAAATAATTTAGTAGTTGTCTAGTGAAATATTCACACAACTAAATTAAGCACTAAAATGATACTGATGAATAAAAATGCAAGGACCTGTGCAAGGTTTAGTAGACTAGAGTTATCCATGCATGCATAGCAAGCAACTGAAATTTATGTGAATATTTTATATGTGCATGTTTTGTTGTTCCTATTAGCTATCATGTCTTAATAATTCTATAACTCCCCTCATTTAATTTACTTTATTGACCTTGAAATAATCACAACTGAAATTTGCTCACTTTAACAGTGTAATAGATCCCACTAAATATAAATAGTATATGCACTTGGTCATGGTTGAGTGTTAATCATGATTTCATCAGTGACACTAAAATAGCAGGCAGCAAAATACAACCTAAAATCAACAGGTTAAACATAGTAGCATTGTGGTACAAATCAAGTGTGATAGCCTAATGGGGCACAGAAATACCTCATGTGGATGGATGGCCCTGACTTAAGTCCTGTCCACACTGAACAATAAAACCAGTTTCATCTGTGTCTGGAATGGGTTCCATGCGTCCATGCTACACCTGGTTTCATCCCAACGGGTACCACCCAGTTTCACCTGAAACCCAAGAAGGGTAGACTTCAAGCTGCTGAGATTTATTTAGCATACCTGTGCTTTATTGTTGAGGTTTGCTATTAGGAGTTTAGCTACTTACAACTCTCTCCCTCCTTTTTTTCCTTCATTTGCACGATGACATTGCGGAAGGAAAAGACAGAACAAAGTAGTGCACCAGAAAATAGAATACCCCATTTCACACGAGATGGAGGGAAACCAATTAATCTGCCCAGCCAATTAGTAGCCCACGCAGGTGATGTGGAGTGGGTTTAGCACTATGCTAGTCTAGACGCAGGAAGACGTTTGGAACTGGGTATTGCTGGGGAGAAGTACTAACTCGCTTGTAGTGTGGACAGGGCTTAGTAATTATATAATGAGATTATAGCAGCTGATTGAAATGGGTGTGTGGGAGGGCTGACTAGTCAAAAATTAATCATACTTCTTTTTTATTATTATTTTTTAAACAGTTATTTCACATTTTTTAGCTATTTCCAAATTTTAGAGGCAATAATGGGTGCTACATTTCAAAGTTAGGGTTAAATTTGTCCCATTGAATTTAACTGACATTTATTAATTAACCTGACTTATTTTCATATAAATCTTAATTTCAATCAAAACTTTCGTTTATGTATCTTACAGATTCTATTTCTTTCAGATCTCTAAGAAATACTGATTAATTTAATGTGAAAAATTCATTGTACGAATAGCTTAAGATATTAATACAAAAAAGAGAACTAGCTATAAATTATGAGATTTAACTTTGATTAATTTTCTTTCTTTTTTTTTAAATTAAGCATTATATAATATGTAGTCATGTTTAGTAAATTGTGTAATGATAATATTTCACACAGGATCCTATAGAAAGTCTGGGCCTCCTCAGAAATTCTTCACAGGAAAGAGAAATAGATGCAGTTGTGGTAGTCTACCTGTTCAACTCCATTGTGACTGCACCAAACTTGAGCATGTTATCTGATGTTGCTATCCTGGTGAGACTTACAAGTGTTGTCACATGTATGATTTGTGTTTGATGAACACTGTTAATTATGTCTATAATTCACAAATGTTGGTTACAAAGCTCAAATTGGTTTAATCATGGTTGGCTCGCACCATTTGAGGCATAATTAATAAACTGAAACTGTGTGTGTGTGTGTGTGTGTGTGTGTGTGTGTGTGTGTGTGTGTGTGTGTGTGTGTGTGTGTGTGTGTGTGTGTGTGTGTGTGTGTGTAAGCAGACAGTTTTTTTTTAATTGTTCTTTTTTTTCTTGCCTCTCAGAAAAATTGAAACATGGCTGTTGTTTACCCAATGAATTTTCTTTTTATTCTATTTTTACAACACATTAATTACATTAACACAACATCAAATCAGTCCAATATAAGAAATACTTCAGTGCTTCTCGGTAGACAATGTTTCTGATTTATTTTTTTGTGGAGGTAGAATGTAGACACTGTCAGAGCTACCCATGCAAGAGAAAGCTAGCAATGATGCATCAAAATGTGCTTCCTAAAAGATTTCTACCCATGCAGTGGGTTAGAGATTCTTTAGAAGCACATGAATATTGATATCTGGCTATCTACTGTGGCCTTATTCCTACAGTACTCGGGTCAGCTATCAGCTGTAATGGAATGAAATTGAAGTGCAGGAATGGATTACAAAGTAATTTAAAGTCTAGGGGCCTTCCATGGGTTAATATGGCACTGGCCCCAGGCAATGACATATTCTTGCTGCTTTTTCACCAGCTCTCATATACCAGGTAGTTCCACTGTAGGTAGAATATTGTGAAAGAATGCAATTGATGTAACTTGTACTTCTGCAATAATTAAAGTGAACCATCCCACTCCCATACCGTGAGACCAACAGAAGTCATATTGTCTGGTAAGATGATATCGCTTAGGGAGGTGGCACTAACACAGTTTATTCATTCATTTGTTATTATTTTTTATGTTTTTGTTGGTGTCACTATGTTTTAAGAATTTTTTGAAGAAAATTTTAATTTCATGTTTTGTACATTTTTTTAGGATGCTATTGATATAGGAAACACTCTCATTGAATCAGTAAGAGAAAATATAATACGTATATACATTTTTTTAAAATTTATTTACATAGTTTTCTTCGTTTATTTTTTTTTTTGTTTGTTTATTATTGAGTTGCTGATTTTGAGGAGGTGGAATGAGGAAGGGAGTGGGGCATGCTGCTGCTTCTGCTTATATTTTTATGTTTGTAATTGTTCTTTCCTAGCTTGCTGACTCATCTCTGGATTCTGCAGTAATAGGCACATCTCTTCTCCTGGCATTTGATATTCTGCTCCTCAACTTTCCCCCAAATTCAAGATGTCATAGCAAGGGCAATATCCGTAAGATATATTTTCTTCCTTCTTTATATATGGGTGTAAAGGTGGGTGGTACCATTTCTTGGTAAAAAGCTAAAACTGAGTTTCATTATACCACAATGGTGTATTATGATGTGTTTAGATGCATCATAAGTCACTTGGAGTGATATTCTTGAATTACATTTGAAATGATTGGGCTTGGGAATAATCTTCTAACTCATTAGTATTACTTTCCAAAATCCTGTACCATATACAGTATTAATATATTATACTATATTCCCTCTCTGAAGCCACAGTCCTTCCCTCCAAGTCCATGGTTTGGAGCCCTCCCTCAACAAGTATCTAATTTAAGGCAGAGTCATAATTATTACATATCAATGTAATAAGATTTTATTACATCAAGAATTTGATATCTTATTTACTAGATGCCAAAACCACAGCACCTGGTTTTGTGTTTATACAGTGAAGCAGTCAAAGTGCTGTAGTTTGGCATCATGGCATGGTTGCCAGGATAGCGAGGTATCAATGGGTGTGTATTTCCTGTTTTCACCACTATGGTCACCACAATGGTATAAAGGAAATACAGAGATCATGGAAGCCAGAGTGAATTGTGGATGGGTGAGTCTGCTTGTTTTATTGGGGACAAAGGATAACTCAGAGAAAAAAGTGAATTAAAAATTTTAAAAAAAGAGGATTTTAAACAGGGGTGTGTGAGGGGAATGTTTTAGAGGATAAAATGGTTATATGGCTTCACTCAGCATCTTGATGTACAAAACTTATTTTGTGTGCATATTTTCATGGTTTTGATGGAGATGGGTGGGCAATCAATAATTCATATTATAGCTCTGAGGGATTTTTTTGTGTAACTCTCATCATTTCTCATTATTTTATTGCATCACTAGAAAAATAACCATCCAACAGATGACAACAGCCCCCCTCTACCCTCACCCTCACCCTCCTGAAGGATATTTTAGCATATCACTCATCCTATGAATGGAGACAACAAAGACCTCTTAATATATTTGTAGATCTGTTTCTACTGTCTCGTGCCAATTGGGCCTAGAGGGCTCAAAAAGAAGTAAAGAGAAGTAGCTGGAAGTGGTTTGGGGACAGTTTTACATACCTGCATTTACACAATTGTGGTTTTAAGTAAGTGGTGTGATTCACTTGGGCATAGAGTTGTGACCACAACTAGGAAATTTTGAGAAAAAATAGCCCCACAGATGGGTTTTACTCCAATCTTTAGCAAACTTTCTCATAACACACCACAGGACCTCCTTCAAACTCTAAAAATTAAAGCCCTTTAGGTCAAATCATCTGGGAGGAGTTAGGGAACAAATTGATCTTCATCAAACTTTGTCATAACATACCCTGGGTGATCCCCATCAAATCAGGCTGAATCGTCTGGGGGTAATTAGCAAACAAACGACAGAGGCAAATAAAAAGACATACATGCAGAAAAACATAAAAGCAAGCATACATTCATATGAACAAACAAACAAACAAACAAATCAAAAAAAAACCAACCAACCAACCAACCAACCAACTAACAAAAAAAAACATGCAAATTGATGATTATGGTAAGATGGGACATGGTCCACTAGTTTAATTTATTGCTATTGGTAGGTGCCCAGGTTTTATGTTTTGAACTTGAAATCTACATATAGAGCACAGGGCTTATCACCATTAGCTCTACTGGTAAAATAAAAATTTCAATATTTTAAGCATATTGAAGTTTTGTCTGGCTTCCTTGCATTCTTGCAGCTATAGCAATCCACTACTGCACCAATAATTGGAATATGCAAGGGGAAATGATGGAACATGAATCCAATATATTATTTAAGCTACCTCCCTGTGTGTGTGTAATGAAAATGAACTTTTGAACCACAGTTTCCTGAACCAACGCTTGAGTTTTATTCCGCTCCCTGTATAGTCCTGATCATTATTTTAAGCTTGTATTCTCCATCTGTCCATCCATAGGTGTGTTTATGGTAAAGGGTTGAAAACAAACACCCAGTTTTTAAAATGGCGAATGAAAAGTATAAAAACAAGACTGGAATTACCAGCCAAAACCCCGCTCACTTATGATTTAATATTTTGACTTAATAATGACTCAAAATGTTGACTTCTAAATCCACTAAATTTCCATTGAAAAAAAAGAAAAGAGAGAAAGAGAGAGAGAAAAAAAAAGAAGAAAAAAAATAGACCCAACCATGACCAGGAATTGAACTGGGGACCTTAGCACTGGTGTTTCTGAGGACGTTTCCTAAGAAGAGGAAGATCAACAAATAGGTAACATCTAGATTCTTCAAAAACAAGTTTTGGGGTAAAAATTAATATTTCCATGACTTACAACCAAGAAAGTGAAGGAGGAACTCTGAAGACTACTATTTCACCACCTTGGAATAGAATAATTACGGTGGAGAATAACGAAAGTAGCTGAGATGGAAGGGTGCCTACCTGATTTTGGGAAGCCTGTCATGTGTTAGCTATTCAAGGACTTTGAACTATTTTTGTAACTCTTTCATAACTAGTTTTCTCTCTACTGTAGAGTGAATACTGAGGTTTCATTTTGTTGAAAATATTATGTAATATCAAATCAGTCATCAGTTATGCAGGGACCCTTCCACTGCACAAGCTGCTCAAATAAAGTTGGCTGTCTGATCAGTTGTTGTGGTAGGAATCGGTGCAACTCTGAAATTTGTTGCCTGCTTTTGTGCCTTCTGAGATTTGCTTGTTTAATTTATTTGAGGGGATGGGAAGAAAGGGTGAGGAGGCACTTGACCCCAGTGCACCCCCTCCCACAACTTTATCCAGGACCCCCCACTGCTGAAGGTGTACTTTTTGGATACAAGTTAAGAAAATAGAGTAAATATTGACTATCATATATATTTATTTATTTATTTATTTATTTTTTTTTATTTATTTATTTATTTTTTTATTTATTTATTTATTTATTTATTTATTTATTTATTTATTTATTATTGTTATTTTATTTTTTTTTTTTTGGTTCAGCATTCAGACTGATGACACAGCTGACAGTTTCTTTTTTTTTTGTGTTTCTTTTTTCTATTTTTGTTTTTAAGTGACTTGACTTCCTCAAGTTTTGAGAGTTTTGTTCATCTCCTTGGTACTAGTTCAATTTAATAGAATTGACCTCACCTGGTCATAGTGATTGAAGTAAAGATTAAACCTGTGTCACCATCAACAATATTCTCCTGCAATAGTTTTACATTGTTGTTGGGCAACCAATGCCTTGACTATTACAATCAAAGTTGCAATGGGCCTCAGGTATGGTTTTAACTAACAAATGTGCATAGCTAACTTCATTCAAAAGCACTGTCCACACTATGCACAAAAACCGGTTACACCCATGTCTGGAGCAAGTTCCATTCATCCACACTACACCCCGGTTTCATCCCAATAGGTTCCACCTGAAACCTTCAAAAGGGTAGACTTCAAATGGCTCAAATTTATCTAACATTTCTGTGGCTTTATTGTTGATGTTAGCTATTAGGAGTTTAGCTGCTAACAGCTTTCCTTTCCTCTCTATCCTCCATTAGTGTGATGATATTGCAGAGGGGTACAGATTGAACAAAGTAGCACACGAGAAAATAAAATACCTTGTTTTATAGAGGTAGAGGAATGCCAATTAATATTCCCAGTCAATTATTCAGCCATGCAGGTGATGTGGAGTGGATTCAGCACCATGCTAGTGTGGAAGCAAGAAAATGTTTGGAACAGGGTTTTGCTGGAGGGAGATACAAACCTGCTTGCAGTGTGGACAGGGCTTAAGGCAGAAATATAGCTTCCAAAAGGTGTGCTGGGGGGGGGGGGGGGTTCAATATTCATTTAGGGATTGTGACTGTGCACATTAGCTCTATGTCCACATAATGTTGCTCATAGTATCAAAGTTATTATTTAAAGTTGGCATGGCTTCAGTCTCCCAGCTCAGCATATCTCTGGAAGGCAGACAGTTCACTCCAAATAAGTAGTGCAAATCATTTTGCAATTTTCTATTTTTGTTGATCAAACTAATGCTTCCCTCTCCCCTCACTCCTTCCCTCTTTACCACCCTCCCCCCTACTCAATTATTCTTCCCTCTCTCTTCCTCATGTCTTCCTCCTCCCCCCTCCCTTTCCTTCTTCTTATTTCCTTCATATTCCCTCTCCCTCGGTCCCTCCATGCTCCCTGCTGCAGTTCTTTGTACAATTGATGTAAATGTGACAGATAACGGTAATGAACATGTCACTGCTATTACTTCAATGGATTTCATGGGAGGTGATTTCCTGCTTACTACACTGGATGTTCCATTGGAGCTGCTGACAATGTTTGTTAATGAGGAGGGTCCGATGACATTGACGGTGACATCATCTCTGTTTATCAATCTTCGTGCACTTTTTCCTGATGGATTACCAACTAGGAATGAGTGAGTTAGAGAGAAAGAAATAGTGTTATAATAATCATGCTTATGGTTATATGTCTCTGTGTATTTTAATAAGCACTCTGTATATTAAGTGGTTTAGCTTTGAGTCTTTTAAGTATTACAGTTATTAACTTCAAACTCTATGATCAATACAGTGAAAGTAGAATATTCTACTTCCCTAAAACTTTGAAATTGTCGTAAAATTATAGTGATGCCACTTCACCCTTCTGTACATCTATATAAATTAATAGTGCATAAGAAAAGAAAAAACAATGAGGATAATTTACTTGGCAGTTAATAGACATTCAAGAAGATATTGCCCTCTTTGCCAACTGTTCAACTACTGCTGGTGAGATTTAATATTGTCTAGTTTTAGATGTTCTCTTTGAATAGTGGGTGTCATTAGAATCCTGTAGATAAATCACTCAGTGGTAAAGCATACACTTACACATAGAAATATGGCAATCGCCCACAAATATTTTAGTGATACCTGAACTACTTTTTATTGAATGATAGAAACACTGAGAAATACTCTCATCTCTTTACCAGCTCGAAGAATTAAAGAAGTTAATGGCATCTTCTTGCATACCATAAATGAGGATTTGTCGCATATGAGCTAATTTCTATATTCTTTGTTTATAAACTTGTGGTTTTATGTTTTATAAGAATAAACTTTAATTTCCAGGGCTGTAGCTAGAGCTTAGTATCAGAAAGAGACAGAAAGGTATTTGCGAAGGGGAGGGGCGTAGTTGTTCAATTTGTGGGTATTCCCCAATAAAAGCAAGTGAGTGAAAGAAATGGGGGGTTGGGGATCCTCACCCAGGAAAAAATAGAAAATTCATACCCTTACAAAGTTCTTTAAGCACTTTTGGATCTAATAAGATTATTTAAGAAGGGTATGAAATATAGCTTGAAATATAACATTATCTTGATTTTGTTATTATTGGAATGCAGCAGTTAGCTATAGAATATAATGTTATAAAGAAGGGGGAAACTGTAGCTAGCTATACTTGCAAGGAAAAATAGCAAATCAGTGGGTTTTTAATAATTCTTACTATTCAGCTTGGCGTATATAAAAAATATTATACTACAATTTGAGTCAGGAGGATGAGTAGGGAGAGAATTTCAAAGCTTGGCTTTGACATAGATGAGGTTGTTACATGTACCAGCTAGGGGCATTTGGAGGAGCTGCCCTACCTAACAAAGTTGAAAATTCCAGAAAAATATATCCTTTTAGATTGCTTGTGAGGAATTCTGGTGGTATTGGTGGTATGACAGACATGGATGGAGTTAGCTACACAGTGGGAAACTCAATGGGGAGGGGGCGGATCCTTGAGTGTTCTTCTTTTGTGGGTGTGTGTGTAGTGTGTGGTGTATGTGTGTAAGTGTTTGTGGTTTGTGTGAGTGTGTGTGTGCATGAGTGTGTGTGTGTGAATCTATTGAAAGAAAGTCCTTCACAGTGATCAGTGCTGCTTAGTACAGATGTGACTAATAAAGTGTAAGAAATGCTCATCTAATTGACCCACATGCATTATTCCATACTTGAATAACTTGGTTAAAATTCTGAGTGGCTGAGTGACTGTGGTGTGACAAAACACACACAAGGAGCACAGAATGCACCATCAATGGAAGGAGAATACTGAAGCCACAGGAATTTCTCTTCCCCTGAAAGGGAGTCATGTCAGTTCTGATGGTTTTTTAGGAAAGAAAATTCTGTTTGTGACTTCTATATTTCCTTCAGAATCATTAATCTGTCTTTATGATTCAGTTTATCTCTGTTTTAAAATCTATGTCATTACTATAAATGATCAGAGATGAGGTTTGGTATGAAGTAAAGGTAGCAGTGGCAGGAGCTGCCAACTCCCCAGAGGTTAGAGCAGCAGCAGCAGCAGAATTGTGGGAAGGGCCAGGTAATGAATCCACTGTGACAGGTCCTGGTGCATTTACACTGACCATCCTGAATGCTGGTTTCTTGATATTACCTCTATATTATTATAATAAAAAGGATTGGTTTTAATAGTAATATTGTTTAAGAAAAGTAACTACAAGAACATTTTAAAATATGATAATAAATAAATTAATTAATTAATTAATTAATTAATTAATTAATTAAGTAAAATAATAGTAAAAACTGACCTTAAGCTAGTAGCTTATTACAATAAATACAGAATAAAAATCAGATCTTCTAACTGTGGATCAAAAGTTGAGCTACATTTAGACTTAATGTAATAATATATATGAAACTGCAGCCAAAAAAGTAACACTTCAATTCTATAAATAGGCTATATTGGTTATGCTAGAACTAAATTAATAAGACTAAAATATTAGCTCTCATTTGATGGGGGTAAAATTTTGGCTAAAGTTGCCCTGGAGGGTATCAATAAAGAAAAAGAAGAAAAAAATCGTATCTAGTTAGCTACAAGTATGGCTATCACTGTTACCATCAAAGTTGACACCAGCTTACCTGGAGAAAAAGTCGTGTATGTCTCGTAAATCTTCTGTAGGTGCTTTTGTTTTCATATTCAGTGGCACTGAACTGGAGTCCGGTAAGAGTGATCAGGTAAAAAGGAATCGTTAATCATAAAATAAACAGTTAATTTGCTACCAATTTTTTTTTAATGAATATTACCATAACTGGAAAATGACAGACTAGGCTACTGCCTCCTCTGCCTCAATGTAGCTACAGCCCTGACTTCTGAAATTACCTAATCGTGGAGAAAACATGTAATGATAAAAATTAAAATTTTTTTTTTTTTATTTTTATTTTTTTATTTTTTTTTTTAATTTTTTTTTAGGTAAATGATAATTATGGACCAATGTATATTAGAACATGCCACATGTTATGACTGCCTATATCATTGGGTTCTTTACATTTTTCATTGCCCTATAGAATACTTTAAGGTAAAGGATCACTACCATTTGTTATAGAATCCTTTAGGGGTATGGGACTTCACCATGTCCCAATTCATGTATGTCTAACCTTGCCCAACCTTTGAAATCAATTCTATTCAAACAAAACCTTAATTTACATATGTCTATCATCTGTCTACCCCCCGCCCCCTACAGTTTTAGGCTTGTGTCTGATGTGGTGGGTGCATCAGTGCAGTGTGACACAATAGCGTGCGATACCAGTGATCTCAATCTCACTTCTCCTGTCAGGATCACCATTGAACACTCTGTCTATGTCAAGGTCAGTAATGCTAAAGTAATACTAAAGGAGATGGGAAAGAAATAATAGAGAAAGAGGGTAACAATTGTATGAGGTAGGGGAACAAGGGTTGGGGGGGGGGGGGAAGTGAGGGATCTATAACGACACAGTTGTTAATATATATTTGCATATATATGTGGGGAAATGTTTGGGTTTATTCAACTTATTAAATCTTGACTGTAGCTATTTATAACAGCAACAAAATATATCAAACATTGGTATTAGCTAACAAAGTTTTGCAGGGTAATAGACTACAACAGCATAGCTTACCTATAAGTTGAGAAGTCTGAGATTGCTTATGAGCCTCAGAGTCCTTAGAAATCCAACTCTTGTAAACTGTTGAAACACTCCTGCCTCTACTGGTTCAAGTGCAATGGGTTGTCATGGAGTGTTGACAGTCTTTTTTAGTAATGAGTAGACAGGTCCGAGTGGACAGGTTTTCAACTGAAAGCTTCTCGGTTGACGGTTGATAACTTTTTCCTTTCATAGGTTTTTGGCCAATAGTTTTTCAGTTGACAGCTTTTCTGTTGATAGATTTTTAATGATCACCAAGTGCACTTGGTTGTCAGAATTTCAATTGATAAGTTTTTTAATTGATAGGTTTACTTATTTGGGACACACTTCACAAGCTTTGTGCTGAAATATTTCACTTATATTCTATTAGTGTTTTTTAGGTTTATTTTGTAGGGGAAATGAAATTCCTTTTTTTCGCTATTGTGTCTCCATTTTCAGGATTTTTTTTTAGCCCTTGTTTAAATTTGATATAAACTTATGCTCATGCCAACTTTCTGAGAAATCTGTCCTTAGCTATGGTGAGGCAAGTGGACATATGTTAGAGTATCATCCATGAATAAATTGCAAAATTTAGAACTTTTCATCCAGTACAGCCATCTAACTATTGTCCTTTTTATTGGTGAGGGGCAAAACTGAGTTGTTACATTTCTCTGAGTTCGAGCCCTGTGAATGCTGTTAGTTCAATGACAGTGACGGCATGCGGAGTGTCAATGACCACCATGCACATTTTATTATCAGAATTTGAAAGGCTATTATTCCATTCATTCTGAATATAGCATCATGATTTATTGTCTGTTCCAAGGAGAAATCAACAGCTGATCTGCTGTAATCCTTCTGCATGCGTCTGATAGAGAGTGCAACCTTCTCCAGTAATCCACTCTGTTTTGGTTCTCACATCATTAACTTTTGCAGGAAAGGTGTTCCCTATCTGTCTTGGTTTATATTGATTCATAGTGAAGTATACTGCCAAGATTATTGGGAATATATAGAAGCCACTGGTATCTTCAGCTTTGCAAATTGCAATAATTTTTCTTGTAAAGGCCACATAGGTGTCAGGTTTTAGATCATTTTTAAAGTTATATTTTGTGAGTCGTTTATTTTAAATCTTTTTTACTGAAATAATGACTGTGTTCTTCGTTACTTAATAATAGGTGTGGTCTGGCATGAACATTTTAAATTTGCCCAAGCTGAACCTGATACCTACCTACTACCTACTTACCCATCCACCCATCTGCCTAACCTAACATAATCTGAACAACTACTTACCTACATACCTACCTACCCACACACATACTCACATGTGCATACTTGTATTCATATATTACAGGAACAACTGAGGTTAAATGAGGAGATCATCTGTGTTTTCTTGGATATTTCTGACAGAAACAAGTTAGTGCACATGCACCTTTATACAGTACAAGTGGATGGATACTAACATTTAAACTGCAGGGGCCACCTATGGAGGGAAAGTGTATGGGCATGTACAATTGAAAAATAATATGTAGGCCTAACTTAAAACAGAAATTGTAAACGTTCATGTGTAGCATATTGCATGCCAGCATATTGGGAGTTTTTTTTATCATAACAAGAATCTCAATGTGTACAGGTCCTGTTAACCTAACTTGTGGCTAGGAAGTCCCTCTTAATGATTATGTAGCAAGTATATTCCAACAGCTAAGCACACTGAACTTTTATAGCTAGTGAAGTATTAATAATTTTTCTTGCACGGCATGCTGCTATAAGCTTCCAAATTTATTTGTCAAGATTTTACCAAAAATTTTTTGATGCAGTGCATATAATGGATAGCAGACTATAATAGAATAAATTACTTTTTTTTCACATAAAAAGTTATGGTGGTAACACAAATACTTGAAGGCAACATGTAATATATGACCCTCTACCCATAGATATATCACTGAGCAGAAGCTTCTGTCTCCTGTAAATATACTCATAATTTAGTTGATAAGCATTCAAACTATTTTTATAACAAATGAAAGGGCTGTGGTCAATCATATCTCCAAACTTATAGCTAAGTTTTATGTGGCTGTCCATCAAGCTAGATACGCTTCTATTTGCCTTCACCATCTACTTCTGTGGTAATATACTAGTATTCTATCAGCACAACTACCATTCTGTTCCAAATTAAGTATGTCTATAAAAAAAAATAAGTTCAAGCTAAACAAGTTTTGATTTTATGCAATAATGAAAGATGAAATGTTCAGCTTTGTAGTGCATAAACGGATAGACCGAATTCTGTCTCCATAATGGATTCATCTTATTGCTTTAATTCATGTTTTAGTACAACTTTTGATTGTCTATTTCCTCAGCTCAACTAATAACATTCTTAACCTTGGTCGTTGGTCAGATGTAGGATGCTCTCGGAATCCCAGACTCTCCAATAATTCCTTTACAGTCTGTGAGTGCACTCACCTCACACACTTCGCCATCTTACTTAGTGCAAGTCCACCATCGTTGGATCCACTGTATGAACGTGTCCTTGTGGTGTTTGGTTATGTGGGTTACACTATCTCCTTGATTGCCATGGCTCTCGTAATCTTCACCTTCACATTCCTAAAGTAAGTCAATTTTTGATCATCATGTCCATTATAATTCTGGACCTGTTGTCATTTCCTTCTTGTAGCAAGTTGGTATTAAAGCAATAATATTATGAGAGTATTTAATCACAGAAATAGACAAACAGAGAGCCCAGAGAATGGCACAGCACAAACACATTGATACAATCAAACAGGACCAATGCATATTAAACTACAAATGTCAGTTATTATTTATTCATTCAACATCTCCTTTGAAAATTAGTCTCAGAGAGGGTAAAATAGCAGCACGAGTTTGCGATCTGGCAAATATCCTCCCTAGATTTTCAGCTTAGTTTGATGAATTAGCTGTCCCACTGAATCAGGTGTAGCATTTAAATGAATCAGATTTTGATACACTTTTCCAGTGGAAATAGAAATAAAATATTTTCTGGCTGCCTAGAACTGTCTTAGATCTTGACCTAATCCAAGCTTAGATATCCTTGAGGTTATCTGGTTGGTTCACACTCTCAGTGTCAACTGTTAAAGATTTACATTTATTTTTCGTTAGACTCAGCACTACAAAATTTTTGGAGGTGAGGCAATTTAGAAATCAGGTGCTTGTGAATTTGAGGTGTTGTGGTATAGATTTTCCTCACCATATATAGTTTTCAATAGCTGAAATTGTACCATAACAAGTGTTATTTCAGGATAACAATAGAAGTCAATAGTCAGCAGGTAATGTATCCCTTACTCTCAAAATATCTCTTCTCACTATTTGCCAATTATACTCGAGCAGTGGTGTAGACTGGAGTGACTCCTATCTCTGGCAAGCTCACTTACAACAAACATGACATTTCTGGATCATTTGTGAGATATTATTGATTCCTGGCCACTATATTGATTAGTTCACTACAATTAGACATCCCTTGAATCTCAATAATTTCATGTTCTCATGAATCTTTCGTATAATCTCATGCAGGAGATTTGCTATGATTCACCTTCCTTATATTATGTAAATGTGCAGCTTTTCTGTACATGGATAAGGTAGACAAAAGAAAGCTGCCTACCCAATTCCTCGCCACCTATCCCTCTCCCCTCTCCCAGTATCCCCATCCCCCTGCATGACTATCAAGAATAACTCAAACCAATAAATATTTATCATTAGAATGAGAGCACTTGTTAGATTCAATTTCAGCCAAGTTCTTGGATTGTTGCATCATCCAATTGTTTCAGGCATATCTCCTCATTCAGCCTTTTTGTTGATCTAGGCAAATTGGAAGGCAAGTCCCTCAAAGCTCTTCAAGATTCTTACCCTATTCCTGTGACTCCCCTCCCTCCACAGTATCCTGTATATATCCCGGCTTGACTGTTTTGATGACTAGTTATCTTCCTCTGAAAGAATCCTTTGAAAATCAGAAGCTATGTTCACTTTTCAAGAATGCAGTAGCCCTGAAAAAAAGGACAAAATTTTGTCAGTTTTAAAAATATTTTTTGACCAGTAGAGGCTGAAAACTAATTCCACATAAAATGTTTGTACCTCATTGCAAAAGAGCACAGGTCTGTCTGCACTTTGTCTACTTACTTTATTACTTTTTCCTTCTTTCTGGTGCACAAAGCTGCCACAGTTGTGCCACTAGTTCCAAAAAAATGTATAAAATTTAGTTAATTCAAATAATAGATTTTTATTTCACTATTTTGATCACTGGAAGCTGCAAACTACTCTTGAGATATTTTTACCTCATTGCAAATGAGTACAGGCTCTCCGTAGTTGGGCTACTTACCTTTTAACTTTTCCCACCTAGCCCTATATATAAAATTAAAATCATAATAGGTAAAATCAGAAAATTAATAAAGGGATATCATACCATTGGATCATAGCATAGCTCAATAGAAAAGAGTATAATTACCAAACATTATTGCATCTACTTAAATTGCCTCAAACACACTTTTCTTTCTCTCCCCTAGCTCTTACATGTGATTTCTCGCTGCTTTCCGTTATCAGAGAGCTTTTTTAACCTTTCACACTGTTAGCCCAGCATCAGCTTTTAAACACTCATGGTTTGTTCACAAATGACCACTCTGATTAGATTTTGTAGAATCTCATTTCCAACAGCACCTTAATTACAATCACAAATAGATCATTGAGTATAATGTTGGTTCTACTTAAAATATTCTTTGTTTCTCTAGAATTACACTCATCCTTACTTTGTAGAATTGAGCATTGATTTACGAAACGAATTTTCTGTAGCAAGTCCTGTGGCACTCCTTTACTGTTCAAATCACTTCTACTTTAACTAGTTGTTTGGACATTTGAAATTATATATCTCCGGAGGTTTAATCTGACACCATGTAATCAATTTATAAGAGCTCAATAATACTATTATCCCAGTGGAGCGAAGCGTCATGATTTAGCTGCATTCAAATCCTAGATTGCATCAATTTTTCAAAATTCCCGATGTCTCTTTGTCTCACACCTCCTAAACTATGGCACATGTTGCAGTGAAGCTTGAAGGCCATATGAAGTTTGACCTGATGCATGTTGTGGAGGCATTAAAATTTTCAGAATCCAGTTCTGGGCTCCTTTTTCATCTTTTTCCTCCTATTTTGCCATAGCTTGGGAGCTAGACTTGCCTTCAGCACTTTGTGTCCCAACCCTTATTTCGAAGGCATCTGCTGGATTTAAAAATGATGCATCATCATATGTGCACTCTGCCCCCAATTTTTTTTTTTTTTTTTTTTTTTTTTTTTTTTTTTTTTTTTAATGCTAGTTGGGGAAAATTTCTGAAAGATAGTAATCACACACTATGGACTATTCTTCACTCTTTTCTCCACTGGGGGTATGCTGTGTTACTTTCAATGTTGGTGGATGGACAACAACAACACAGCACTCCAATTAATTGTGTTCAACCACAGGAACTGATAATACCAGAAACCTTGAAAATGAAATAGCACACACATTATTACAAGAAAGCAGGATACACAGAACCACACGCATTAATTATTATTAACTCATTCCGCACTTTTTTTTTTCTATTTCTCCCACCATTGCACTTACCATATGATTCATGATTCACTCCTTTGCAATCTTCCCTCCCCTTTCCATTACCATCCCCAGGTCTCTGTATAGCATGAGGAGCTATATCCATGTGAATCTGTGCATCACTTTGGGGATAGCCCAGCTCATTTTTATTGCTGGCATAGACAAGACAGGCACAGCTAATCCACCTGTCCACTGCCAGATCATAGCTGTCCTTCTCCACTACTTCTTCCTTGTCTCCTTCATGTGGATGCTGATGGAGGGGGTCGTCCTCTATGTGGCACTTGTGCGTGTCTTTGTGATCCACACAAAGCGCTACTTACTTGCCTTCACTCTAGCCAGTTATGGCTTCCCCCTCCTCTACATGGGCCTACTCACTCTCCCCCTTGGCTTTGCCACACCAAACAGTCCACATTATGGCTATAATGATGCGTGAGTAAACTTTTATCTCTACTCTTACATTTCTTCCTCTTTCTTTCACAAATTTTCAAAATATCTTTTATGTTATGTTGTCTATACTAGAATGTTAATATATATATTTCTGCATATTCATTTCTTTCATTCTATTTTTAAACAACTTTTCTCACTTATATTTCTCACCTACTCCCTGAAGATGTTTTTTGAGGCCAGACAACCACTTTATCTGGGCCTTCATTGGTCCAGTTGTGCTTATCTTCTTGGCTAATATCTGCTTCTTCATAATGGCTTTCACGATCACATGGCGTCACCAGAAAAAGCTGAAGAATGAGAAGGGATTGAAGAAGATACTCAGCTGGCTGAGAGCAGCTGCGTCACTATCTGTGATCATGGGGCTGACTTGGATCTTTGGCTTGTTGGTATTAGATTACCCTGGAGCTGAAGTGCTGGCATTCATCTATGTCATTCTGGTGGGCTTTCAGGGTACCTTTATCTTCCTCCTCTTTGTTGTGTTCTCCAAGGCTGTACGGGAGGCCTATGTCAAGTTTTGGGATGATAAAGTCAGGGAGTCAGACATCCTAAGCAAGTATTTTGGGGATACGACTTTGACCATGATGGTGAGAATATATATTTTATCATGCAACATTTTTATTTATTAAATGTAATTAATCTAACTATTATTCAATGTCGACATTCTATTCTAGTATATATTATTATAAGTTGACATAATTTTATTTTATTTTATAAATGTTTGAAATTATTTCCCCACTCTTTCCAATAGAGGTTTTAATATAAAAAAAAATAATAATAATTAACTTGACACAAGCTTTGGCTAGATTTATCTCTACTCCTGATGTATGTAATTATATTTCTCTTCAAAGTATAGATGACTAAGTACAATTTTTTATTCCATAAATGTTCACATTAATGAAACTGCCCTAAAAATTCAACTTCTCCAAAGCTGTATAGATTAATTAATATTTTTTTAAAAGTAAATCGAAGTACTTTTAGACGTTTTTTCATGTGTAACTTATCTATATTTATAAATGGGAAATGGCGTGTGTGTGTGTGGGCTCAATGGACAGCCTAACAGCTGAATGGATGTTTACAAAACCTTATAGGCATGATCCTTGGGTGCCTAAGGGTGGAAAAGATGAAAGAAGCAAAGAAAAATTGGGGGAGAGAAAAAGAAAATGAAGGTGGGGAAAAGAGTGAAGGAAAAAAATGAAAAAACACTGCAAAAATGCACCAGCTTTCAAACCATGTTCATCTCTCTGACTGTAATGAATGTCGATTATTGCTATCACAAGAACTTTTTAGTTCTTTGATACAGAATCAATGGCATTGGTGCATACTGTCCAGCATGTTATACCGAGCTTTTTGATAGATGGGGCATGTGAATCAAGAAAAAATTGTGCCTGTGTGATGTGAAATAGATGGTATTGCTTTGGTGAAAGATTTATAAATATACATACCCCATTCCTTAGTCGACTCAAGAGCTTCCTTAGTAGGTGCAATATGTTTGGCAGAGGTTTGGGATATGTGGTAAACAATGAACAGAGTAGTGGGTTCTTCTTGTGGGAGCTTAGCAGCTATTCCACTGATATGGCAACTCATATTGGCGGTACCATCATATGTTTTACCTTGGACACTGACATAGAGAAAACTGATAGAGAACTAAAAAGTCTTTGATCACTTTAGTCATTGTTTATGAATCAGTCCTGGGTAAGTGGATTAACTCAAGGGCATCTCATGTATTTGAAATGTTTTATCAACCCATTTAAGTGATTTTCAAAGATGCTCCTTCCTACTTATATCAATTACTTAACCCACAACAAATAATATGCCATAGCTGCATGATAAGTGAGTGAATCTATAAAAAAAAAATACTATCCCCCAACAAATTCTAACAAATGGTTTTTCATTGTTTTTATTACCCATTGGGTGTTCTTAACAACCAAAAAATATCTACCAAAATCTGACAAAGGTTAGTGGGTTTAACCACAACACATTTATTTTGTGTATATAGGTTTCCAATCATTCCTTCAATTTAGAAGCTAAAAAGTCAAGACGGGTATCAAAATTGCTAAATTAATACTTAGAGTGTCAGTGTGTTAGTTGATTTTGATTTGATTTTTTAGTGTGTGTCAGGCTAAACTGCCAAAGAAAGGAGGCTGTTACAGGCAGGCTAGTGAAGCCACTGATATCACAAATTAAGCACAGGCTAAACGAAAGTTCAAACCACAACTGAAAGAAGTTAAGAACTTAGAACAAACAATGAAGGGTTAAACTGAATTAGAACAAACAATGAAAGATTATACCGAATTTAAACAAACAATGAAAGATAAATCAGAATTAGAAAAAAAAAAACAAATGAAAGATCAGACAAAAATAGAACAATCAAATGAAAGATTGGACAGAATTGGAATGAATAAATGAAAGGTTAACTATTCTATACAGAGTGCGCTGAAGAAGTTGAAATTTTGTATAGTAATAAGTCAGATATCATGTTTAAGACAAATTTCTCTACTGGCGAGTAGCTATACCCATTTTTTTTTAAATTAACTTCACACATACTTGGGTCTTACCAAACAGATGCACAACAGAAAGGTTATGAAGAAGCACAAAAGAGAGCTGTAATTGAAACTGCAACAAAGCTGATCAGAATCGATATTGAATCAAATGCACCTTGAGTTTGTGATTACTACATAGAAGCAGAGGGTCTCTAACTGGACTCCACACTAGGGTTCCTTCTGGAGAATATACCAAACATGCTGCAGCATGTTTGTGGTGCATGTGCACAACACAAAGTAGCCAGTATTGGAAAATTTGTAGTACAAGCAGCAAGACCATAAACTCTCATTGCATCAATGCCAATTGGTCTAGCAGTGCAGATGTATATGATGGAGTGATCCAATTTTAAAAGAATGCCTGAAGCACTTTGATACCAGATTAGTTAGTTGAAGACAGATATATCGAAATCTTCACTGTTGATCTCTGGTGACAGGTAGATCACAATATTCTTACCGTCGATAGTAAGAGCACATTTTACGGGATGGGCATGATAGCTACATTGGCCCCAGGGAGGACGATTAATTAATCACCTTGTCAAAAGGCAGAACATTCCTGAACTGAGAATTTGAATAAGTCCAATGTGGATACCATGGAATATCACTTCAATACTCATGCTCTACGAAACTTCAATACTGATACCTTACAAAACATCAAGTTTCAAAAAATTCCCGATTTCAAAACTTTGTCATCAGAGCTGATATCTCATACCCATGGATTAGATTAGTTAAGGAGTGGGGCTCATTAATATGTTTTTATTGTCATGTGAGGTTATAAGGCAGAAGTGATTACCTGCAACCTCATGTTTATATTTTTTTTTTCAGCGGCTTTGTAAGCTGAACCTTGGTCAGTCATAAAGAGGGATGGTTTGCAGACTTATCTCACATACACCTCATACTTAGATTCTGGATTTAGTTTTTTCATCTTTTTTTTTTTTTTTTTTTTTTTTTACTGTCTTGCCTTTCAAGTTGTTTTGAATGTATTGATCAAAGAGTACTCTGGCCTTAGTGGAACTGCCATACTGTATGTATCTCTTGATCATAGAAGTTGAAGCAAGCTTGAGTTGAATTATCTCCTCCATTTCAAGCCTTATATTGATTTCAAACATAATCCATTCTTCTCTTAACAATTGCGAGGCTGTGAAACACTTCTGGGAGCTGAGATGTAGGAAAGTTAATTTTGGACATCACATGAGCTTGTCCATTATAATATGAAAATGACTTTAAATATAAAAAATTTAACACTAGGAATGTAATCTATGATGAAAATTGTTTATATAAAATGATGCTTTATGACATGGTTATCATGTGATCATGAACTGATTCATTCATTGGCCATTCGGGAAAATTAAAGACCTCGTACTCTGTGCCCACAACTAACCTCCAAAATGATCACTTCTCATTAAAATAATGAGGCTAGCTTATATTGAGGACTAAAGATTTATGCGACATTTCTTGTACCGAATCGACCATGAAGAATACCACAAACGACCATGGAGAGAGTCCAAAAAATGAACCCCTAAATTTCTATTGACATTACTTGCAACAAAATTACAACAAAAAAATCAATTTTAGCATAAACATCCATCCACAGCTATATTTTTAACATATTTAATAGCACTATCTGTACTTAAAAGTGCTAATTGTCTGTCTGTGTTTCTGCTAGTCATGCTTGAACGGTTCAAGTTATACTCACGAACCCGTATATATTTAGAATCGGTGTCAAAAGGATAATGTCATGAGCATATCTATATGGACACACCCTTTCTGTATTCAATAAGCCAAAATGGTACTTTTGCCAGAAAAAAGAATGGAGCTACAAGCCTAAAACTTTGGCATGCAATACAACTAGACTCTGCGAAAAACATGGGGTGGGTCCCATCTGGCCACACCTTTTCCTCTTTGTGTTTAAGGCTAAAAATTTCAAAAGTGGTACTTTAAAAAAAAAACACTGTGACCTTGTCACATGTTAACTCATGTTTAAAATTCTACAACATATGCCTTCCAAACTTACACTTTGGTGACTACAACCCACCAAGAGTGTGTTGAAAAACTGCCCATATAGCAGGTTTTTCACTAGTGAGCATAAATCTTGATGTTTTCCACTTTCATGATAGATTCTCTGTGAGAATTAGGCCTGGCCTGCATCCTAAATCATTCTTGATCTTTTTACCAATCATTGAACCCACTTCTAACACATACTATAAGAACATACTTATTCAAAGTGCTTCCTTTCATTGAAAAACTTTGCATAAAATGCTTTTGATGATATAATTCAAAGAACTAGCCAAGGATAACTGATTACCTATCAGTTGAAAACTATCAAAACTTAGTCCCTTGTAGCTTTTTGGTTTTGTTAGTAATATGTGAACTCCTTGCTTGATAAAGCTGACATGGAATTGCAACTTCAATATCGCAACATGCTGTTGTACATGAATCCTCAGGTATTACTGCATGACAGTCCATCCTTTCCTTTCAATATCAGGATCAGAGTCACTTCCACTTTCAGATTTGTATTTGATGTTATCATATCTAACATAGTAGCCATACATTCCAGTAGGTTTATAATAATAGAAGTGCTGTGTGTAGGAGAGTAAAACATCATTGATATTGTGTTATAGAACTTTCGGTCAGTTCCTGTGGGTGTTGTGGCCCTCTTTTTTTTAGTGATACGCAAGCATACAGCCAAATATAAATATATGCATACATTGGGAGAAAATGTCTAGTTCAGGACCATAATTGGCCTCTCTCCTTCTTAATATATATATATATATATATATATATATATTTTTTTTTTTTTTTTTTTTTTTTTTTTATTGGGAATTGGGTAAAATCCTTTTCGCATGTGGTAACTTTGTAACATTATTATTTACATGATGTGATAGACAAACATCAGATTAAGTGCATTCCAATTTACAGTGTATTTTTTTTTGTCATATTTTACATGACAGAGTAAGAACACATCCTCAAAAATGACCTTGAGTCAAAGAGGGACGAAAGAAAGGACACAAGACACTGGAAGAATGAAAAATACAACAATGGATTCGCGAAATGTTTATGAGAATGTTTCTGTAGTCCCCGATCTGGATAGCAAAAGGGACTTCACATTGGACAATAGAACCAAGATTGATAAGAACTGCCATGTATTGGAGAATGAAAGTACGTTTCAAAATGGAGAAAGTTATATGAACTCCAATGTTTATTCATAAGGCAAAACTTTTCTTTGGTTTAGTAAATTAGCTCTACATACTCATGGAGTGTTCAAGTTAATCCTAAAACCTAATTCTTTTTATTTAAATATACCAACATTTAATATCAATTTTTCCTGTCATTTTTTTGTAAATAGTTTTTTTCTTGGTTTGTTTTTTAACTCTACAATAAGTATGCTGTACATTTGAAATTTGTATGAACCTATATTCCCTTTCACTTTACCAATGAAAACATTGTGTCGTTTCTTTGTTGTAATTTTTTCCATTTTTCACTAGTGAATAATTTAGTAGAATAAACTTATATCTCATAGTTATAATCCATTATGAGATGCACAGTCAAAAGAGTATTGTTAAAAAGCCTAACATTAGTGAATATAGAGATATGGTATTAGTTGTGCTATATTTATATATGTTCAGAATATGCTTCTACATTACCCTAATCTCATTTCTTCCCTCCATTTTCTACTCTTTCTCCATTTCACTTCTCTCTCTGGCAACATCCTCACTTGTCCTTCTCTTTTAAGTAATACTAGAGGGTATGCTTCACATTGCCTGTGCCAATGTCAACACGAAACATGAATAAAATCATTCAAAACACTATTTCTAAACCTTGTGGTTTATTTTAAATAATAGCAGCTCGTAAGTAGGCATACAACCTGGTTGCCCATTGATTTTTAGAAAAGACCAGTAAATTTTGAAGCATTTTGTGCAGCTGGAAGGTTGATTTTCAAACTTGCCTGTTTATTCCCAACATTGCCCTTTGATTTTTTTTTTTTTTTTTTTTTTTTTTTTTTTTGTAAGGTCATAATGTTTTGGAGACAATCAGAACAATCAGATCCATAAGGTGAAATGAACAAAATTAATTCTTCACTTACCTTATCAGAACTATGGATATTCTTCTTAGACTTCATTGTAGCACAGATTTACATACTCTGGTTTTCTCTTACTGCTTGGAGGTGACTGATAATTTTGAAAATCTTTGGGTTATTACTTTTATTGTATGAATGGACTGCGAAGCAATAATGAACAACACTGGAAATTTTCAGCCAAAAACCCAAAAAAAAACAAAAAAAACTCAACCATGACCAGGAATTGAATCGGAGAACTTAACACTGGTGTTCCTGAGGAAAATTCCTATGAAGAGAACCAATAAGATCAACAAGAAAGTGACATTTAAACCAGGAAAACAAGTTTGAGGGTAAAAATAGTAAGCATTAAAGCGACCAGTTCACTAAGCTAAACAGAGCTGGGGATATAGTGTCCTTTTTAATTTACTTGGGCTATAATAATTTTTGTTGGATCAAATTACATGTGTGGTTTGTATTATAACTTTGTGATTACTCATGCAGGAAGGAAGTTCACCTAAGCATGCGAAAATCCAGTTTTTCTGGTCCAGCAATCTTCCCTCTCCCCTCATAGTGGTTGGTGTGATCATACTAGTCATTACAATTAATATATGTACACCTTTTTTTATATTTTAGCAGAGTTAATTTCATTAGGTGATTAAAATATGCCAGCAAACATTTTACATGCCAAGCACAAATAGCCTGGCCATGCATTGGTTGATTTTGGTTTAGAAATTATATAGTGGATGGAGTCATTCCTTTAGAATGAAGGAGGTGATGCTATGCTCCCATAAATCACACCTGTCAAATATATTGCTGCCTATACCCTTGAATGCATGCTAAGTTTCAGGTCTCTTGGTCCAACAGTTTAGCTGGCCATTAGCCACATAGAGGTACATAGATAGGTAGGTAGATATGAGAGTGAGTTTATATATATATATATATATATATAGTTAAGAAATTTAAATTTCTGCTTTGTAATCTGGATTCCTTTGATTTTGTCCTTCATTTCTCTTCAGATTCATAGGTTGACTAGAGCTAGACATACCTTGGGTATGTACAAATTGGGGGGGAGTGGTGGAGGGAGTGATGGGGGGGGGGGGGGGGGGGTGGGGGATTCTCTGTACTGAAGGGATTGTGCATACATGGTTGTAAAGTTCAGAATCATTCATGATTTGTTAGTAACTAAGACTCAGGACTTTTTCCAAGCCCTGCAGCTAAAAAGTAAAAATGTAGAATTCATCACTTTCATATTCAGTTAGCTTCTGTTTTCAGCTGGCATTCTCACCAATTCTCCTTCATTGTGGTCACACTGGAGAGTTAACAGCACTGTGTTCTTTTTTGAACATTAAGGTGTCCTAAACACTGATAAGTAAAGTTACAATTTTATGCTTTTACTTTAAAATTTTTTTTTTTTTTTTTTTTTTTTTTTTACCTAAAATACCCTTTTTCCAGGACTTTTAACCTAGTTTAACCTTTTTTTAACCTAAACATGGAATATATTAGCATTTGTTCAATCCCAGAAATTACCCAAAATGCTATTTTAGGATTAGGTTAGGTCTTGAGAAAGTAGGATAGATGGATAGATAGATAGATAGATAGATAGATAGATAGATAGATAGATAGATCGATTTATAAATAGATAGATAGTTAGATATATAGATAGATTGATAGATAGGTATAGTATTATATGAACCTATTTATATACTCAGCTTTTTTAGCACTGTTTAGAGTCGGTCAACAGTCAAAACTGGAACTGAAATATAAATTAGTCTAACCATAGCCAGATGTCAACACTTGCTTGGTACCATAGATGTGGTAGAAACACTTAATTACCAGAATTTTAATTGCATATATAGCCTTTCTAAGTAAAACAGAAGTCTTGGAACATTATATGACCAGGTATGCTGTTATATCATGTGAACTTTATTTCCTGTTTAAACCAATTATCTCTCATTTACACTTATCTACATTTTATGACATAAATGTTGTCAATTTTGCTTCTAAATCTCCATATATATATATATATATATATACATATATAAAAGGAAATGTCTGTCTGTCTGTATGTTTGTACCTTCATTCTGGCCTAACCTGTGTTGTTAGATTTCTCTGAAACTTGGCGTGATGATAGGTTTTGATTTAACTTAAAACATGGGCTAAAAAATCTGTAAAATGGTTTCCATGGTAATGAGAAAGTTGAATGTGGTACTTTAGCCAGAAAAACCCTTGGAGCTACAGGACTAAAACTTGGTATGCATATACAACTTCTAGGAGTAACATAGGCTGGGTCCCACCTGGCCACACCTCTTCCTTTCCCTGTGTAAGGCTAAAAATGCCAAAAATGGTATTTCAGTAGAAACAATTGAACCTATGGAGTTAGACCCATAAATCCATATATATAATTGGAATCAATATAACCTGGGGAATGTTTTAAGTATATGTATATGATCATGCCCATTTCTGTTTTCATGTCAGGCCCAAAAAGGGCCAAAAATGGTACTTTGGCCAGATGAACCTTTGGAGCTACAGACTTAAAACATGGTATGCATACACAACTGGACTTCGAGAGTAACATGGATGCGATCCCTCCTGTCTACACCTCTTCACGTTGGTGTGTAAAACAAAAAAAAAAGAGCCAATTAAAAAAATAAAAAATAAAAAAATTTTTTTTTTTAATTTAAAAAAAAAAACACTTCTGAATAACGCTAAGGAGTGATCCACGAACCCATTTTAATATATATTTTGGTTCATAAGTATGTATGTTCAATGTATGTGTGTCTACACATCACAGCCAAACACTTGGACCAAAAAGGCTGAATTTGGCATGTGCTCTCCAAGAACCCGGGTAAGCATTATTAAGCACATGTGGGCATGTACTGGGTGAGGTTTTGCCATAGCCAAACACACAGGAAGTTGTTTGATTATTAAAAGCTAATCTAACGACCAAAGACTGAAATTTAGCATGTGTTGTCCAAGTAACTGAGTGAGCATTATTAATCACATGTGCTGTGTGTGTGTGTGTGTTTATAGGTGTGATCTGGTCATAGCACACCCATAGGATGTCATTATGCAGGCCAAACACTCCTTCATGAACCAATCAGGCTGAAATTTGGCTTATGGAGTCCATGTAACTGGGTGGGAATTATTAACTAATGTGGGTGTGACAATGTGTGTGGTTTGGTATTAGCCACACCCACAAGAAGTCGTTTTGGCTGCCAAAAGCTAATCAAAGGAACAACCAGGCCGAAATTTGTGAGGCTTCTATAGTATTTTATGTTGACATTGGCCGGGCAATGCTTGGTATATGCTGCTAGCTATTTTATAAATACATATCCTTCTACTCTTTTGCCAGTAAAATTGAATACAGATTCTATGTTTTGAATATTATATACATAATTGATAGACCTGACAAAATTTCAAATTAATTTCAATTTTCAATATTTATTTCTATTACCAGGGGTTTGGGCACAGTTTTGCTGACGTCATTCATATATTGTCTCAGAGGATGGCTCACTGGTTATAGTGGTTTACCTGGACATATATATAGTACAGCAAGCAACAAATGGATATTGGTGAGCTGAACTCTGGATGTTGGCAATTATTCCATCCTTACCATACCGAAGAGAAAAGATTAATTTCCTGATCTCAAGTAGGGAGCATTTAAAAATGGTGCTTTGTAATACTATGATGGTTACTCCTGAAGGAAATGAGCCTCCTCCACCAAGGATTTTTTTTTTTTTTTTTTTTTTTTTTTTAATAGCCCTACAGGTGGGATTATACTTCGATATTCACCAAACTCACCATAAACATCCACAGCCCCCATCCCCTACTGAAAATTTAAGCCTGATAGGCCCGATCATCTGGGAGAAGATAAAAGATATACATAGAGACACATACGGACTGACAGACAAATTGCAAACTATAGTAAGATGAAATCATTTAATGTTACTATGATGGTTCACATTTTTCATATCAGTCCACTTAACTGGCTTCAATCCACTTCTTTACTGGCTTCAATCCACTTCTTAACAGCATCTTGACAGTGATCTGATGTTTTTTAGGAAACCAAGTGTAATTTCAAGTGGGGGTGCGGGTGGGGGGATCTTTAAAAGTCACTGAATGCAATTAAAGAGTATGCCAACACTGATAGAAACCTACCATTTGTTGGGCATAGATTAACTTGATGTGCCCCACTTCAGTTAAAGTAAATATCCATATCTCCGATCCTATAAAGAACAGCTAATGTGTAGATAATTTGAGGCTTTACTTGAGTAGTTGCATCAAAGGGATTACTTTGATGCTATGCTCCTAGCTGCAGTTACTGAATTATAAGCTTCAAGTTCTTTTTTTTTTTTTTTTTTTCTTTTTTTTTTATTCTTTGCTTCATTAATCCCCTCTCACCTGTACCTCTTCACAACCAGATATTTTCAACCCTGTAGCTCTACTGGAGATAAATCTTCTTAATCTTTTCATCTCATACTTATTGAAACCCTCTCCCTCCTCTTATCACTTGAACTGTTGTTGCCAACTAATCAAAAATAATTATTAACAGTTCACAGTGATGGCATTCTAGGCACAAAAAGGAATTTACTGAGAGAGGAAAGTGACAACATGAAATTGAAAAAACAGAACTGCTCTCACTACAGTGTGTGAGTTTCTTTTTATATAATAGTATATATAAAGTTTGCTTTATGTAACAGGTAGGGATTATTGACACTAATCTCATTAATCAAGCGAACATGATACAATTAATAAATGTCTACTTTCTGTGATGGTTAGTCCTCCATGTCACCAAACCACACCCATTGGAAAATCACACCCATAGCCACCCAATCTGAATGAAACTTTCGCAAGGACATGCAGTGAGGTGTCCTAATCAATCCCTGCAAGTTTCGTGAAGATCCCTCAAGCAGTTTGTGAAGAGTTAGAGTCTGCACAGACAGACAGACAGACAGACAGACAGACAGACAGACAGACAGACAGACAGACAGACAGACAGACAGACAGACAGACAGACAGACAAGCTATCTGCTTTGATACAGGGTTTGTTACCAACAAGAATAACATCTGACACTTAATTCATGATGTTGAGGGAGCTATAGTTTGCTATTGAGATAACTTACCTAATGATATTGATAAAGAGATTTTCCAGTGGAAAGTGGTAGAAATTGAAATCACTATCTGTCCATTAAGATAAGGACTACAGGCACCAATTGATTCAATGAAAAGAATATTCCAAGTTAACCTTCATAAAATCTTCATGCACCTAAGTTATTTTTTAACATTCCCCAGAGTTCCTGTTCATGTGAATGATCTGCATCAGATCAAAGGAAGCTGAGTACATACACTCTTAGGCATAGGATTAGCAAACAGTAGCAAACAGGACTATTTCTACAGGGGGGGGGGGGGGGGGGGGGGGAAGGATCTTCCAATTTCAATTTCAAAGTGGTTCCTGAGAGTCATAGCAGACTGCTGATTTAAAGAACTAAAAAGTGGTTTGGCATCACCTGACCCTTTAAAAGCAATTGCAGGATCTGTGGAGCCACCCCTACAATCTACATAATTATTAAGAGATTGACATTACTATTATTAGACTGAGAATAGAAACTTTTCATAGAAAAGTATCGAGCATGTAACTGCAGATTGAAATTTTATATCACTTTAAATGTCAAAATAAAATCTTAATATTTAATCATATTACATACACCATATTTCCTTACTTCAATATAGTGTTGATATTAAACTTGAATAATAAAATTGAAAAAAAAAAAAAAAAAAAAAAAAAAAATATATATATATATATATATATATATATATATATATATATATATGTAAACCTCCTCCCTCTTTTTTCGAGATCCTGTGTAAGGTCCTGCTTCCCCTCATCATTTTACTCCTTTTTTTATATCCAGTAGGAAAAAGTGAGTACAGTAGTTTAGAGTACAAGTCTCATCAGCCAGTTTTTTAATACTTTAGCCCTTGATTGATTTGTGATTGTGGCATGCACAATGTTGAACACTTCCAATTGCCAACTCTCCTCTTACCTTAATAGCTGATGTTTATACCTTGTTACTAAAAGTTGGCAATGCTGCAGAATTTTGTCTTTAAAATATTCTGGGGGTGTTAACTGTCTTAGGGAAGATATCAAATAGGATTTTTTTTTCAATCTGAGTCCATTAAGTGCTGTGGTCCCAATTTTCTCTCAAATTTGGGCGGGGCGATTCAATTCAATCAAGGAAATGGTGACTTCTAATTGAAGGGAAAGGAAGTGACGCTCCGGAACTGCTAACGAGCAAACTTCTTTTCCTTACCTCTTAATTTTTTTTTTTTTTTTTTTTTTTTTATGAAGCGAAATAGGCTTCTCAATACAGCAACTCCAGAACCGGTAAATATAAAATTCAGCTATAGTCTGGCTAGTTAGCTCTCTCCGTATTACCATGATTCACTCGGTAAAGGTTTTATGGTTCCTCTGCCAATTCGTTGCTGCCTACTCGTGGGGTAAAGAGGGTTTCCCAAATGCTCTGTGCATATCCTGGCAGACCTCCTTGCAGTGCCGAGGAGGAATAACTGCTCTATCCTCCAATGGGGTTTGGCTGAATACATCTGTATATTTTGTAGATGATGGTAGTTCTTGGAAGAGCCGTTCTGTGTCCCAGTGGATAGAATTCAGTCCAGGACAAACAGCAGCAGTAGAATATGATGAAGATATGCAGTCTGTATCCGTATTCCCTAGTGGAAATCAAACATCAGAAAATATTTCTCAACCCATCCCTCCTACATATCCATCTCAGAATGCTGCAATGGAGAAATACAGCATTGTGCAGCCTGAACATGGAGGAGGGCAATGCAACTGCTTGCAAGTTTATTTTTCATCTGACTGCACCCAACCAGAAGATAACGATACTAAAAGGTTAAGAATATAGCTACTTGGGCTGCATAATATAGTGATACCCATATACTGATGCTGCTATTATTTTTATCTGCATTCTTTTCATATATTTTAATTTATTCTTAACATTTGTCTTTACCTAGCATAGATTAGCTTTACTAGAGGAACTGCAGTTTCTGGCTGCAAGGCTGAAATGTTTATATAAATTGTTTTTTTTACCCTCATTTGCACACAACTTATTCATAGTCAATCAATAGTTAATAATTTCCAGATGCACAATATTTCCTGTTGTTTGTGGGATGAGGATGGGTACGAACTCTTGATACAGCCACAGGGTTGTCAAATAAAAACTGGTTCCTGCATTCAGGCTGTCACTGTCCTCAGAGTCTGACCTCTTCTCACACCCTCCCCCCCATTTGCCAAATAATTTCCCATTTACCAAATAATTACCTATTTGGCATGCAAAGCCAAAGTCCCTCTATTTCTTGACCCTTTGTTTATTTTGTACTAGAGTAACTACATGTGCTACACACAGAATCATGATTTACCATGGGGGAGGGGGGTTTATCATCTGGGATCCGAAAGTTTAAAAAATTTGTTTTATCTAAAAATATTCCTCGGTGTAGGATGTGTCTACCTTGAGATTAGGTTTTATTTGGTATGGTGCTTCTGTGTGTGTGTGTGTGTGTGTGTGTGTGTGTGTGTGTGTGTGTGTGTGTGTGTGTGTGTGTGTGTGTGTGTGTGTGTGTGTGTGTGTGTGTGTGTGTGTGTGTGTGTGTGTGTGTGTGTGTGTGTGTGTGTGTGTGTGTGTGTGTGTGTGTGTGTGTGTGTGTGTGTGTGTGTCATTCTCTTATATATATATAAAAGGAGATGTCTGTCTATCGGTGTGCCTGTATGTTTGTACCACCATTCTGGCCAAACCCGTGGGTGGATTTCTCTGAAACTTGGTAGGATGACAGGTTTTGACCAAACTTAAAACATGGGCTAAAAAATCTGGAAAATGGTTACCATAGTAAAAAAAAAAAGAAGCCAAAAATAGTATTTTTGGCAGAAAAACCATTGTAGTTACAGATTTAAAACTTGGTATGTATATACAACTTCACTCTGGGAGTAACATGGGCTGGGTCCCACTTGGCCACACCTCTTCCTTTCTCTGTGTAAGGCTATTAATGCCAAAAATGGTATTTCAGCAAAAACACTTGAACCTAGGGAGTTAGACCAATGAACCCATATAAATTTGGAATCAATATAATCTGAGAAATGTTTTTAAGTACATTTATATGACCACACCCACTTCTGTTCATATCAGGCCAAAGAGGCCAAAAATGGTACTTTGGCCAAATAAACCCTTGGAGCGACAGACTTGATATATGGTATGTATACACAACTTGACTTTGGGAGTAACATGGGTGGAATCCCTCCTGGCTACACCTCTTCCCATTAGTGTGTAAAAAAAGCTTCCCAATAACGCTTGTACCAAAGGAGTTAGATCAATAAACAAACTTTATTATATATTTTGGTTTGTAAATGTTTGTCTAGGCATCACGGCTAAACACTTACCAAAAAGGCCAAATTCATGAAATTGTGCAAGGAAGAAATGTACTATTTTTTGAGTCTAACCACAGTAAGGTTAGTCTCACATAGCCCTACCCTTTACCAAATGCAACTGACTAGCCAGACTAAGCTTTGGTGTGTTTCACTGTTTACCAAATATGAACTGTACTTGTGGGGGAGGGAGAATATCAGAGAAGAGGCAGATGATTGGCACAGAGAACGTCAGCTGCTAAAGGTTGAAGCAGTCCAGTTCAGAAGCAAGTGAAGGGAAAACAAACAGCTCAACATAGCCCACTTGGTCAGTCTCCATTGGATCTGTCTGGCTCAGGGGCAGACTCTATTATTTGTGAGGCTGTTGCAGTACTGTAATCCTTCATATATATCCATCTTTCTCTATCTGGCATATCATATTTTTTTTGTTTGCAAACACCAGGCATGTTCATTAATTGAATGATTTGTATCATGTATGTTTGAATATAGAGATTGTGTTTCAATTAAATGGATCCCTTAGGCTCAGGCAGACCAATGTTGTTTAGTGAGGCAGTTTGGTACTTCTTTTTCTATCCATCCTCTTCTCTCTTTTTTTGGTAGTATTTGTTCATTGGTTTGCTAACACCATGTCAATTAATCGATCATTGGAATATAAAGATTAATTGTATCATTTTTAATATAGAGATTAGTGTTGGTGATTGCATTGTCTTTGGGTACAATTATACATATTCAATACATTTGGTGCTGTGATTGGGAATCACTCCATGCCTACAATTGTATCATCATCCACAAATATATTTCTGGCCCATGCTAGTTGTGTATATTCTTCGAGTTGGTGATAAAGTGGATACACAGCAACATGATACTTACATACAAACTATCACTAAAGAGGTGTGTCCAGATAGAACCCAGACCATCTCTCTCCCTGAGTCATGCTGTGTGTGTACAAAGTTTAAGTCCCTAGATCCAAACGTTTTGTTTTTTTTCGTTTGTTGTTTTTGAAGTACCATTTTTGTCATTTTCAGAATTATACATGAAGAAGTGGTGTGGCCAGTTGGAACCCAGCCCACATTACTCCTAGATCACATTGTGTATGCATACCAGGTTTTAGGTCAGTAGCTCCATGGATTTGTCTGGCCAAAATACCTTTTTTCTTTTTTTCTTTTTTTAACACAAGAAAAGTCTGGTCAAATAGACATACTATATATGTATATGTATGTATATATATATATAAAGGAAATCTGGAAACCAGAAACATGTATTTTGCTAACCAATTATGAAATAACTATTAAATTTTTTAAAACTTATTTTAGCTCTTTTGTTTTTTTTTAATTCCCTTCAAAAGGGATTTCTTTGCAACTTCCAAGTTTTGCCAAGAGCAGCACCACAAGTAGGCTTTTCCTGTAGGACCTTCAATACCCACGCACATGCACACACACACCTTGAACCTTGAACCTTGAAGCTGCCCATGGTACGAAGTACCATGATGGCAGTGTCCTGGATGAATCCAGGACCAATGGCAATAAACTTTGCTCATGACCACATCACACAGAAATGTTGGTGTCTGGTCAGATCTTGTCTTTGAAATTTCCTTCTACAGGCACAACTTAGTGTTCTTAATTCAGATTGCTTGTTAGCTGAGCAGGTGTTCCATCGCCTGGATGTTGAAATCTTCTCTACACCATCTAAACACAGATGAAACCACCCCTTCCTGTCCTGGCACAACTCATACCATCTATCATACACACCAATTGCCTGCAAATCCACTTTCAGAACATCCCTCCACCTCTTCTTTGCCCCATGGCATGGTCTCTTCATGTTAAGCTCCCCAAACAACAATCTATTTGGAAGCCTTTCTTCATCCATGTGACCCACATGACCCAGCCATCTTAAACGCTGCTCCAGAATGATATCAGAGATGGAGTGCTGCAAGCCAAACCTATGTGATAGGCTTTGAGATGTTAATCTTTCATTCCATTGTTGGTACCTCGTCACACCCAGGATTGTCCGAATACAACGGTTATGAAAAGAATTCAAACGTCTTGTATGTAGTCCAGGACTTCACATACTTGGGTGCTAACATCTCAAGAGATGAGGAGATCACTAGTGAGGTGACTAGAAGAATTGCTAGGGCAGCTAGAGCATTTGGATGTTTGAGGGTGCCAGTATTTAAGAACCAAGACCTCTCATTGGCCACAAAGAGAGCAGTATATAGGGCAATTGTTCTAGCTGTATTACTGTATGGAGCTGAAACTTGGACGATGAAGGCTGTGCATACAAGATGTTTGAATTCTTTTCATAACCGTTGTATTCGGACAATCCTGGATTGGTTGGAAGGCATGTGACCAGTTCTATACATACTATTCAAATTAGATTGGCAAATTTATGTCTATATAGCCAGCAATGTACATTATAACTTATTATTAATGTTAAACCCAATAATATTTCTTCTCTATAATAAATTTTTTTTCCATTTGTTCAGTTTCCGTTTGTGTGGAGGAAGTGCTAGTATCCCGAGGAGACTGGATGTTACTGTCAACTCTTCAGGTGATATTAATAGCAGCACTGAGAACATGGAGGATGAGGGAAAGATGTTACCTCTCAGTTTGTCATGTAACAAGTCTATGCCTCACATGTTAGTTGCGCCATAACAAATATAACATTAATACAACATAAATTAATATTATGTGATTAAATTTGACCTATTCTCTTATGGTACCAACAGTGACATGTCATTCTCACTCTTCTTCCCTGATAATGAAGATTGTGATGAATTAGATAACTTTGATGAGGGTGTTGAGTTTGCCTTTCGCTTATCATCTGCACAGATGGAGTGGATTCCTATAGTATTCATATACCCCACAGCTTCCAGAGAGAGCCAAAATATTCCTATTGGAACACTTGGTAACTTGAGCTTGCGTGGATACCATTTGGAGATGGACAAAGAAGTTCTGCTTCAACGAAACGTTCAACAAGAATATAATTACTCACTATGTGCTCCCCAACTAACTAAATTTAATAATTTTGATTATATCCAATTTCGTTGGCTGCAGACGAGTTTTTTTAATGAAGACATAGATAGCCCCAAAGATGCTTGGAGCTTAGACAATGTCACAATAGATTTTGTTAGCTCCGAGGGCTTTAATTGTACCTCACTTGAGGAATCATTTGAGAACAGCTCCATTGAGTGAGTTCCAGTAATTTACTCCAGAGTAGCAGGTGTCGGGCATTCATAGCACCACTGTTAACCACTGTCATTTATTACTCTCATAAACACTCATATTCTTGTTATGAAAATCTCTTTGTTCATATAGTTCCCAATACTGGAATAACAATTCTATCAGGAATGGTAAGATCATCACAAATGACTGCTCGGGTGAACCAGAAAAATCATTATGGTTTGGGGCCTCTATCCCTGAGATTCCTTTAAAAATGGCCATTGAAAGTCGTTCTTTCCTGACAAGAAGGTTGATGTTGAAAGAATGTTTTGATGACACTCGAACTGACAACACTACAAATGGGATGGAGGACCCTACTGCAGCTCCACCAGTTGCGAATACTGGTGTTGCTTTGGCAACTACTGAAACTCAGCCTACTCGTGAGCTGAGTGATGATGAGCTAAGAGTGGAGCTTGAAGTATTAAGAGCAAGGGAGGAGGTATAATAATGAACAAATTATTATAATATCTAAATTTAAAAATAGCAGAAATTCAGTCTGTTTGTGTGAGTTATTTTCACTGCCAAACTGCTGGAACAATCTGGCGGGAATATTGCATGTGGTCTCCATGAAACCGGGAGACGAGAGTTTTAAAATATCCACCTGTGGGTGTGCTTAGCCACATCCACAGAAAATATTAATGGAGACACTATAATTAGTTCAACGGAGCAATCAAGCAAAGCAAGATTTAATTAAACGGCCAAGTCATAACCACATCCATACCCACGGGAGAGTAATAACACACAGTCACATGGAGACCACATGCTTTTGCTCCACTCGAACTATCAGGCTGAAATATGACATGTGCTCTCCATGTGACCAGAAGAGTGTTAGTACTCCCTGTGGGTGTGGCTATGGGTGTGATTTGGTAAAAACCACACCCAAAGGAATATATTAATTGAGATTGATAAATTCAGCAGAGCAAGATTTAATTGAAGCATAAAACCACGCCCATAGCTACACATACATGATTAATAACACTTAGTCACTTGGAGACCACACACTCTTGCTATGCTCAGCCAATCAGGCTGAAATTTGGCATGTGGTTTCCATATGACTGGAGAAGTTTATTACCCTCCAATGGGTGAGGTTATATTCAAAATTACGATATAGATATTCTTTATTTCAACATATATGTTACCATTACCAAACATTATTATAAAGTGTAAATGCCGGTACCCATATGTTCCATCCAAGCTGCTACCAGTAATCTTGCTTTGAATTCTTACTTGCTGAAAAACTGTCCTTTGGGCGGCACTATTAAATAGTAAAGATAGCTAGATAGGCAAAATACTTTTTTCTAAATTTGATTATTTTAAAACTAGCCTCCACACACCCCAACATGTATGCCAAAATTTTATCCAATCAGCTCAGCTGTTAAACACATATAGAAATGGATAGATAGATAGATAGATAGATAGTCAAATAAAACTTTGTGATAAAATTTTTTCAAAGATCCCTCCAGCGGTTAGGTAAGTGTTAGTGTTACATATACAGACAAACAAATCTTAAACAATAGTAAAATAGCATTTTCCTACATAGTAGGACCCTGCAACAGGTACACTGGTATATATGAAGTAGTAGCATGATCACAATTTATGCTATCCTGAAGCTCTGCAATGGCTGAACAGATTGTGATGAAACTTGCGACATGATCCATGGGTGCCAGGCTAAGCTATGATTTATTTTTTAAATAATTTTTAATAACGAAAGTGACACCCTGATGATGGGGAGAAAATATTCAAATTTTCCGTACCAAAATACCTGAAAACCATGGCTAAATATTAAGGCTGGGGTCTCCTTTTTTCTCTCCTTATTCCCCCTTTCTACATTTCCAAGTATCTAATAGGACTTATTGAGTGATACTGATCAAACTTTCAGGGTTGCTAATACAATCAATACAAATTCTCTTATATAATAAAATCACTCCAATATTATCAATCATTCAACAAGTGGACTAGGTATGCTATATCAAAATTAACACAATGTAATGTCTCCTAATACAAACTTGGTGCAGTGTGTATTTACACATCTTAGCCCCTGGCAAAGTCAGGTTTGTCTACTAGTTAGATATGTAATTTTATTGATATTACTATAGTGGTGTTGTGTATTATATGCAGATTGAGAATGATACGGACCTGAAAGTAATTCTGGACACTACAGTGAGTTGCACTGCACCTTAAAAACCTGTTGATTTTCCTTATATTTTTAATTCACTTAAAGAAATTTGCAATAATTTTTGTATTTATTTAATTAGTACAATTTAATTAATACAATGTGGCCCGCTTCATGGCTTTATGAATATCGTAAACAATACATGCACTTAGCTATGGTTGAGACTTCGTCATGGTTCCACTAGTGACCAAAGATGGCATGGCAGAGTAAACAGGAACATTTCCAGGATTTCAGTGTCTCCCTCTCTTCAACTAAGCAATCATCAATTATATAGAACTGGTGACTTCTCATTGGAAGCACATGTTTACCATTAGCTTCATACTAATTCACTATGGGTGACCTTCTGGTAGACACATGCACAAGCATAGGTCAGTATTTCCATATAAATGGTAGCACACAGGAGGCCATACAATAGCAACCAGCACTTGGAACTGACCAAACAGCTGACTCAGTTATTTTTGGACAGGATGTCCACATAGAGTTGCCCAAGGTCATGAACTGACTGGCAAGGGGAAGAAACAACAACAAAGGTTTATTTTTTATCGCCAAATGCCAGTAATTGATTAATTACTAAAAAAAAATTCTCTGTGACATATTCAGCCTTGTTGAATCAACACCTCCTTACTCTACTTACTTTTGTTTGCCCAGAGACTCGGCTGACAGACTACTCCTCCCACATCACATGTAGTAACTGCACAGCTGATTAGCAGAAGTGATATCATTTCCTTACACACATGTACACATATTCATAGATATGTGCATGAAGGCATGTGTGCAATGCATCCACATACAGTGATGGTCTGTTATGACTACACTTGCCGCATTAATAATTAGTTTCCTAACAGTGTAAGTTGACACAGAGAAAGATGGAGCACACCTGCTGGGTTGTCTTAGTTCAGAGATAAAAGCACGTATTTACTAAAGCTAATCCCAGGAGAGGGTATAGACTGAAAGTGATCAAATAGCTACACTATCTACTGTCCCTAACAACTGATGTGATTTCTTCTTCCTATTGGCGGGTGGTGAGAAACGTGCAATTTGCTGATACATTATTTTTATTTTTTTATTTACAAGATGGACATACAAGTGTTTGTGTGAAGGATATGTTGATATTCCACTATTTGATGTTATTATTGCACATATGAGGTTCCCTGATCATCAAGTAGAGATTTTATTTCAGGGCTAAGTGAAGCCAATAGGTGGTAAACATAACAATGAGGAGCTAATTTTCGAACAATCAAATTGAATTCATTCAGACTTGAATACCTTAACTTTCTCTAGAGTGACAGCATGACACAGTTCAGTCTTTTTCTTTTCCTTTCTTTTTTTTTTTTTGTTGTTAATAGCAGTCATTCATTAGGAAGAATAAATTGAATGAGTTGTCGATTTTCTAATAATTTTTTAGTAATCTTTGCATCCAATAAGGTTAGATGCAGTCGTAATGGAATGTTGTCTAAATAGTGGCACTCATTCAATACTTGCTCTCTTATCCAAAATCTCATCAGCCAATGTCTACTCAACAGAATTTGGTTGTATGGTGGTGAGTTTTGATTGGAATTTTTTTGTATTGGCTTCCGGTTCAGAAGTGGTTGCCATACCAAACCACTTAACAACCACTTAATCTGAGAAACCCACAAGAACATTTCAAAGGTTATGCCAGTTATATGAAGTAGTTTCTCCCTGAGGTTAAATGGGGTGCCTCCACTCTTTCAGAATATATTCAGTCACTACTTTCTCTATTCCCTTCTATATATATTTTGAAATTTGAAGCATTTATCATCTAACACAAAGTTGCTTGCAGATAAGTATGGAAACATAAGTTGGGAGTCTTGGTTTTACAGTAAGGTTTCTCTTGAACTGAAGTTTCACTTCTAAATCATATAATAACAAATATCACATAGCCATGGCATGTGAATCTTGTGTGAAGGAACAAGAAGTAATATGGTACCAATGCCAGAGTCACTAAGTATGGTATCCTCTTGGAATAGGTACTCCTTAGTATGGAACGGGTCCCTCTTCAGAGTTTATTAAATTTAAAATTCCATCCAGTTTCCTGTTTTTGTTGCTTCAGCAAATGACATCTGAGCCCTACCTTTGCATAGGACTGCCAGTCTTGATGTGAAATTGTCTCAAAGCTCTCCAAAAACAGCTTGTGGAATCCATGGGAAATTTTATTTCTCAAAGCTAAAGGAAAAATAAATAAACACAGGAAAATAGATATGAATTTTCACCTAGAAACTGACAAAACTTTCAAGTATAAATCCCTAAAAGGGACTTATTTCCCAAGGAGTACCATTGGAATATATGGTAGCTTCTTTCAAATTTATTCCACCCAATGCTGTGATTGCATTTTACAATATCTGAGGCACCGGTTTTCATGTACTTCACAGAACTGTATAAGTATTCCA
Organism: Lycopodina hypogea; assembly: GCA_963969325.1. Classification (NCBI taxonomy): domain Eukaryota; kingdom Metazoa; phylum Porifera; class Demospongiae; order Poecilosclerida; family Cladorhizidae; genus Lycopodina; species Lycopodina hypogea. Next base: position 8,785,175 of record OZ017790.1, read on the forward strand.
CACCTCCATATTTATGTTTATACGTAAAATTTGGACTGAGTTCAAACTGAAAAAGAAATGGTGAAATGATTCTAGAGTTTAAAAAAATCCTTTTTATATCCCAGGAATTAAAAGTAAAATATATCTTAATTAGGTGCTACCAGAAAAGTTGTATATTGATGTTTTTATAAGTAAACAACAGCTGTTGGTTATACCAGATAATATATTCTTCGATTTACTCAAAGTGCTATATTAGGAAACCTTTCAACACTTCAACTGCTCCCACAAATTGTAGCTCAATTATTATAACAGCATCCCAATAGTGTTATTGTCACCATATAAGTCACTCAACTTTAATTCCTCAATGTAGACCTGCCAACTGCCCTGGGTTTCCATGGATTATCCAAGGAGGTGGCTTTTGTCATGGTGTCCAGGAAAGTTTCAGATTGTCCTAGGATTTTATTTCTTAAAAAAGTTGCCACACCTAATTTTATGTTTCAATAAATTTTTTTCCCCCCTGAGACAGAGAAATAGAGATGGTTCTTGTTTGAGAACCTGCAGGGGAAAAGAATGAAGCAGGCAAGCAGATGACAGCCTGTATGGACAAGATATAAAATAGAAACTATAAAAGTAATTTCAGCTTTGTGCATTGTAATATTTATTTGGTGGATTTTAGTTGCTTTTGGTGGTATTCATGAGGTCAAATGCCATATGGACACACAAAAAAAAAACATAGAGAAAATATTAGAGGAATGCTGAATCAAACCACTATTACTAGCATAATTCTACAGAAATGATTGTCTTTGGAGGATCAGGTCATAACATTTGTTGCTGAGAATATTTAATCATTCTTAGTTTCTGATCATTTTTCTTCAAAGTTGTGCAAGGCAATGTTTCCAGTGGCAAGAATGCCGAAGGGGTAGCATATGGAAAAACGAGTTACTGCCATTGTGTTATTTTAAGCACTGGCACCATAATTTAATGCTTGCCAATCTTCTCCCTTGACATTTTTTTATGATGGCAGCAATAACCAATTTTGATAGGAAATATTTTATTATTGTGATAATGTATTGGGTTAATTTGGAAATAGAAGCTGTCACTTTTTTTTCTCTCATTTTTTGGCTAGGCCTGTTTGTAATGTTTCCACCACAGCTGAAATACTTTTGAATTCCATAAAAAGGGAGTTCAAAATCACATGATATATTTTGTGAAAAAGTAATTGGCTATGGCTCGGACACAGCCAGTGTCATTGTTTGGTGGTTCAAAATTCTGTTCCATGCCAAATCAAGGAGGAGAAACCAGTTTTTAAAATTATGACTGCAAGAAATGGAATCAATGACGAATGTTTAAAAAAATTTTTTTTTAATGAAATGAAGTGTCCAGGGAGCCAAAATCCAGGGAAATTTTGTCCAGGGAACAAAAACTTCCAGTTTGGCAGGTTTGCCAGTGGTTTCATTACAGACATGAAATTATGTGAATGGAAACGATAAAAATCTATAGTGTGTGTTATCGGATTTTTTCCTTCAGTTATTTGTCTACAAACCCCTCCTCCCATTTTAATTATAAATTATAAAATATTTTTCATGTTTCCATCTTTGTAATCTAATGAGATCACTACTATGGAGAGTTGCCTGTTTCTGTAACACTGTGTGAATGTCTCTTTAATCAGCTAACTGTTCTCTCTACTCCTCAAGCACATGTACTCATTTCAACAATTCCCTTTTCCCTGTTCATATTTGAGATAGGCAGACATGAGACATGCTGTACATTATCGATCTTGTATCACCATGCACTGCAGAAGGGGGGAAAAGTTCAATGTTTCTAGAATAATCTCACATGTATTGCCTTGGGAAAGTAATTATAAATAATAATATTTCACACAGGATCCTATAGAAAGGCTGGGCCTCCTCGGAAATTCTTCACAGGAAAGAGAAATAGATGCAGTTGTGATAGTCTACCTGTTCAACTCCATTGTGACATCAAACTTCACCATATTGCCTGATGATGCTATACTGGTGAGACATACGCATGTATTGGTGTGTGTGTGTGTGTGTGTGTGTGTGTGTGTGTGTGTGTGTGTGTGTGTGTGTGTGTGTGTGTGTGTGTGTGTGTGTGTGTTACATATGTGTTAAATGAATGTTAATCACGTGTTAATTATCTATACTATTAAGTGGGAATGCCCCATCTCTCTGCCTGTGTATCCTCGATTTACTCTTGAATGGTTGAAGTTAGACCACAAACCCATGTGTATTTAAATCGGTGTCACCAGGGGTATATTTCGAGTGTGTTTATATGGCTACACCCTTTTCTATATTCAAAAAAAAAAATGCCAAAGATCATACTTTTGCCAGAAAAAATAATGGGGCTACAGGCCTAAAGTTTGGCATGCACACACAACTTGGCTCTGCAAATAACGTAGGGTGACTCCCACCCGGCCAAACCTCTTTCTCTTTGTGTGTAAGGCTAAAAATGAAAGTGAAACTTATAGATAACACTTGGGCCTAGGTAGTTATACCCACAAACTCCTATATATTTGAAATCCACTGTTGCCAGGGCAACGTTTTATTAGGATGTCTAGTGCTAGGGTGTCCACACCCCTTCCTGAGCTCGTGACAGGCCAAAAAAAAAAGCCAAAATTGTACTTTGGCAAAACAAACCCTTGGAGCAGCAGACCTAAAACTTGGTATGTGTACACCCCTTGACTCTGGGAGTAACATGGGCTGGGTCTCACCTGGCCACACCTCTTCCTCTGTTCGTGTCAGACTAAAAACAGTTTGTATGTATGAATGTTTGTGTGTATCCACTTCATCACCAAAGCACCATACCAAAAATAACTCACTCTTCAGGGTAGATGCATCCTACGGCAAGGATGATTTTTAGCAAGAACAAATTTTATTAAAAATCGGATCTCAGAATCTAAAACCTGACAAAGTGGGATTGTGCTAATGTGATATAACAAATCACAGTCCACCAAATTTGATACTTACTGACTTAATCAATTATTTCAAAAGTCTACAATGTGTCTCCAAACCTGACACTTTTATGACTACAGCCAACTAAAGGTGTGCCAAAAATTTGCCCAGAGGGCGGGGTTTTTTTTTACTAGTAACTATAAGTCACAAAAATCTATCTATATCAAACCATTACAATAAATACAGCCTGCAGTGAACAGAGGGTTGTTTAAGTATATATAGGACTTACCCTACTGACCTGCTAGGGTTTCCTCAGCCAAGGTCTGCATTCCTGTTGTATCCAGCTCTCAATTATCAATGGTTCCCACAGCTGAAGGATTGGCATGACGAAATTTAATTAGTGTAACTTATGCTCAAGCAATGAAATGCAAGTAACCCCCCACATGCTAAGATCAACAGAGTTGTTTAGTCTCCTAAGACAATATTATATTAGTATGGACATGCCCCAATTTATCCAGGATGTGTTATTTTTGTATTTATTTTTTATTGTTGCAGTTGTTATTATGTTTTATGTATTTTTTAAAATATATTTTAAAGTTGTGTTTTTTTAAACATTTTAGGTTGCCATTTCTTTAGGAAGTACTGTTATTGAAGCGGTAAGATAAGATAATGTAAAAATATTAGAGTGAATCTTTTGTTTATTTATCTATATATTTATTTTATTTGCTGTTATTTTTTTACCATTCATAATTTATTAATTTTGTTATTTTTTTGTATTTAAGATATGTGTTTGTTGTGTATTTTTGGGGGGAGGGGGGGATGGATGTTGTTAATATATTGATATATTTTCTTGCCCTTTCCCAGGTTATGGCCTCACCTTCGAATTCTGCAGTGATAGGCACATCTCTACTGCAAGCATTTGATGATTTGGCTCGTAATTTTCTTCCTGATTTTGGAAATTATATTGGAGATAATATCAGTAAGATAATTTTTTTTTCTCTCTTTTTTTATTTGACTTTAAGGTTGCTAGGGGTATGATGATATACTCTACACATATATCATGGGTCATCTCAAGTAGCATTCCTACACTTGTAATGATAAAGGGAGTAATCTTCCAAATCATTGTTACTAATCTACCAAATATCTGTACCATGCACAATGTGTATGTTGTTCTATATCCCCTCTCTAAAACCACATGCATTTCCTCCAAGTTTATGAAGCCTGCCTCACCAAACAGCCACTTCATGACAGAATCATCTAAATATGTTCAGGCTTTACAGCGAAGAAGTAAGAAAATCTAATTAAAGGGCATACCAAAACTGTAATGCCTTATTAGTGGAAGCACTTAGGGTTTTGTTTACACTGTGACGCACTCATGTTGGTGAAGTGGTTTACCCTTATGTCCATAACTGGGATGTCTATGGCTTGGTATTTCCTGTTTTCGGTGTGATGGTGTAACGGGCTATTTCTAGTTGAGGAGCAACTTCTTCTAAAAGTGAATTATTTTTAGGGATATTTACGGGTTAATATTTGATGATTTATGTTTGATAAAATAATAGAGGTATGAATGATTTCATGGCTTCACTAAACACCATGCATGGAAAACTTAAACAGTATTACGTGCATGTTTTAATGTTTCAGGTTTTACATGCTCTTTTAATGGTTAGGTGGGAGGAGGGATGAACATTTTATTCATGTTGGTTAAATGTTTTTATCCCTGATTCTCACATATTTTTCATTGCATTATGTGACTTTTCCACTGGTTTCAGGTCCTTACATGGGAGATGAGGGGTTGAAAGTGATGTTAGTGCAATTCCTTTTAAAGTAATGATATTGAACTTATCTCAGTACAATAATACTAACTGGAAACTTTAATGCACATGTAATTTTCTAAGTTACCAGTAATTAAAGCAGAGAGCAGGACTGATACCACTTCAAACAATTAATTAAAGTACCCTACAGGCTAACATGCTTTGATAATGCTTACACCTCTAGTGTCAGTGTCACATGGTGACTGAGCTTCTCATGTACCATCCTCACTAGCTTCAGTGTAGCGTGCAGTGAGAGAGAGAGGGAGTACACCAAGCAAGGGCCATGAAGAAAAAATGCCAAGTATATTATATATAAATAACTACTCAGGAGGGCAATCATAAGCCAGGCTCTAGCTGATCATTTGGGATGCAATATCTGATTTTTTTTCATTATAATTTTGTATCCATTAAGTTCAGAGCTTTAAATTACAGTCTGTGTCCCAGTCACACAATTGCACTCTGCTTGTGGAGCTGCTGAAGAGCTTGCATGTTAGTTGCTACAGCTGATCATATATGTTTGAAGACATTGGAAATGTGTTAGAAACAACAGAATCCATTGACATCCAATGATTGAAAGTGTTTATTAATGTGTCATCTTGCATCACCAATTGCGTTTTGCTCACCACATAATCTTGTGCTAGTAATTGGAAATTGATACCACCTGGCTTGCAACATATCCCTGGCTTCTCTATGGCCCTAAGTGGGGTGGTATCTTCAGTGTAGACCATACTCTCTCTCATCCTTTCTAATAACGAGAAAAGATGGTTTCTCATAAATAAGCTCACTCCAATTCGCCCAAAATTGGCAGTGCTTTGAGTAATTTCACCCCTTCCTTGAATATTTTCGGGATTGTGTGGAACATACTGATATCCTGAAAAATAATATTGAAAAAAGAAGCCTCTCTTATTGATGCTGTGGTCATAGTTGTATCCAATATGAATGAATGAGAATGTGCAAATCATTTGGCAAATAGTTTATCCATTGTTTACTTGGAGAAGTATAATGTCCTGTTCCATAGCGATAATGATGATCTCAGCTCGAATGAATGTCCTGGAAATTTCTTGGCTTTACTGAAGTGTTTGATGAATGATTCTATTCTTTTCAATCATTTCAATAAACCAAGAGCCAAGACTGTCAATGACATTTCCCCAATATCTCAGAATGACATCATCCATCAAAGTGTTTGGTAATGACATTATCTTAGCTAATAATGTAGCACAGGTTAAGCAAAGTAAATTAATTTTGTTCTTGCTAATGAAGTTAGCCCTCCTGTTAAGTAATTACTTGTTTGCCTTTGATTTATGGACAGTGACCACAAATTTATGAAAAACTCTTAACTTTCTTGAAGTTGAAAATCTCTGTTATAGCCATTAGCTTGTACTGGTAAAATGAATATCATAATACTGTTCACCAAAGTGGTGAAGGGAATACTGTTGCCTCCGTTGTATTGTAGGGCTAGGGCTAGGACTAGGGCTAAGTACCAACTCACGGCCACACTGATAAATGGAAAATGGGAGAGAGGAAATAAAACATGACATATGCACATGCTTTTATCTCACAAAAATGCATAACTTTCTATCCTAAAGTAGATAGACACTTCACTCCAAATATATAGTGTCGGTGCTCTTTTCTTTTACTATATTCGTTTATCCAACATATTTTTGTTTTCCCTCCTCTCCCTCCTCCTTACCTCCATTCTTCCATCTACAGTCATTAATAAAAGAGTGATAAACATCTTAGGTAACAATAATGAACATTACAGCACCATTGACTCATTGGATTTCGTGGGAGGTCGTGGTGGACGTAATAGTACACGTCTTGCCCTAGATGTTCCATTGGAACTGCTGAGAGGGTTTGCAGGTGATGATGGTGAGGTGACAGTAACGTCATCTGTGTTTATGAATGTCAGGGCACTATTTCCTGATGGACTACCAAATAGGAATGAGTGAGTGGTAGAGAGAAAAAATTATTAGCAGCTATTTTTCAAATATTATTCTTTACTTAAATTTGATTTCTTTTTCTTCCCCTTTTTTTAATTTTCTTTTCAGGGGGGGGGGGGTTTGGTTTGTTTATTCTGTCATCATCCTCTACATCCTATATCTTGTAGCTATTTTTATTTTGATCAGAACTTTTTCCCACTGGGAAGATTTTAATTCAGAATTGTGGATGTGGTATTGGTGTATGTGGTTCGTTCCTATTTCCCATTTCAAGTAGTTGGCAGCTATGTTCATTGAACTTGCAATATGAGATGACTGCCTGCATTATTGGTTTATAAAGAAGTTTCTTGCATTTTAGAGAACTTTTACAAGTAAAGGATCTTCACCATAACCCAATTCATGTGTTTTTAACCCAAAACCTTTCCCCAACCATTGAAATTTACTCATGACCAAAAAAAAATCCTTAATTAGCATATGGAAACTACCCATGTGGTTTTGAATTATAATCTTTTCTCTGTGCGCTTGTAGCCATCGTATAGCTTGCCAATATACTTAACAAGGGTGTGTTTAAAGGTTCGTCCATCTTTTCTTCTTTTTTCTTCTTTTTAATCCTTCATATTGAAACGAAACGTAGACTATATGTCAAGAATTTCTCCTAGAAGTTTGTTTTTCATAATGGAATGCACTCATGTGCACTGGTATGGCACTGCAAGCCAGTGGACCACACTGTGTTCCCAGACACTCCTGATGGCCATTGAATGAGTGTGTGAGGGAGATGGATGGGTCTAGCATCCCACCTTCCTTTCCTTCCTTTCCTTCCCCACCTCCCCTTCCCCCCCCCACCCCCCCCTCTTCTCCCACCTTGCCAAAGTAATGCTTTTCAGCAATACCTCTAATAGCTACTGTCTTATGGGGCTTGTCAGAAAATGGACTATAAGTTGTCTGTCTGAAATAATAAATTCCAGCCTGACAAGGAATTTAAAAGGCGATACTTAATTAAGCCACTGGTGGCAAGATACTGATGAGTTAAGTAATTACATGTTTAATAAAGATGTTCTGGCTCTTAAGTTTGTGGCTAAATCATTAACCTTCCTATTCACTTTTAGATATTCTTGAAAAAGGATTGTGATCATTATTCCCTGCTCTAGATGATTATTATAGCTATAGCCTTCCTGATTGATTGTCGATGAAGCACTTAACCTCCGGAGTATCTACTTCAGTCTCATGAAACTTTAGTAGAACAAATGTGTTTATTCAGTGGATTTTTGAAAATTGATTGAATTGTAAAACTTGTCGACATGCTCAATAGCTTCAAACTTAAAACAGCTATTTTCTCTCTTCTTTTTTTTTTGTTGAAATTTTTCATATAATGAAATACCATTTTGGAACGTTCTCATCCCTTTTTTTTTCTGCATCATTGGGATAATGGAAGACACATTTGGTGATGTAAGCTATACCTATAATTTCTGTCCAGAATCCAAAGAAATTGAATCTGTTACTATTCAAGATCAAGTTACGACATCTAGAAATACCCAGCATCACACCCATACTCCATTTCCTGCTATATTTTAAGCAGGGAACAATCCCCACCTTTATTAATGGGTTGTTCTAACAGCAACTCAGGTTCACAATTGCTGAAGATTCACATAAGTGTATCATATCACTTGGACATGTTTTGTCTTGTGAAGGAATAGCGATTATTGGAACACATGTATATATAATCTAAAATTGTATGATTAGGTGTGTTGTTTCTTCCTTTTTTTTGGTTTTTTTTCCTTTCATCTAACCGCATGTCTGTATGTATGTTCTCAAATCATGACCAAACAACTGAGTGGATTTGGATCTAATTAGGCAAGCATGAACCTTCAGTGCCTGACTTGGTTTTTTGCCCCGAAGAATTCAAAAGTGGCAACCTGATGGAGGAAAAAGGAATTCAATTTTTCCATACAAAAAAAAAAAAAAAAAAGACAACAAATATCATTGCCCAATGTTTTAGGCACAGGTTTACTAAACAAGAATCATTGGCTTTGAGTCCAGTTCTAGGTTGTTGTTTGTTTTGTTTTTTCCTCCCTTCCTTATTTTCCTCTTTCCCTCTCCCTCTTTTCCTTACTTCTTTTCTACATTCCCCCTTTATCATCCCTTCTTTTCTATGTCTCCCCCTTCCCCCCCCCCCCCTACCCCTCTATGGCCAAGGGATGGTGGCATTAGACCCCCCCAAAAAATGAAAAAAATCACTTATAAAAAGTAGTTATAAGGTTACTTCTGTGGTTTTCACATTCCAGTATTTATATAAACATAGCCTGGGGAGGGGGGTCCAGGTTCAGTCCACACACACACTTGAATAAGAGTTCGGAAACAATGCTTCAGAGGCAGAACAGTCAACATTGTCTGCCAGAAGGCTTTGCAATAATGTACATGCCATTAGATAGATATTTAAACTTGCCAGATTCTCCCAATGTATTTTATTTACAGCAAATAATGAAAAAAAATTTTCCCCAAGCATCCAACAAGCACTACTGATTGCATACTTACTTAGTGCTGCTATTAAATGAAACCATGAAATCTGGGAATGGTGTTTTGAGTAACTTTAAACATGTTTTATGTAACCATTTGCCTGGGCAACACGAGGTATGCCTTCTAGTTTACCCTAATTCCTAGTTCATTTTTTTCCTCCTCTGTCCCCCGTCTCTCTCTATCTAGTATATCTCTCTGTCAGTCAATCAGTGTCTCTGTCTGTCTGTCTGTCTATCTAACTCTCTATCTGTCTGTCTATCTAACTCTGTTTATCTCTCTATTCATTTGCTTCTACCTGTGTATCATGTATCATATCTATCCCCCCCCCCCCCCCCCCCCCCCCACACACACACATCTTCCTTCAGTTCTAGACTTGTATCTGACATAGTGGGCACATCTCTGCAGTGTGACACTGAAGAGTGCAATACACGAGATGTTAGTTTGAGCTCTCCTGTCAGGATTTTCATTGAGCACTCCGAAGATGTTAAGGTCAGTAATAAGCTAGAGAACTATAGGGAGTGTGGAGGGATGAAGAGAGAGAGAGAGAGAGGAATTGGGAATGGATGAAGGGAGATGGATGTGGTGGATTTTTTTACTCAAACATTTGCAAATGTTTATTTATGTGGGGAAAAAAGGAGAATAGGAAAAATTAATAACTAAACTTGATTGACATGTGAAAAAAAATAATAAGGAAAATTGACCACAAGTTAGAAGACCCTTTACCTATTTAGCTCTTACCAATTATTTATTGATTTTATATACATATATATATATATATATATATATATATACCAACCATTCACTAATTTTAAATAATTTAATGATTTTTACATTCTTTTTTTTTCTTTTTTTTACTTTTTTAAAATTTTAGTATACATGATTACAGTTTTGTATCCTTAATTTCCTTTCTTTTTTCTTTCTGTCTTTCTTTTTTCTTTTTTTTTTTCTTTTATTTTTTTAAATTATACATATAGTAGAAAGTCAATTTATCTGAACTTCAGTTATCCAAACATATAAGTCAACCGAACACCCTTTAAAACCACACCCGAACTTGAATGGACTTTAGTACACAGGGTAGCCACCTACTCTCCCTCTTAGTACGAATTGTACTACCTTGAAAATGTTGATGAGTGAATAACCCCTTAAATAACTTTGTGGTCATCTATATAGCCTTCAGTTTTTGCTGATCTCACTTATTGCATTTTGGGAGTGACGTGGTTTTAGATAAGTGTCCTATATCAGAACTTTGTCGTGACCTACACATGAAAGGAAATACCTCCTTAAGGGAATTCTTCTATTGCAATAAGTCAAAAGAGAATGCTGTATAATTTGGTTGTCTTTGTCCCTCGTATATAAATTCTTAATACCATAAAATGGAATAGTCACGACCCCATCTAGCCCTGCTCACTAAAAGAAGTAACTTGAACTGTGTGGATCCCTAATTGTTACAAACCACTAATAGGTGTAGTAGAGTGACCACAGAAGTGTGCCTTGGCGCCAACACCTTTGATAATTAACCACACCAGAAAGTTTTGGGTCATGCTAAAGCCGGTCACTTTTTACCTGTGGCACACTTGGAGTGGTTGGGGGCACAGAAAAGTGTGTTCATTTTTTTGAGAATGAATTTTTATACCAAGAAGTAAATAAGGACAAAAAATGTAATAATTTTTCTAAAAACCACCAAAAAAAAATCAAATAATATTAGAGGCAGTCCTCTTAAAAGTTCTCCAGATCCAATTTTTCACATCCTGATATCCCCAAGGCATAGCTGCCAACTTTTAAAATTGGAAAATTGGGACAAACCACACCCACAATTCAGAGTTAAAGCCTTCCCAGTAGGAAAAGCCCAGAGCAAAATGAAAATAGCAGCAAGCAATAAAATGTAGAGGATTAAAAGAATGAACGAACTAAAAAGGAAATAAGTAGGAAAAAAAAAAGAATTAAATTAAAGTTTAAAAAATAATACTAAACTGCAAAGGTTAGCTGCACTAGAGTGCTTCACCTCACCACTGTGCGTGCCTTCATGAACTTGCATAGTTCATCCAGTGCTCAAGTTGCACAAATGATGTCATAAATTAAACTTCATCCTTTGCTGGCTTGATGAAATCAAATGTCGGGACTGAGGTGGGAAAGGAGTAAAAAAAATGGGACTGTTATACCAGAAGTAGGACAGTTGGCAGCTATATACCAAGGCCCATCCTGGGTTTTCTAATCTAGTCTATCTCTCTCTTTAGCAGGGTTAATACCAAACTCCTATGCAAATTTTTAAATCTTTCTGTGCAGTAGTTTCAGAGCATAATGATAACAGATAAATATACTTCTCTATATTAATTTTTTATTTAAGTACCTTGCCCTAGCCCTATCCCTTTCCAATCACCATTTTTATATCTGGTCATTTCATATTATATGGAGTATTACCATACTCTTCAACACACACACACACACACACACACACACACACACACACACACACACACACACACACACACACACACACACACACACACACACACACACACACACACACACACACACACACACACACACACAATTACATAATTGTATCCATGTATTGTAGGAGGAACTGAGATTAAATGGAAGTGAGTTGGAGGTCAACTGTGTTTTCTTGGATATTCCTGAGACAGACAGGTTTGAACACATTTTTTTTAGTATAATGGATATTTATGACTACAAACGTTTGAACTACAGTGGTTAACTAGGGAGGGGAAGTGCATTGGCATCTTGAGTGGGCATAGCTGTATGTATACATAACATACAGATCTTCCAACCTGGCAGGGTGCTTTCCCTTTGCCCAAAAATTATAACTTATCTTGCACTTCACACTACTGTAATCTTCCCACTTTAAACCCCTTTTTTTTTTAATATATATATATATATATAATTTAACAGAGAGTCTTCTAATGCAGCATATATAGTAGTTACATGACTGTCTGTGCAAGAATAGATTTTTTTTCATTGAAAACATTTAGTTGTAGCACAATTACTTGGTAGGCCACATATTTACAATGTCCATCCACCCTCCCAGTTTTTCATCTCTCTGGACCCACTTCTGTCAGAGTGTGTATCATAGAGCGGAAACTTGTGGCTCCTATAAATATTCTCCACGTTTCACTTGATGATTATTTAAATTTTTTTCCAATAAGTTGAAAATTAATCGAGTGGTAAGCTTCAGTTATCTCTCTCAATGCTATGTTGCTGTCCGTAGATCTCACTGTGCTCCTATGAGCCTTCACCATCTACTTTAGAGAAAGTGCACATGCAATCTATCAGGACAGCCATCATTCTGTTTCGAGTCAAGCATATGTGAAAGAAGAAAAAAAAAATTTTAACAAGTTTTGTTTTATTTCATGCAAAACTTATGGATGAAAACATCCTGTTCTGTTGTACACAAACATACAAATAATTTTTGATTCTCTATTTCCTCAGCTCAGCAAGAAACATTCTCAACCTAGGTCAGTGGTCAGATGCAGGATGTGCTCTGAACTCCAGACTCTCCAATGTCAGCATGACAGTTTGCGAGTGCACTCACCTGACACACTTTGCCATCTTGCTCAGTGCACGTCCACCCATGTTTAATGAACTAATTGAACGTATCCTTAAGGTGTTTGGTTATGTGTGTTTCACCATTTCCTTGGTTCCAATGGCTATTGTTATCTTCACCTTCACATTCATAAAGTAAGTAAACTCTTCATATTCACCTCTATAAGTCTGAATCTATTCTTGCTTCCTTCTTTCCTCCACTTTGTCCCTTATTTCACCTCTCACAATTCCCTTACTTGAAACCCCCCCCCCCCCCAACAATCACCCATCCCCAGGTCTCTGCATAGCATGAGGAACTACATCCATGTGAATCTCTGCATCAATCTGAGCATTGCTCAGCTCATATTTGTGGCTGGTATAGAGAGAAGTGATCCTTTTGGTCCACACTGTCAGATCATAGCTGTCCTTCTCCACTACTTCTTCCTTGTCTCCTTCATGTGGATGCTGATGGAGGGGGTCGTCCTCTATGTGGCACTTGTGCGTGTCTTTGTGGAAAATAAGAAGCGCTACATACTTGCCTTCACTCTAACCAGCTATGGTCTCCCCCTCCTCTACATGGGCCTACTCACACTCCCCCTCGGCTTTGCTACACCAAACAGTCCACATTATGGCAACAGTGATAGGTGAGTAAACTATTCTCACATTACATTTCTCCTATCAATATTCCACATAGAAAAATTGTAATACCTATATTAATTTTATTAATATTTTTTATACTCATATCTCCCATTCCTCATTTTTTGCCCCTGTTTCCTTACTCTCTTCTCCACTTCTTCCCCAACTATCTATAGATGTTTTTTGAGGACAGATAACCACTTTATCTGGGCCTTCATTGGTCCGGTTGTGCTTATCTTCTTGACCAACATTGGCTTCTTTATCATGGCTACTTCCATCACATGGCGTCACCAGAGAAAGCTTAACAATCAGAAAGGGTTGAAGAATATATGCAGCTGGTTGAAATCAGCTGTGTCACTAACTGTGATTATGGGTCTGACTTGGATTTTTAGCTTGTTAGTGTTTGACTTTAAGGGTGCTGAAGCATTTGCATTTATTGCTGTCTTTATGGTGGGCTTTCAGGGTACTTTTATATTCCTCATTTTTGTTGTTTTCTCCAAGGCTGTGCGGGATGCATATGCCAAGTGCTGGAAAAATAAAGTTAGTGAATCAGACTTCCTCAGCAAGTACTTCACAAATACAACTTTGACAGGAATGGTGAGTGCATATTTTAGCATATAGTATTCTTACGAATTGTTATGCAATAAATTTGGTCTTCGTTTGAAGTAAATCAAGAGTAATTTATTAAACTTTGGTGTATTGATCTAACTTTTGGGAATATTCCTACCTTCTTAGAAATAAAATAGTAAAACATATCATTGAATAAACTTGACATGCTGGAGTTTTGTTTCCTGATATATGTACAAGACCAAATACAATTAAATTGCTATGCTTACCATCACTACTACCAATTTTCTAAATGTTTACATTAATAAACTGCCCCTGAAAATAAAGGAGCTATTTTTGTCTAAATCAAATGCATTTTCTAAACATTTTGTCATGTGAGACTTGATAGTAAGCAATGAATGTCATTTATAGTTAGACCCTTACATACCTGTTAGGCACATGCTCATCACAGTAGCTGGCCGGTACAAATGCCAACAGCTTCTGCCACTACACACTACCCAACTTGTTCCACAACAATTGCCATACCTCTGAGAATATCTGAATAATAATGTAATTAATATTCTGCAGTGATGGGACTTAACACCACAAAGAGTTTTTAGAGTATTCCAATGCTCCAAAGATTAGTTTCCTTTATATAGGTCAGCATCCCTCCAATGAGATGATTTATAACACAATCTTATACTAATAGAGCTAGTGGTGTTTGTATATTTATGTGTATGACAACCTGCCAAATGGCTGTAAGGATCCCATTGAAAATTGGCAGATGTGATATTCAGGTAAGCATAAGTAACCTCAGGCTATGTCCGATTTTTCCACACCTCATTGTTCAAGTGTAGTAACTAAAAGAAGCCCAAAAAAAAGGCTCTCCCACATTCGACATTTTATTTTCATCAAAGGGAATGCATAGGCTTTCACACACTAACACATCAGAGAGCCGTTAATGAATTTAAACATGTCCCACCAAGTTAACAAGAAAAAGAAACCTATCAGCAATTTAAAGAAAAAAATTGGTGAACTCTGAAGCATTGTTCTATGAAATCCTATTGCAGCAAGGGCAAGGGACCACTGCTTCTCATCAGCTGCTGAAAATAAGAATTCTGTGCCCACACTAACCACCACCCCCCTACCCCAAACCTCAACTCACCACTATTCCTGTAAAACAAAATCTCCTGCACAACCTAAGTTATGACTATCAAAAATTTCACAGGAGGGTCAGTGTTGAAGCAAAGCAAAATTAGTGTGCCAAAAAAGCCTATTGCTAAAAGAGCGATGACAGACATAGCATTGAAATGAAAATTATTCCATTGAAGATTACAAACCAATCTTATTTGTATATGGTAACAGCTAAACCTCCAACCATCATTGTCTGGCACATTCCAAATACAAATCTTAAAGCTGGTGCACACACACTATAGTACAGGGGATGTTTGCCAAGCATATATTAAGCCAATTGGCTTATAAATAAAATTTTTTTTTTAAACCAAGAAGACCACAAACAATTAACCTACCATATCCTCAAGTAAAACATGACCTCCAGTAAGACATGTCTTTCAGTAAAACACAACAAATTGTGAGATAAGTCATCCTGAAGATATGCACTCCACCAATACTTGATATCCCATAAGAGATTTCCTACAACAAAGCATGACCCCCCTCAAGACATATGCTATCATAATACATGTCATCCTGAAAGACATATAATCCAAAAAATCATGTCCTCCCATAGACATGTTCTTTCTTAAGATCATTATGTGACCACAGCCCACCAAGGTGCGCCTAGCAAGCAATTCAGCCGTAGGCTGCAATTGCTTGCTAGTACATTCAATGATTAATCACTGAATATCAGCTGCTATTCCTTAACACTAAACTAAAAGAATAAAATGATAACATATTAACACAACAATTCATTCAAGCATGAAACAATTAATAGTATAATCCAGACATCAATTTGTGTCTGCAACAATGAATGTTCTTGCTTAGGGCCAACTTCCCTGACAATACTTTACATAAAGAATCTCCTGGAAGTACATTTATAGCTTAACTTGTAATATAAAGTAATAAACAAGTTTCCAAAAATTGGATTGGTCACTGCATCCATTGATTGAGGATTTATGCATCATGAGTTATGCTGCCTATTTATCAGTTAGAACAAATCTTATCACATGAGCATGTGTGTGAGTTGCCATATATATATATACTCGCACGCACACACACACACACACACACACACACACACACACACACACACACACACACACACACACACACACACACACACACACACACACACACACACACACACACACACACACACACACACACACACACACACACATACATATACATACATATATATATAGTGAAAATGATGGAAGTGTGTCCCTCTATATTTCCAATGCATGAAGTACCTATTCTTCACTTGTGTGTGCTCTATAGGCAGCATATGTAATTTGAGTGGGGCTAGGTTTGAACGCTTTTTTTCCCCATTGAGAGTTTTATGTTAAGCTTGTAGATATTTGATGAGCTTTTTTGTCAAAATTTCCTTCTAAAAATCAGTATTTTTAACAATTATAATGGTTAGTGCTGTATATGTATGCTTACACTGTGTAATGAGTATAACAGCATCAGCAGCAGGCTGACTGGCTGTTCTATGTTAATTGTGCTGTATGCAGGAGAGGAAGCAGCTAATGATATTATATTGTGAATCATTTAGTCACTTTTTGATGAGGGAGTCATTTTGTTCATGATATGGTTGTGTTTTTGAGTTGTGCACAAACCTGGAACCATATACAAACATGAAATAAATTTCACTTATAGCATGAGAAGATAAAAATATAATCCAGGCAGATAATCAGTTTCCTTTTCTTTTCAAAATCAGAATGGAGTACTTTTTTCTCGCCCATATAAAAAATGTGATAAATTATTTCTAAACTGTGATAGACAAACTTAAAATCATGAACATTCCCATTTTTAATATTTTATTGTTTTATTGCTTGTGTTTGCTGTTGTTTTTGTATTTAACAGAGTAAGAGTACATCTTCAAAACTGCCTATGAGCCAAAAGAACACAAGAGATATGACAATAGACACTGGAGACATGGAAAGTAATGCAAATATTTTGCAAACATTTTATGAAAATGCTTCTGGAGTAGTTGATCCAGACAGGGAAAAGAACTTGGCATTGGACAATACAATCATGAATGATATAAATGGTTATGTAAAGGAGAAAGTAATTATGTATGAAAACGGGGAATGTTGCAATGCCTCCAGTATTTCAAAAGATGACACTTTTCTTTAGTAATGTAAACTAACTATATGATGTACTTATGCAGTGTTAGAGTTCATACTGAAACTATTCTTTTAATGTGTCATATCCCGTCATCAATGTTTCTGTCTTTTCTTCCTACATATATTTTTTTACTCAATAATAACTTAGCTGTGTGTATTTTGCAATTAGTATGATCCGACATTTTCTTTTACACCACTAATGAAAACATTGTGTTGTTATTATGGTTAACAATTTTATTGGAATACACTTAGATTTCAGAGTAACAGTCCACTGGGAGAGTTACAATGAAGTGTGTGTTTGCGTGGGTGGGTACGATCACAATGGAGGAACTAATTATCACACAATATTTAACTACATACTACACAATACAGGACAGAAACAATATAACACTGTTGGTCGTGCTAGATTAATATGTTCAGAGTCTGCTATTATGGTAGCCCTCGTCTCATTTTTTCTGACCAGTTGATATTTTTCTATTTCACTTCTCTCTGGCAATATCCTCACAATTTTCTTCACAGGTCGAAGTCATATGAATGACTTGAAAGTCTCTGTCTAGTGATTTTGGATTATTTTCATTTTGTCCATCATTTTCTGGTGAATTTGGTAAGTTGACTAGGCCAAGAGTGTCTTTGATATGCGCAAATGGAGGAGATTCCAGGGACTCTGCGTACAGTGGGGAAGAAAGTAGCTGTGATTGTGATGTCATAAGTGGTGACAAGGGCAATTTACTTGTACTTGGAAGCACAGCTGAGTTTTGTAAACCATTTGTGTTGATGCACTTTGAAACTTTCTTCTTGGATGATGATTCTGATATTCCAATGGTCTTATCCCCAAAAATCTTACTGAGGACTTCAGATTCATTGACTTTTGTCCGCCAACACTTGATATATGCCTCCTGTACAACCCTGGAGAAGAGTATGAAAATTAAAAAAATGAAAATACCCTGAAGGGCCATCATAAGTGTGAAAATATAAGCCAGCGGAACCACCACTTTGCTTCCTACTATTATTTTCTCCTCCACTATAAGCAAACCAAGCAGCCAAGTCAACCCCATGATCACAGACAGGGACACCATTGATTTGAGCCAACTGCACACATTCCAAAGCCTCTTCTTGTTACTAAGCTTCATTTGGTGCCTCCATATGACACTTGCTGCCATGATAAAGAATCCGATGTTGGCAAGAAAGATGAGTAGCACAGGACAGATGAAGGCCCATATGAAGTGAGTAGTTGTTTTCAAGAAGCATCTGCAAAGAATCACAGAGAGTGCAGAAGAGAGAGGATGTGTATGTGTGTGTGAGTGTGTGCATGTATATATATATGTGTGTGTGTGTGTGTGTGTGTGTGTGTGTGTGTGTGCTTGTGTATGTATATATATGGTATAGAAACGGGATATTTATTTGCACATGCGCTACTCTGTTCTGTCTTTTTCCCTCTGAAATGTCATTGCAAAACCAAACGAGAGAAGAGGGAGAAAGCTGTTAATAGTTACACTCCTAATAGCACACATCAACAATAAAGCCACGGGAATGTTAAATAAATCTGAGCCGCTTAAAGCCTTCCCTTCAGGAGACTTCACAGGGAACCCATTAGGATAAAACCCATTCTAGTGTGGAACGTGTAGAACCTGTTCCACACATGGGTGAAACCAGTTTTACTGGGCAGGCCTGTAGTTAAAATAATGTTAAGCTGTAAAATGCAACTCTTAGGGACATGCTTTCCTGTCTACTCAATTGATAATATTTCCACTCAGAGTGTACCTGGTGTAAGGACCAGCTTTCAACTAATATAAAAAGTAGCAGGCAGACTCACTCGTAGACAACTAAAACATGATTTCATAATTAACACTTCTATAAATTGAATAACATTTGATCCTAACTTGTGTGCAGAAATGTAAATTAATTGTAATTAATCTTAAGATTAGTTATATATTAGGTAACCATTTAATGCCATTACTTATGTCCAGTGTATCTTAACTAGCTCTGTTTGTTCTCACTTAATATTTGTTGCGTGTTGTCATTTATGATTTTGTATCATTTTGATGTGGCTCAATCCACCAGGAGTTACTACTTAAACTAGAGGGTTCCCACACTAAGACCTGTGGTAAACAATTGCTATAATACTCATTAAAAAGTAATGTTTCAGACCAGAAAAAATAATTGCTTAGAACACTTACATACCTGCATACTTTTCAAAAAGGAAAGTAGGACAGACCACACCCACCTAAATCACACCCACACTTCCCAATTATGTCTCCAAAGTGGGGAAAAGGACTAAAGCAAAAAAGGAAAAAAGGAAAGAAAATGGTGGCAAAAATGAAATGTCGAGGATATTTTTCAATAATATAAATAAAATCTTTCTTTTTTTTTTTTTAATTAAATCAAAAAAATTTATTTAAAATTCAAATCATATATAACCAATTGAAACAATAACAGAGTGAAAATACATATAACTAGCTAGATAATAGTAATACCTAATATTAATACAATATTAAATAGAAAGAATTCACCCTTTAAAAAATTATTGGGGGGGGGGGGGGGAAACCTAGCACTTGTCAAGCCCAAGCCTAAGCCTACAAAATTATCAGAACTTTTCATTTACCAATTAGAAACTCTATTAACTTGTTTTTTTGTGTTTTTTTTTTGTGTGTTTTTTTTTTTGGTTTTTTTTTGGGGGGGGGGGGGGGGGGGGGAGGGGGAGGGGGGCATTGAGTCGAGCATCTTTTTTTTCTTTATTTTTTGTTGTTTGTTTTTGTTTTTGGTGTACTATTTCTTCTTACTAATTTTAGTTTTGCAATACCTTTTGTTGTTTTTTCAGCCAGGGAGTGCTCTATAATTATTTGATCCTCAAACCTAACTTCAGCCATGAGATTAAACTATTACAGTCAATGCTATGACAACAGAAGTTAGCCTCACATCTGCTACACCGCTAAGGTGCTTCAATGCTGTTTCATTGAGGTATTTGCAGGCTCCTGACACAATGATGGCATATATTGCACTTTAACCTTATATTTACCTGGTGGAAATCAAACATTGGGAGTCAAGACAGTGGCCAGATAGGAGTCCAAAAATCAGGACTGTCCCACCAAAAGCGAGACAGTTGGCAGCTATGCTTAAGATCAGGTTAAAGAAGTGGTAATATTTACCATATTTGAGTTTCTATGCAGTTAGAAGTATTTAGTTGTAACCTTAGGGTTTCCATACAGTAAAAGCATTTAGCTATGACCAATCAGTTGTAACAACAAACTTGGTGTATCCAAGTAGTAAATAATTAATTAAAAATCCATCTAGTGGATGCATCTATCCCCCACCACCACCCCTCCCCCCCAAACCATTCCAAGTGTTCCTAGACCTGTGTGCCAGAGGTAAAGAGCTTCTTAGTGGAAGAGAAAAATTTCCCAATTTGTGAATAAGATAAAATAGTTTAAAATCTATTTCACTGAAGGGTAGCTTAAACTCTACCCAGTAGTTTAGATTATCTCTGGTGGTAGCATCTATGAGGAGACATTAAAAAAAAAAAAAAAAAAAAAAAAAAAAAAAAAAAAAAACCTTAACCCACACCTCATTGCATGTAGGATAAATACCCTCTGATTTATTGGAAGCACAGTTGCACCAACTACTGTGGTGATTTGATTTCCTGACACACATTATGGGTTTCCATGATGTAATAGTGATAATCTCTCTTTCTATATACATAGAGAGAGAGAGAAGTAGTGATAGAGATACATATATCAAAACAGTAAAGTATTATGGATATTTTAACTTAATATACTTCATCCTAATTTAATTCGACTCATATTTAACATTCAATAATGCACTTAATCAAACACAATTTAAGGTGATATTTATATTTAATCAATTGTTTAAACATTACGGCTCAAAATTTGAGTAGTAGTGTGATCAAAGGACTAATGTAGTATATTCAGCTAGTTTGTTTATCCTTGTATGACCAAAAAGAACAACCACCAACATAGATAACATAGATACTGTACACATGAGAGGGAAATAAACTATGGATTGCCAAATCACTAAAATTCTCCCAATTATAAATATACTTGTATTATTTTTTAGAGTATAAGTATGTTGGGGGAGGAAAATAAAAGAAGATGACACTCACGAATATTGGTTGCCGTAATGTGGTTTGAGAGGAAGGGTAAAACCGAGGGGGACAGTGATTAGTCCGAGGTAGAGGAGAGGGAGGCCATAGCTAGTCAGGGTGAAGGCAAGTATGTAGCGCTTTGTGTGAGTCACGAACACACGCACAAGTGCCAAATAGAGGACGACCCCCTCCATCAGCATCCACATGAAGGAGACAAGGAAGAAGTAGTGGAGAAGGACAGCTATGACCTGACAGTGGAGAGGTGGACCAGAGGGATTAGCTCTGTCTACACCAGCCACAAATATGAGCTGGGCAATGCCCAAACTGATGCACAGATTTACATGGACACAGTTCCTCATGGTATGAAGGGACCTGGAGGAGAAGAAATGTCGGTAGTAATTGGTTAGGAGCAGAGGAAGACATGCAAGTGAGGTATGTACTAGCCACAGGTATCAAGGGGCAAAAGGACATGCCACATAACATTAGAGAAAGAGGGAGAAATGACTAACATACCTCAACAATGTGAAGGACAAGACAGTGATCCCCATGGCAACCAGGGATACAGCAGTGCCCACATAGGTGATCAGTGATAGGGAATATAGCTCCGCTTCAGTAAATACAGGTGGACGTGCACTAAGCAAGATGGCAAAATGTGTGAGGTGAGTACATTCGCAGACAGTTATGTTGGCATTGGAGAGGTTGGAGTTCCGAGAGCATCCTTTATTTACCCAACGTCCTCCACTGCTAAAGGTTTGTTCCTCAGTTCTGTGAAAAGAAATGTGATAAATACAGTTGATAAGTATTCCAAGTTATATTGTGTTGAGAGCACTTATGCAGTGATTAATAAACTGTATATATCCAAAACAGTAAAAAAATTTTGTTAAATTCTTAAAAATAGTCACAAAACATCTAATTTTTCTAATGCAGAAATATATAGACATTAACATCCTACCATCAGAGCACATCAAAAATCAATATAAGTTTAAGGACAAAAAATAATTTCTCCTTGATTAAATTATTATATATATATATATATATATCAAACTTGGGCAAAATACTCCAGAAAAAGTATCTAAATAAAATACAAGATACTTTCTAGGAAAAGGTATTTAAATACAAAATACAAAATACTTTTATTGGAAATACTTCTTCAACTACAAAGTACTTCTTTTCTTCACTTGTTTTCCATAGCTTATTTATGAGATCTATGAAACACTGGAGTTGAGGCATACAGTAGCAGTAAAATATTCATAACAGAAAAAAAAATTTTTTTTTTGGAGAACATGACCCTAGCAGGCAGAGACACAGAAAAACTTGGCCAAAAAAAAAAAAAAAAAAAAAAAAAAAAAAAAAAAAAAAAAAAAAAAAAATTAAAACCAAAGGCAGAATTGGTTAGTAATTTTTCCAGCTAAATTACTAGCCTTTATTTACTCACTTTTCATTGAAGTCCCAGAACATGCAGACAATCTCCTCATCTTCCTCCTGAAACATGAATGAAATAAGGATAACAAAATTCTATACCAATGTGGAATAGTTTGTAGACTCAGCTATTGCAGCCTATAATTAAGTGCCACAAACTTAAATAAGAAATAAATACCACTAACTAGTCGTAAATCTTTTATATCATCAGCAGTAGGACTGAAGGACAAAATATTAGAAATTGAAAAACATTCATCCTATTCTGCAGCTAATTTTGCCAAAAGAATAGCATTCAAATATAATTATTGTTTGAATCTTTAAAGAAAATATTCAAAGTGGGCTGAGTTATAAAAAAAGAAGAGAAGTATATTTATCATTGGTTGTTGGTATTCTCAAAGCTATGGAGGTAGAAAGTATTATATGTTGTCTGGAAATGTAATGCTTATCTGGATGTAATTATTTTACAGATATAATTGTAAATGAATTGAAGGAGTCAATTTTGTCTTCTAAAATTCCTTTGATAATGTAGTATTTATTAACTTGAGGAGCAGAAACACCTATAATATTTCAGAGGCTTTTCTCCGGTAGTTGAGTATTCCAGATAAATAGTTAAAAACACATTTCCACAAAATGTCGAACAGGAGCAGCTGTATAAACAGTAGTGATTTACATTAGCTTCATCTGTATATACATACAAGTTCGTAAAGTAGCTGAAAATATTTATTTAAGTCAGTAGAATACATGACAGGATAATTGACATAATTCTATGCAGCTTACTGCATCATTTCCACTGTGTACAATGCATATACTATCAGTAGTTAGTATATGCATGGACCACACTTGATCAACATCATTCAGAGTTGAAGTGGTTCAACACAATAAATAGTAGGACCTATGCTAATACTTTTTGTTTGGCTGATGGCAACCAAAATAAAGAAAGGTTTATATTGTTAAATAGAGGGAAGATTTACCATAATGGCAAGAATTACAACATGCATTCATTAAAATAACCAGACTTAAGTTAGTTGCCTAGCTCTATAGGATATTTTCTGAAATTTATCATTTTTTTCAAGATGATGATGACTGTATATCTGCAGAAGTAGAGACATTACTCAATAGTCATAGAGATACTTGGGGGCACAGATGTACATGTCACATAAGGTTAAATGGAGTTCAAGTTGGTTGTCAATATTTCTGTACTGCCGAAACGGATATGGCCAGATTGAAGTGAAGCCACATTCCTTGTTGACTCTCAAATGGATGGTTTTATAGCCTGCACTATCCCAAACGCATGTACTTCCTACTACAAGCATACTGTCTTACTGCAAGCAGTGACCAACTCACCACATCCATGTTAAAGTGTTGAATGGTGATGGTGACATAAGAGGAGAGGTTGAGGTTGTTGGTCTGACATATCTCAGCTCCACACAAAATGGCAGTTGATATCACACCAGAAGCTAATTCAGTCCTGATATAGATAACATATGGAAACAGAGAAACTAATTATTACATATAACGGAACTGCAAAGAGTGCAGAAAGACACTACATCACATCATCAATAATATAATTTATTTGTGTGTGTGCACACATGCATGTATGTCTTCATGTGCCTGTATGTACAGGCTCTAATGTTAGCTACAAAATTCATGTGTCATTGGTAAAGTGACAAAATCCCCCTAATGATGATAATAATAATAATAATAATAAATCCTGTGTGACCCTATGACAGATTATAAATTCACTGACTGCAGTTAATAGAATAGTAGTGAGAACTGGTGCATGAAAGTGAATATGCTAGCCGAACACTGAACAATGAAACCATGAGCAATACATTTTTTATAAAAATTGGTTTGCTTATTGAATGCTGAACACAACATTTAGCTTTCTGCATGCAGAGATAGGGTTGTTGCTGTTTTTTTTTTACAAGATCTTGTGTAGGCTATACATTATTAGCCATTTTGGCATTGCACACATGATAGCTGGTTAAAATTACACTGAATGCTAATTATCTCTGTTGAAATTATCTTTAGCAATATTCTAACAAAATAGACATTAACCTTGCCACTACTCATATTCTCACACCTTATTTCACTACCTCCGACCTAAGAAAGTACCTTTTAATATGCTAACACATTTAACGCTACAGACTGATGGATGGACAGACTGACAGATGGACAGACTGACAGATGGACAGACTGACGGACGGACTGACGGATGGACGGATAGACAGATGGACATACACATTGTTAAAATGTTGAAACAAAAGTGCAAAAAAGAAAAAAAAAGAACAACTGAATGTGGATGAAAAATTCAACTTCAATTAGTTCTCTTTCTGCCTCAATTCTCTTCCACAGGAGCCTTTCATACCCTAACTATAATTTAATACCATAAGTCCTAAACTTTATGATGAATATCAATCAATAACTGGTAGTTATTAAAAAAAAAAAATCAATTTAATAACATAGACCCAAGCAAAGAGTGGTAAAGGATCATCATCAACTAGGATCATCATCAACCAGGATCCTCATATATTCATTCAATGGAAAAACAAAGGAAATATGCAGTGAATTGGTTTGATATTTATTACATTAGTAACAGACATATTGAATGTTTATGAAATTATTGTGAGGAATGTTATAATATGATAGGCATATGAAATATACAATGTTTAATAACACTAGCAGATAAGGTGGGTTTTTAATTGGCCACCTGCAGTAACAAATATGTTTAGTTAACTGTATGTAACAGGTAGGGATTATTGACACTAATCTCTTAATCAAACAAATATGATATAATTAATGAACATGCCAAATTTCTGTGATAGGTTGATTCTATGATAGGTTGTGTTTTTAATCACTATATCACACCAATTGACAAAATCACACCCATAGCCACCCGATGTGAATGAAACTTTGTGAGGACGTACAGTAAGGTGCCCTAATCAATCCCTGAAAGTTTTATGAAAACTTCTCCAGCAGTTTGTAAGTAATTAGAGTACACAAGTACAGACAGACAGACAGACAGACAGACAGACAGACAGACAGACAGACAGACAGACAGACAGACAGACAGACAGACAGACAGACAGACAGACAGACAGACAGACAGACAGACAGACAGACAGACAGACAGCCAGACAGACAGACAGACAGACAGACAGACAGACAGACAGACAGACAGACAGACAGACAGACAGACAGACAGACAGACAGAATGAACAAATTGTGAATTATAGTGAGATATCCCTTCCCCCCAAACCCAGTTTAAACACATCACTGCTTTTCAGCTATTATATATTAATTTATTTTCATGTCGCAATCTTATGTTAGCACAAGAGCTATATCTTAGTACTATATGTTTATTAAATTATTTCTAAATAATTGAAAAAAAAAATTACAATTATTCTTAGCAAATCACAGTGCAAAATCCAATCACCAGAGTTACTCAGTGTAAATTCTATAATAACTATTTTTTTATGAGGAATGTAACAATAATTCATTGGTAGTTGTTAGTTGTTATTTTTTTCAATAATAATAGCTAAATTTAATAAAAGTTGTTTCTGTTGTCGTTTTTTTTTTTTTTTTTTTTTTTTTTTTTTTTTTTTTTTTTTTTTTTTTTTTAATTTTAAAGCCTTCTAGCATATTCTATAAATTTAAATCAACTACTGTATCCAAAGGGATAACAGTTTCAATGATCTTTACCAATTCACACCAGATTTATTAATCATTGCACTACATGAAATTGATAAATGTCAGTGCATCTGATTTTATTGGTAAAGGGTTACTATTTTATGGTTATAGCTGCGGGTGCTGTGTTGTTTTCTTTATTTTCTATGAGCCTGTCCACCATTGTTGTTTTTTAAAATATAGAAGCATTTTTCTTGTGTTATAAAACATCTTCTGTGATAAAGTTATAGATTTCTTTAGAATTCTCCCTGTGTGTGTAAGTGACTATTTGTAACTGTGCGTGCTATGGATCTGTTTAGCAGGAGAAACCACTGATATAGTGTGGTTGGTGTACTAAAAAGAAGGATAAATGAAATGAGGGAGGGGGGGGGGGGAATTAAGTTAAAAACGAAAAAATGTTTTCACAAGAAATAGTAGCTAAACTAACAACCTGTGAGAACATTATCTGCTCGCAGGTCATTATTAGTTACACACACA
Source organism: Lycopodina hypogea (assembly GCA_963969325.1). Classification (NCBI taxonomy): domain Eukaryota; kingdom Metazoa; phylum Porifera; class Demospongiae; order Poecilosclerida; family Cladorhizidae; genus Lycopodina; species Lycopodina hypogea. The sequence continues at coordinate 8,812,040 of OZ017790.1, forward strand.
CAGGATGGTGATGCTGACATTTTGGGACAGTGGACAATGCTTCGGTAAAGTCATATGGCTGTGGGAAATTAATTATATCTGGCTTTGATCATTGTTTATATCTAATCATCACTAATTAAACTTGGGTGGATTAAGTGCATATTAGCTCAAATAGGTACATCCAATGTGGATATGCTTATATGGGTTAAGCAGAATCGGCGTTGCCAAGAGTTCATGTTAGTCAACACATTAAGTAAATAGCAACAAACAAAGGAACACAACTTTCCAGTCGAAAGTGTGTGTGTGCAGTCAACAACTTAATTAACAAACCTATTAATGACAATTTTGAGATTACCGAAAGGTGCCAAGAAATGTATAAGTATTCAAACCCGAATACAGCCTGATTTCGAATCATGAACTAAAAAGGTTTATTACCCACGACTTTAGCCTGCATTTGGTGGAGAAGTATAAAGAAATCACACTCTCAAATAAATACTAATTAATTTGATTTCCATTAAATTATAATTGTTGTATTGGGATTTGGAGTTGTAGGCTCTCAAATATTGACCGGCTCCCAAGCAGAGTATGACAGGACAACATTAGCCACCATAAGAACATGCAAGACAATATAAATTGTCCATATTCCTTCTCCTGTTTGGGCTTAATCTACTTGAGTTTCAAATCTGCCAACACCAAAACCCCAAAGCATGTTCATAATTGAATTTTCTTCATCCGGCAAAGGCAGAACAACAGTGCCAGCAAAGTGAAGGTGAGGCGTGCTGTTATTACAAGTAACAAAAATACCTTCATGCTAGATGTAGAGGTAACATGATTAGGATGACAGTTCAGTTGAGGGGATGAATTCATTATTCAGTATTTTACATAATAATTTTTGCATCATTGCCTCAGAAGTTAACCACTGGGTAAGTTGCTATAGCTCCACTAAACTGAATTGAAATTATCAATTTTGCGTATCAAGGGCATGAATAAATACTTTTGCAACAATATTTGAGCACATGAAAGAATCAAGAAGAGTAAAAAATATGACAGAAGGTATCTCGATGTTGTAGGAGGGATGGAGGGGGAGGAGAAGGCAGAGGAGAACATGCTCAACTTACATGCCTAGGGCAGTATATGCATAAGCTAAAGGGTAAATTCATAAGATTTCTTAATAGACTGAATATGACAATACTCATGTTATGTTGAGAGTCGTGTTATGATAACTCAACATCGCTCATAACAATTATTACTGGTTGGTAGCACTAAACTCTTTCAGCACTTTCAACATATCCCAGCACTTTCAACATTCCCAGCATCACCACCTCTAAATCGTGACATATTGATCTTGCTTCATTTTCATCTATAAATCTGCTACATTATTCATATCTACAATTGGAGTGAAAGGAAATTCCTCCCATAAAAGACTTGGACAGTTGCTCACCTATTTGTGTCTGCCACGGGGAAGAGGGCATCGATGGAACGGTACATGAAGGAAACAGCTCTTGTCCCATTCTCATTCCCATCCTGTTCTGCATATCTAGACAGGATTTCTTGTGGTATTTCTATAGTATGTTGTGGGATAGAATTATCTTCAATAAAGTCAAAGCTGACTGCAAGAGAACCAGCATGTCTTCTTGATGTCGTCATAGCTATATTAATTACAACAAAATACACATGACAACGCAACATTACAAAGTTTAAAGAGATTCTGCACACGCACAGTATATAGTACACAGGCATATACAAACAACTTTTCCTTTGCTCTCCATGGCTACAAATTTAGGTCGAACTGAAATGCTCTTAGTGAATATTCCTTCCTTTGAAGACAAATTTTTAATTTAGCTATGTACTTTGAAATGCTGTTGAGTAGCATGTGAAGAGAATACAATAAGAAGACTTGAAGTAGTTGGTTGGACTGGTGTTACAAGAGAGCCAGGAAATAACAATTAATATAGCTAGAACAGAACAGAGCCTAATAGCTAAGTGGGCTCATCCACCTGATGGGTTAAAAATTGAAAATTAACTCTTCGTTTCATAGTCCTAATAATTTTGGCTTACATATTCAAAAGTGTTCTCTAAATAAAACAAAAACAAACATGAACGTGACTAACAGAACTGTTTGAAAAGTGTTATTAATTATAAATATAGTTTTCATCACACATAGTGATGACAAATTTACCCTCCTTTCCATATAATTTTTGCTTAAGGAATGAAGAGAAGTGGTTATTCTATCCTCTAGGCAAGTTTTATACCTTGGTTTAGTTGTTTAGTAGACAAAATCTCAGAGAAAGGAATGTTGGAAAGATTAAGATGAAATATAACTGTTTTGATTATTACACTCTTTTTACAGTAATACGTGATCACTAACAATTCGAAGGAACAGTATATTTGCAGGAAGATATGAACGTTGGCAGATTGAATCATGTGAGTGTGCCTGTGTAAACACACCAAAAGCTAAAGAAACATCAAAATAGGGATTATTGCATAGATAGATATATAGAGGTGAGATGTCAATGGGTTCATACACCTGCCAATATATTTAAGATACAAAGATAACCCTGAGCATGCCCTAACTCAGGATAACAATGCAAACTCAAGATTGTTGAGATTGAGAAAAAGAGTGAGGAAGGGCTAGGTAAGTGACCACTTGCTACTATCCACAGCTTCACTGATCCATTCTCCATCAGCAACAAGGTCCATTTCCTCATGATCACATCTGATCTTCTTTCTATTTCCCCTGAGGCTGAGATTGATGTCTTACAAGATGATGCAGCTGGTATGGAAGATGATAATAGTAATGTTTCCCTCAGGGGTGGCTTCCTACATTAATTATCAAAGGAAACTTTCCTTAAACTCATCAGGAATACGAACTCAAAACCATGGAGTCTTCTCAGCAGTATAGTCAACCAAATGGCATCCACACAAGAAAATCACACCCAATAAATAGAGGCAAAGCAGCCAGTCAACTCTGGGATAGGTCTCTCAATAGTGACGAACATGTTCACTGCTCTCTCTCTCTCTCATAGTTATGACTCCTAGCAAATCACTTCTTCCCCAAAACAAAAAAAGCTTCTTAGCTAGACCTTTTAACTTGTTTTAGGACATTGTGAGTGGCTTGATGCTGAGGTGAAGTGAGAAATGGCCTGGTTGGAGTAATACTTGGAATAATATAATTTAATACATGTGCATATGGCAGTTGTTTTATTGCATATTTTGGCATTATTGAAGATTCAAAAGGAGCTATCAACAACCCCAGTATATTCATGTATTTAATAGTAGCACTGCCTACATATGATACTCTTGTGATACTTACATTGGGTGTGCACATATTCTATATATCCTTCAAAGTTTACTGCTAATACAAGTGAATCTCCACATTAAATCAATCTTTTTTGACCCTTTAGGTTTCTGGTTAAAATGTGTAGCTTCATGTCTTCTTTAATGACTACTGGTTAGGTGACTTCCATTGAAATGGTTTGGGATGACCTCTGACCTTACTATTATACTACAATGCAGTAAAGCAATTCTAGTGGGAAGGGAAGGAGCAATGAAGGCAGATTGCTAGAAGAAGATTCACTGCCAATTGATTGGTCTGCCATGATGATTGGAGAAATGGTTGTGAAGCAAAAGAAAAAACACATGACTAAATTGTGTGAGTCTGACTTATGATATTCGATATTCCAAGGCCCCATACTTGAGTTAATTTAATTACAAATGTAATTCAAATACAATACGATTACAAACTATGAGGTTGTAATTGTAATTGTAATACATTTTTAATATGTGTAATTGTAATTGTATTTCAATTACATTTGCTAAAGGTAAATGTAATTTAGTAAACAAATTACTGCTAAAGTCACCCAGGTTTGCTTTTCTTGTGTCAAACCAGTTTCATTGATATTTTTTTCTGACTGCGTTTATTGTGGCAATATTACACTACCATCAATCATCATTGATGTACTAATTTAGGTTGTTACAAAGGAAGCTCAGCTGAAAATAATCAGCAAGAAGCAGCAGAAGAAAAAAAGGATGATGACTACTGTTAGTGGTCAGATGATGAGGAATCTTCATCTAGTGGCCGAGATGCAAAAAGTTTAGCCTCCAACCAAGTTTGCATTACCAATAAGATGCGAGCAAAGATTTTTGTTCAGTGTAATCAACAAATTCTTGTAACAACCCCAATTTGCAGCCATGCCAAGATTTAGGAAGGACAAATAATTAACATCTTAAAAACTATATTTTGAAAGCATTCTTTACTCTTGAAGGAAAGATGTACAGAGTGACCACAACCGAACACCTGAAGTCAGTGAAACAGCATCTTAGCTAGAATTGCAACATTCTTGCCAGGTAAGATAAGCAAGGGGAGGGGGGGGGGGGGGGGGGGAACAAACTAGAATGTCAGGGGAAATCATATCAAATACATTGCAGTGCTGAACTTGATAGTTATGGATAGACATACTGTATCAGAGTCTAGTACTGGACCATTTATGGAATCTTGACCAGGCATTAGCTTAAGGAAGGCTTCTGGTCACCACTGGTTGATAATTGTTTTTTTTAGGGATGAACACACTTACTAACAAGGTTACATTAATATTGTGTACCTGAGGTTTGTATATATATTGGAGCATTTTTGGTAAATGCACTAAAGCTTCCAATATTGGACTGACCCAAATTTTAAAATGGTAGAAAAAAAAAGCCTTTAAAATTTAATATTATCTCAGTTAAATTCACACCTGTGAGTTTTAGATGCATATGGTAAATATGCTGGCTTCAGCTAATATTGCTACAATCACACTAACAAAAAATAAATAAACAAACAAAAAAAAAAGCTTCAAGAGTGCCTTTAACCTGGGCAGTAGTTGCAATAATTTTAAAAAAGGGTTGATTAAAAAAAAGAAAATTATGAATAAACATAGCTATTAGCATGTAACTATATATGCAAAAACTTATATACCTATAATTGGTTAAATACTATACAATGCTATTTGTAAGTGCTGTTGATATATCATCATCTCCTAATTTGCTATACCCTTAAGTTAAAACTAAAATTATATTTATTTATTTTCATCTATATTACTATATAAAAAAAAAGATGTATGTATAATATGCTTGTATGTCCCTATAGGCCCTGGGGGGGGAACTGTACAACATAGCTGAAAAGGGTTGGTGTTAAATCTGAGTCAGACATGAGCGAGGCTAGAATGCCCTGGTTCTATCCTTGCCAGGAACCAAAAAAAACTAGCTCATTGACAGTTTATTGTTATTGGGCTCTTTTAAGTTAATGAGGCACTTCATTAGCAGAGCATTAGTAACCACAAAGATGTGAACTTGTGCTTGGGTGGAGTGGGACACTTCCCTTCAAACCACAGTATGTAATCACACTTAAATAACCCAAGCTTGGTCAGGATATCAGTGCTACATCTCCCAAAACCACTTCAGGTCAAATTTAACTCCTAACTAAAACCCTCATCTTTAATTGATTATCTTGAAGCTATCTTCTTTCTTTTACTTTATTACAATCCACTTTCTTGATCAGTTGTCAGTTCAGCTCATATGTTTTGATTGAAATAATAATTTGCCTTATAAACTGAGATATGCAAGCCGGTTCACCACACTTGCAAACCTGAGCTCTGTTAAACAGCCTCAGAAAATCTTGGCATAGATTCATTTTATCATCTGTAAATGAGGCATAACATTGTTTTAGTGCAAGAGCTCTCATCCTAAAAGCACCCTCCAATTATTAATTTATCCTGCCAGTGCCTTATCTTATGCATTAATACAAGGAAAAATTCTAGATATCACAATAAATAGCCAAATAAATAAATGCAAGCGAAATATTTCTCCTTTCTGTTCATGCACTTGAGAACAAAATGAAAGATTACCACAACAGCTTACTGATATTCCCAACTGAAGTAGTTCTGTCATCATTGATAGCTTCAAGTGCAAATTGGTCCATGTAGTTTAAGAGATTACTACCTACATAACCATCTTCATTGCCCTGGACATAAATAGAAAGAGGTTGGCATATTCAATATCTGCACAGCTAGTATTCATCATTCTATATCAGTATAACTAATATAGTTCCATGCTTGATTCTAAATTATTTTGAATTATGATAAATTAGTTGTTCTTATTACTTATTGAGGGGAGTAAAAAAATATAAAATTGTTTGCCCTTAAATTTAGTAGTCCAACGAGAATGATCCACGATTTCTGAACTAGTTAACTAAATGGGCAGAGATTTTTAATCATGAAACTTATTTGATGTAGTAGGGTATGGTTTCTCTGTCTGGTGATAGTAACTGCTCTGCAATCAGCATTCATAGCTGGGGTCACAGTGCAGCAGGGTAAGGTATATTCACCTAATGTGTCACACAACTAACTGCACTTTTTAAAATAGGATAGAATCAATTTATTGATGATTCTGAAGTAAAATGAGTGTGGCCCTATGTGGGTAGATAGATACAAACACAAAACCATACTTTTGGTCACCATCAGTATACTTCTACATTTTATAGGAAAATTTCTAGTTTATAATGTGATGTGAACTTGATATAGAAACCTGTTCCATTAGAGAGTATGGCTTCGAAATAATTTACCTATATTTACTTAAATGACAACAATAAAAATAATCGACAAACTTAAGCTGAAATAAAGAGAGTAAATAAATTATTTCAAACACACTTGGACTACATGCAACTATTACAGCTCACAAGTGTTAGTTTTGCTTGTGAAATGGCCAGAAAATTCATTTCAATCAAATAATTCAGACAGGTCCTGCAAACATTAGATTTTTTACTACTCCACAGACAAAAGATGCAACATGCTTACATAAAATCACTAATCTATTTCTCACCATTATTTAAAATAACAGATTTGAAAAAGTTCAATTTTTTTTTACTCATTCTGGGTTCCATGAAATCCTACCAACTTTCTTGCTGAAAACTTCAATTATTAACCTCCCCATTAAATTATTATCATCCTATTTATACAAGACTTCCCTGTTATAGCGTAAATTCCTGCAGTGCACACTACATTAATAGGAACTTTGTTTTAACTCAATTTATCATAATGTCAATCAAGACTAAGACAAATGAGCAATGTCTGACAGTATATGCTCCCAGGAATGTGCAGAAACACTTGGTAGAATTATTGTTACCCTATAACACTTTCCACCAACCAACAATCATTATACACAAATATATTTCACACAATATACAGTGTATACCTTGTACACTAAACTTCATCAAAATTATCCGATTGCATTCCCAGTGTTAACTTGATCAAAAGGCTATTATGAGTTAAAGTTCCAGTGTTAAGTAAATTGAAAGTATAACATATGGCCTTCCCAGTGTTCATTAAACTGATACATGTATAGTTAATAAAATTAAACCTTAACATAGAGGTTGCACCCTTTCTTACTCTAATTGTCCAATGTCATTAAGCCAGTGTAAACACATGTTTACAATAATTGGTTAACATGGTTTAATTATAATGTAAACTGATGTGGCCTGACTTACCATTTTATGCTGAGCAGCTATGTCGATCACATTGTTTCCTATGCCAATAAAGTCCTGCAAAAAAAGGAAATAAAAATGACTGTGTAACATAGTTTATAAACTGCTTAAAACTACACCATAGCAACCAAACAATATAAAGATCATCTACCACTTGTGACGGTCGTGGAGTGCACCATTAGCTTTGAACTTGTCATGAGACTCTCTAAGAATAGTTCTCAAATAGAACTATACACTGAATTCACTTTACTAGTGAAAACCAATCAAGAAATAGGTAAAAATGGTTACTAAACATGGTTCACTTAAAATGGAACTAATAATATTTTTGAGAATCGTAAGTGGGAGGATGAAAACAATATAGCGCATAGTTAAGCAAAATAGGTTCATTTTTGGAGCATTACTGAAAGCATACTGGAGTTTGTTTTTTTTTAATAATCTACTATGGATTACTCCCAGTATGAATTTCCTATTTACATTTTCTCTCTCTCTCTCTCGATCTCCTTATATCTCTATCTCTCTCTTGATCTCCTTATATCTCATTCTCTCTCTCGATCTCCTTATCTCCCTGTCTCTCTTCCTCTCTCTCCCTTTCTCTGTCATTCTCTTTCTCACTCTAGGAGGTAACCTGTATGATTGAGTCTGGTAGAGATGCTGTTGGATCTGTTATATTCTTTAATCTCTGCAAGGCCTGCCCCATCAAGTCAATGGCCACCACACTACTGCCATCTCTGTCACTAGTGACATTGTTGACATATTCAATAGCATCTTCAGGCTCCTGTAGATAATAAGCATTGATAAATGACTAATTGCAATAGTTGAAAAGACAGCAAAACAACAGCAAAAATACATTTCAAAAAAACAACAAAAGAAGCAACACTATTATCAAAATATCAGTAACACAATTTTTTTTAAACAACCCAGAAATAGCATCCTAACTGACAGTAATATCTAGCAACACAACAAGCAACTGTTCCATACATACAAACAGAAAGAGATAGCACACAAGCAACAACACACAGACAATATCACAAACATTTAAAAAAATGTAAACAGCACCAAAACTTAAAATCCTATCAGCATTGACCAAACTAACAATAACAGATTCAGTAATATAAAATAAACAGAAATAACAGCATCAGTGAAACAATTTTATAAAGTAACTGTTTCAACATTACATCTAATGAAAACAATATTACAGTTGACATCAACAATATTTCAACTAATAATATTTAAGAATAGCAGCATTTATATGAAAAATTAATATAAAACTTAATGAGAAAAAAAACCCAGCAAATTAATAACAGCAATTCACTATGATTAACAAAAGCACCACAATAAATACCAGTAACAGCAATTATTGCAACCTTCAGAAGCAAGGACAAATCAAACAACGGAAATATAAATGCACCAACAAAATTCCTTTACTTATATGTCAATTACTCTCTACCATCCACAAACTTCCACCTTATTCTCTCTGCAATTCACAAGCTTCCATGTTTGTTTTCCTTCAGTACACTAGAATTTTCACTTTTGTCTTCCTTGTATTTCAAAGCTTCAGTCTCAGACTTCCTTCCTTCCTTCCAGGTTTGGATTCTCAATTACAGCCATGCCCTAATTTCTCTCAGTAAAAGGGAATACCTCTAAATCCACATTTTTTAACATTATTGACTACAGTGACATACAATATATGTTTTCTCTGTGCCAACCACTAATTTAATAAGCTATTAGGATCTCTTAAACTTATGAATAATCTAATAATTATTGATACCTGCATATGTTCATATGCAGTTGGCATGCTGATTCAAAGCATGTACTTCCATACCATGGATTTTGGCTGGATATAAATATCCTGCTTTTATTTTCAATTTGATTACTGTAATGACTTCACCAAGAGTTGCAGAGTGATATAGCTTTACATAATACCTTAATTTCAATATAACTGCTAATATCACGCCATAACTAAATTCATGTATACTAAGAGACAGACACAGTTACTTGTTAATGACAATAGAAGAAAGAAAAATATAGCTTACAACAATAACAACGAATCAAATTGAACAGTATGAAAAGAATCGTCCAATAGGAAAGCTAATGGACTCACTAGATTTCTGATTATTTCCTCATGTGTCATATCCTCGAAATTCTTCTCTCCGAAATGGAGTGGGGCAGTTGCCACAAGACGACTGGATATGCTATTCCTGAAAAATTGCATCTCTTCATCTACCATTGTAATACCTTTAAATATGAGAGCTTTGTTTTCATCATCCAAGTCCACGTCATCGTCCCCTGGTTCTGGTTCTGCACCTCCAGACTCAGAAACTCCATCATAATTGTGATAGTGTTTATCTGTATTATCTATTTCCATATTGCAGAAGTTTGAACTTTCCACAGCTCCATTTCGTACACCACTGGTCCAAATTGTCTCACTGTAATGCAAAATAATATTTCTTTATAATCTACTCTTTGTTAGAGTTTAAAACAGATTTGATATTAATAATAATAGCATTTCTGAAACAAATATTGATGTGTCCATATAAACCTCATCCAAAACACAACTTTAAAGATTTTCATATTACTATTATTAAACACTGCTGCATTAACAAACAACTACTAATTGGTGCTGATTACTTTCCAGTGTTAGTATAATTTTTTCTCAAGTACATGTATATTAATAATAATAGCATTTCTGAAACAAATATTGATGTGTCCATATAAACCTCATCCAAAACACAACTTTAAAGATTTTCATATTACTATTATTAAACACTGCTGCATTAACAAACAACTACTAATTGGTGCTGATTACTTTCCAGTGTTAGTATAATTTTTTCTCAAGTACATGTGTTGCCATACATAACAACGTGTAACTACAGTCTCACTAGTAAAGGATATGACTGGGAATGATGTAATATGTAGTACCTAACATTTATTATACTGGTTGGTCACTGGCAAGGTGAATTTGTATCAACACTGTGTGACATAAATTAAGTAAACTCATGATCCCCCTACCTACACTTACTCTATATTAACTTACATTTTGTGTGAAACTAAGAAATATTCACATCAATATGCATTTGTAATAATAAAAATAATAATAATGCACTTGCTATATTTAATGGCTTTAATACATCGTACTGGTAAGGAAAATGAATACATAAATCTCATTTTTCTTAAAATAAAAATGTTGTACTGAAAATAAAAATGAATGCATAAATCTCATTTTTCTAAAAAAAAAAAAAAAAAAAAAGTTGTTTACTCTGAAACACTAATCTAATTGTGTAGTGTATTTCCTGACTAAGTTTTCAGCTGTGATAACCGTACTATGTATCCCTACAGATGTGCTAATTGAGCAGAACAAACTTTGAAATTCATAAACAGATATGGAACTTACTTCAATTGTTCTGAATCAAAGGTTTCATTGAGCAGTGTTTTATGTAATGACCCATTGATGTATTCAATTACAATATTGTCTAAACTCCACACATCCACAGGTACAGACCTGGACCTGTTCATCAAGAATCTGAGAGTTTGGAGCCAGCGAAACTGAATAGTCTTATGTTTCAGATAAGTGGAATCACAAATTTCAATCATTAAATTATTTTCTGTGAAAATTTCTATTGGAACATCGTAGCCTCGTATGTTAATATTGAGTTCTCCTGTTGAAGTATTAGCTACAGGTCCTAAGTAAATTTCATTTCGTCTGACACCGCTCCAATGGTCATGGTAATATCGGAGTGGGACCCAGATATTATTTCCATTCGGATTTCTCATCGATAACTCAACTCCTTCATCAGCACTTTCTGGTCTGTCACAATACATGGTGTTCAAAAAATCGATAGTAAATGACACGACTCTGGATAAAAATAAATAGAGGAAAAAAATAATAAATACATTTACATTATATTAAAATATATATTATATGAAGTTATGGTTCAAAGGAATAATATTGGAAAAAAATTGTTAAAAAAAATATGGACACTGAAATTGGAGTTCCAGCATTTCTATGATTCTATTATCCACACAATCTAAAGTTTTTAAGAATTTCTTTCTATAGGAGCGTCTTATTATATCTTCAATTTGATGTAAAATGTATAAGATTAATGTTATTTTGGCGGTGAAAAGGCACAATCTAGTGTTCGCTTTATTTCAAGAGTATTCCTTGTGCAAGTAAAAGAGAGAGATTATACTCTTATCCAATAAGTTAAATGTATTATGTATATATGATGTGTATGGATGGATGGGTGGGTGGGTGGGTGGGTGGATGTATGTATGTATGTACGTATGTACGATGTATGCATGCATGCATGTATGTATGTATGTATGTATGTATGTATGTATGTATGTATGTATGTATGTATGTATGTATGTATGTATGTATGTATGTATGTATGTATGTATGTATGTACGTATGTACGATGTATGCATGCATGTATGTATGTATGTATGTATGTATGTATGTATGTATGTATGTATGTATGTATGTATGTATGTATGTATGTATGTATGTATTTATGTATGTACACACATGCATGCATGCATTCACGCATACACCCACACACACGTGCCTGCATATGCACACATGCATGCATATGCACACATGCATGCATGCATCTAGTATGTATGCATGTATGCATGTATGCATGTACATATGTACATATGTACGTACGTATGTATGTATGTATGTATGTATGTATGTATGTATGTATGTATGTATGTATGTATGTATGTATGTATGTATGTATGTATGTATGTATGTATGTATGTATGTATGTATGTATATATGTATGTATGCATGTATGTATGTATATACATATGTATGTACATATGTATGTAGTATACTAATAATCAACCATTATAAGTTTTACTTTTTAATTATTATTTTTATTAATTTTTTAGGCTTAATTGGCTATACTAAATTTATTAAATTGTATCATGTGGAGGAAAAACTACTAGTGGGTAAATAATTGCACTTAGTCACCTTAGCTAAGCCACACTTTTTATGTCTTGATTCCATTTCATTTAAGAGACAAGTCATTCCAAATCTCCAATTTCATTATTCACATCTTACCAAAAATAAACTAGCTAGTTTTAGAGTTGCATAATAAATTGATAAAGTAAGCATGATCAGTTTTGATTTTGTGAAATTTAATTTTTATCCTTTAATGAGGGTAAAAAGAAAATTTTTGCAAAAATATTGCTGGTTCATATACAGGAAAAAGTGCTCTTCTTTGACATAAAATGGTGTACATGACAATTTGTTTAACATTTGAGACACTTATTTTTCTCATCAAACGTTGATTTGGAAAAAGAAACATCAGCTATCACTGTATACACATTTAGCATGGGCAGGGGCATAAATGAGGATATTGGTGATGTTTATGTCTGATCTATAAATTACATCAAATAGTATTGCTGAATATGCAGGTTATGGTGTTTCATATCTAAACTCAAAATATTAAAGGGTTACTGAAATGCTACTTTTTGAAGAAAAAATTTTTTTTATAGTTTTAGTAGTCATTGGTGGACAGAAAAATAGGAAAAAAAATTGTTTGGGGTGTAGCTAATTGTGAAGAAATGTCAGGAACTGTGGTAAGGAACCATACTGGAGTTAATGGCTAGTGGCTACTTGTGGTGGCCTGCTATGAATGCAAAGCTTTGTGGACTGTACAGAGTCATTAGTGTTTGCTAGCAAAAAAAAAAAAAAAAAAAAAAAAAAAAAAAAAATAGAGGTTTTCAGGAGTTCATGGTAGGCCTGAGCCCAATTTTAGTATTGTTGAAGTGAAGCCCTAGAAGAAGACTTTTCAGGAGTTGAGGCATCATAAGTGGCTGTCTGTAGCTTCAAAAATACAGCAGATGTGATATATCCATTTCATTTCCATGTAGATATGAGCTAAGTGATAGTACTTCTGATTCCTATTCCTGCTAAAAATTCTGATCCTGAATCTGAAGAAAAGTTTACAGATTTCTCATCCCCACCCAAAACCACAGTAACTTTTCTGCAAGGCTTATATATGGCCACTGCAATATAATGGACACAAGCAAATAGTTTGCTTGCTTCAAGAAGCACCAATTTTTTTGAACCAAATAAATGATCTAGTAGATTTGAATTCAATGTGTATTACTGAGCATCAGCTTTCTGCTCAACTTCCAAAAATGGATAGGAGAATATTACCTTATTCATTCATTGGGGATAGCTGTAATCCAACACCACACTATTGTCAGATTGCAAGTAAGCAGTTTGGAGTCCTCACACTGAGACATAGAGAGCTGAACCTGAATGGTTGGTAATACATATTGATTTCAAATCTAGCAGATCATTTATCTCGTTAAGAAATCATTGGTGTTTCTCTAAGCAAGCACACTCAGTGGCATAGTGAAAGGGCAACAAAAGGGGCATGTGCCCATCCCCTCACCATTTTTCCAGGAATTTTTTTAATAAAAAAAAAATTGTTAAAGCTTATTATCTTTATATTATAGTTAGTGTGAGGCTAAGATTATATTCAATGAATATTAGAACCTCTTAAAATATTACTTCAAACAAAATTTCTCTAACTTCTTCAACATTACAGAAATAGTTTTCTTTCCTAGTGGCAGCCACTCCATAGCTTGCTATAAGAATTCAATGGGGATGCCTCATCAGTCTAAATTATTCCTCACTAGCTGGGTTCCTAGCTTTGCCTTGATAAAAAGATGATGAATTTACTGAAATAACCAACACTTTTAGCAAACAGCTCTGAAGCACTTTCAAATTTCCTAAAAATATGGAACAATTAGCAGAGAATAATGGCAACGAAATTTTGAATGCTATATTTTGTTTTGTTTAATTTTGCTCATAATTAAATACCTTCCCTGTAATTACCCGACTATCCCACCACACAAGGATCCCACCACACAAGGATGATGTCTGCAAAATTTCATCAAAATCCATTCATTCATTGCAAAACCTTAAACATAATTATAGTTATATAGTCATAACTATTTGCCCCCCCCCCCATCCCCTTTTTTTTCAAAATCTTGGCTACACCCCTGATACTATTTGCCAGTGTCCATTATATTGCAGTGGCCACATGTACAGCTGAAAGAAAGGGCTACTGCGGGAGAAAAAAAAATGTTTTGGGTGGTGATGACAAATCTATAAGCTCTTCTTCAGATTCAGTACCAGAATTTCCAGCACAGGAATAGAAATCAGAACTACTGGCACTTAGCTCATATCTACATGGAGATGATATAGATAAAACATGATGCCTCAACTCCTGAAAAGTCTTGGGGTAACACTTCAACAAAACTAAAATTGGGCCCAAATATACCATAAACTTCTGAAAAACATCTAATTTTTTTGGAAACACTAACGACTTTGCACAGTCCAAGAAGTGGTTCCTTACCATGGTTCCTGCCATTTCATCACAATTAGCCACACCCTAAAACGGAAATACATTGAAATATGCAAATATGGCTGCATAAATATCTAAGAATAACTTTCAAAGAAAAAAAATTCTCCTATGCTTTTGTGCACCAATGGCTACCTTAAACTGTAACAAAAATATTTTTCAAACAAGACTGGAATTTCCAGCCAAAACCCCCTCACTTATGATTTAATATTTTGACTTAATAATGAATTAATCTCGGGTTAAAAAAAAGAAGAAAAAAAAGTGGATAAGGGTGAAGGAACCCAACCATGACTAGGGATTGAAGCGGGACCTTAGTACTGGATGTCAGAAGAAGTTGCCTAAGAAAAAGAACAACAAGATCAACAAGAAAGTAACATTTAGACTCAGAGAAAACAAGTTTGAGGATAAAATAGAATTTCAGTTACCCTCTAAGTGAAAATTTGTTATTATATTGTTAGCATAACATTTACCACAAGACTCACAATTTTTCAGAGGCATTGAAGCACTGGGCTACCAGTGGTGATCCCCTTTCCTCAAATACTTCACTATCAGGACATTCCTCATAAATGTCTGTAGAAAAATTTAGCAGAGGAGAGAGGAAGCCTCTTGGAATGCTGGCACTGCCTGTGCAAAACATTTCCACCTCATCAAACTCGTCATCACAATTACGTGAAATATTACTTGAATTGTTAAGAACATTTCCTGAGTGACCACAGGACATTAAAATCCTAGAAATGAAATATAACCATGTATTTGATAAATCTATTCTAATGGTAAAAGTATACTCTACAAATATTTCTGAATATTCACACTGATTCTATTGGTTTATGTCCACTCTACGAATGTTCACAGGGCAGAGAAATCCTATAAATGAAATAAAACCAGTATTTTACTTCACACATTGATTCTATAAGTTGGGGTAAACTCTCAAAAATAAATGATTATTTACAATAATAACAAATTTTAACATGAAAAGGAGTAGAAGAAATGTATTTGATGGTAAAAGTGCACTCTATGAATATTTCTGAATATTCACAGGACATGGAAATCCCAGGAATGAAATAAATGATGTATTTCACACACTGATTCAATTGGTTTAAGTCCACTCTACGAATATTTCCTGAATGTTCACAGGACAAAGAAATCCTACAAATGAAATAAAATCATGTATTTTACTTCACACATTTATTCTATAAGTTGAAATACACTCCCAAAAAGAAATGATTATTTATAAATTTTAAGATGAAAAGGAGTAGAGGGAATGATGAGTGGTAGTAAATTTGGGCGAAGGAGGGTGGGGGTATGGGAGTGAGGAAGAGTAAAGCATGGTACTAGATCTTGCCAGGGCCATCTTTCCGAATGGGTACACTAGAGAGAGGGGAGACAGTTGCTAGTAATTAAACTCCTAATAGCAAACATCAGCAATAAAGCCACAGGTATGTTCAATAAATCTGAGCTGCTTGAAGCCAGACACGGGTGAAACTGGTTTTATTGTGCAGTATGGACAGGGCTTTACTTTGATCACATTACTTCCTGGGTCAAATTCATTGTATACAATGCCAATTTTCAGGTCTCTAGATCCAACAGTTTGGAAGGCCATTAGCCACATGGGTACATAGGTACATACAACCGTGAGTAATATATACCTCCCTTGAGAGACCACCATTAAATCCGACAAATATTAGTCTTTCATCTTACAAGAGAGATGGTCATACAATAGAGGGGTCTCTCAAAAGGGGGACAACAGAAGTGTGGTTTGTCCATGAAGTTTATAATTGGCAGAAAAAGGGGGGGGGGGGGGAGGATAACATTATCTTGGAGCTTTTGCATGTATTTACAAAGTATTTAATACAATTCTTATCATTTAAATCTAGTTTTTCAGAAGAAAAAAAATTGAGAATTAATATACTAATTCAAATAAATCCAAAAGTGTACCTTCAGATAGGAGGCACTGCTTGATAAAGGATAATTTTTGTAAGATAATGGTCTGATACTGCCTTTACAATCTGCATTAGATGTCCAAGCTCAGAGATAAGAAATATATACCACCCAGTGTTTAGTGGACAAAAAAAAGAAAGAAAGTTTGTCCCTATTTGAAGAAAACAACATTACTTGCCCTTTTTATGACCACATTACAAAAGTTGCTTTTTTTTTGGTTTGCTTTTTTGTTTGTTTTTTTAACAAATACATTAAAAAAAACTTTTTTAAGTTATTTTCAATCCACTTAAATTTCTAGCCATACTTATCACATAATCTTAGCTGTCTTTATTCTTCACTGGAAGAAAAAATGCCAGTAGCTACTCCAATCTTAACTCTGACAATACAGTTTAGAGGATGGTACAGCACTCCACAATAAAAAATTTTGTGAATCAAGACATGAAAAAGGCCAAAATTACAGTAACTATAATGAGCTAAAGCTAAATTTAACAGTTATGTATTTAGTCTTTTCCTTTGTTATGTAATAAACAGTATAACAAGTAGCTCTCCATAGGTTTAGCTATCATCAGTATTATGATGTGATGCCCTCACTGAACAGCTGATGCAATTGCAGCAACAGATTTTGGGCATCATCCAGCATGTATGATAGTGATATGAGTAACGGGTTCTCCAAGCTTCTTTTTACTCTCTTTCATTCTCTTTTTTTCTTTCTATCTTTTTACTTTCTTATCCTTTTCATTACAGACTAGTGCTTCAATCATGACATCCACACTATTACTTGATATGATTAAAATTAGCAAATATTAAATGCCATGTTAGAATATTGATATCACCCAAAATCTGAACACCATGCATCCCATTGATACTTGAAAAGTTGAAATACAGCTCAGATATAGCAACTTCAAACATGTTATGGCTTCTAACAGCTCAATTTTGGACATTAGTTATAGATATTACTGCATCACACTATAATCAACAAGTTAAGTTCATGAATATTAATTAAAATCAAACCTGAAAAGGTTAATGGATTGTGAAACAAATTGATGTTTGATACAATGATCACTAGACTTAAAATTCCATTTTATATGTTGATTTTTATGGAGCTTACATGGTTAATGGTGGCACATCATGGCTATCCAGTTGAACAGTCCAACTTCCAGGAACCAGACCCCAACAATTACAATAGCCTCCGCCATGCTCCATCTGAATCAGTCGAAACTGAACTGAATTCAACACACCTCCACCTCCTCCAAGGGGTATGTCCACGCTGATGTTTTTATAATCACAGCTTATGACTTCTTTCGCTGACATAGAAATAGTAAAGAATCCCTGCCACTGGGATAATAACGTTTCTCTATATTCAAGTGTAAGATAAATTCCTGGGTTTGTGAGGCCCACATCACATACTCCCGTGTTGGTGTCGCTCGCAAGAAGGGTAAATTTTAGGTGAACAGTGCGAGTTGCACCAGTACCACCTGGGGGGCATTGCACTAGGAGATGTAGAATAAAAGAGATAATAATTGCTGGTGAAATCTGTAGAGTGTGGCCAGAATGAGCCATTCTGTTGCAGAGGTAGGTAGATAAGTATAAGCAATAATCTAGCCAGCTAAGTTAATAGCTTCTATCACTATTTCTATGTACCCTCTATTAGACCCAAGCTTTCAGTTATATTTATGGACTAACTGCATCGACCTGAACCTGTTAATTTATTATATTACTAGCAGCATATACCCGGTGGCGTTGCCCGAGCCATATACCAGGCGTTGCCCAGCCAATATTGGTGGCTCCTGTTTCTCAGTGGTGGTGGTATTGGTGGTGGTCATGGTGGTGGTCATGGTGGTGGTGGGTGTTTGGTCCTAGTGGTGGTGGGTGTTTGGTCCTAGTGGTGGTGGCTCCTGTTTCTCAGTGGTGGTGGTCTGTTAGTCCTGAGTTTTTCTGGCCAAAATACCATATTTGGTTTTTTCTCAGTACCATGGTAACCATTTTGCTAACTTTTTAGCCCATGTTTTTAAGTTGGGTCAACAGGTTTTGGCCAGAATGATGGTACAGACAGACAGACAGACAGACAGACAGACAGACAGACAGACAGACAGACAGACAGACAGACAGACAGACAGACAGACAGACAGACAGACAGACAGACAGACAGACAGACAGATTCTGTTTTTTCCCAGACATGCCACCTGGCATAAAACTATCTCAGGGTGGATCTCCTCCATCCCTAAAAGTTTGGTCAAAATCTAACAGAGGGATTTTGAGAAATGTCTTCTAATATATATTATATTATTTGGGACGAAGGGGGTTTGTTAATTTTTTTTCTAGTTTTTTTCTTTCTTTTTTTTTTCTTTATTACTTTTTCTTTCTTTTTTTTCTTTATTATTTTTTTTTCTTTCCTTCTTTTAATAAATTCTATATTTCGTAATTAAATAAATGAATAGGGTAATATACAAGTGAATGTAAAAAATATATTAAAGGTCAATCAAAACTCATCAACAGTCCAATGGACTATTTTTATTGCTGTTCTTTTTTTTTGTCTTTTCTTCTATGGTTTTTTTTTTTTTTTCTCACACACAAGCAAGGAAGGGGTGCATTTTTTTTTTTTTTTTTTTTGATTTTTTCTTTAAATAGCTATAGTCCTGCAGCTACAGGGATGAACATTGTATTATGGTATACTATATACAACATGTTTTTGTGGATTCAATATCTCAAGACCATATATTTTAAGAATCTGCAGGGTGACATTCTATAAATGTTGAACAGTTTAAAATATGAAACCATTTTAGAAGAGAATGTAACCAACCAACGATAAGGCAATTATAAAGTTTAAAAAGTAGAGTTGTTTTTTTGTTGTTTTTTTTTAATGCAGCAGTATTATATATTCCGAATTACCAGAAAGTTGGCAGGAGCTATATGATCTGTAGTATGCTACTAGATATGTGTGCTGTGAAGAACAAGCAGCCTTATATAAATACATACATTATATATCACTATCAGTAGTCCAGAACCCAAATGTACTTTTTAGTTTTGGAATATATGCAATATTGTTATTGTTATTATTATTAATAATCTATATGGCCTTAGTTTATGGAATCTGCCTGGTGACATCATGTCACCGTTGAGCATTTTGATATTTTTAGATTTAAAATTGTGTACTGCAAAGGGAGAAAAAATGTTTTTACTAAAAGGTGACTACATGGTATAAGTACTGTATGTCATATAGCATATCATTATGACCAGAAAGACACATAGAACTAGAGCATGATGCTATTTGTGGTTTAATATAAGTGCTAATGAAGAGATAGTTCAAAATGAAGAAAAAAATAATATTGGTATATTGAAATTATTATGACTTCATATTAATTAAAAAGTTATCTGTAATGTTCCTTTTCATAGCATGGACTGTGTTAATTTTGTAATTTATCAAGTGAAACTTTCATTGCAAGGTTGTTCCACATGATCTGATTATTATGTTGTACTTTATATACTTAATGCAAAATGTATGTAAATTACATGTGTTATATAAAAAATAAAAAAATTTAAAAAAAACAAAAAAAAACAAAAAAACATTAGACAATCTGGAAGAGCTCTACTGTATTCTGGATGTGTGAAACATCCAGAGTAACATTGCTGAGTGCTGCTCTCACTGCTCTGATCACATAAATTAAGACACAAAGTCACCATAGTACCCAGCTTCTGCAGCATGCAGATCACTGATAGACCCATGCACAAGTATACAAACTTCATTAGTCCACTGGTCATTTCGATCTAGACATGTGCCCCGAATAGACTGCTTGAATGATTTCTTGCCAGCACCCTGATCTGCTCCAGTGTGATGGATTCTTTCCACTGTTTACCACATTTCAACTTTTAACACAAAAGAGACAATGTTGTTTGAAGGTGAATCTATGTTCACCTGAATGTTTGTTGTCTCTTCAATGAAAGATGGCTCACATTTCTTGTTTCAACTTGTATCAAAAAATGTAGGGTTGATTGGTAAAGAGATAAACTTATTTTTGTGAGAACTAAATGTCAAACTAATATCTGGACCAAGCCTTGTTTGGAACTGTTTATGTATACCATCATCACTGTACTGAATGATTGATCTGATTCTCACAATGTCCATAGTTAATTAGATCATATGGACCAGCCTTGCAGTGAAACTTCCACATAGAAAAACATTCTTTATCCATGATGAGTAGACTGGAACTAATTCACCTCTCTCTAGCAATACTAGATAATGGAGCAGTGTAATGACTTTTTCTTTGAGCTAGTTGTTTTTTATATATATATATATATATAGTTTTGGGTTGAAACTAGTCTCTGTGTATGATTCTAAAATTTAGGAATCATCATGTGTTGATTTGACATTACTAGCTATAAATTGCAAAAATTAATGCAGTCCATTCATGAAAAACAAAATTACATGGAATCTATTTAATTAACTTTAAATTTAAAAATATAAAAATGCTCAATGGTGACATGATGTCACCAGGAAGATCCTATAAATTAAGTTAAGATCTTAAGGTACAGATTATGCACACACAGGCACACACAGGCAGACATAAAATAAACCATTGTATACATATATATATACTCCAAACTGAGGTTCCTCCCAAATGTGATGTTTGGCTGCTGGACTACTACATTAATTTTACTTCAAGTGCTTCTCCCATATTCTCCATCCTATAGTTTCTTTAAATTCATCTCTGGGAACAGACAACCATTCCACAGGCAGCAGTGACAAAAAAAAAAAAAAAAAAAAAAAAAAAAAAAAAAAAAAAAAAAAAAAAAAAACCCACAATTTTTCTTTATCTTTTCAGCATTTTCCATTTAATTTATCTAGATATCTCTGATAATGCACTTCAGCATAAGGTAATCTGACTGATCATAATGATTCTTCAAGAACATGTTCACCAGCATATGCTTGCAAGTCAAGAATTTTTTTCCTGTTTTACAGGGAATGTCGGCCATATATCATTAAACCTCACTTTGATATAGGTCTCCATATTTTTCAGCGTATCTATTCAGGTGCTGTTAATAAGATTTTATTCAAGGGAATTAAAATGTAGCACTCTATTATGTGAGTTCAGCACCAGGGCTGTATTATTACAATTATTATTCAGCTCCTGCCATTGATATATAGATCTGGCTAAACCACAAGTCAAGATGTAATACAAGCCTAAATGTGCTAAACCACAAGTCAGGATGTGATACAAGTCTAGATGTGTTACGAGAACTGTATGTTAAAGAGCAGGTGGAAGAGGTGACTAGTGAAACATTTGCTACAAGGATAAAAATAGTTCAAGGCGAATTATAAGTTAGAATCAATTTGTTCCAGAGAAGGATCTTAACTTCTTATTTCAAGGTGAAAGTGGATAAATTTATGTCTACCACTAGGGTGCTCCACAGTTTGACAACATGATTACTTATATTGATATAATCTATAAAGTTGGCACTCTTATAATATTTTTTCACTGAGTCTAAAACCTTGTGCACACAACAAACTGGTCTCCAGCAACACCTGGTTCCAAACGTTTTCTTGTGTCCACACTAGCATAGTGCTGAACCCTCTTCACATCACCTGTGTGGGCTAAATAATTGGCTGAGCTGATTAATTGGTTTTCTTCTATGTGTATAAACCTGTATTTTATTTTCTGGTGTACTATATTGTTCCGTTTTTCCCCCCTCTACAATGTCACCGCACAAAGGGAGAACAGAGAGAGGGGGGAGAGAGAGCTGTTAGCAGCTAAACTCCTAATAGCAAACATCAGCAATAATGCCACAGGTATATTCAATAAATCTGAGCCACTTGAAGCATACCCTTCTTAAGGTTTCAGGTGAAACTGGGTGGAACCCGTTGGGATGAAACCAGGTATAGTGTAGATGCATGGAACCAGTTCCACACAGGGGTGAAATCGGTTTTATTGTGCAGTGTGGACAGGGTTTAAATATTACTTTCTTGGGAATGTTGTTCTTGTGAAACTTCCTCAAATCAACTCCTGGTCGTGGTTGTTGTTGTTTTCCTTCCCCCCCCCCCCCCCCCCCCCCCCATCTTTCCCCCCTTTTTTTACCCACGATTAAGTCATAATATTAAATTATAAGTGAGCAGGGTTTTGGCTGGAAATTTCCAGTCATGTTGTATGTATGCATATATACATATATATAGACACAGAGAGACGAGAGTGTTGGTATTTTGTGTTAATTTGATAACTAAAATGAATCATATTGTAGGTCTACGACATCTGAGCCTCAGAAGAACAGAGGTAACTGAAACCAGAGAATATCTTCGCATGGATCCAGCTAGTCCTTGCTCAACCAGGCCAGATCTAGAGGCTGCAGCAAATTCCAGCTAAATATATCTTCAGATAGATTCTAGTTTCATCAAACCTTTAAGGTGGCATATTGTCAAGCCATGGGGTTGAGTCAGGAGGGTAATAAGGTCGATTCAGTAGCATCATCAACCAGGTAATATGGATGTATTATCACTTCATAGAGTGAGATATTGGTTGAAGTGACACTAGATTCCATAAGCTTGGCTGGTTCCATCCATGATTAGACACCTTATTTGGTTCTGTGTTATGGCTTCAAATGATTTTGATACACTTCAGCCAAAAAATTTGGTCACAGCCCCCCCCCCCCCCCCCCCCCCTCCTCCTCCTCCTCCTCCCCCATCATAAAATTTCCTTCTAGTCTCGAATTTATTTATTTTTTATACTTAAAAGGTTCAAACACCTTCTAACCACACTTGGGGTATCATAAAAACATGACTCACAATCGGACTTACTGGATCATTATATAACTGAATAATGAGAAAGTAGGAACGCGTAGGATTTCTATCTGACACACATTGAAAACAATAGGGTCAACAGCATCTCCAAATATGTATCTCCTCTGCAATCAGTTGTATGTGGGATTGTCCATTAACATGTCAAATATTCTTTTTTTGGATTTAATGGTAAGTTGAAGTAGTCATAAATTAAATTGATGCAAAAAGTTTTGGCAATGCAGTTCTAATAGAAATTTTGAACACCAAAAGCCTAGACAATACCTCCTGGAATGAAGTCCTGGAGGCATATATAATTCATGGTTGGAAGTAAGTTATTTAAAGGATGAAGAGGAGTAGCAAAATAAGCGATAAAGTGAATGTAGTAATGCATAAGTTCAATAATAATTTTGGTGGCTGATAATCAGTTGACTTAGCAACATTTTTCATTGCATTTACCTTCTTAGATGTGATGTGAAGCAATTTTACATCAATCTAATGTCTCTTTTACTCTGCTGAATCTCTGGAGTAAACACAGAGATGAATCTGATTCAAACTACTTACTAAGTCTCCCCCCATACTATCTCCAGGTTTCGTAGATGCTGTTCTTCAGTTTCATTGATGAGAATATGATTCAAGTAGCATTTAGTCCAGTGATTGCTCATAGGATAGTGTGGATTTTGCATTGAAATATAGCTAGGGCAGTGTAAACAACAAATGAGATATTAATAATAGTCCTGTAATATAGAATAGTGTTTTTTTGATATATATTTGGTACTACAGGCATTTTACCATAGATACTGTAGTTATCATAGATTGTGCAGAACATTTTCAGTTGTAAAATTATACAGATTCTCATGTTTTATGCTTATATTTTTAACTAAAAAAGAAAAAAAAAAGAGTTGGCAATGATGATCAATTCAACAAACGTCCTCAACATAGAGGAAAATTTGACTCTACAGTAGAAGCTTTATCTACGTATTTCTAGACAGCAAATCTAGTGCAAGGAAACTTGCAGTTAGCAGCATTACTAAGGTGCGTGAGTGATAAGGCTATTGGCTGAATGGACCATCAGATCATTATGTAGAATTCACCTTCACTATCACTGATCATGCACATGTACTTTCATGCTCTGTAAAGCATTAATGAATGAATGAATAAAAAAAAAATTTTTTTAAAACCTTGCAGTTTTCTTAATATCTTACTCACTCCAACCCTCTGACTGGTACAAACTTTTTTTGAAGAGTCCTCTGCAATTTTGAAATCTCACTGATCCTAAACCATCAATAATTGCTCAAAGGTTTCATTTTAACAATAATGCACTGACAGGTACAGTATACAGCTGATTTCACAGATGAGATCTGGATATTAGGTGCTTTCTACTATTTCAGCACTTATTTGGAGAAACCATTGTAGGATCAGTTTGTCTATAGATTGAAAGATGTGATGTGCAAACAGCTACTATCAGACAAAATTCTCAGTCTCAAAAGAGCATGTAACATAGCTGGTGCTACAGAAGCAACAAACAGGAATATAAAAATTTAGATAGCCTGGCATTAATTCCCGAGTCCTCAGTAGTCTATGTGATTACTGTATTGAAACAGAAATTACTCTTTCCATGTTTAAACATGGAAAGAGTAATTTCTGTTTCAATACAGCACATTACCATAAGTAGTCTAATGGCAGGTCTAAACAAGAGCATTTTTTTCTGCATGCTCATCCCATAATATATCCATGAACACTGACTTTAGTGATGAAGGTTTAAAAAAACCCAGAGTTATAACCATTTTATGTTGCTGATCTTAGTGATAAAGGTATGAAAAACCGAAAGTTATAAAAAATATTTAATTTGCAGTCTCAGCTATTAAACCTATTTTGGTAGACCGTTACAATTCACCATGAGGGCTAAGCAAAAATCTGGATTTCTTAAATGTGTTCTTTGAATTGGTAAGTTAAAGTTAGAGAAAAGGGGTCCACCTTCACAGCAGAATGCTGTATACAATGAATATTTAGTTGCTATGTACTCCCTTGTAAGCTATCTGGAAGTGACTTTACCTTGCCGTGCTTAAGACAGCCAAAGAAGTCGTCCTCCATTGAACACCAGGTTTCTTCCAAATGGATGATGGTACGCCAAAAATTGATATTTGTGGATATAACCATTATTGCCACAAATATTTTGAAATGTAGTAGGCAAAGTTGACTTCATTTCCTCAGAGATGGCAACTGGAAACACCCATCATGTGGTCAATATTATTTTGGGTAGTCATGTCCCATCAGGCTATATGTCATCCCCCCCCCCCCCCCCCCCCCCTTGGACTGGAGTATTCAAGTACAATAAATATTCCTGGCAGCACACACTACAGGGTGAAGCCAAGCTCTGTCACATGACATGCACATGTATAAAATGGATGTTAACAGTTTGTAATTTCCACTAAGAATTTGAACTGCTTTCTTTTTTGGCCTTTACTCGAGCAACCAGTTCCTGCATACACAAGAAAAAGGGGGGGGGGGGGGGGGGGGGAGATCAATAACGTATATATATACACACACCCTAATCCAGTGCTGTTTTCCTCGCACCCTATCCCCCCCCACACACACCTCACCCATCCTATATGTTCCTGTGGAACCTCACGAATTATTCTATCCTTTGCCTCTCACCCTTTCCTCCATCCTTCCTTCTCTCCCCCGACTCACCTTGACTCTGGCAATACACTCTTCTTTGGTTCGTGAGCCCACGGCTCTTGCAATATGGTTCCACCGATCAGCTCCCAAACTGGAGGGATTAGTCCGCAGAGCTTGCTCCAAAAGCTACAGGAATTATCCACATACATCAACAAATATCCCAAATTTACAACATATACTAATATTTCTGTACTGTGCTATTATTAGCCACATAAGATTGGTTAACCTCATACTCATAACATATACAATCAACAATAACAAAAAAAAGAAGAAACTCAATTCATTCTAAAATGGATTCACTGAATTCTAGGAATATCTATCTTTCCAGTTGCAATGCTTGGTAGAGAAAGCTTTTAATACTCACAAAGCAAATAAGAACTTCAGGGGAGATTTTTCGGTGCATAATGAACACTGATAAATGTAATTGAGAGTGAGACCACCACTAATAAGCCCTTTCCTGGCCATAGAAAGCCCCAAAGCAAAGTTTAACTTATACTTCCACTAAATTTAGGCAGCATCAAAGGCTTTAAAAAACATATGGCACACATGGCAGACACAAACAGGCAATGCTCTACTCTGCCTGCAATTATTATTACCAGAGTAATGGAATGCCGTTTACTGGACTGTGTGTTCTAAATAGAGAGCTCCTGCTCCATCATAAGCAATGGACCCAGGACTTTCCAAGACTCACCAGCTAGAGTTGGTGTAATATCAAGCCATAATGACCCTTTACACTCTATACATGTGAGCATAAGAAGCTTTAGGAAGATCACTAGAGCTTGTTGGAGAAATATATAAAATAAAATAAGGATATGTATTAATTAATTAATAACTTTATTGATTGATCAATTCACTTATTGAAGGGAGAGAAAAAAACCATAAAAAAAATGTCTGTTGCTTCTTAATTGGAATATTGGGCATACTCATGCCAGTTGCTATTCTATTTTATTCACTTTATATATTTTTAAATATATTTAAACTCGGTGACCATGATAGTTAAAAGATAAATAATAGCTCTGAGATTTTAAAACATGACTCAGAAACTTCCTCCTCAACATGGGACCCTATAGCATGAGGCAAACACAGGTAGAGTCACATGACACTCATGGACTAAAACACCAAATAGTGGCATTGATTGACGTTTTCTCCTTCTGATATTGACAATGCTTGTCTTTTTTAAAAATATTATAATTTGGTTTTTTATTTTTGTATGTATGTGTGTCCAGGCATGAAGGCCAAACCCTTGGACCAAAAAGATTGAAAATTTCAGGTATTACACCTGGCTCACCAGGAATAGTTTTAAGCAAAATTTAAACAAAAAATTGGGGGTGCCATCACCCCTGGTGGGGGAAAAAAATAATTGCAATTTTTTTCTTTGAAAAAGCCAAAATATTGGTCATTAGTTAGATTTTTCCAGGGATACAAACCACAAAAACCCTTACACAAACCATAGTTCAATGGTAGGCACAGGTCTACAAAGAGGGAAATTCTGGGTTTAAATCAAGGACTGGGCCATCTTTTCACTTTTCTTTTCATTTCTTCCTTCAGTTTCTTTCTATCATTCAATCATTTCTTCCTTCAATCCTTTCTTCTCCCCCTCCCCCTTTTCCCTTTCCTTCTTATCTTTTTTCCTTTTGTTTATGCTAACGTAATTTGTTGTTACAAACTTCCCAACGTATGAATCTGATTGTTGGCAAACTACCTTTCAGCATTACAGCATGCCTCCAAAACAATCTGACCTTGCAGAAAAAACAACGGGAATGCTACATGCCGACTTATGAGAGCTTTATTTGAATAAAGTACAAGGTTTAGAAATGGTGCATTGAGTGGTTGTATAAGGCTTCATGCTGACACTGGCTGGGCAAGGCAGAGTATACAACGCTAGCAAACAATAAATGAATTCCACTCTGCAGCTTAAATGAAAGCATTCACCCACAAAAATGACTTAGACTGCAATATCTTGTATAGAGCTCAGTTCAAATTGAACTTCATCCCGTCAAAAAAGGTTAAACTCATCAAAAGAGCTTCTTTGTAATCAAAACATTCGACATATTTTCAATATTGACTGACACACATAAAATAGTACGGCCTAAGTCTATTGCATTCATTATGATACATAAATTGAAATGATATTATACACTTCATATTTCCTACTGATTTTTACATAGATATTAGCCACCGAGAGAGGCACATGCACCTACCGACCATTGGATATGCACCTAGCAACCATTCTGTACACACCTAGCAACATACTTTACTTTAAAAAAAAGAAAAGAATGATTTTTACAACAACAGATAATTACAATTACCTTCTGTTCTTCTGAAGTCCAAAGCTTTGGGCCATCTACAGAATGAACACATCAGTGAGGAGAACATTCCGAACCATAAAAGATTTGGCTGCAATCACTTATTTTGTAATTATCCCACCACAACAATAAAATTGATACTCTAACTACAATAACGAGAAGTTGGTATGTCCATTGGATGCACTTCCACCTCACTTGCCATCTGAAGCATACACACTTGGCAGAGGATGGACTAGTTGCACATGTAACTGGCTCACTTCAATGCAATGCAAATGGATGATGATTGGTTTTTCTGGTTGAACCTACTGGTAGCTATTTGGCAACACATCAAAGCTGACACAAGGCAAGATGGAGCTAAGTGATTATTAGCATTCCTGCTATTTGGTGTTGCCAAATTTGTACCGTATCCCGTGCACTTAAAAATAAAGTAATTTCAAACTGGCAAGCAGATTTCATAAACCAGCAACTCTACATAAAAGCCTCATCCAGAATAATTCAGTATGTACATACATATATACATGCACACTGCATGATAGTGATTGTGCAGTGCTTTATTCAGGAGTGGGGGAGCTCCCCCCCTCAGGAAAAAACTCAAATTTCACCCCCTCCCTCCTCTACTAAATTTTTATTATTTTTTTTTTTATTATTTTTTTTAAATTTTTTATAAATATTCTATTACAATGTCAAGACTTTTGTAAAAGTTAACACATTTTAAATACGGACCCTCATAGCGATTTACATGATATGAGCAAAATTTTCATATAACAATCATTATCTGATCCTTTTCTGTATTATTTTCGTTTAGGAAAACCACCTCTCCACAGTTGCCGCTCCAACTGGAGTGCCAGTAAGATCTGGACCAGAATATAAACTGGAGGAAATATTCCACTGTAAGCATTTGATATGGGAATGGTTTCAAATAACTCCTGAAAAGGAGGATATACTTTTTCCTTTCCCCCCCCCCCCCCTCCAGATGGTGTTTGTTTTCTTAGGGCCCTAGGGAACACTGGCCAGAATGAAATGAGATGATTAGCTTCAAGAATACGACAGTTCTAGGCAATGCTTTCATAGGAAATATTTTTAAATTTAACCCATAAGACTTCTGTCAGGCAACTGTCAGGAGCATGCTCTGTAGTTGTCCTTGTGGTCAGCTCTGGCACTTGATTGGATCATTCAATTAGTGCAAATTTTTTTAGTATCCCACCATTTTCTCTCCCCCACCCCTAATCTGTATGAAACTTTCATGTGGGTGAAAAAAACAATGGATTTTGGTAACCATTTAGGAGAGGGAGGGGGATAAAAAGGAAAAGTAAAAACACCTCAAATTCTTAATCTATATTTTAAAAGTTTCTTCCCCCCCCCCCAATGTTGGATTTCTTCCCTCACAAATAGCAACAAGAGCGGTCCTGCACTAAGATCTGTGGAAAATAACTATTATAATATTTATTAAAATATAGTGTTTTAGACCACGCCAAATAACTGTTTAGAACAGTAGACAAGTTATTTGCGGTAAAAATTGTGATATGAATTATAACTTGTGGGTTTCACTCCCATGATGTAAAACAGTTAGTAGTAACCACAGGTTAAAAAAATATATCCATTTTATGTCCTCAACTTGTAGCTGTCCCCCTTCACCACCATTCCAAGTGTTCCTAGACCTGTGTGCCACAGGTAAAAAAAAAAGTCCGAAGCCTTAAAAGGGTCCAACACCGCCCTCTCGTCTAGTGGATCTAGTGATCACATTGGTCAGACTGAGCTGGTCCACACTCAACAGCTGTTGCTCAGAGGGAACAACATTTCATTTCAACTCACACCTTTCAACCAGAGGATTACAAACATAAAAACTTGGCTAATTGAAGGTGGGCGGGGTTTAGAAGAGGAAATATATGAACCCGAGGTTGTGTCGTCAGTAAAAAATTTTTTTCTTTCTTTTAAATAAGGGCATACCGCTATTCTTTGTCTAATAATTAATAAAACATTAAATTTTATTTTAAAAATTAAAAATTTGATTAAAAAAACACTAAAGCTTTCCCCATGTGCCAAATTTCATGAAGTCTTAGAGAGTAGTTTGCCATGATGCATTGATGGACTTTAAATACTTCCCAAGGACATATCAAAATAAATAGCTACAGATAATCTGAATTGTTAAAATATTATATTCATAGCTGTACCAGCAGATATGCCTGTTGTTGACCAAGATTTAATGCAACAGACAGATGGAACACATAGATTGTGTGTGTTGCTATTTGAATGCTTTCGGATAATGCAGTCATATGCAGCATACAACCCTTTACCATGTCAAAGAAAAACTCATTAATAGGAGAGGACCACACTGTAAAAACCTAGCTGCATGCAGCTGGGCATAGCTGCATGCAGTTGGGCATAGCTGCATTGTGCACCTTCCACTGGTAAAGTGATGGAAATAGACAGTGCTACTATTCTGATAGAACACAACCCAGTGTAATGTTACTAGTGCACAAGTCATAGAGGATTAATCTGACATACATATTTGATTACTTTGGGATTATTCTTAATGAGGCTGTCACTACAGAGAAAGGAGAGAGGGAGGGAGGGAGAGAGGGGGGAGTAGGACTAAATAATCTAGTACAACAATTATACGCACCATATCTCTCTGAAGGAGTGCTCAGGCCCTTGTCCACTACCTGATCACTGCTCTTGTCTTTTGGCCGATGTTGCTGCTCAAAGAAGGTATAGGCTTGCTTGTTGAGCGAAGCCTTATCATCGCTCTCCAACTTCTGCAAGCTCTTGACCTTAGAGATAACCATCCTGGCGTTCTTCTCCCCAGAGCCTCCAAGGGAGTGAGTGTTCACAAACGTGGCTATTACTTCCCACCTTTTCACTGTTCCGGCCGGAAACATTGTGACAGCTTTAACCAGCAGCTGAACTTCTTCCACAGACCAGCTGGAAGAAGAGGTAGAAGAGGAGGAAGCAACATTCGAGGCAGAAGCAGCAGCATCACAGGAAGCTTCTTTGAGTTTTTTCTGGTCTAACTCATTCACGCATGACACCTGCAACAAGAAACATCAGAGGAAATATGACAGATATAAACTTCTTGATGCACATCGTAAAACCATCTTGTGGCTCACCTGTTCCTCGAAGATGGCCTGCGCCTCTTCCACTGAGTTGCTCTTGCCAAGACCCTCGTTCAACCGCTGCAATGCCTCCAGAGGGAGAGACATGCAGAGTCGATCCAGATACTGCATCCTTGTCACCAGCTCTGAGTCTGATGTGGCAAAGTAGCCGTGTTCCTGGAGCAAAGTATGATGGAGGGAGAAGAAAGGGAAGGAAATAAGTTGATACAAAGGGAGAAGTTAACGTAGAAATAATAGATAAGGAAGGAAGTTGATTTTGCAAGGAAGTAGTGGAAGGAAATTGATGAAGGGAAGGAGAAAAAGAAGGATATTGATGTAGGAAGAGTGCAGAGAGAAGTGGAAAAACACTGAGGGTGCATACGAAGAGTAAATTGTGAGTAGGTAAGGTGTGACTGGGAAAGTGTGGGGGTTGGGTATGGGTGGGTAAGGTGAGGGTGAGTGAGGTGTGGGTGGTTAAGGTATGATTAGGTAAGGTGTGAGAGGACTAGATTAAGACCAACCTTGCATGCTCCTCTCAATGCCTTCCTTTCTTTCTTCAGCATCTTCTTAACTGCTTCCTTCTCTTTCTTCACTTGAGCAGCCTGCCACACGCACAACAGGGACCAAACAAACATCATAAAAACAACATATGGATACAACAAACATATACACACATGGAATACTGTTTATACTTATAGATAAAACTATTGGCCTCCCTAGCTTAACCTGCTGTAGCCCAGTGTGATGTTCCAGAGAGTCACTGTCAACCTACTCCAACCTGCCTCAACTCAGTGTAATGTTGATCCATTGTCAACCTATTCCAACCTGCCTCAACTCAGTGTAATGTTGATCCACTGTCAACCTACTCCAACCTGCCT
Source organism: Lycopodina hypogea (assembly GCA_963969325.1). NCBI lineage: Eukaryota > Metazoa > Porifera > Demospongiae > Poecilosclerida > Cladorhizidae > Lycopodina > Lycopodina hypogea. The sequence goes on from OZ017790.1 coordinate 8,844,582, forward strand.
CAACTCAGTGTAATGTTGATCCACTGTCAACCTACTCCAACCTGCCTCAAGTCAGTGTAATGTTGATCCACTGTCAACCTACTCCAACCTGCCTCAACTCAGTGTAATGTTGATCCATTGTCAACCTATTCCAACCTGCCTCAACTCAGTGTAATGTTGATTGCACATAACAACAGTTGAGCAACCGCCACAAGCTAACCAGTCTCTATCACTCTCACCTGTGCTTTAGCTTTCTCCTCCTCCACCTTCTGTCGCAAGTCCTCTTCTTCTCGTTTTCTCAACTCTTCCTACAATAGAAGATGTCAAGAGATAGAGAGATAGAATCTTCAGTCATTGCTTCTCTCACGGTCTAACCTGCCTCCTCTGTCTTGCCTCCTCCTTTGCAGCTTCCACTTTTGCCTTCTTCTCTGCCTCTTTCTTTGCCTTCACCAGTTCCTTATACCTCTTCACTCTCGGATCACAAGCATATGCATTGTCTGGAGGCACAAGCGCACAAATATTAGAAATATGAACACACTCTCATGTTCTGATGGAATATACGAACCCACTAAAGTTCTAATTCTAGCCATCTCTTCTTTCTTTCTTTTCTGACGAGCAGCCTTGTTCATTTTCTCTAAATATCTCCTTTCTTCTCGACTGTGCCATCAACACATAAGATACACACTTATGGCATAGATCAGCAACACAAAATGTAGAGTATTGTAGTAATAATAAGACTGACCATTCTCCCTTCTCAGGGTTTTCTTCGTCAAGATATGAGAATTCTCTCCATGATTCCATATTGTACCTGGAAGGTGGGAGGGAGGGAGAAAAAGAGAGGGAGGGAGGGGAAAAAGGGAGGGAGGAGAGAATGGGAATAGAGAGAAAGGAGAGTGGGAGAGAGGGGGAGGGGAGGGAGTGAGGAGGGAAGGAGAGAGGGGGAGGGGAGGGAGTGAGGAGGGAAGGAGAGAGGGGGAGGGGAGGGAGTGAGGAGGGAAGGAGAGAGGGGGAAGGAGAGAGGGGGAAGGAGAGAGGGGGAAGGAGAGAGGGGGAAGGAGAGAGGGGGAAGGAGAGAGGGGGAAGGAGAGAGGGGGAAGGAGAGAGGGGGAAGGAGAGAGGGGGAAGGAGAGAGGGGGAAGGAGAGAGGGGGAAGGAGAGAGGGGGAAGGAGAGAGGGGGAAGGAGAGAGGGGGAAGGAGAGAGGGGGAAGGAGAGAGGGGGGAAGGAGAGAGGGGGGAAGGAGAGAGGGGGAAGGAGAGAGGGGGCAGGAGAGAAGGGGCAGGAGAGAAGGGGAAGGAGAGAGGGGAAGGAGAGAGGGGGAAGGAGAGAGGGGAAGGAGAGAGGGGAAGGAGAGAGGGGAAGGAGAGAGGGGGAAGGAGAGAGGGGGAAGGAGAGAGGGGGAAGAAGAGAGGGGGGAAGGAGAGAGGTAAGAGAATATCTTAATCAGGTGTTGGTCTCTCTGATCTATTTCATACCAAAATGAAAAGAAAGAGTCGACCTCGCTAATGGGCGTGTTCTCATCTCCAAGGTGCGGCACACCGTGTTTGGTAGACCACCGAGAGTTCTCCCGGAAAACTGGCCCAAAAACATCATAATAATTCTCCTTGCTGGCTGTGCAAATTGGTGGGACCACATCGTCGAAGGTGGGATCAACACTGTCGTACGCTCGTCGCTTCTTGGGGTTATACAGAATGTCATAGGCTGTACGGTAAAGTGTGTCCATTAAAAAAAATACATCAATAGAAAATATGCATTGACCAGTTGGATAAACAAGGCAGACATGCAAGAGCTGAAGTATATTGAAAGAGTTGAGCACTGCGTACTCCGAGAGCTCTAGCTTTCAAGCATGTAAAAAGCATCAGTATGGTATCAGGTAATGGATCATTACATTCTTTAGTGATAGATCAGGATCTCTGTATGTGTCACGAAAAGGGTTGCTATATGCTATTGGATTTGGATTTTATTAAGGTAAAGGGTAGGTACGATATAATAGGTAAATGGTCATTTCATGTTTTTTCTTGCCTTTGTGCTCTTTGAATGGTAAAGGTTAACAGCAAATAGTTCGCTGTATATATTTCGCTGTATTAGGTTTTTGTCATGTTGTTTCTCTCTCGTTTTTTTTGTTCTTTGTGGGATCTTTTTTTAAATTTTGTTTTTGTTTTTGTCATTGGTTGCTTGTTGTTGCTTTGAGGGGGGTTGGGGTAGGGCAGGTAAAGGTCCCCTCACGTATAGTCTACATCTCCCATTGTCCATATGTGCATGAACTGGTACATCATCCCCTAATATAAACCAATAAAATAAGCCTCTCTAAAAAAAAAGCAATAATAAAAAATCTAGAAATTGAGAGTTCAATTAACTGACATAGTCTATTAATTATAAGTTTATTTTGTTCTCTCATGAGCAAGCAGCTTTAAGACCATCACTCTCATCTCTATCTCTTTCTCTCTCTCTCTCTGGACCCATGGTATTCTGTATGTACCATGCACTCCACCATTATTTATCCTCCAAGAAGAACAATATCAGCAGCTGCTTATAATGGGAATCCATCATTACAAATAGCTAAACAGACAAGCAACAAGTGCAAAAAAACACAATACCACTTCACCACCAAGGCAACACATATTTACATCATCTTTTTTTAAATAGTGATTGACATGCAAACACTCACAGATATATTCATAAATCTGATCTTTGTATGCTGAGCTCATGAAATGACATGTGACCAACTGATTTGTAGAGAATTTTTAACAGCTGTAAATAATTAGAGATGCCCTAATTTAGCTTTTACTTTCATGATGCATCCACCCGCCTTGTTTGAAGGTTGAAATATTATACCATGTACATATCAATTAACACCTGCGGTAGTTTATTGTAAGTAAACAAGATACACATAGTACACATCTCACCTATCTTAATGCACTTGAAATGATCATCACCATCGTCCTGTTTGTCCTCTGTCTGTTTATCAGGATGATGAATCAGCACTTTTTGTCTATCTGTGACATAACTTCATCACGTGCTAATCATAGAATATAACACACTGACTTACATGCTTTTCTAATATCTTGTGGAGAAGCTTTGTACCGAAGTTTACTGAGCCCCAGCATGACGTAATGGTCTTGCTCCTTCCATTGGACAGGGTCCAGTAAAAGAGGGTTCACCTCCTCCTCCTCCTCCTCCTCTTCCTCTTCCATTTGAAGAAAAAATGGCAGCATATCTTGATCCCATCGTTGTCGTAAATACGTCAGCTGGAGGGGTTCTGGGAGAAAACATGTCCGAGAATACAAACTGGTTATCATTTCTTGCTGTAATTGTGATGAAATACAGACTCTGGTCATGATTGACAGAGACAATCTTGTAATGCCCCGACATGTAGGGTCCCACCCACCCCACAGCTCACCCAATGTGGCATGTTGTGACAATGTCCAGTCCTAAAATGTATTTCCATGACTTGCACATGCACCACGGCAGGTGGCAATTATACACTCACTTGAACACTGCACAAGTTATTGATTCACTCGTTGGGTTATTGAAGCGTGTTTTGTTGATGCTATATGTTTGTTTGTTTGTTGTTTTTTTTTTCCTGATTATTCTCTTCTGATAAAGTGAAATTCCGAACAGAAGTCCAGAACAGTTAGCAATGGCAGTCCATTTTGAGGTTTGCTTGGTGAGGAAAAAAAAAATTGAAATTTTAGTTTATCTGTATCACTATTATACCCCCACCTTGTTTGTTGTTGTTGTTGTTGTTGTTGTTGTTGTTGTTTTTGTTGTTGTGTGTGTGTGTCTGGGTTGTCACACACATCCATTTTGTGTATCCTGGAAGAGAATTCCTGGGGATTCTAGCCAAATTCCTCACAAGACTTAACAGTTTTAATCAAGTGGGAACTTTAAAAGTACTTTCATCACTACCCTCTACTGTCTGTGATGGAATAGTCACTCCTCTCAAATAGTTAAAAGGGCTTTGCCTCCCTTGAGCAGCGTATCCTGTTGATAGCTACCCCAACTTCAGAAGAGATACTCCAAGAACCTCAGGTTACGCAAACATCAACACACCAGATATACTCATCTTGATTTATGCAAGGGGGTAGTAATCCAATGCGCATTAATATTCATGATATATCTTCTTCTTTTTTCTTCTTATATAGGTGCACAACATCTGTAGAAGCTGTCTCTCAAATACGAAGCAATTTGGAAGATCCATTGTTGAGTTATGGTGGAATTGAAGAAGGTGTTACCCATGCTAACAGTTACTTTCCACGATTAAAAAGTGATATCCTCTTACTGCATATTTTCAGTCCAGGAAGAACTGTATCTTTGTGAAAAAGTTACAAAATATATTCACACACACACACACACACACACACACACACACACACACACACACACACACACACACACACACACACACACACACACACACACACACACACACACACACACACACACACACACACACACACACACACACACACACACACACACACACAGGCCTTTCTTTACTCTATGTAACAAGTGTGAAAAAAAAGGACTTAGTTACAAGTCCTATTCAAAGCCTCCAGCTGTAAGAGAGCACTTGAATGGTTTCGTGGCAAACCATGCACTCATAACATTCTTTGGTATTAATAGAACACTCTCCATATTTGGAAATATGGGGTAGCCACTGGTGCTGACATAACTTGGCATGGGAGACATGGGGATGTTTTGGTTGAACTTGGGATTTATTATTTTTTTTTAGTGGGACACTTAAACATGTCATGGAGCACATCATTGGAAAGCATTTAAACTATGCTTTCATTTGGATATAAAATTAAGAGTAGGGAAGGAATGACAACAAAGTTAGGGAACATAGTAGATATCACATGAATAATTAATGAGCATTGGTTTACTACCCCTCCTATGCAAAGAATGAGAAAGTTCATTTTATTATCTTACACAGTTAACGTGATTTTCTGCATGCCACAGGTCCTAGCAAAACATAGCACTACAGTAAATCTGATCACAAGCATACATAGGGTTAGGCCTTGAACAGAACCTCACCTCCTAATATGAAAAGGAAACAATAGGCCATTATTAATTTGGTTGTTTACTTTAAATGTGTTGACAGTGATTTTTCTTTGCAGAAATGGAATCCAGTAATTTCTTAAATTTGTTTTCTATTAGGCACACCAAATAAATCTCCTGTTTCTCATCCAGGGAGTTATTAAAAATCAATGTGGTGGGCAGCAAAATAACCACAAAAAAACAACAACTGTGAAAACATATCAGCAAGCCTAAATTTGCCCCTTGCAAATAAATTTTACCACATACACATTTTTGTTATTCAATTCACTTGAAATTTCAAAATTGTGCTGTAAACACTATTTTGAAGCAGTATTTTAAAAAGTCCCATTTTTTAATCAATGCAGAGAATATCTATTGAAAATTGTATTATGTTTTTGAGGAGTCTTGATAAAAATTATATGAAGGTGGCAGAGAGAAACAAGAAATGTATCTGGTGTGGCCTTATCAAAACTAGAAATATTGCTAACTTCAGCTCAGCTCAGCTCAGCTCAGCTCGCTAGGCATCCTACATACACCCATATGCTTTCATTATGCAGACTCTGGTGGCTACAGCTCAAGAGGTTATGGAGGAGATAGTGCTCTAACAGAGAGACATGCAAGCAGGCAAGCAGCAGACAGACAATTTACACATTAGTATTAGATATATATAGAAAAACCACAGTAATTCTTGAGAATATAACCTACAACAGTTAACACTAACCAGATCCTATGCCCTAGGCTTAAGCTGGCTCCAGCACAGAACCAGAGTAGCACATTAATTGTAGATCATAAAGGAGGCATAACAACATGGTAAGGATCACCATAAAGCAGTGATTTACTATAACTGAAAATACCACCACACAGCATGCACTATTGCTGAGTCAAACACAGCCACACACAGCCACACACAGCCACACACAGCCACACACAGCCACACACAGCCACACACAGCCACACACAGCCACACACAGCCACACACAGCCACACACAGCCACACACAGCCACACACAGCCACACACAGCCACACACAGCCACACACAGCCACACACAGCCACACACATATCTACGCAACAATAAAAAAGGTTTTTTAAAAACACATTTCACAAAACTTCCTTTTCCACTCCAAATGGTAGGGGACTATATGTATATCCCAAGACTGAAGGACAATAGCTGCTACTTAAGCAGGGTAGATGGGATCTAGGACTTACCCTGCGCCTGGCAAGCTATCAACGCCCGGCAAGTGTTGGTTTCAGCAGCTGATAGTAAAGCTTTATGCCTCTCTCTGGCCATGACATTGATGTTACAGCCACGCCACCTACACGCAGTTAAAAATCACGCCCACCCACTTAATGCAACATGCCCCAGGGTTGCCAGGTTGGCTTTTTTTTATGCCACTTTTCAAAAATAAGGCGTTTTCTTCAATTGCTTGGCACAAAATTTTTTCTTGTGGCATATTTCTTAAATGTGGCATAATTGTGGCTTCTTTTTTTTAAAAATTGTTTGGCATATTTTTAGAAAAAGTGGCATATTAGTTGAAATGATGGTTCTAATGGGGGAAAAAAGTCAAATTTTGGATTTCCCCCCCCCCCCCCCCCATCTCTCAATTATCTTTTCAGTAACCCCAGCAGTTTATTGAAGCACAAAAAAAAGTACAAACAGTATTTCTTGCTTGAAGCACATAATTATGGGTTGGCCGTTCCCTGTCAAATGGGTTAATCTTATTATATTTCACTGTCTGTCTGTCTGTCTGTCTGTCTGTCTGTCTGTCTGTCTGTCTGTCTGTCTGTCTGTCTGTCTGTCTGTCTGTCTGTCTGTCTGTCTGTCTGTCTGTCTGTCTGTCTGTCTGTCTGTCTGTCTGTCTGTCTGTCTGTCTGAACTAAACTCCTTCCAAACCACTGGGGAGGGGTTTCACAAAACTATAAGGGATTGACTAGGGCACTTTCCTGCAAGTTCTTATGAAAATTTAGTTTAGATTGAGTGACTATGGATGTGGTTATATTGATGGGTGTGGTTTGGTGACTTGGAACACTAACAATTGACTAAGATCAATGAAATTTGGCATGTGATCTCCATAAGACCGGAAGGATGTTATATTTTGTGGGTGTGGTCTGTTTACTATATTATGATTGGGTAGGTAAGAAAAAAAAATGAAGGTTCTTTCCAAGGGGAATATTTCCTTGGGTGGGGGATTATTATAACCCATCAGAATCCATTTCAGAGCACCCAGTTGTCAAAATTTCTTGCTCAAGGTGAAAAGCAATGTGAAAAACATGATAATATAGGGCATCTATTGTTCCATAAATGTGGCTTTTTGTGGCTTTTAATTTTGTAAGGCATTTTTCCGCATTTTTCTGGGTGGTCATTTGGCATAATTTCACTCCCAGCACCTGGCAACCCTGCCATGCCCCTATCGCTTGCCAGACCCTTTACCTAGTGACTGGTAGTCGTGCTTCCAGTTTATTGCTCAAACTCGTCCAAATTAATCTAAACAACTTGTCAAACATTTGGATGCCCCTGTTCAGATCTGGAGAATTGTAATCACACATGATCTTCACTGCAATGGATAAATACTTTGAAATAGGAGAAACTTTTTTTTAACCTTTCCAGAGAGTGAATAGAGAAGCTAAAGACACATCATTTCACATAATTTCAGTATTTAATTCCATTAGAAGGAATTGCTAGCAGAGATTCAAATATGAAATTGTCATTGGCTCTATCAGTCTTGCAGGTTATCCTTATCTCAGAATGTGCAGATGCAAGATTCAGGTGAGGCCTTCTTCTGGGGCTTAACCTAAACCACCATTCCAAGCTAACCCTATCCCTAGCTTGAAGGCTTCGATTTACTTCAGTTTGGAGTTACTACATCCAGCTAACAGTTCACAGATAGCAATGTATAATTGAAAGCTGACTTACTCAGTTTATATTATTTCCCTAAACCTGCCTTTTTTCAACTTAGAAAAAAAAGGGAAAAAATTCTCATGAAATATTACTACCTTTTTCCTACTTCATTTCTTTCTTGTCATTTTTAAGCTACCAGGCAAAGAGAAACTAAACTTTGATTTGTCCTTGCCTTAAATGCTCTTTGTGATACATATCAGATTATGTGTTAATGAGGTGTGCACTGTACAGTTTGTTTTACTAACCTCGCGTGGTATACTCAGAGTGAGATCACTTAATGTGGTTTGAAGGACCTTTTTAAGTGTCTCATTCATAAACACAGCTTGTGGTAACCCTACCATCATGAATATGCTGATTGCCAGTTTCTTTCATCTCCCCCCCCCCCCCCTTTATTTTCTTCTTATTTGTGTGTGTGGGGGGGGAGGGGTGGGAGGAATTGGAATTGTGTGCTTGAAATGTGAGAGATGGAGCAAGGTTAATATTCAATGGAATAATCACCTCATAAATTGTTCGTGTTGTATTCGCTCTGCTACCCAGAATAGTTGGTATTCATGACCCTTCACTTTCACTTGTATTGTGTTTGTTTCATTTTCAGATTTGTTAAGTACTAGTGTTATAATTTTTATCACCTACTTAAGATTAGGAGCTTCATGTTGTGTGTGTGTGTGTATGTGTGAGTTGTTTTCGCTGCAAAACTGCTGGACCAATCAAGCTGAAATTTATTGTGGTCTCCAAGTACTCAGGTGAGCATAATTAATCACATGTGGGTGTGATAATTTATGTGGTTTTATCATAGCCACACCCTCAAAAGTAACTTGGGATGCTGAAAGCTAATTAAAGGACCAATAGGCTGAAATTTGGCATGTGGTCTCCAAGTTCTTGGGTGAGCATTATTAAGTACATGTGGGTGTGGTTTTTGTGGCCACACTCACACGATTTGCTTTCCATAACAAGAACCATCGCACTGAAACTTGGTATGTGGTCTCCATGTAATCACAAGAGTATTAAAAACCTGAATGTGTCTAGCCACACCCATAAATTATTAATGTAGCCAGTTAGATTGGTCAAGAAGAGCAATGAAGTGGTACAAGATTTAATTGAACCCCCAAAAGTACACACATAGCCACACCCACAGGAGAGTAACACACTCTGGTCACATGCTGGACCAATCAGTCTGAAATTTGGTATATGGACTTCATGTGACCATAAATGTTATTACCCTCCAGTGTTTTTGGTTATGGGTGTGGTTTGGCCAATAAACATTAGTGTAAAAGTATGATTGCCAATACCAGACATATTTCATTCAAGCTACTACCAGTAAATCAGGCTCTAGTTACTTTACCACTTTCATACTTTGCTGCACCATGTTGTGCTATCTCATCCCAGATGCTTGGGCCTACTGGGCTAAAAAAGGATAAAGAAAGAGCTGAAAGTGGTTTGGGCACAGTTTTGCTAACCTATGTGTTTACACAATATTACTAGGTGGGGTGGTTTACTCAGATATAGAGTTGTGATCGCAACCTGGAAATTTGGGGGGAAAATAACCCCACGGGCAGAGTTTTAGTCCAATATTCATCAAACTTCCTCATAACCACCCCAGGATCACCCTCATCAAACCCAGAAATTGAGCACTATAAGCCCAATTGTATGGGAGAAGTTACTGAACAAACAAACAAATTGAAAATTATAGTAAGATACATAAATTAATAGCCAGGGTAATGTATTACATCGACTAGCAAAATACCTGTCATAAGACAGAGACAACAATGACATCTTATTGCATTTCACTGTTTTGTTCAATATCTCCTCTCAGACTCACTATGGCAGAATTTTACTCTAATTATCACCTAATTCCACCTAAAACCATTCCCTGGTAACCCCATCAACCCCTAAAAAGTTAACCCTTGTAGCCCCCCCCCACAAAAGTTATGTAAGTTTAAAATATTCTTTAAGAGGAGCTGGGATTCTTGATATGTTTACCAACAGATCATCCATTTCTTTCTTGGAGCTCTTGACTCATTCAAAAATCAGAAAAGCTCATTTTGAGCACTGGTGCCTAGAAATTTTGCCTGGAAATTTTGCCTGAAAATCTCACACTGCTATGATTTCCCAGTCAGGCTAATTGATAATCCTTTGAGTTTTGCAATGTGTGGAGCTGTTTCACAGGAACATTTAAGTATTTCTGAGCAGATGTTTACTGTTGTAGAAGAAGAGTGTTATTGAGCAAGAGCCATTGATGCAGACAGATTGTAACAATGTGATACATTCCAAAGTAAATTCAACCACAAGTCTTGTGATACCAACAGACACTTCCAAAGAGACTGATGGTTAAATATGAAAGTAATTGAATATACTATCCTCAGAGCAATATAGCTATGCTGAATTTCTTTAATTGGTATTCTCGCATTAAAAAGTATGTATAATTGACATAAACTAAAATGAAATCCACTGCTGGTATATAAGCTTGATCAAGACTAAGCGCTATCTTATAAGCTAAAGAAGTCCAGATGTCCTTCCCTCCCTCCCTCATATAGGCATGACTTCCTACAAATTAGTCTGATGCAATCATTCCATAAATTATGGAATGCACTGCCCTGCCAAAGGTGACAGACCTCTGCCAGGCTTCAGAACTTCTCTAAATGGAATGATGTTTTTGTGACACTGAGACTCCATTACCTTGAGTTTTGGGATGGCAACAGGAGAGATACTGACACTTAATGCAAACAAAGGATATACCATTTAAGATAATGTTCATGGACATCTTACAGTCTTAAAATCCTTTGATCAAATGTCTGTGATGATGCTTATGTAAAATAAAGCTCTTAAAACTTTATATAACAGGACACAGAATTATTTTAAAATAATATTCTCAATAATTGAGATCAGCCAATTAATTCTCTATAATGTTGAAATTAAATGAGTCAGAAGAGTTGTTGGAGTATAAACATAAAGCATATATAAATTTTAAAGACTGCAATGTGTCATTGTATTTCATATAAATTTTTTCATCCTCTAGAGGCCAAAAAGACCTTGTATACAGCTACAGCATAAAAGTGTAAAATAATACTTTTTTTTGTGGTCATTGCACGAATTTATTTTTGTTACTAGTTTTTTTTCTTTAAATTTGATACTTTTTTTTAATACCCTGTACATCCACTTTAACACAGGCAGGGAGAAATTAAAGGTGAATTAATTATTCTTTAATCTTAAACGGTTTGTACATTCCCATAAAAGGTGAATTGTTTCATCATTACTTCATTTTATCAAAACATCTTTTTTTTTTCTAAATAGAACTAAGATTGACATAGTCAAATCTCTTTCCTAAATTTTGAATCTAAACACATGAACACATGGTTTTCTACTAGTGTGTGGTATTGAAGAGAAGGTATTCCTCCATTGAACCATCTTTGATTGATTCTGGAAATCTCTCAGTGAGAAAGTGTATCAACTTACTACTTAAAAATGGAAGGAAAAGTTTGGTTCCTGTTCTATATGAGATATTTTGAATGTGGCACAAAGTTTTGTACCATGAACACACACCTGGAAAGAAATATACTTTTGTTGCAGTTTGTCAAACTACACTCAACATTAGAAAACCAATAAATAAAATGATAAGATCGTAGAGCAGAAATGTTACCAATATTTTCCACATAAGGTAACATTTCACATGACACAGTTGTAACTGCCATGCATCTCTCAACTGCCTTTCCCCCCTTTTTCATAGACTGTATACCTATAATATTTCTTATTTCTAAGATGAAACTGACAAAATTGATTGGGCATATGTAGGTATAACAAAATGGCTTCTTTTTTTTTCTCCTTTTTTTTTTTTTTTTTTTTTTTTTTTTTTTTTTTTTTTTTTTTTTTGGCATAAGAAATGATTATCCAACTTTGCAAGGATTCAGATGGAGTCACTGGGATGAGAAAATTTGTTAATAAATTGTGCTTTTAATTATGAGCTAATGTACAGAGAGATAAATTTTCTTTAACCTTTGCTAACAGTTTTTCTATGCCTCACCACTGACAGAAGGCAGCATCTGTTTAAGACATTATTGGTGCCATAGAAAACAACACTCAACTGCATCTATCAATGGTTGTCTTAATGTAATCAAAACTTATTATAAACACAACAAAAATATATCACAAGTTTTCTTCAACATAGATTGTAATAGCGGCTCATCAGCCAAACCCCACCTCCCCAAAACTACAGACCATGATGAGGTGTATATTTATGCTAACCCAAAAGCACACTCAACCCATAACTTAACCATTCCACTAAAGCCTTCATATCTGTTACTATCTTGGGCTTGAAGATGTTAAACTGGCATAAATCATATCTTACTATAAATCATAATTTGTTTGTCTGCCTGCCTGCCTGTCTGTGCAGACTCTAATTTTGCCCAACTTACAGGGATTGATTAGGACACCTCATTGCATGTCCTCTGAAAGAAAGTTTCCTTCAGATCAGGTGCTATTAGTGTGGTTTTGTCAATGGGTGTGGTTTGGTGATATGGAGGACTAACCATCACAGAAACTTGGCATGTTTATTAATTGTGTCAAGTTTGTGTGATTAATGAAATTAGTGTCAATAATCCCTATTTGTTACATACAGCTAACATATTTGTTATTGCAGGTGGCCGACTTAGAAACCACCCATAGTGCAGGTTCTGAACTACTTTGAATAACTGAATATATTTTAATTATAGCCAATCTATTTTGAAGTGGAACAATTGTTTGGGCCAGGTCTATATACCAGCTTGTCTGAAAAAGTATGATTTTACAAAAGTAAGAACACCACGTTCTCTAATTGGATATGAGAAATGTACAATTAGGTGATGTTGGATCTAATTTGAACAGCTCTGACATCTGCACTGGTAGAACTTGGAGTCAATTAGTGAACCCATGTTATTCCAAAATACCAAGATTGATGTCACAATATTAATGTCCACGTGATTATATCTGCATCATTTATTTCCGATCTATAACAACTGGCATTTATTAGCATTGCAGCATCACCAATATGACACTTGCTTCATCTGACAACTGCACCACCACTACCATTCTGGAGCTGGTGGTAAGAAATTGATGAGAAAAACAAGAGAATTTTTAGAGCATAGCATCCTGCGAGATACCATGTACAGCTAAAACGTTCAAGGTTAACATATGAATTAACATGCAAGTGAAACTGAATCAACTTTGTGATTTAACAGTTATATGTTAGTCTATAGATTAATAATACATTACCAGTGCAGTGTGGAACTTAATTATGGGACCTGCAGACCCCAGAGTTCCAAAGTCACTTCACTGAAAATGTTTACTTACGAGCACAGTGAGCCCAGACATAACATATCATTACAGTTATAATGAAATTAATATTTTTTTTACATTGCTGATTATTACAAAATGTCAATCAACATGGCATAAGTGATAAGGTCTATGACAGTGTATTCAAAATCACAAAACCAGTTCATGAACAAACACTTCTTCAATATTCACCAGCATTTCTTACTAATGCCCTTCAAACAGACTATCAAACCTGAAAATACCACACACAAATTAAGAAGAGACACATGTGTCCAAGTGAGTGAAGAAAAAGTTTAAATTTGACTTCAATGGTGAAACCGACTGGCATAATAGGCTAACCGCATAATCATCCATCATATTCATGGTATTCCCATCTTTCTGATACAACACTTATCGGCAGGAACCCTCCAATTATATTCATAAGAAGGTTTGGAGAGTAGTTCAACCACACACAGGGGTGCTTTTTTCTGCAAAGAAGCATACTTTCTTAGCATACTCTGAATAGTTTCCCGGTGAGTGACAACATATAGGTTGTTACAACCTCTGGAGTAGTACCCAGTGTTGAATCTGACATCATGGACATAATGGATACCATTGAACGGAGAGAGCCACACACCCAAGGCAATGTCATCATGTAAGTAGTGCTGCAAGCCTGGGCCAAGAGTGTGAATCATAGAAACAAGGCCTTGGGAAATCACATACCCTCCACCTTGAGGATAAGGGAGATAGTGTGTGCACAGAAACCAGTTTGGCTCTTTCAAATATCCCTCTTTGGTGGCTGTAACACCACCTGCAAAAAAACCCCACAGTAAGTCAGTCTTTTTAGTCCTATTTTCCAATTCTCCTAACAACACATCCAAGATGACAAAGGTGCTATCCATGCATTTGAAGAGGTAGTGGTAAGCAACATTTTCTTCAGCCCATGTGAAGGAGAGAAGCAATTTCTGAGAGCTAGAAAATTCGGTCTCATTGTCATGCAAGGTGGGTAAGAATATCATGTCACTGTGCTCCTTGTTTTCACAAGCCAGTTGCTGGAGTTCTTTATAACCAAGTCCAGCTATGCCCACAACAAACCTTGCCACATACGTTTTTTGATTCTGTTTTGTTTGTAACCAAGTATCTCGTATGGATTCTCTTCTCTGAAAAGAGCCAGGGTTAGAATGAATGAGAACCAACAGGAGGTAAGTTTCTCTTAGTGAAGGCACAGAGGAATTTAAATAAATTGTGCTACATCTGGCATCAGCTTTAAAATTTTCCAAATATCTTCTTGCAGATTTTTTACCTGATAATTCATGACTATTAAGGGGCATCATGTTTACTCCTTCTATGAGAACTTCTCCATCGGAGCTGTAGAGGACAACTGTTGGGCGGTTCCACAAGGTTGCTAGGAGTAGCAATGAGAAGAAGCCCAAGATCAAACCTGGGAGGAAGCCCATTAGCAGGCCTGGACTCCAACATGCCATAGCAGCAGTAGACCGAGTCAAATTACGTACAGCTGTACCTCGGTGTACTGCAACCATCAAGAAAGAGTACATTAAGTGGGAATACAGTAAAATTAACCATCAAGGAGAAGTGGCACACTGTAAACACCTCTATTGCAACATTGAAAACTAGCTAGCTAAGGTGGAACAGGACGTAAATGAGTGTTGATAACATATAAATTGTAGTGGTTTATTAATTGAATTGGCTGGGCTTGCAGATTAGATTTGGTAAAGGGTCTCTTAGGCGGAAGAGTTGGTGGGAAGAATTCACCACGCCCCTACTTTTTCAAAAGGATAATGGAAGTTTCCAAGAACAGCTTTTGAGTGGTCGGCATGACTTCTTTCTAAGATTTTAGAGGGCAGATCTCACCTATGAAAATACTGAGAATTAAAACTTACAACTTACTTTTCTTTATCAACTCATGCCAAGAATAATATGAACCAGAGGAAGATACCAGTGCCTTTAAAAACACTTATCTTAGGAAGAATTTTACCATTTGTGGTTGGTGTGAGTGTTGGTTGCGGGATAGCGTTCATTCTCTGCTGGACCAACTGGTGGAATGAGGTAAATCAAGTGCAAGTGTTGTTACAACCAGCACCGTCTCACCCTGGCTTGCACAGTGAAGAAAAAGAACTTATTCCAGATTACTATGAACATCCATTGGATAATTGGAAGGAAGAATCTCAGGAACAGGAGAAGCTACCTTCAGTGTTGGGTTGTCCTGACCGCCCCCTGAGGCTGCTCATCCTAGTCCTCTCAAGCCCAACGTCATCCATTAAGAGAATGGCTATCAGAGGCACCTGGATAAACGCATACAAGTCAATCAGGTCAAGAAATAGCTCTGTCAGGACACTATTTCTGGTTGGCCTCCTGGACCTTTCAGAGGAGAAAGTCAGTTCTTTAAGGGAAGAGAATGGATTTCACCATGACATGTTGCTGCTGGAGGATCTAAAGGATTCTTATTATAACCTATCGGCTAAAGTGCTACATGGCTTGCAGTGGAGTCAGAGAGAAAATGTGGAGTTTGATTACCTGATAAAGACTGATGATGATTCCTATGTGAGAATTAAAGAAGTGTCAGATGCCCTGAAGCAGATGAAATGCCCGAAAGATCTTTACTGGGGTTACTTCATGGGGTACGCCTTCCCTGAGCCTTCAGGGAAGTGGATGGAACGGAACTGGTTCAAATGTCCTCACTATATGCCATATGCTATGGGTGGGGGATACATCCTCTCTCACAGAGTGGTCAAAGCAGCAACAAGATTCTCCGAGAGGTTGATCCTTTATAGCAATGAAGACACCACTGTGAGTAGCTGGCTGTCTCCGTACAAGCTTGTGAGGAAACATGATCTCCGATTCAATGTTGAGTCTGTGAGCCATGGCTGCAACAATGATTATCTCATTTCCCACAAGGAGAGAGTGAAAACACTTCACATCAAGTACATGAGTTTGTTGAAGAATGGAACCTTGTGCGTACAAGAGAAAGAAATACAACCTGCATATATCTACAATTGGACAGCAAACCCCCTTGAATGCTGCCAGAGAATCCATGGACTTCCTATTGCCTGATCCTTTCAATTAAGACTGCTTCATTTAAAACAACATAATATCAACTCTGTCTTGTGTCTTGTGTTTTTTAATTTTATTTTTTACTTTTTTAAAATCGCAACTAATTTCTTTTTAAGACGGCATTAACAAACAATTGCAAACAATTGCACACATAGCTACAGATCTCACTATATGTTTCAGTTGATCTTTTGCTTCACTTAGTATTAAACATTTTAATGAAAAAAAAAAAAAAAAAAAAAGGAATTAAGTCTTTTTTTTTATTATTAAAAGAAAGGAAAAATTTTTTTCCATTCAAATAGGTATGAAAGATTGAACATATCTCCAAACCACAAAAAAAGAAGAACAAGACTCGAAATTTTCAGCCAAAAACCCGCTCACTCTGATAATTGTAACTAAATTGCCATTGCAGTAATAATAAAAATAAATAAATTAATTTAAAAAAAAGGTAACCTAGAATATCCAGTCAGTGGGACCCACATCATTCTGCAGTGCAGTAGGTAGGTGAAAATTATTTGGGGGGAGGGGGGGGGGGGGGGCAATGAAAACAATTATGTGCAAGCCAAGAGATACACACCCAAAATGATTGCTTGTTTTCACACTTCGAGATTTATCAGTGTATTGAGATAGGTAATCTATTTTCATTCTCAAATCTTTCAGAAGCACCACCAATGCAACCCTGAAAATTTCTTGCCTCATCATATCCCTGGCCCCTGCAAGGACTAACGGAATGACTAAAGAAATTAAGCTATCTTCCAAAGATGAAAAAGCCATTGAGCTGTGCTAACATCAACTAGAACAATCCCAAAGAAATTTTCATTAATATCTTAGTTTTCTGATACCCCTCCCAGAGTAATAACAACCTGTTCACAATTAGAAATGTCCCTAGTCTCATCAGCTAGCAATGAAAACCCAAGTTTGCATGGCAGGTTGGACTCTTTCAGACCTTATCTAACAGCAAGAGGTTTTTTAAAAAAACCCAGCTGTTTGTTGTTTGTAGACATAATTTTTCATGTTTGCTGACATTTTCATCCTTGACATGCTTCCTTTACATGGAATCACTATCTGTCATCAACCTCTACTCCCAGGTTTGAAGCTACCAGCATACATCTCCTCTAACTTACTTCCTCTTTATTTTCCTTCCATCCAAAATATATCACAAATAAATTCCTACATTCAATTATGAGTACAGGAGTATATAAATGTGTAAAATTGCATGAACAAACACACTGTGTCCACACACAAATAATATTTTTAACTAATTATTTACTGTTTGGTTACACAAAACTTTGTTGTTACAACTAATTGGTTAGAACGAAATGCTTTTACTGTATAGAAATCAAAAAGTTGTAAATCTTACCACAACTTTAACCTCACCTTAAGTGTTCTAAACAATTATTTTTCTGACTAAAACACTATTCAATCAATATTATAGTAATTATTTGCCACACACCTTAGTGCAGGAGCAATCTTGTACTAGTCAGTGATAAAATTTAATCATACGTTATCACTCTTTGTATGGCTCCAATTGGCAAGTATTGCACATTATGACATTCCAGATTTGATTAGTCAATTCCATGATCTAGTTGGTGTGATCACTGAGGTTAACTAAGTGATTTAGTTGTGTGAACCCATCAGTTAGATGTGATTTAATTCATGAACCCTTAAGTTAGTTGTGATTTAGTTTGTGAACCCATAAGTTCTATTTTGTGATTTAGTTGTGTGATCCCATTCAAGCTGGCTAGCCCACAGTGACCCAACTCTGTTGGGTACACACATGCCCAACATATTGCACATTGTAGTTTCCTTTCTCGAGGACACTTCTTTACGAGATATTCAGAGAAATAAACAAAAAAACAAACAGTTTCCTTGTCTTCATCCCACCATCCCACCAATCAAGACAATACTAGAAGGAAAGTTTTGGTCATCTTTCAGATCAGCCGTCTAAATCACTCCTTCAAAAATATACATATATAGTTTTGTATCCACTTGACTAATGTTTTCAATTCTTCTCTCTTATGTTCATTTTTGGTGGCCAAAGAGGAAACTGTGTGCGCATGATATGATAATCACTCACAACCTAGACCACTAATGTTAGCACAATCAACAGCGGAGAGAACAAAGCACTTCATCATTAATAATCAACACGGTAATTGCTGTAACACAAACCCTAATACTGAGTAACACTGAGTAACATTGATAGAGGTTGCAATACATTTGCAAACCTATACATACATATACATAGTTGCATATTTATTCATCATAATCAGGGTTTTTCCTCAGGATGACAAAACCTTCCACGATTGGTGTTAGTGGGATATCTGCCGCCATCAAGTTAAGGATAATACCTAGAGACAAATGGTCTTATCCCTACTGAATACAGATTAGTGTAAAGAGGAGATAACTAAGCAAGGAGGTTACTAAATGAGGAAGATTACTAAACAAGGAAGTTGATAACAAGGGAAGTTACTAAATGAGATGATGTCCTGAACCAGAAATAAAACAAGGTAACAAGGCCAAATTAAGGTCAAGGCCAAATAATTTTTGCTGTTAAAGGAGGGCTAGCCCACAACAACCTACACTAATCAAGAGCCTTGTTGATCTCTGTGCCAATATCTTTAGCCTATATCTAACAACAAAGTGGGGTTGTTAGTTATAAGAGAAGATAAACACCATATTTGTCACAATATTTTAAATTTACATGTATACAATAGCAGCTTCTCCTAAGTGACTTTAATTTTTTTTGTTACCCCTTGAAATAAGTACAGAAATTGCAGTCATGTGGGAGGAATGTTGAGAGGATATGAATAATTTAGTTAGTAATCTCAGAAAAATGTCTCTAATTAGATCACACCCTACAACCCACAGAACGTGTGAGATTCAACACGCGAAGAAGTCCTAATCAAAATCGCTCCTGCCACTAGCATTACACAACTGTTCTTTATGCACCTGGTTCAAAAGTTTGATCAACTAATGTTTAAGGAAACTACACAACTTTATCATCCTGTATTGTACATTTCCTGCAGCTCCAGAGAAATAAGGACTCCTATAGGAAAAGGACAAATACTTTACAAGCTTTCCTATAAATCCTCTGGTAGTTATCTAAGATGAGGATACATTCCTCTGTAGCAAGCTCCGCCCTCTCCCCTGAAGCCAGGAGTACGGGGGTCGTGTGGGTTTGGAATCCTGTAATGGTCTTGGGCTTGCCTGCCTGCCCAACCACATCCACTGCCTGTCCCACACGGACAGTCACAGGAAGGCGGATGAGGTCGTCATCGAATGTTACTAACATTCGAGGCTGGATGGCCGGAGTGAGGAAGTAGAGCATGTAGTGGGAGTCTCGCAAGATGACTGCATGGGAGACACGAAGGTTGAAAGGTAGAGTGAGGAAGGAAAAGGCAAGTTGAAAGCAAGAGAGTAAAAATTAAGAGGGAGAAAGGGTATATAAAAAGAAGGGAAGAATTAAAAAAAAATATATTCAAAAGTTAAAGAAAATAGTTAAAATAGAGAGGGAGAAAGTTTGTTTTTTTGTTCGCTTTTTTAAATTTTTTAAAAGAAGAAAATTATTGAAGGGTTACAAGGTATAGTTTACAAAAAGAAGAAAGTGAGGGAGAAAATTTTTTTACAATCTTACTGTTAGCATCAAGCATGGAGACCAGGACAGCAAGGATGCCTGCCACAGCAACAGGTGTCATCAACATGCGGTCAGAGTGGTAAGGGTTGAGGGTCAGGGTACCCTTCCCCAGATGAGTCAGCCCCTGCAATCAGTGATAAGGAACATATTAAATAATGATCAGGCAAAAGGAGAATGAAAAGGATATGCAAATTATGTGCTGCAAATATAATGTTTCACCAGAGGCCCATTTGCAGCTTCGCTTGCAATGATCAAAACACTTTGTCCAACAAACACTATCTTAGATATTATTGAAAAGGTAATTAGAAGAGTTTCAATTTAACTCTTCTGCTTGGCAGTGATTGAAATTGTTGGATAAATGACTTCCACAACAGTGCTTCCTCAGCAATTGTGAATGTCTCCAGTTTGCTCTGTTTCAGTTATTGATTTTCTAGTGTCTCCAGCCCTAGACACTGCTCATGACTGCTTAGGGTATTCTTAAATTTTGTTGTTGTTTTTTCCTAAATATTTTCAAATTCTTGGTCTAATAGGTATGTAGGAAGGGACATTTTCTTCAATAATACCCCCATGCATTCATTCATGGGAGAGGTCACTGTCCATACTGCTTCCTACACCCATTTTCCACGCTCTGGTTGTTGTTTCTTTCTTTCTTTCTTCTTTTTTTTATTTTTAGTAGTTGCATACATAGAGGTCCATTGGCAGCTTTGCATGCTATGGTCAAGACACATTATCCAACAAACATTATCCAAGACATTATTGAAAAGGGCATTGGAAGAGTTTCAAGTTTATTCTTCTGCTAGGCAGTGATTAGATAAATCACTTCCACAACAGTGCTGCCTCAGCAATTATGAATATCCCCAGTTTGCTTTGTTTCATTTATTGATTTTCTACAGTATTCACTTCTAAACACTGCTCATGGTGGCATAGGGGGGTTTTTTTGTTGTTTTTTTTTTCAAATATTTTCAAATTTCTGGTCTAATTTGTGTCCAGTAACCCAATATTTTTAAATAATACCCCAATGCATTCATTCATGGGAGGGGTCACTGCCCACATAGCTCCCCATCCCCCATCCCCACTTGCCATGCCAGGTTAGTAATTACATGATGGTGTAGGGGGGTTTTTTTGTTGTTGTTTTTTTACAAATATTTTCAAATTTCTGGTCTAATTTGGGTCCAGTAATGGATATTTAAAAAAATAATAATACCCCATATTCCCCTTCCCCACTTCCCATGCCAGGTTGTTGCTAATTTCTGGACAGCCATAAATGGGTGTAGTTACATCTTTAACATAGTTACTTTCAATATTTTTCATTCATTCTTTTTTAATTTGTTATTTTATTTGGAGTCAGTGTAATTATACACACCCCTCTAACTACATTTTTATTTATAATTTTTTTTCTATTTATATATTATTTAATTTTTATAAATATTATCACTGGTTTAAAATTTATTTATTGGTGGTAATGATCTAATACTATTCTGGTGTACATTCTATGAATTGGTGGAAGAAGACATTTCAAATTATTTTTTATCTTTCATCTTTTAAATAGGACTATTTTTTTTTATTCTTATTTTTTTTAATTTTCAAGCATATTCTGCCAACTTCATAATTTTACATTGATTTTAGACATGCCCACAACACAGAATTGGGGCTTGTAACTTGAGGTACTTAGTTGTATTAGCTAAGCTTCAGCCCACTAAAGAGTCTTCCATTCTCAGCAGCACTGGCAAGCTAGATTTAATTTTCTTTCATTAATTTTCTTTCATTAATTTTCTTTCATTAATTTTCTTTCATTAATTTTCTTTCATTAATTTTTTTTTTTTTTTTTTTTTTTTTTTTTTTTGCATTTTTATCAGCCATTTTAAAAACAGGGAGCGTGGGTGGATACGATGTTGACCTTTTACCTACTTTACAAACACGATTTGCTTAAAAGAAAGACTTTAGCTTACCTTTAACTTTTTTAGTTGGACATTTTAAAGAAATTTGAAGGCCTTCTGCACCCCTAGGACCATGTAGGGAGCAGGATGAAGTTTAATTCACTGTCCCATGACCCAGAGTTCAATAGTTTTTCTTGCCAGTTATGCAGGATGCAGGGAGTTAGTGAAAATAATATATAAGATATACACACCCACCCACACTCACAAATTAACAACCCACATTCCCTCCCCACACCCACACCCACCGCCTTCCCCCCCCCCCCCCCACTCAGCAAACACTTACCTGTGCCAACCTGACCATAAACAGATCTTGAGGTTCCTTATGGTAGAACTGGGCCAGGTTCCTGAGCAGGCCAGCTAATCTGGCATTGTTGGTACCACTGCCCACCAGGCCCATGGCAAAGATGGCATTTCGGGCCACAGAAGGGTCACTGTCATGGGAGAACTTTGAGAGAGTGTCAAGGATTGATAGCTGGGGGTTGGACATGGAGAGAATGGCTAGGGCCAGAGGCACTGCTCGGCGGATCACAGGGTCTCCATAATGCAGCTGCATATAATGAGCATACACATGGAAGCAAGAGAAAGACAAAAAGTACTTGAATATAGACAGTCACAGTAGACATAATATTAAATCTAGTGATCAGTAGATTAGTGATTTGTTGCATGTTGAGTAGATTTGTGATTTGTTGCTTGTGGAGTAGATAGTGATTTGTTGATTGCTGAGTAGATTAGTATTTGTTGTTCATTGAGTAGATTAGTGATTTATTGTTTATTGAGTAGATTAGTGATTTATTGTTTATTGAGTAGATTAGTAATTTATCATTCGTTGAGTAGATTAGTGATTTGTTGTTTGTTGAGTAGATTAGTGATTTATTGTTTGTTGAGTAGATTAGTAATTTGTCGTTTGTTGAGTAGATTAGTAATTTGTTGTTTGTTGAGTAGATTAGTGATTTGTTGTTTGTTGAATAGAGATTAGTGTTGTAGAGTAGATTAATGATTTGTTGTTCGTTGAGTAGATTAGTGATTTGTCAATTGTGAAATAGATTAGCAATTTGTTGCTTGTGGAGCAGATTGATTTCTTCACCATCACTGATCAGTATGCACAGATATATACTTGCACTACGTGATTGATCTGAGTTTCATGGAAACAAGCAACACTACTAGAGTTATTTCATGCACAGAGACAGAGATATTTAATCATGAACCTAACAAAAATGCACTGGCAGGATTGACAGCGATTTCACGGCTCTTCTGAACAGAATGAGTGTAAATTTTCTAACATATATCCTATATACATAATCTCTTTTAAAAAAAGATTTAATATTTTTGAGCAATGAGAGGTTCCTGAAATTTTGTGCTACACTACCAGTCAAATGCATCAGAGAAGACAAGAACCAGTGAGAATACGGGCCACAGCTAATGAGCCATCAACAGGAAAGGGATGGATAACAGCAACCAACATCGTAGTTTGTGAGAAATAAGCCTATGGAGGAAAGTGTCTGTGTACAAGGGCATCAAGAAAGTGTTGATCTATGGTATAAATGACCTCAAGTCAAGTGAGGAAATGACTATAAGAGTATTTTCAGAGCAAAAGAGACATTTTGAAATTGTTAAAAGTTGTAAGAAAACTGTTAAAACCCATTAGAATTGCTTTGGATTGCAATCTAGCTGCAATGCAACGGAAATTGTTATGAGCCATGAAGAAACTGTTGAAACACATCAGAATCGCCTTGGACTGCACTCTATCTGCAATGCACTGCCACACCTCCCCCACCTTTAATATATGCTGATAAAGCAAGACTGGTGAACAGTGACAAGTGTGTGCACAGGATTTCCAACTAGGTCTCCTCACAAATACAGCAGATATCTGTCCGTGTTGAGCAGCAATGGCCACACTACAGCAAATAAGTGTCAGCAAGCTAACCCACTACATTCTTCAGTGTTAGTATGGGCAAAGTTGACACTTGATTATAATATCCATTGACCTCTATCTTACCACAAATGTGTAAAAATGCTATATATGTCAAAATAATGAGAGATTTTGGAGTACCCACAATAACACAAACTACTGTAGTTCCAGACAAACCAAATACCACCAGACAATCTAAACCAAATACCACCAGACAATCTAAACCAAATACCACCAGACAATCTAAACCAAATACCACCAGACAATCTAAACCAAATACCACCAGACAATCTAAACCAAATACCACCAGACAATCTAAACCAAATACCACCAGACAATCTAAACCAAATACCACCAGACAATCTAAACCAAATATCACCAGACAATCTAAACCAAATACCACATACACACAAAGATGTGTGTAAGACCAAAGCCGCTTTCTTCTAGTTCCTTAAGCAACCACAAGTCAAACTGGAACAGGTGATGCTGAATCAGCACATATAGTATATGATCATTAGGGCTAGATATTAGAAAGAAATTTTATCATTATTTTTTAATGTCACACATTTTCTAGCCATAGTGATCATGATCATGCCATGATCACACTCAAGATCATATTACTAATAAACCATTGATGGGGAGAGAGAAAAAAAGTTACATGGAAGATATACTTCTCCAGTAATTGTTGGTCACTCCTTACCAAATGGTTGAAAGTCCTGAGAGCCATTTCGGAGCCGATGTCCTCCCCCATAGCAATGAGTGCAATTCCAAGCACAGAGATGGCCTGATGAGCCCCAGGCTCAGACAAACTGCCCACTTCTGCAGCTTCTGTGTCCTTCATCTCAACATCTCTTCCAGTTGCAGACTTCTTGTCCGATGAATCAGAGCTCTTCGTCTTTGTGGTGTCTCCACTTTCGGAGTTGGCCACGCCAATAGTGCTGGTGCTGTTGCCCTCCTTAATGGTAGCCGCATCACCCTCTGCCCCATCTTCTGTAACACCTTCTTCCTCCTTGTTGCCATGGTACTCGCTGCAGGTGTGGAGGAGGTTTTGGATCTTCAAAACGTTTCCCGTACCTTTGGAAGGAAAGATAGCACAAGAGTTCACAGAAATCGAGAATGACAAATAAAATTTTCCAACTTATGTGAGAGGGAGAAAAGAATAAGGAAATAAAGAGGGAAGGAGATGGTAAGAGATACTCAATGCCTTTCATATCTACAAACAACAGATACATTGTTTCAAACAACAGATACATTGTTTCCAGGATAATTAAGTCCATTCACATTGACTTGAACCCCAGAAAAATCGTAATAACATCACCAATACTCTATAGATATCCAGTTTAGCTGTATGTCCCATACGCAATACACAACATTCTGCCCTGCGTTATTTGACCAAATGGAATGCAGACGCAAGTTTAAAAAAAAAAAAATTTCATGGTGAACTCTCGATTTAAAAAAGGGAGGGAGGGGGGAGGGGGGGGGGGTTAAGTCTTGTTCTCACATTTCATTGCCTATTGCAGCGCAGGCATGGATTCTACTCAGCCTAGGCTGGCTGGATTTAATGGAGTCCAAGGAGGTTGTGGATTCCCTTCATTTACCTCTGTGTGCAAGGCGAAGGTCAGGAAGTAAAATTCTGCTATTCATATCAATCTTACTGGGAGAGTTAAGTGCTAACTTTTAGAAGTTGTTTAGGAAGAGCAAGAAAGGCACTAACTATGCAGTACACACTTTTTCTAAGGACATAAAGATGTATTGTGGGTGGAGGGTAGCTTTTCAAGCCACTCAGCCATATATAAATATCATAAGTAATTATTATTACTACTGTGTATATTCATTATTAAGTTGTTTGTTCTTATGATTTTGATGAATTGATAAAAATTGTGCAAATAAAATGAAGACTATCAAAGAAACAAGGAACTCAATATGCATGCATGCTTATCATAGTTTTCTAATTGTTATGTTGATTCGTGTTTGGGGAAGTACATAGTAAGTTTCATTGTACTGTGTGCACACGGCTACCTATGTTGAAGTTAAGTAGTTCTTGATATGACCCATTTTCATTTTATCAAGGTGTACTTATCTCTGTATCACAAAGATATGTCCATGTTTGCTTTGTCGAGGTGTTCAACCCTCTTGAAATTGTAGGAAGATAATTATCAGTGTGGCTTTTTTTAAATTTATTGGGACTGACCTCTGTATTTGAAAGATGATAGATCACGAGGATGTGTTCATCTTCACTGCATTGAACGAATTAAATCTCCCCAGGTTGAAGGAATAGTAATTCATTATTATGTTCCCCATGGGTATTGCCAGGGGTTGATGAGGAGGGGGGAAGGGGCTTTCCAGGCATAATGAGCCGAGGACAACATAAGTTGCTGGCCATGAGAGAAGGATCTTTAGACATATTTAATGAGAAAGGGTATTTTTACTCATTTTGACAATACTGAAAAATATAGAAATTAATGTTATCCCATTTGAGATGAAATTTTAAAAATTGACATGAAACCTAAGATAAGTACAATAAAAAAAATTCTCTTTGATACTCTGACATTCCCTTGTCAAGTTCACAAAAAAAAAAAAAAAAAAAAAAAAAAAAAAAAAATTGAATTCCTGAACAATAATTTCAATCAAGCTGAGAATTTCTCAGATGAAATCATCAGGATGGATTAGAGTAAAATTTACAAACAGGATTGGACACTTATTTCTATCCAGATGTGCCATGAATTTTTTTCTCCATCACATGATATATATTCCAGTTTATATTCATGTACTGCATCACCTCAATGGTCTACCTCTACTGGTAATGTATAATGTCTGTCAAATGACAAAGATAAATAATAGATTGACAACAGAAAACCACAAACAACACACATTATAGAGCCAACGCTTTTCCTCAATCTAGGAAAAGATGGAAATGGAATTAGTGTTCTGAAACAGAATTTGTAGTTTTCATGTATGAACTCACTTTGTACCCCATGAGCCAATATAATTGTAGTTAGGCTTGTAGTCAGCCAATATTATATTATAATGGCTTTGTACAAGTCAGCTGCTATGCCAAGTTTATACCATCAGTACACCACACAGAGCAGTACACCGCACAGAGCAGTACACCGCACAGAGCAGTACACCGCACAGAGCAGTACACCGCACAGAGCAGTACACCGCACAGAGCAGTACACCGCACAGAGCAGTACACCGCACAGAGCAGTACACCGCACAGAGCAGTACACCGCACAGAGCAGTACACCGCACAGAGCAGTACACCGCACAGAGCAGTACACCGCACAGAGCAGTACACCGCACAGAGCAGTACACCGCACAGAGCAGTACACCGCACAGAGCAGTACACCGCACAGAGCAGTACACCGCACAGAGCAGTACACCACACAGAGCAGTACACCACACCACACAGATCAGTACACCACACCACACAGATCAGTACACCACACCACACAGATCAGTACACCACACAGATCTGATAAAAGGCTGCTATATACATACTGAGGTCTACCTCCTGCTCTGTGGTTTTCTACCTCCTGATGTATGTGGAAGTATTACTCCCTTAAATAAAAATATTTAAACATTATGTTGTTAATAGGGGACTTGCATGATTACGGCAGGTTACTACCTGCCACGCCCACTTATGGTATCAGTGAACCACCAGCACCATAGAAAATGTATTGGGATTCATGACTACCAATGATGTTTTTGAGAACTGCAACTGAAAAATAGCTCCTGCTTTTACCATACTATAGGAATAGAAACTTTATGAAATTTTCAGCTGCTGATATCAAATTCTAGAATATTCTGAGCTATGGTTGTGGAAAAAATGGTTCAGTGAAAGTGACAGAAAGGTTAGTTAAGAACAGGCCAGCGAGTTTGCTGGTAGTTCTCAGAACACAAAGGTAGGTGGCAGTAGTGGTCAGAGTCAGATGGTTGCTGGGGTTAAATGAACATTTGCCATTGGAAACTGAAAGAACAAAACCTGGATATAGTATATATTCATAAATCCAGTCAAATATACTACATGATGCTCACACACACACACACACACACACACACACACACACACACACACACACACACACACACACACACACACACACACACTAACCAGCATAAGCACATATCTCCAACATAGTGGAGGCAAAGGTGCAGAGAGGCTCAGAGACAACCTTCAGGGCCTCCACTGTAGTATCCACTGCCTCTTGTTTACCAAGGTACAGCAGGCCCAGGGCTAGGGCCAGATAACGAGCAGGGGTCTTTACCAAGTCCCCTGCATCACGCTCCATCATGATGTGGAGAATGTTCTCTGTAATGTCCCCATTGCAGGTTCCCACGGCGATCATGGCAGAGGAGAGAGCAGCCAGACACACGACCTGGACGTAAGGTGAGCAATACATGGTCAGGGTTCTACCTCAGTAATCTATCACAATCTGCCTTAGTAATCTACCGTGTTATGTGATGCTCAAGAGGTATGTTCTGGTGTTTACCTCAAATGAAGAGACGGAGTTCCAGAGAACAGGAGAGATGACATTTATCACATCCTCACGACTAGAGCCAGCATAGGCCAGACCAAGACTATGGCATATAGAGATTATAGGGAAGGGAGGGAGGGACGAAGGGAGACACAGAAAGGTGAAAAAGAGAAAAATACTGCTGTCATCATGGTTCAAATACTTTGCAAGCCTTAGCATGCATGGTCTACTTGCACCATCACACACATGCACATAAGTATTGAGGAAACTACAGTTATAATGGTGACTCAAATTATGATTACTTTAAAATGCAACGAAAACAAACTCCTTTGACGAGTAAGTTCTATCTGGTAAACTGAATAGAATAGAAATTAATAAAATATGCATGGGAGAAAAGGCGGCGGAAATAGAGAGAGAGAGCAATCAACTGGTTCCTCACCCCATGACAGCTCCAGTGCGTATAGTGTTGCTGGAGTGAGTGACGCAGTCCCCCAGGAGTGCCAGGGCTGGGTCAATGTCATTACGGATGCCAACATTCACCAGCCCACAAGCCAGTAAGGCACCAGACTACACACATGCAAGTAGAAGAAGATAATCACACTGAACAGGACAATGAGTGATACTGGTGATCACGGAGGGAGGGGCAAACGATAACAAGTTCAGGCAGGAGAACAAGAGCGGTGGGCACTAACAAATATGGCAAATAATTACTATAATTCATAATTCGTCTGTCTGTCTGCCTGCCTGTCTGTCTCTATGTGCAGACTTGATCAAACCGCTGGAGGTATCTTCATGACAATTTCAGGGATTAATTAGGGCACCTCATTACACGTCCTCACGAAAGTTTAGTTAAGATCGGGTGGATATGGGTGTGGTTTTATCAATGGGTGTGGTTTGGCAATAAAGCACACAAACCATCACAGAATCTTGGCATGTTTATTGATTGTTTCAGGTTTGTTTGGTTAATGCGATTAGTATCAATAATTACTACATCTATAGAAGTCTTTCTATGTACATGAGGTGGTGACCCTTTACCAACATCAGTGACCCTTTACCAACAGCAGTATAAGGGGTGGTGGCAGAGAGGCCGACTAGTTATGCCCTTGGACTCCCAACCCCAGGGTTGCGAGTTCAAATCCAGCACTGACAGGAAAATTTTCCTATCCTTCAACATCTTCCCACACCAGTCCACCCAGCTGTGATGGGGACCTGAAATTTTCTGGGGTGCAAATTCACTGGCCATGGCGTCAATCAGCTAAGGGTCCAGGTGGGACTTCAGGTGCTCGCACCCATAAGCTGAGAGTTTTGGTCAGTTCTCCTGCGAGTTCCTAGCCCGGCTCCTGGAGTTTGCTTGCACTGGCTCATAATGCCTACTTAGTGCACAGGCACCCTGATTATGTCAGGTGCATGTGACCGTGTAACAACAGCTAGAGAATTTGCATTGCATTGCATTGTGTGTGTGTGTGTGTGTGTGTGTGTGTGTGTGTGTGTGTGTGTGTGTGTGTGTGTGTGTGTGTGTGTGTGTGTGTACATATATTAAATTTTGTAGCAACAGAGTCAAGACTGCTATCAAAAGAAACCAAATGAACCTTATGCTGTGATGTGGTTTGTGGGAGAGGGAAGGGAAGCTGCTGTTCCTACTTTGAAGTGGGAGCTTGCACAAATTTCTCAATATTTTTGGTCCAATCTCTAGTTGCTGTATTTGATACCTTATTCTTGAAAGTCTCCACATATCTGATCCCGGGCAACACCGGGTATATTTCTCTAGTGTTACATAAAGCAACGAAATGTGTTTGTTATTGCAGGTGGCCGACTTAAAAGACTGTCTGAAGGGCAGGTTTCTGCTTTCATTAAAGCAGTGTTTTAGACTCGGAAAACTAATCATTTAGAACACTTATGATGAGGTTAAGGTAGTGGTGAGATTTACAACTTTTACGATCCATCCAGTAGAAGCACTTCATTGTAACAACAAACTTTTGTGTTTCCACAGTAAACAATTTACTGACAAACACATGTGGATGTATCCACACCCCCCCCCCCCACCACTATTCTAAGCGTTCCCGTATGTGTGTGCTACAGGTAAAAAGCATGTTGAAGTTTTATTAACTATTGAGTCAATTTGTTGGAAGGAAGCTAACCCATTCAAACGATCTGGATGATCTTTAGAGTAGGTAAAGCATAATCATTCTGTTTTGTGAGTTTTGAAGTTCTGCTTGTTGCGTAACCTATAACATTCCACCCAGCCATAGGTAAATATGGTGTTACTGTACAATGGGAGAGCACTTGCACCATGTGGTAAGGTGTATATTAATGCACAGTCATGACTGCCTCCAGGATATCAATCACCCATGGTACTCCCAGGATGAGGAAAAAGAGACGGAAGAGAACAAGAAATTAAACATTTTATCACAATATTCTTTGCTTATCCACTAGTGCAGGGAAAAACCAAAAACACCCTATGGTTGCCATGCGGGGATGTTGTAGCGGTACATACTGTGATGCATCCAAATCATGTCACACAGCCTCAAGGTGGAGGAACATCAGCAGCACACGGAGCCTCACTCACTAATTGAAATGGTATGCATGCTGAGACTGCTTCAGAAAACTGGACCATGAATAACATCAACTAATCCATTTTCAGTGTGTCTATGGGTATACCAGCTAGAAAATGCATAGAATATGTCGAGAAAAGAAGAATCTCATTCATTGGAATGATATAATCTCATCCAAACTGGAAGCACGACGGTCTATTTCGTTATTCAAGAATACAGCTTTTTAATGCTTTTCATAGTCATTCAAACATACAAACAAATGTGGTATTCATTAGCACATTTTTTTGAATAAATGTTCAAGAATGTCTCTGGTCGCACAATCAACACTCACAGATCACCTCACTTGGGTGAACACAGTCAAAACACCTCTAAATTGTGCTAAGACCTCTCTCACTAGTACAAGGATTCAGTTGGATACAATTCCTCAATGCCAAATATATTTTCTAATCTTTTCCAATAGAAACTAGCATTAATGGATCCTTGAAACTAGTCATTCCTATTTGGAGTTTGGGGAGGTCCAATAGTACCAAAAGAACCAGAGGTATGAATTGGCCAACATCTTGAAATACTTCATCTTGCTGATTTTAGTCGATTTTTTTTTTCCCTTCAATTTTTAGTGGCTCCAATGCACTGCTCCCCACCTGTGTACTGATATTGATGTACATGTCAGAAAGGCCTTGACTGCCACAGCTAGGGACGATAATGACAACTGGAATGGCTTCAATGAGGTAGGTAGGATTTGGAGTTGTTCAAGCTTCTTTAGTCTCATAAGAGCCAAGATTATCTTTAAACTTTTTTCTTTCAGTGTTTAAAATACACTCAAGAATCACCCTAACACTTCAGCATTGCTGTTCCTATACTCCTAATATCCCAAGAATCTTTATTGTACCTCAATATTCAGTAGTGCTTCCTTACTCTCCAAGTGTCCCAGATACATTCACCCTTCTGAGCAAAACTAGCCGACCACACACCTTGATAAAGTCCTCGTTGGAGTACAGCATCTTATCAATCTTCGTAAGTCCTCCCTCCACGTCCCAGAGCAAGATCAGCCCCAGCGAGGCCGTCGCACTGAGCATGCCCACACCCTTGTGCTTGTAGATCCACTTGTTGTCACTCATCAGTTTGTCCTCTGCGAACCCTGCATTCACAAAGCCGTTCACAAAGGACGCAGCAAGGTTGGCCTTAGCTGAGTCTACCGTGTTGGCAGTGCTAAATCCTGAACA
The DNA here is from genome assembly GCA_963969325.1 of Lycopodina hypogea. Lineage (NCBI taxonomy): Eukaryota > Metazoa > Porifera > Demospongiae > Poecilosclerida > Cladorhizidae > Lycopodina > Lycopodina hypogea. The sequence continues at coordinate 8,876,583 of OZ017790.1, forward strand.
CCAACAGAGAGATGGACGGAAAGGGGGGAAACCAAGATAATCACAGGAAGAAAATGTTAATAGCATGTACACACACAGTCAACAACAAAAATAACAACAAAAAACACATGCATACGTGAATGCTCCAGGTGGGTCTTGTAAATGTCCTCAGGCACTTTGGGTTCCATAATGTCCAACTACACAATATTAAAAAAAAAGAAGAGAAAGATGCCTTACCTACGCAATTACCGATCATGACCATGAAATCTATGACCATACCAACCTCTCTGCCGAGAGCGAGGAAGTTTGAGTTGAGGTGGTTATTGGACATGATGTCCACGAGATCCTCGCTATCTGTCACCTCTGTGCCGTCCTCTGTCTCCAGGTTCAGGAAGACCTGCTGGCGGCCAAGCATGAAGGCCAGCTGCTTGCGCATTTGTCTGCAGATGGTCAAAAAAAAACAAAAAAACAAAAAAAAACAACAAATACTGAAGGTAAGGGATGTGTTGCCATGGCAATACTCTAACCAGTTGGCCTAAAATCACATGAGGGGACAACAGCGCTCCCAGCGATACCTACATCACAGACCTGTGGTGTTTACTGATATAAATATTGAGTCAGCAATTCTATTTTGTGGTCCATTTGGTCACACATGTCTTGAAGAACACACAGTCAACCAGCTTCCCTTATTTTACAAACTATAGCTGAGCTCTGTGAACTATCTGGTCATTATTCCATCTACCCAATCCAGGTAACTACCACATAGCAACTTCTTCACGTAAAAATTTCAACACCCCTGGAGGGGAAATTAGAAAACATCAACTGTATCTCCTCTTTCACACAAGCCTCCCGTTTCCCTCCACTGCACCTGTCCTCGCATTTAAGGAATATCTCCTTGGTGAGGGGAAGGTCATTGAGCATGAGGGCTAGTCTCAGCGCCTGTGGGTAGCAAGCAAAGCGTCTGTATATCTTGAGGGCTGTGTGCAGCAAGATGGAGTCCTCCGGCTCTGGAACATATTTGATGCAACTTTGTACGTATACGGAGGGAGAAGGGAGAGAGAGATAAGAAATATAGTATGATAAACATCAATTTAATCTACCAGTGTAGTATCATCGGAGCTACAACAAAGATAATAATAAAATTCTCATCTGGATAAAAGCATGTGGGATCACACTAACAACACATAAAACCACACCCATTATCATTACAGATCACACCTAGAAAGAGAAAAAAAAACCCAACACAAGAATGAAAACACACCACTAACCACACCCACCTGATAAGGTAGAGACACACCCTCTCATGCACGTCCTTTGACACCAGCTCCACGATCATGTCTATCTTCTCTATCTCCATGAGCATGTCACACACTTCAGCCTCGGCGCTGTGATCCAGACAAAACTTGGAAATGGTCTCCACCAAGCCGAGCAAACTAGCCTCAGGGCATGTTTCCTCCAACCATTGCTCTGGGATCTCTGCACAGAGACGCCTAACAGAGAAATGGAAGGAGAAGAGTTAAAGGGTGAAAGAGACAGATATCTTTAAAAATGGAATTTTATGCTTATTCAAAAATATATCCACATCATCTGTGTGTGTAATGGCTTGCATAATTACCATGTGATGATCACATGCTTATCATGTGTCACTCACCTGATGTACGGGTGACCAAAAGAACTGATCTTCTCCTGGGAGCTCTGTAGCCTGTAGCGCAAGATCTTCCTCTCTTTGTCCTCCAGAGCCATTGCCTGTACAGATAAGATGTCCGCCAGAACCAGTCTGGAAGGAGAGGGCTCCATGCTTGTGTAAGTCTCCTCCAGACGAGGGAAGTCCTGACGGAGGAGCTTGAGAGGCTTGGGTACAGAGGTCATGGAGCTGGTAGCCATCCTCATCTCTGCCCTCAGGGAGAGGAGACTCTGTAGCTGGTCCTCCAACCCTTTGGGGTCCTGGGGAGAAAGGTGGAAGGGATACCAGTGGATGGATGCATGGGCCAAGCAGCACCCCATAGGTTTGGTAATAGACACAACAAATAAACAAATAAATCAATATCCTTTTCACACACAACACACCCTCTCATTAACACTTAAGGCACATTTTCGCATACTCATACCCACAGAAACACATACACACCAAAAAATATACACACACACACACACACATAGGCACTACACATACAGTGACACAGGCACACCCACAGGCATTTACACACACACACACACACACACACACACACACACACACACACACACACACACACACACACACACACACACACACACACACACACACTGAGACACACACTGCAACATAAGCCAACACCAACCCACACCCACCCACAGAGGCACTTACACACACTCGCTCCACAAGGGCAGGCAGCCTCTCCTGTAAAAATTCATCCTCCACCTCTTCCCCAGAGAATCTGTAGGCCAGTAGCGCCTCTTTCACCTCATCCACACTTCCTCCCATGTCTAGGGCTGTCACCATATCCTGTGCAGGAAGAAAAAAATCATAACATCTTCCATTGACAATCCTCCATGCATGGCACAAAAAAAGCACAGTAAACGTGGAACACTTCCCAGTTGGAAAAAAAAAAATCACTTGAAAATATCCAGTGTAGTTATATAATCCGTGGGAACATGTATAACAGACAAGATACTCAAATAAGTACTCAGTAATCTCTCTCTTGCCTGCATCCTCTATCACAAGGGTTTGCACCAGCTTACTTATATCTGCAGCTGAAGGGAATCACTCTCTTTTTTTCTTTTCAGGCCTGCCACACTGCACCAAAACCTTTTTTTTTCACCAATGACTGGAACGGGTTCTACACGTCCACACTATACCCGGTTTCATCCCAATGGGTTCCACCTGAAACTGGTTGATGGGTAGGTTTCAAGTGGCTCAGATATATTTAATATTCCTGTGACTTTATGTAGAGCCAATGCTTTTCTGAGATCATGGAAAAGGGACGGAATTCAAGGAATTAGTGTTCTGAAACTCACGGAATTAGCGTTCTGAAACGGAATTTGTAGTTTTCATGTATGAACTCACTTTTTACCCCATGAGCCAATATAATTGTAGTTAGGCTTGTAGTCATGGCCAATATTATATTATAATGGCTTTGAACAAATCTGCTGCTATGCAATTTATACCAGCAGTACACCACACAGATCTGATAAAAGGCTGCTACATACATACTGAGGTCTACCTCCTGCTCTGTAGTTTTCTACATCCTGTTGTGTGCAAAGCATTAATGGAAAGGAGGAAAGATATGAAAGAGAGAAGAAAAATACAAAACTTAAGACTGCAATAATAATAGCAATCTTAAGTTTCTGAAATGGAATTTTTAATATAATTGTCCTTTAAAACGGAATTTACAAAAAGCTGAAATGGAAAATGTGTTTTTTTGAAACGGAAAAACATTGGCTGGCTCTAGATGTGCCAGAGGAAAAAGACAAAACAAAGTAGCACATGAGAAAATGAAATATCCTGTTTCTATACTAGGTAGAGTCAAACCAATTGATCAATCCAGCTGATTATTCATCCCACGTAGGTGATGTGGAGGGGGTTCAGCACTATGTCAGTGTTTGGAACTTGGTGTTGCTGGAGAGAGGTACAACCCCGTTAGTAGTGTGAACATGCCTTTACTTTACTGAGTAGGAATGAATCCATGCTTGCTTTAATTACATGAGATTACAGAAAATGGCAATGAATTCCTATATTTATGGTAATTAGATTGGTTATGCACAGTAATTTTATTGTGTATTTGTGTGTGTGTATGTGTGTGTGTGTGTGTGTGTGTGTGTGTGTGTGTGTGTGTGTGTGTGTGTGCGCGCGCGTGTGTGTGTGTAAAACTATTAATTTGTGTTTTTAATTGGATCGACTATTGAGACATTCTTCAAAAAATTAGCTAGAATGCTCTCTAGTCCACATGCCCACGTATAGTGATTTCTAAGGAATTACCCTAGTTTGTTCTAAAGCTAACCAGACTGGCTTACCAAGATGGAGAGTATTCCATATCTATGATATACACAAGCTAGAACATATGACAGTCTCTTGCCTTATTCTCAGAGTATGCATCAGCATGGTAAAACCGAAGAATTCCTATGATCTCAGGTTGATTACGAGCAGCTGCTACGTGCAGTGGAGTGGAGTTGTTGTGGTTGAGGGAGTGGGTGCGAGCTCCGTTGTCCACCAACCACTTGGCTGCTTCACATCGGCCAACAAATGCCACTAAATGTAAAAGTGTGCCTGTGGCTACATGTTCATTCTAAATAACAGAAAAGAAATACAACACGAATACATTACAAATGAAGCAATAGATGGTCCAATGTGCAAGTATAGCAGAGAAAAGAAGGACAAATTTAAAAACGACCCTTTACCAAAAAATAAGATGTGAATGATGTATTAAGCCTGCATAGAGTGATTGAAATGACACAAAAAATTTTTGCCAGCAAAAAATATTAACAAATGAACAAACCCATAAGGTGTCATATATATATATATATATATATATCATACCTGCCAACATAAATTACTAAATTTCAGGGACAGGAGGGGAAAAAATTAGGGACAGAGGTACTAATTTCAGGGACAAAAGGGAAAAACCGAAGAATATGGGGAAATAATGCCATGTCATGAAGTATATTATATTAAAAGAAAGTTTGATAATGAATAGATTGTACTTAGTTAATTGTCACTCTTGTGAAGGCATACAACAGTGGTCTTCTTATACTTTAGTAAAAGTTCTTTCTCCATTGTCACTTCAGTGCAACAGTTTATGCTGTTATGCTTGACACTCACTGGTCAGTGTGAATTTTTCTTAACATTGCAAACCCTCTCTCTCAGAGTCAGCATTGGAGCAAGGAATTGACAGAAACCCTGACATGAGCTTACAAAACAAACCAAATCTAGATTGGCCATCTAGAGTCATTATGTTCCCTACCTCCTTCCAGAAAACACCTGCACAGAGGTTTCTTTGTACTGTCTGCAGCTTCTTTGCATAATCAGGTCACCTTAATTTACTATACAATTATTTTTGCTAGCACAAATAATAATATAAATTGGTAAATTATCCAAAAGAAGTACAGGTTTTTTTTTCTGATCCTAGGATATCAGTAATGTTCTTTTAGGATGTTGAATTACCAACAAATGTACTGGTGAATCGCTGACAGTGTATTTCTATGTTCATCAATAATAGCAGGAAGTGACAGGCTATAGTGAGCAACACTTCATGTTAGGGAAATGATCTTCATCACAAGTGCACACACCTGCAAGCAACAAAACTTGCTCATTTATGTTTGCAAGTAAAAGGTGTAATAAATGTTAGTAAATGAATCCTGTCTTATCCTAGTTACAAATTCTCACCATTTTTTTTCTGCAAGAAAGATGATCTGGATTGGTGCTTTGAGATTCCATCAGCAGCAGTGAGGTGTCTTCCGCTATAGCCAAATGCTTCAATACAATCTCAATTTTTAAAAATATTATTATTTTTTTTAAATTCTAATGTTTCCTTTCTCAAGCTCATGAACTAATTCCATCTTCTTTTAGTTCTTCCAATACACAATGGGCAGAAGCTACAGTTCTCTCTTTCTTATCATTCAAAACATCTTCATTAAAACAACAACAACAACAAAAAAAAACAACCAATAAAAAACAAAAAGAAATTAGCAGAACTTGCAGTAAATTGAGTTTGCTCCACAGATAATTTTTCCCACCGCTAATTTTTCTCACCGCTATTGCTTCAAGAAAGCAAAGAATAAACCCTTTACCAAATCTTTTGCTAAAAAGGGGTAGGTTTGTAGGAACTCAACGAATTACCCCTGGATCCGCCCGTCTAGGGGTGGCAGGCTAAACAGTCAAAGAGGATAAATGGCATTGGAGCAGCTGTACTAAAAAGATGAAAAACCTTCTGATTTATTAAGCTAGTTAACCAGCCAGGAGAATTGGGCGTGTTATGTTACCAAACTACCTTCCGGGACATTCTGGGGAAATAGCAACTTTCTACCGGGACTTGGGAAAGGTTCAGCAAATTGGGACTGTCCCAGACATTCCGGGACAGTTGGCAGGTATGATCTATATATATATATATATATATATATATATATATATATATATATGATTGCCACCTTTCTTATGTCTAATCACTCCTTCTGGTCCAAAGAAGTCAATCATTCAAATTTCAGTCACCCAAAAGATGAGGCCCAAAATAACGGTAATAAAACAAAATAACGGTGCTTAAAAACACATTCCCAACAGCATTGGTCACCTTAAAAATCACTAAGCATGATTGCTTGCTTATGAACACAACACAACACCATTAAATATTATAAATACTAAACTTCGGACATTTTTTAAATCTGAGATTTCCATGCTACACATCATGACTCTGGGGCGACATGGGCTGGGACCGTCTAGCCACACCCTTTCCTCTGGGTGTGCCAGGCTAAAATAGCTTGTATGTGTGTGTGTGTGTGTGTGTGTGTATGCAGGTTTGTGTATATCCGTATTTAAAAAAAAAAAACCCACTGTATCAAATGAAACCTGCTCTTCAGAGTAAACACATTCTACACCAAGGACGATTTTTAACTGAAATATTTTTGCCACCTTGACACGTCTCTTCCTGTAGGAATAAGTCTAAAAATGCCAAAAAATGGTATTTAGGACAAAGCCTTGGACATTGAGAAGTAAAACTCGGAATGCACATACACAACATGACTGTGGGAGTGACATGGACCGGGTTCCACCTAGCCATAGCTCTTCTTCCTCTGGATGTGTCAGGCTAAAATGCCCAAATCCTTTGAAATGTGCTCAGCCACACTTTGGCCATACCTATTGCTGTTGGTATGTCACTGCACCCTGGGCTACGTTTTTGCAATGGCTGAATGGATTTTGATGACACTTTTCAGACGCGATCCTTGAGTGGTAGATTGGCTAGCATGTGGTATATAGGTCTTTAGCAGCACACGCCCTGTGTTAACAGGCCAATGTCAACATGAAACATTGTAGAAGCCACTCAAAATACCATTTCTAGACCTACTTCATTCAAATAGAAGCAGCTCATATGTAGGCATGCAGCGTTCCCATTGATTCCTTAGAAAGGTCAGATTGTTTAGGCGGCATGGTGTAATGCTGAAAGAAAATCTATAGTTTGAACTCAATTGGATTATTAGTTTTTGTATAATTAGTTTGAAAAATAAGAATAACAAAGTTAGCATAAACAAAGGAGAAAACATAGGGAGAAAAAGAAAAAAAAAAAGAAATGAAAAGGGAGGAGGATAAGAATGTATTCAAATAAAAAAAAAGTGTGGAAGAATAAAAAGAAACAAAGCAAAGGAAGAGTAAAAAAGGAAAAGAAAAAAAAAGAGAGCTCAGTCCTGGATTTGAACACAGAATTTCCAGCTTAGTAGACCCATGTACCTTAATCATTGAAATATACTTTTTGCAGGCTTCATTTGTATTATTAACATGGAACACTAAGTAATGAAAAGTTTTTATTTTTATTTGTTTACATGAAAAATTGTCTTCTTTTTACATGAAAAATTAAATTCTATTTTCCCCCTACCAGGGGGTGATGCCACCAAAAAAGTTTGGGTTTAAAACCATCTACGGTGTGCCAGGTGTAAACTTTGAACTTTTTGTTCATTTCGGTCCAAGGGTTGGGCCACTATACCAAGACACATGAACATACATACAAACTATATATATAATAGTAGCAGCGTATATTCAGCATTGCCTGACAAATGTAAACAGAAAACATTATAGAAGCATCTCAAAACACCATTTCTAAACCTTCTACTTTAGCTCATAAATAGGCAAGCAACATACATATTGATGTTTCCTAACGGTCAGATTATTTTAAAGGCATGGTGTAATGCTGAAAAGTAGATTGCCAACAATTATTTTCATAAGTTTGGAACTCAATTGGGTTATCCTTTTATGTGTAATTAATATTTTTTTAAAACAACTATGCTAGCATACACAAATGGAAAAAAAGAAAAAGGAAGGAAAATGGGGGAGGAGGGGAAGAAACGATTGAAGGAAAAAAAAAGAACTGAGGAAGATGAAAGAGAGAAAAGAGAGAGAGAAAAAATAACTAAGGAAGATGAACAAAAAAAAAAAGAAGAAAAGATAAGGAAAAAAGAAGAAAGAAGCCTACTTTTGGATTTAAACAGAAGATTTCCTGCTTAGTGCCCTGCGCCATTGACCATAGGGACTCTGGTTTCTGTAGGCCTTTGTTTTGTTTTTGTTTGTATTATTTCCCTGGTAAATTAAAATGACTAATTCTTAGGATTTTTTTTTTTTTAATGAAAAAATTGAATGCCTTTTCCCCCCAAAAGTGTGGTGGCACCCCATTTGGGGGGGGCCTTAAAACCATCCCTGGTGTGCCAGGGGCAAACCCTGAAAGTTTCATTTCATTCTGTCCAATGGTTTGGCCTTTATGTCTAGGCACACACATACATACAAACCAAAAATTAAAAAAAAAAAAATAGATGTGTTATATAGGTTATGTGATGTGCAGAACCTCATGTGGCATACATAAATCTCTAAGCATTGGACATACATGCACCTGAATGTGGCTATGGATACTGGATATACATGTACTTCAATTATGCCATTCATGGTAAAACTAGAGAGATTGATGATAGCAGCATTTGGCATGTATGTACTTGGGCATGGTTTTGGATATATAAGTTTTCTATTACACTGGTTTAATGCTAATCAAGACTCACAAACTCCTTCTGGTCCTTGGGGCTGGTGCAGTGTTCAGCAGCAAGTAGCTGTGTGATCAGTTCCTGTCCCACCTCACACACTGCTGTGTCCAAGTGGGTCCCCACATCCTCACTGGAGATATTCTTAAAACAACAGAAAATTTGGTAAAGGCAGTGGCTCTTCTAGTGGGATTTAATAGAGAGAAGAATGTAAGAGTATTAACCTGTTTAGTGTTAGATAACTATATTTAGAGTATCAGTGTGGTGAAGTTTTTTCTTTCTACCATGAAAGTTTTGTCTACAAAACAATTAATACGCTTCAAGTATTAAAATCAGACTGGTGCAAAAATGTCCATTGAAGTCTCTCGAGTAGGATATATTCAAATAAAGCACACCACCCCTGTAAAGTCCCAACTGGCCATCTCACTCACCTGAAGGGTAGGGGGTTTGGACAGTAGTCGCTGTGCAAATTCAGGCAGGGGCAAAACACCCGTTATTACAGTCATACTAGCGCTGTTCAGTGGAATTTTTTTTTCTCCTAATAAAATTAGCTAGTAGCAGGAACGGGTTGTCATTAGTGAGACACAAGTTGAGCCCAACTCACAAGTTGAGCCCAACCCACAAGTTGAACCCAACCCACAAGGGTGTACGGCGGAACAGGGTCGTCAATGCATCGGTCAGAGCAGGTACCATTCGTAGTTTAGTTTTTGCTCTGACAATCCTGGTAGAATGCTTTCAGGAGGGGGCGTGGGTGTGCTGATATAATTTTTACCATCTGAAATAGCTCGCTGCAAAGGCATTTGAGTACCAGTCGTAGGCGTAGCGGTAGTCGGTATTTGTGGATTTGAAGAAGGCATATGACTCAGTGCAACACATCACAAATCCTTCCATGGCAACGTGAAGACTAAATTGTGGGTAGGTGAGGGATGCTGGGGGAGTTTGAAGTGGAGAATGGTTAGATGCAAGGTTGTCCAATCTCTATGCTTGCAGGGTGACAGCAATGTGGTTGGAGAGGTTATGTAATATAAGAGGTGTAGGGGCGTGCTTATTTTGCTAGTGTGATCAGTAACTCTTTTGAAGGTATACCTGAAATACAAGTGAAGGTGGGGTAGACAATTGTGAGTTTACTGATATAGCCCTGCTGGCCACCAACTGTGCTGCAACTGAAGATACAATAAGGCTGTAATCTGTAGTGGCAAGTGAGATTGGACTAACGGTGAGTATCTCCATGATGAAGTTCCTGGTGGTGGGGTATGGAGCGAGGAGGAAAACTACTGCCAATGACTGTTGATAGAGGCAGTATTAAGAGTGTGTGTGAACAATTTCCCTTTTTGGGATTATGCGAATAGCCAGCGCTTCTAAAGTATTTGGTGCCTTATGTTGATCTATTTTCAAGAGCACTCAACTCTGTCACCACACTCAAAGATGGGTGTACCAAGCAACTATTCTGTCAGTGTCACTGTGTGGAGGAGAATGCGAGATACCACTCAGACATCACTACACCTCAAGATGATGAACACCTTCCACCATCGTTTTATCCATAGTATGCTAGACATCACCAACAGGCAGCAATGGGAGCAGCGTCTCACCTCAGCAAGCACCCAGGAGCAGTGGGGAGATGTGGAGACCATCACAGTGAAGGTTATGTAACTGGGCATTCTAGCCGAATATCCTAGCCACTCCAGGAGTAGAAGAAGGCCTCCATCTCTGGAAAATTGGAGCGTGATGACAGATCCCAATTCCTGGTACTTTTATCTATCTATCTATCATGTATCAATACTTGGAGTATCCTTCTTTTATCTGGGGGAAAGGAGAATCACTCATCTTCCTCTATTGCTTCATCCAGAGAGGTCGACTTCCACCTCCCTCATAGAAGTACCCTTTTAAATTTCATCATGGAGAAAGTGTAAGGGATTGCAAAATCCGGATTTGATTGTAAACAATGTTATTTTCATAATGGGAAATAAAAATAAAAATCATATATTTTGTTGTTATTGAAAATCAACATGCAATCACTGAAAATTATTTAATCATGATTTTTAATTGCTGCTATCAAAATGAGCACAAACCTGCATGTACACATAATTAGAACCTCTTTATGAATACTATTTTCTTAGTTTCTACCTTGCACACTACAATGCCAGGGTAGTGGAGGTTTCAAAAGGTGAAGGTATGGAAGCATACATTTATCTCACATGCCATTGTGTGAGTGAAAAGTGTAGTGGATGAGTGTGGCAGAAGAGTTGAACTGGAAAAAAACAACAAATAACAAAAAATGAACAAACAAACAAAAAAAAAAAAAAACTGGTTTTGAAGCACTATATATGCAAGTAGTGCTAGTGCATGAGTATTTGAAGAAAATACGACTATTTGCAACTTTACTTGCAGGGTTAGACTAATCTTGGTCCCAGGCTCCTTTATTTACAGCACTGGATATATTGTATCAACAGCACACAAATAAACTGGTGGTGATGCAATATATCCAGTGCTGTGAATAAAGGGGTCTGGGACCAAGACTAGGGTTAGGCTATTCATCTAAAAGATTCGACCTTCAATTTCCCATGATTTAATCAATTTAAAGGTGTGCAACATTTCCTGTCCTTAATGAAAGGATCTGTGGATGGCTATGTGCAAATGAGAAGGGAACAAATTCCTGATGTAACCACAAATCCTTGCCAATGGATAAAAATTGGTTCCCCCAATCGTGATCCCATTTTCCTCAGAAACTGACCTCTTCTTCATTACCCCCCCCCCCTCCCTTTCCTGTGTGCAATAATTCCGAATTTGGTATGCTAAACCAAGGTCACTATTCCTTGTTCCTTTGTATTATGTAAGCCATTCTAAGATAAAAATTGTAGAAACTAACCTGATTGTGCCACCAACAAATAACAAGCTATCCGCTCTACAAAACTGGGATCATGTATTTAACTACTTTTTGATTTGATTTTTCAAAAAAAAAAAATTTCTTGCAAGCTCAAAATGTATTTTCCAGTGGGAGTGAGGTGTTGTTTCTTATGGAATTCTGTAGTTAATTATATTATTCATGTAATCAGTATTACTGAAAGTATGCATTGAACTGCCAAGAGAATGCAGGGCTTTTCAATATGGTTGCCTCCATTAGTTAGTCTAAAATAGCCATTATTTTTGTCACTTTCACCTACAATGACCTGAACAAGTCTTATCAAAATTTAAAAAAAACAACATCAAAAAACTCACTAATGTATGCAGAGCTTGATTTCCATTTATTTGATACTCCTTTTGATTCTGCAGCTTCAAAATTGTAGGAATGTATATATATATAGCAGGCACACATGCATACGTTAAGAGCGATTTGTAAGTAGATTCATGGATGTTTCTTTGGAACTATTATCATGCTTTTTTAGAACTATCCTCCAGATTCACTCCAGTAAATTTGTAGGATAGTTCCAACAAAACATGCTCCAAGAAAACATGGTCCAAGAAAAAAAAATGGTGATCTCCACAAATTCTCACTAAAACTATTTTACAATTAAGTCACATATAAAACAATCAGTAACTTTATTATTTTTTTAAACCATGCATAACTCTATTTAGTTCATGCATATTAACTTTTAGCTACAGATGGTAGCAAGGTTATTTGCAATAATATGCTAAATGTATTGCCATCATTTGATTTAGATGAGTGTCAATAAAACAGGCTGGATCCACCCATGTCCTTTGATAGTGGTATAGTCTTACAAGCCGATTGTATGGTGGTATTTGGTTTAGATTTCTGTAAAGTAATGAGTGTTTACCATATCCCAAATATGTCAAGATATTTATATATATATATATATATATATATATATATATATATATATATATATATATTGCATATTTGTTATTAATTAGATGATTTTACTTCTGTGATCATGTGTCTTATTTGTTCCTAATGAAGCAGAAGAATGCAGTGGGTTTGAACACATAAAGTGCTTAAATTACTAAACACATGTCAATGTTCATTTCTTTGCCATGTTATATAGTTACTGTTGCATGCTTTTACTGTTTATTGAACAAGTAACCACTGTATTTGTGAAGGGCTCAGGCTAGGGCTAGGGCTAGGGCTAAGGCTAGGATCAGAAATCCTATGTACAAATTGCTCACCAAAGTTGCTTTATCAGCATATATTAAACTCAGGGATGCATTGAAGCTAAACAGCAGCTCAAGACAATTCTAATATGTTTTAAATAGTTCTTTAAATGTTTTTTTATTTTTTTTTATTTTATTTTTTTTATTTATCTTTTTTTTTGTCTTTTCTGTTCAGCACATTTTTATAGTCACTAAAAACGATATATTTCTTGTCTAACTTAAGGTTATTTTTACCATAGATTGACACACTCTTGATGCACAAACATGCATACATGCATACACCCACTCACCCACACACACATTGGTTCTTTTTTCTTTCTTTTTTTTTGGCTACCAAGATGGAGGCAAGAGAGAGAGAGAGAGAGCGAAAAGGGAAAGCATTGGTTGATATAAAAAAGGCATATTCTTGAAGGATTGATTTGACAACACATCAAAAAGTTGGCTAAAACACTTTTTCCCATATAGTTTCGATTGATTCCATCTAGATGTGGTATGGTGGGATGAAGAGAAGTTAATGTGAACTTGCTAAGGCTATCTAAGGTGTTTTAATGTGCACTTTTGGCAGAAATAACCAAATTTGGCACAGATGACCTTGAGGGATGCTAATCAAATCCTGATATAGGACACACTTTTTAGGATTGGTTAACATCCCTAATTAGCATAAATTCAAAATGGCTGGCATGATATAGATAAAACCCAATCAAATAATATCTCAGCTAATAGTAAACTTAATTTAATGATTTGGTTATGCATTTGATAGTTCATGATAATAACAACTAATTTGAGATGTATCATCTATTTAAGTTCACAAGATAAAAATCAATAATTACGGGGTGTTTTATCCCAAAAATGCTATATTTGACAAATAAACCTGATATTATACATATATATGTATAAATATGTATATATATATGCATATAGATAGATAGATAGATAGATAGAGATACACACGCACACACACACACACACACACACACACACACACACACACAACTTTGTTTTAAACTTTAGTCTGGCATTTATGCACTCCTAACACCACCAAAAGCTAACAGCAATGATGCAGGTCCTATTGATTGTAAGTCATTGGTAACCATCACCAGTTGTTTAGAAACACAATTTTTGATACTTGCTTTTTCTACTGCAACTCCAAAAGAATAGGAAACAAGTATGGTGTGGTTGGGAGAAATGTCCTCTTTTTTCTTTAAAAAAAAAAAAAAAAAAAAAAAAAAAATATATATATATATATATATATATATATATATATATTGTTTATGGTGATTATAGTGCATGTTTTGGTGTTTTTTTTTTGGTTTTTTTTTAATTGTTGTTTTAAAAAATATTTATTACTATTAGGTTTTGTGAATAAAAAAATTAAAGCATAAAGTGAAATCTGTAGCACTATGTGTACAGTCATTCATTAATGCTGTCTTGAAAAGATAATAGTTGTGGTTTAAAAAGTTTTAAAAAACCCACAAAAAAACAAAAACAAAAACAACTGACAACACGGCATTAATATTGTTGTTGTTTCTTAATGAAGCAGTCTCAATTGAAAGGATCAGGCAATAGGAAGTCCATGGATTCTCTGGCAGCATTCAAGGGGGTTTGCTGTCCAATTGTAGATATATGCAGGTTGTATTTCTTTCTCTTGTATGCACAAGGTTTCTGTTATTCAACAAACTCATGTGCTTGATGTGAAGGGTTTTCACCGTCTCCTTGGGGGAAATGAGATAACCGTTGTTGCAGCCGTTACTCACAGCCGCAACATTAAATCGGAGATTCAAAATCATAGAAACGAGCCTAGCGGACCACTTCATATGCTGTTGTTTTTTTTGGTGGAAATATATGGTCTATTCATTCTCCTTTCAGAAAATGAAGGGGCATAGCGAATCCCACCCCTCCCCCACCAACTCTGGTATCCAGTAAAATTTTCTTGAGAACCAGATGAGCCTACCATGTAAAATTGGTCCCCCATGAGAAGAAGTCCCCAAGGACCAAGAAACCGTTAAAAACGTTCCCCCCTATAAATGGTTGTCAAAATGGATGTGAATCTGTCTGGAGCAGATAGTTGTCCTCCAGATAAAACCACTCCACCAGATGGTTCCAGGAGTGAGATTACAGAAAGTGGAGTGGGATTGCATGAAATGTACATCATTAAAAAGGTTTCAGGAGTGAGATTACTGAAAGTGGAGTGTCATTAAATATGCATTGATTATAAAACGGTTACCAAGGGTTCTTGGGGGGGGGGGGGGGGGGGGGGGGGGGGGTGGGTTATTGCGTGACAGGGCAGGGGGGTGGGGGGAATCTAACTGAATCTGGTCTGTTAGCCCTATAATAATTCACCTACACTATAATTTCCTAGTTGTCAGTTGTACCTGTCAGTTATAGAAGCGGCTAGTTTTCCCCAGATGGTTGCTGCACCTTGTAAAAAAGCCACACGTGATTCAATCCAACTATGACGGAGTCCAGGCCTGCCAATGGGCTTCCTCCCAGGTTTGCTCCTGGGCTTCTGCTCCTGGCTATGGTTATCTCTTACAACTCTGGATGGGAAAGTTTTTACAGAAGATTTAAACATCTTACTCTCTAATAGTCCTGAACTATCCAGTAAGAACTCAGCAAGAAGACATTTGGAAAATTTTAAAGCTAGTAATGTCAGATGTAGCATAACTTATTAAATTCCTCTGTGCCTTCACTAAGAGAAACCTACCTCCTGTTGGTTCTCATTCACTCCGACCCTGCCTCTTTTCAGAGAAGAGAAACCAAAAAAAATATCAAGAAATGTATGTGGCAAGGTTTGTTGTGGCAAGGTTTGTTGTGGGCATAGCTGGACTTGGTCATAAAGAACTCCAACAACTGGCTTGTGTGAGCAAGGAGTGCAGTGACATGATATTCTTACCCACCTTGCATGACAATGAGATGTAATTTTCTAGGTCTCAGAAATTGCTTCTCTTCTTCACATGGGCTAAGAAAATGTTGCTTACCACCACCTCTTCAAATGCATTGATGATACCTCTGTTGTCTTGGATGGTTGTTAAGAAAATTGGAAGAGAGAAAAGAAAAGACTGACTTTATGTGGGGATATTTTGCAGGTTGTAAGGCTACAAAAGAGGGTTATTTGAAAGAGCCAGACTGGTTTCCGTGCACACACTATCTCCCTTATCCTCAAGGTGGAGGGTATGTGATTTCCCAAAGCCTTGTTTCTATGATTCACACTCTTGGCCCAGGCTTGGAGCACTACTTCTTCTTCATCATGTCCATCCTTCCTAGATGGAGTTCTTCCAGTGCATAGCGCACTGGAGTACTGTGTAATTGGCCTGTGCCAGATTGTCTGTTATGACTGGTAATGGAAGGTGTGGGCAGACGAGGAGATGTTGCTTTGTTTGCTGCTTGCTGCAGTCACAGGTATCAGGCCCAGTGGTATAATTCCACTTCATCATGTTGGTCTTGCGGCATCCGACTTGGCTCCTCAGGTGATTGAGACTTTTCCAAATGGTCCACTCGAAATGAGTGCTGTCTGGTAATCTCTCCACTGCAGTGATCTTCATGTCCGGTGTGATGGTGTTTGGAGCATGGATGGAGTTGCGCCATAGACAGGTGTGTGTGTGTGGGAAGCTGAATCATCGAGGGGAGCAGTGGAGGAGATGAAGCTGCTTCTGGGATGCAGGCGTGACATTTCAGGGGTGTGTTGGACATGAGATAGTGTGGGTTATTTTGTTGCCTAACCTGCTTGAAATGCTTAGTAGACTACATGTGCAGTTGAAGCAGGGAAGCGTGCCTGGGCTGCAGAGCAGTGTGGCCATGGTGGATCACTTATTAGGGAGTTACGATTACTGAGGAAGTGTGCATCTAAGTCATCCACATCGACCTTATTAGCAAGAGATGGAAGCTAACTAACCAGAGATGATGACAAGCTGCAACGTTGGGTGGAACATTTCTCTAATGTCATCAACTGTGGGCCAGAGATCAGCGTGGCAACTTTGGATGCCTTGCCTGTTCTTGAGCTGCCTTCTGCACTGAGTGATGATGTGTGTGTGTGAATGAGTTGAGTGACAACCTGACAGAGGAGGAAATCGCTGCAGCAATCTCTCAGATATGGAAGGGGAGGGCTCCAGGCTCGGATGGAATATCGACTAAGATGTTGAAGTTGGGTGGTGCAGAGTCTGTTCACTGGCTGAAGACTATTGCAGATGGAATATGGAGAAGAGAGATGGTGCCAAGTGACTGGACAAAGCAGCTGCTTATACTCATCCACGAGAAGGGAAGTCGTAGTACCTGTGATAAGTATTGTGGTATTACCCTCTTGAGCATCTCAAGTAAGATCTTCTCTAGGTTATCTTAAATCGGCTTGAGCCTTATGCGGAACTCTTTCTCTGTGAGAACCAGTGTGGCTTCCGTCAAGGTAGAGGTTGTGCAAATCAGTTATTCTCTCTGCGGGTCCTGATGGAGAAAGTAAGAGAGTTCCATAAGCCAATTTATATCTGCTTATTGACCTCAGAAAGGCTTGACTCTTGTGTACCACAATTGTCTCTGGACTGTGTTACAACATTCCTATGGTATCCCCACCAAACTTATTTCCATCATTCGTGCTTTACATGAACATTCAGTGGCTGCTATCAGGTGCTTGGGAAGACTTCAGATGAGTTTGCTGTCACAATTGGTGTCTGTCAGGGCTGTGTACTGGCTCCCACACTCTTTAATCTATAATCTGATGTGGCAAATGTATGGACTGGAAAATGGCCAGCTGAAGGGCAGAGGTGTGGGAGTGGCTTACCTTCATGGTGCTAAGTTGATGGGCAACTGCAGGAAGCTACAGCATAAGGCCATTATCTCTGATTTGGAGTACGCTGATGATAAGGCCTTGGTGGCTGAGTCATGGGATGATCTCAAGTCCATGATGGATGACATATCAATATGGTGTAGAGATTTAGGACTCACCATAGCTGTAGCTAGACTAAGACTCTGGCAGAGCTGCCACCAAAACTCTATCCAAAGCCTGTGCCGATCAATCCATTTCCTGATGATGACCCTGTAGAGATGGCGTCCAATTTTCAGTACCATGGCAGCATTGTGCAAGACATCTGTGGCACAGCGATTGAGGTGGACTCCAGAATCTGCAAGGTTTCTAAGGCCTTTCTTTCCCTCTGCCGTATCCTCTGGTACCAACGGAAGATGAAGACTCGCACCAAGCTCCGCATTTTCAATGTTGTTGTATTGCCAACCCTTCTCTGGCCTGGAGAGTTTGGTCCTCCACGACCCCCAATTACATCACTTGCAAGGTTTTGTGATGCGTTGCCTCAGGATCATCCTTAGGGCGTCCATAAGGGAGAAGAAATGACACACCACTATCAGGAGAAAGACTAAGCAACAGAAACTCTCCTCAGTGCTCTCCCAGCGCAGACTCTGCTTCCTCGGCAACATCTCTCGGATGAATGACAGTCGCCTACCAAAACAACTGTTGGTGTGTGCCCCTGTGGATGGTAAATATGCAGCAGGTGGGCAGAAGTATCACTGGAATGATCTAGTGTTGAGGGACTTGAAAAGTTATGAGCTCTCAGAGGACTGGCGTGAATTTGCACACAGCCGGAGTTTATGGAATGAAGTCATTTATGACTATGTAGAGTCACTCAATGTTCTTGCTGAGAAGGAAGAGAAGAGAGGGAAAGATGAGAGCAAATAAATGAGAGAGAGGAGACAAGTGGATGCTGAAGTGGCACTTGCTGTACCCATCCTGTATGTGTTTTTGTCACTGTGAATCAGGCTGGTATAACTAATCATACACATCAGAAACACATTCTGCCGATAAAGTCCATGTGTCAGTTCTGCAAGCTAGTATTTCATCAACAGGATCTTCATAACCACCAAAGATATTGCAAAAAGAGATGAAGTTCGACATAACTTCTTGGCCTGTACCACTCCTACCATGTGTAGCATGTGGAGTACATACAGCATATGGATGGATGGATTGTGTGCGTGTGTGCATGCATGTGTGTGTGTGCATGCGTGCTTGTGTTGTGTGTATGTAGTGTCTGTGTGTCCACTCTCTATAGTATGACCACTAGGATCAAGAAAACTTGATAATATTGAGTGTGAGCACTTGAGGACGGTGGGAGATGGCTTTTAAATAATGGAATTTGGATTCACTGTGTTGCTTTTTTTTTGTCTACCTTTGAATTTCACATACCTAATCAGTTATTACAACGGTTGAATGGTTCACATTTCATACAAATCATGCTATGACAAAAAAAAAAAAAAAAAAAAAAAAAAAAAAAATCAGTCTCTCTAAAATACCCTGAATGAGGTTCCCAAACTGTGAAGCACATAAACCTCTACAACTGAAAAAAGAAGAAGTAAGTATGTGTACATAGTGTCATCCTTTGGTGGCTTCTGTTTTTTCTTTATTATTAATTTTTTTAAATTATTATTTATGGGTTTCATAAGTCCACCCAACCAGCCTTCTTTCAGTACGTAGACCTGTACCTAAACAAGTTGAACTATGGCAGTTTGTTAAAACTTGCGTGTTACTTCTGTCTAATAATTTCTATATCCTCTAGGGTAAGAAATAATTTTCCCTGTTTCCATGTGTCTCACCTGGCTAAACTCAGGGGAGGATTGTAGGGGAGGATTGTAGGGGAGGATTGTAGGGGAGGATTGTAGGGGAGGATTGTAGGGGAGGATTGTAGGGGAGGATTGTAGGGGAGGATTGTAGGGGAGGATTGTAGGGGAGGATTGTAGGGGAGGAATAGCTGCGTTATCACTGAATGGTTTTCAGTTAAATACATCCATATATTTTGTGGTGAGTGAAAGCCTACTGGGTAGACATTCTGTGTCACAGTGGATAGAAATAAACCCAGGACAAACAGCAGTTATAGAATATGATGTCCTTCTAAAATGCCCTAAATGAGATTACCAAATCGGTGAAGCACATAAACCTCTACAGCATAAAAGAAGAAGAAGTAGGTATGTACATAGCAGGAGTGTGGGATTTCATCCTCGGTTGGCTTCTGCTTTTTCTTTATTATTAATTTTTGTAATTATTATTTATGTGTCCATAAGCCCGCCCAACCAGCCTTCCTTCAGTATGGTAGTCTGTACCTGGACAAGTTGAACTATGGCACGTTTGCTAAAACTTGCGTGTTACTTCTGTTTAATAATTTCTATATCCTCTATGGTAAGAGATAATTTCCCTGTTTCCATGTGTCTCACCTGGATAGACTCAGGGGAGGATTGTAGGGGAGGAATAGCTGCGTTATCATTGAATGGTGTTCAACTAAATACATCCATATATTTTGTGGTGAGTGGAAGACAGCTGGATAGACATTCTGTGTCACAGTGGATAGAAATAAACCCAGGACAAAGAGCAGCTATAGAATATGATGGGGATATGCAGTTAGTATCAGTGTATAATAATGAAAGTCTATCACCAGTACCATATTCTTCAAAACCAATATATCAATCAACTACATCTGGAAGTGCAGAAAAAGAGGAATACAACATTGTTCAGCTAGAGCATGGAGGAGGTGACTGCAATTGCTTTGAAATTTATTTTGCTTCTAGCTGCACTACACAAAATGTCTCAGATCCAGATGCAAGGTAAATTAATGTGTGTGTGTTTAGAACATCATATTTCGTAGTTATTTTTGTAATAACTTTTCAATGCATTTGATGAATGTACTGGTGGCAGGGTGAATGATATATATATAAGTTAATGGAATAAAATATGGTGGATTTATTGGGTGCCTCATAATGCTTATGCTCATAAGAACTCTTTGCCCCTCCTGTATGTCATTCAATTTATCTATCCTATTCATGGTCATTCTAACTGCTACCATGTTGGGTGTGATCAAATAAATCCTAAGATTAAGAAGGATGTGTGTGTATGAGTATGTGCAAGATATACATACATACATACATACATACATACATACATACATACATACATACATACATACATACATACATACATACATACATACATACATACATACATACATACATACATACATACATACATACATACATACATACATACATACATACATACATACATACATACATACATACATACATACATACATACATATATGTATATATTCAATTATTTTTAATTTTTATTTATTATGTAATTTTTCAAGCAGCCAATTCAAAATTATCAGAAGGGCCATATATCACTAACATCTATCTGGGGTTAATTTTAAAGGGTAAGTGAACTGGGGGAAAAAAAAGTTTTTTTTCTTGCCTTATTTTGTTGTCCTTGATGCATAACCTGTTATAAAAAAATTTGGAAAATTGTTGTCTAATATTCATGAACAAAACTTAGTCAAATTTTTTAAATTTCCTGTGGGAGTATAACTATTCATTGATGTCACAAGGGGGACAGCTGCAGCCAGAATTTAATGGCAGTGATATGCTATTTCAACAAATTTCAACAATTTCTGGGGTCAGGAGGCCCAATTCCACCCTAAGTCCAGGAGTGGCAGCAGTACTCTCCCAAGGGACAGATCTCTTTACTCATTCCTTCAGATTTCCAACTCCACAACTCTTTTTAAGTAAATATTATTTAGAGGTAGTGGGGGCATTAAGCTAAATTTTCTTCATGAATATTGGACTAAAATTTTCCAAATTTTTTTATACCAGATTATGCATCAAGGACAACAAAATATGACAAAAAATATATAAATTTTTTCCCAGTTCAGTTACCCTTTAAATGAACACACACAGCATCTTTTCTTTCACTTTCTGTCTTTTGCCTGCTATATACACCTAGGCATATTCTGTCTAGCGCTCTTGGAGATGTTGTGCATATATAATTTACAAATTACTAATGAAGACTGAAATCAATCCATGATGGGATATCAGTATTGAGTATGCAGTGTAACTGGAATATGAGAGATAACCAATAAATATAATGATTTCCTTGTAGAGGTGCAGCAGGATATTGATATGATCATAATACTTGATTGAATTCATAAAATAGTTTAGGTAAATCATCCTCAGCACATGAAGTAAGATGTTTGCATATAATTTACAAATTACTAATGAAGACTGAAATAAATCCATAATGGGACATCAGTATTGAGTATGCAGTGTAACTGGAATATGAGAGATGACCAATAAATATAATGATTTCTTTGTTGAGGTGCAGCAGGATGTTGATATGATCATAATACTTGATTGAATTCATAAAATAGTTTAGGTAAATTGAAAAAAAATTTTCAGCCATTTGCAACAATGTATACAATATAAAAAAATTAAGTATTTGATGGATACAATATATATAGCAAGTGAAATAGTCAATACTGTAAACAGGCCATGTATGATTTACGTCAGATAGAAAACTTTTTGCACATTCATATTTCTTTGACATTATCTATTTTCAAGATTTATCTATTTATTCCATTTAGAAAGGAAAAAATATATGCAAGTAATAAACAATGACAAATTTGGGAGTTAAAAATGTCATAAACACAGACAAAGAGATCTGCCTTGAGCAGATGTGAATTAAAAAAGAACTTCAGCCATTTGCAACAATGTATACAATATAGAAAAATTAAGTATTTGATGAATACAATATATAGCAAGTGAAATAATCAATACTATAAACAGGCCATATATGATTTAAGTCAGAGAGAAAACTATTTGCACATTCATATTTCTAATTTCTATTCTTTCCATCCTCCACATGAAAATTGTTTGATTAAAGATGCCTCCAATATATATATATATATATCTGGAGTCCACAAGTCAATTTTCAGACTGTTGAAAAACAACATCCTATCAATGTATGTGCAGTGAGGTGAAAGATGGCAGAACACCAAAAATGGTGGGTAAAGACAATCTGACCAAATTAAAATGTGAAACGAAGTATGTAGAAAGCCAAAATAATGTGTGAATCTCATATGACAAAATAGCTGCAAACAGCTATGTGTTTATAGTTACCTGATCTTGATAGGTATTTTCTGCTATCAACAAAGATCCATACCTGATCAACAAGATCACATGAAGTGCCTCAAAACATGTTCTCACTTTATCAACAGAGTTGCCTACTTAGAATTAAGCATTGAATGTTACTGAAAATAAGAAGCCACAATTTGTACAATCATCCTATCATCAGTTAGTATTAACATTTATTTGTACAAATTGTTTATTAACTCAGGATATGACTGAGCACATATCAGCCATACCATTCAAATATGCACCCAATGTATTGAATCAGATGATGTAAATGAAGTTTTCTTTTTATTGAATTGTGGTGAATTCGTAGTTACTTTTAAAATAATAAATTGGCAGTGATAGTATTACAGCTAATACATGAAGTGCTTGTCCTTCAGAAGTATACCAGTTACCATTAGTGTGTAATACAGAATATCATTTTTACTCATTCACAAAGGGTCAGATTTTTTTGGGATATGTGACTAAAGTATGGATATTATAATTCTGGAAATCAACTCTACCCCCATACATCAAAAAATGGTTGATTTAGCCAAATATTAATTAAAAGATAATTAACTGCTAATAATAGTTGTTCAATGTGTAGTCATGTCCTCTCAGTGAATTATTATTGAAATAATCCAGTTCAAATCAAACATTAAACATACTTGATGCCTCACTTCCAGGTAGTTTTCCATATCCCATGGCTATTTGGATGACAAGATAGTTTAATTTTTTAAAGTTTCCCCCTGTTGAGAAAAGGGATTCAAATTTTCCATACCTAAAAGGCCAAAAAAAAAACAACATTGGCCAAATAGGTAAGGTATGGGTTCACAAACGGAAGATCAGTGGTTCGATAGCTGATTTCGACTTTCCCCCTTCTTATCCTTGCTTCCTTCTTTGCCTTCCAAATAACTTTTTTTTTCGTTGTTGTTGTGAAGCTTGGATTCCAGGCTATGCTATCCCACCCCCCACCCCCACTGCACTTTTTTCTTCCCATTTTCCCTTTATATTAAAAAAAAAAAAAAAAAAAAAAAAAAAAATTCTTTTCAAATATCTTATAAAAATGGCTTAATGGGATTATTCTGACCTTATTTTCAAGTTTTATTGTTTTTTTAATCCCAGGAGTGGCCTTCAATGAACTGAAACTCCCCCTTCCCCCCTCCCCTCTCTTCCTACCCGAAGAAAGCTATACAAATAAGTTGAGGGGAAATAATTTGAAAATAAATGTTCAGTAATTTCACTTTTCTTGGGAGACAGTTAAATAACTATTCAGTAAATGTATTCCAATGTATGGTCAATCCATGTTCTACCATATTTTAACATTCTTTGCACCAAAATTCAAAAAGATTGCTTGAAAAAGGCATAATTAGAGAGTACTTTAATGGTGCTAGGTTTTATTATTTTGCTAATATTGGAGGCTAGGCTAGCTCGAAGGTAAATTAAATACAAAAATAAGGAAAATAGAGAAATAACAGGTAAAGTATTTCATTGCTCTAATTCTTTTAACTGTAATTATCTCATTTTCTAGTAATATTTACAAGTGCTTAACAGTTTTTGTGTTCCCTGGTAAATTCTAGAGTATATTACTTTGTAATATTAGAGAGGTATGCCAGAAGAAGTTTTTGGGCCAATGTTAACATGAATAAAGCCACTCAAAACACCATTTGTACATCTTGTGTCCCCATTTATATAATTGAAAGAAGCTCATAAGAAGACATGCAACCAGGTGGTCCAATGATTATTTAGAATGGCCAGATTGTATACAAAGCATTGTATATTCAAAAGGTAATTTATCAACAGTCAGTAGAAAGTCAAGTGTTCCATGTTGCCTCCTTTTTTACTACTCAAGTATATATTTCAAAAATTTAATCATGCAGAATTTATTGATACACAACATTTTTTAACATAGCATCCATTCATTAGTCATCTTCCCTCTGGGAGCCTAATTTTTCATTTTATCCTTATTTCCAACATGATCCAAATATAAATAATTTCAACTGTCCACTACAAGAGAAAGATCACAGATGTAGTTGTAGTTGTAATTGTAGTTGTAGTTGTAGTTGGAGTGGTAGTTGTAGTTGTACTTGTAGAAGAAGTAATAGTATGTAGTCTGTGTGTAAGTAACATGATAACTCTTCTAAATATTGATGAAATAAAAAAAATTAAAAAAAAAAAAATTTTTTTTGGGGCAATATGAAAGTTTTTGCCAAGTCTAACCTTGCCATACCCCTTTGAGTGGGTGTCAAAAGACCACAAAAAAGATAAAAATGAAAATTGAGAACCAGTTGACAAAATTAGTTCAGATTTTCAGGAGATACTTCTGTGGACTGCATAAATGATGTAGCCAAGTTTTTCCTTCCCACAACCCTTCCTGTGGATGTCAGCTGCCAAAAACTTCACAAAAAGGAGATTTGTAACTGGGATTCATGAGTTCATGTCCCACCACCAGGATATATATATATATATATATTTTTTTTTTAATTTAAAAAAAATTTTTTTATGTAGTGTGACCAGCTACAGTCAACTGAAGAGAAAGATCCTGTGTGTAGAGAGAAGAGGTTCAGAAGTTGTGGGAGTAGGTGGAAAAAACACCTCCAAGGGTTCAACTTAGCCACTCATGCTTAGGTACAGATACTTATGGGAGAACATGTCTTATGGAGGACATGTCTCATGGGACAACATTCTTAACTGCATAAACGATGTAGCCAAGTTTCTCATTCCAGGGGCCAAAAAATTCAAAAAATGGAAATTTTTAACTGGGATTCGTGAGTTCATGTCCCACCACCAGGATATTTTTTTTCTTTTCTTAATTTTTAATAAAAAATTTTTATGCAGTGTGACTAGCTACAGTCAACTGAAGAGAAAGATCCTGTATGTAGAGAGAAGAGGTTCAGAAGTTGTGGGGGTAGGTGGAAGAAACATCTCCAAGGGTTCAACTGTAGCCACTCATGCTTCAGGGACAGATACTTATGGGAGAACATGTCTTATGGAGGACATGTCTCATGGGACAACATTCTTATGGGAGGACATGTCTTACAGAAGGACCTTCTCATGGGAAAATATTTCTTACTGAAGGTCATGTCTTATGGGGGGATAGATGTGTCTTACAGGAGGACGTATCTTGCTGGAGGCATGTCTTAAGGGAGGGCATGTCTTAGAGGTGGACATATCTTACAGGAGGATGTTTTTCTGGATGACATAAATATGACAAAGAGAACATGTGTTACTCAGGAATATTCTTGTGGGATTACATGTTTCACTGAAGGATATGTGTGACTGGATCAAATATCTTACTCTAGGACACTTCTCTTTGGAGGACATATTTTATTGGAAAATTTGTCATAAATTACTCGTTCATATATTTATATATCTATCAGTTTGTGTAAGTGTCCTATATGCACCTATTATATAGGTTGTGTTTTGGTTTGGTAGGATATGTCTTTCTGTAGGAGATGACTCATTTATATATTTATCAACTATATAGTATATACAACTTAAAGATTGGAGGGGGCAACTTTTCTTTGTGATGAAGTGTGCACCTTAGTATTTTATATAGTCTATGTGAAGTAATAAGGAATAAATATACTAGTATGCAGTCTTGGTTTCAGGCCACAAGTGCTTACTAGACCCATTTTCGGTGGGCTGTAGTCTCATGATAGTCTTCTTGGAGGACATATCTTGTAGATGTTTAGAATACATAGTGAATATGATTATTTTTAAAATTAATTTATTAACTTATTTATTACTACTCAAGTATATATTTTAAAAATTTAATCATGCAAAATTTATTGATACACAACATTTTTTAACATAACATCCGTTCATTACAGTCATCTTCCCTCTGGGAGCCTAATTTTTCATTTTATCCTTATTTCCAACATGTGACTGGAGACATTCACCGGGAACTGTTTCCTTCTCATGTCAAATGGAAAAACGCTGTCTTTTTGCAACAGTGAAATATGGGGGATATGAAGTTGCTTACCTTTGTGATTTTTTGTGACAATTTCCCCCTCAATGATGTGGTTGTTGAGGTTAATAATTAATCTACTGAATCCCATTGCAGTGCCCATTGTGAGGATTGAGGTTCCTGAGGAGCATGATGCATGCATCAACCTTGAGCCTAAGCATGTGGGGCAGAAAGCCAGCCGGATTGAGGTTATTAATGAATTCAAACAGATATATGTGCTCTTAATCCAGGCTGTTGCTGCTCTGGTAAATGTTTTCATATCCAGGAAACTTTTTCATCATGTGGCTGTTCACCATCTCCTCGGCATCATTAGTGGGTGCATGATGGCTGTGCTTGACAGCCATACATGGTCTTGGTGGTGGGCATCAGGGTTATGGATAACAAAATATATAATACATTTACATTTCAATAGTTGATTTAACAATCATTTAAGCCTCCCAAGGAGTGGGGTAAAGAGGGAACTATACATAGTTAAGGTGTCAAGTTATAAAAAGTGGTCAGATTAAGAAGATCCTGTATCAATCCTTTTAATGGTTATGCCACACTGATAAGGAAAAACAAAGCTAGACATTTTCAACGATTTAAGGTCAGTAAAAAAATTAACAGATACTACACTTTATGCACCATCTGGTGTGAAAAAAGTAGTTATTTCACTCCTGTTCTGAATTATATATTATTGTTACATATACCTTCAAAGTGTCAACTTAATTATATTGATGTTCTTCTATCTTAGTAGCCACCTCATTATTATTACTACTCCTGAGCTACTGCTTGTACCTACCTGGACCAGTTGTGTTTTCTAGTAGAATCATCACCAGTACCCTTTTTAAGGAGCACTGAAGTAGATAGTTCTCTTAAACGTAGTAGTTGGTACACACAAGCTACATTTTTTTATTTTTAATATTACATCTGGTTTTGCTTTACTTTTCTTTTTACCACACTACTTGTGTTATTAATTATGCTGGGACAGAAAGGACTAACAATATTCACTCTTCCTTTCATTAAATAGCTGCATCACAACCAAATATTCTCAATTGATTACCAATTATTAGAAATATCAAAGCAACCCAGTATACTGTTATATCAACTGAAATTCTGCATATAAATAGCTCTTAAGTTTGTTTGTGTGTTTGTTCATTTGTTTCTTTACACCAATCTACCATTACACTGCTCAGATCCATATAAAACTTATATCATTTGAATTCTTAACTTCCAGGGATGGTTTGTAGTATAAAATAATTTCCTAAAAATGCCCTCCAAAAAAGTTAGCAGCCAAAGTCAGTATTTTTTTTATTTTTAGTAAATTTAGTTAGATTCATTAAAGGGTAAACAACCATGTTTTTAAGATGGGATTAGAAAGCCAAAAAAAATATTAGTCTAATGTAGAGCAGGTCTGAACTGGAGTACTTTAAGCAAGCTTTAAAGGTAAGTCAGCAGCTATCCAGATTACTAAACTAAGCTTGAGCCAGTGTTAAGTCTTCAACAAAGACTACAAATAATAAAGATTATAAGCAATTTTTTTAATAAAAAAAAAATAAACAATTTAGATTCTTTAGCAGAATAAATTTACAATTTTTGCCAAGTTCATAATTTTCCTTACTTGATAGTAACCACAACCCATAACTGTAATTTTTGCAGCTGTCCTCTCTTCTTTATTCATAGAGGTTTCTTTAGCTCCAGTGAGAAAAAGGACAATGCAGCAACTGCAATTATGGAATGCAGTCATTCAAAAAAGTAAAGAGAAGTTAGCACCTATTCTTAATATTGTTCTGTATCACTTTAGCTTAATGAGTTCATAATTAAAAAATTATTAACTTTGGGGTTTGGCTGTAGTCCCACTTTCGTTTAGGATAAATTTTACTGTCATCAAGGCTACAATTCAACCTGTGGGTGTGTCCATGTGTTGTTCTTTTTTATTGTTGATATTCTGTCGCTTGGACAACATGTGGCTTGATTATTTATAGGATAAATATAGATAGCACAGCTACAAAAGTTCTTTTTATTCAACCAGTGGCTTCATTAGTAAGATATATGATGAATATTGCCAGCAGAGCTGTGATAGTTCTGTTTGTTGAACAACCAGTGCCTTTATTGTTACAAGTGAAGCTGCAATGGGCCTCTGTCTATAATAAAAACTATTCCGATCTCATTGGAATTTTTCCATAACCAGTAGCACAAAAAAACACAAAACAAACTTAACCAATGTACAATGGCCACAGCTATTCATTGACAATCCACTGCATGCATAATTTTTGCATCCATGATGTTATCTATATTATAAAGTACAAATAGTCAATCAGTCTGTCTGTATCCCCGATTCATGCTTAATTGAAGGTAGACCCATAAACCCATATATATTTAGAATCAGTGTCACCAAGGGAATATTTTAATCATGTTTAGATGACTGCATCCTTTTTTGTATTAATAAACAGCCAAAAATTGTACTTTTTTTTAGAAAAAAGAATGTAGTTAAGGCCTAAAGTTTGGCATGCAAACTCAACTTGACTCTGTGAATAACACAGAATGGGTCCCACCTGGCCACACCACTTCCTCTTTGTGGATTAGGTTAAATATGCCAAAAGTGGTAATTCTAAAAAAGGCTTCCACCTAATCACATGCACTTTTGTTTTAAAAAGGCAAGATATGTCATCAAAGAAGACATTTTTGTGAATACAGCCCACCAAAGGTGGGCCGAAAAATTGCACATAGGGCAGATGTTTTACTTGTTGAAATAAAGTCCAAAGAATATGTGAAAGAGTGAGTGGACTCTTAACAACTGGCAAACTTCTATAATATGTCCAATATCAATCCTATATGGAGTGTAGTTATTAGCTCCCTCTATTATAAGAATAGCATTTTTACCAAGCTGTTCAAGTTGAAATATAACCAAAAGTGTCATTGTAATTAACAATAGAACACCAATAAATATTTTAAGATTGCATAGCTTTTAGCTTGAAATCATAACACTTGTTCCACTCCCTATTATCCAATACATTTTGGTGCATGCTATAATTTCTTATTATAGAGTTAGAACCTGCTGTATAGATTATTATCTTATGCATATTTGATCAGTTTCAGTTTGTGTGGAGGAAGTGCTAGTCTCCCAAGGAGACTGAATGTAATTGTCTACTCTTCAGACAATATCACAGGCAACAATATTACTGATTGTGTAAAAAATCTGGTGGAAGAAGAAAAGGTATCACCTTTCAATTATTCATGCAACAATTCCCGGTCTCGCATGTAAGTTTTATGATAATACGGTACCTATATAATTAGATAGCAAACTATATAATGTAAAAAGAATTAACCCATTCTTTGTGTCTTCAACAGTGAAGTGTCATTTTCACTTTCATTTGCCATTACCACTAGTGGAGAGTGTAATCAAATTGATCGCTTTGACGAGGGTGTGGAATTATCTATTCGCTTGTTGTCTGCACAAATGGAGTGGATTCCTATTATATATATCTACCCAAACAACTTCACTGTACCATCTTCTCCCATAAATATAGGATTACTATATGACACGTGCTTGCGTGGATACAATCTGGACATGAACCAATTGAGGTTGCTTCAGGTAGGTGATGAACAAAACTTCCATGTCACACTCTGTGCTACTGAATTGAGTGGAATCAATGCTGATAATGTTCAGTTTCGTTGGCTACAGACAAGTCAATTCATATCTTCTAGGCAGACAAGAGATGTATGGAGCATAGACAATATAAAAATTAATTTTGTAGAAATGGGCAACAACAATTTAATACTAGAGGAATTGTTCGAGAACAGCTTACTTAAGTGAGTTAATATCATTTTTTTAAGGATGTCAGATGTAAATCTCAAAAGTTGCTGATATATATATTTTTGATTAATTTTTATTCTACCAGCTACTCTCAAATGTTTTAAGTAGGTTCACTTTATTATTTTTTTAGTTGCATTTGTCTCACTAATTGCTCTGTCACTGCTAGACGTTTTCTATTTCTCTTTAGCTTGTGCACAATTTATAGATTTCCTTAGACTATAACCTTTTAATGCACCATGGATCTCATAGAATACTCACACTTGCTATCAATTATATATATATATATATAAAGCATGCCCAATGATTATTATAGGTTCTAGGTATTTGGATGGCTCAGAATATGATAAGGTATAATTTTTTCTGCTCTTGATATTGATTCTGAGGCACAAAAAAGGCATACATAAAGGAAGAGGTGGATATAAATGTGGGTGTGACTTACTATTAAGTGAGTATCACAATCAATTTCAATATATAAAGTTGTATGGACCAGACATTCCCTTCTCTCACTACTCATATTTTACTACATTAATGGACAACATTTTTCTTTTTTTTCACAAAGAAATGAGTTAAAAGAGTAACTGAACTGGGACATTTTTTTTTGGTCTTATCTTGTTGTTTTTGATGCATAACCTGCTATAAAAAGATTTGGAAAATTGTAGTGCAATATTCATGAACAAGACAAAGCTTACATTTTTACTTCCTGTGGGGGGTGTAACTATCTGCAGCTAAATCTCAATTAGAGTGATACGCTTCTTCAACAAACTTCAACAATTCCTGGAGTCAGGAGGCGTAATTATGCTGGTAAGTCCAGGAGTGGCAGCAGCTCATTGATACCTAGCAATATAGCAACTGCAGAAAAGCTGCAAAGTAGCTAATCTGAAGGCCCAGCTCTTCTGAAGGAGTAAGTAAAGAGTTCCCTTTGGATAATGCTATAATTTCACATAACTTCAGAGCCTAGTGACAGTGATTCCTTTTTAGCTTCATCCAGCTCTGATTTAGGTATCTAGCTCAGTATGAAATTGTTTGTTTGTTTTTTGCACTTGGTTATTACATCTATAGCTAGCAACTGCCCTGGCCTATAAATGTTATGAGATGCCAATGTTATAACCAGGTGTAAAAATAACAATTACACAGTTTGCTACATAGCTAGCAAGCTTGCTATTAAATATTTAGCTCCACGCAAAAAGTAGCTAAAGCTAAAATGTATTTTGCAATAGCTATAATTAATCATGACAAATCAGAAAGTCTTTGATCTCATTTTCTGTACATGAATTGAAGCTGGATGTAACTAAAGAGCAGTATTAATAGGATCTGAAAATATTAATGATTATTGCACTCTCCCAAGGGACAGATATCTTTATTTATTCCTTCAGATTCTCTACTCCACAACTTTTTTTTTGTTGCTATTGCACTAAACGTCAAAGTGCTGCTACCAATCCTGAACTTACCAGCAGAATCCTGCCTCCATACTGGAGAAATTGTTGAAGTTTGTTGATGTAGCATATCACAGAGGATTTTTGCTGCAGTTGTCCCCCTTGTGATATCATTGACGAGTTACACTCCAACAGGAAGTAAATCTTTGGAGCTAAGTTTCTTCAGGATTATTGAACCAAAATTTTCCAGGCAGACACTGGTAATTTATTATTAGGATATGAAGTGTTTGTCATTTATCTTATTGTGTAGCATTAAAGCATATAGAAAGCTTATAGTGAACCTGGCTTAAGCTGTTTGGTGGTGGTCTTAGAAGTTATTAATTATTTATAAATGATTTTTTTACACAGTCCCCTACTTTGGACAGAGAATGCTAACAGGAATGGTATCTTTTCGAATAACTGCACCAGTGAACTAGGAAAATCATTAGTATTTGGCCTCTCTAGCACCTTCAGAGAAAACCAAGTTACTTTGGTGGAAAGTCGTTCTCTATTGACAAAACTGTTTCCATTAATAGATTTTTTTTCGGAATGCCCTTCAACCATCACACCTCAAACAGATGAACAGGAAATTGAACTTGAGGAATCAAGATCGATTACTGAGGTATAACATTTATCACAGTCATTATCATCATTGAACATATGTATTACATGCAGATAATGGCTGACAGTGAACTACGAGCAATTCTAGATAATGAAGTGAGTTGCACTGCTACATAACAACTTCAAAATGATTTCTTTTTGTGGTTACGGAATTCACTCAATTGAATTCATTTATATTACTTACAAATAGCTCTTAATTTGTTTGTACATGTGCCAGTTATACATTCCTTCAATTTTGAAGCTACAGAGTCATGAGGGGTATCAAAAATATGGAAATCAAGCTCTGCACCCACTCGTGTCATTATAAAATTTGGATACGTTTTATTCAAGTCATAATAGACAAAAGTGACACAAAAAGGCCATTTTGGGGTGATAAATGGGAGCAGCTGTATCGAAAAGCCCTAACTACAGAACCCCCCATCTCCCCCCCAATAAAAACAAAGATACTATAGTGGATTACAAAATACATTTTTATACATTTTATTGGCATCACTGAATCTTAAATAGCAAGTGCACAAAATACTTGAATGTGTGTGTAGCCTATGGCAATCAATTGTGTAGGTGTGTGGCCTGTGGTAATGAGTTATGATAACAGCTAATATTCACATAAATGAACACGTCTATGGTAGAATGATGATCAGTTAGTCAACTGTATAACTTCCTCCAGAACTGCAATGGGTAGGTTTAACTGTACTGCTGTATAGCTTGAAGTTTGGAGTGTTCAGAGACCAGAATACGACTTCATGGTGGTGAGGAGGGAAAATGAGTTGATGGTGGTGAGGAGGAAGAGGATGGGGGCACTGCAGGGGAAGACATCAACTGTGAGGGAGAGAGGTTGGCATAATTCTCAAGATAAGTAGGGTTTTTTTCCTACTCAACTCAATAAATAGCAAATTAGCTGAATAAATGACATATATGCTTGAGTCATAATCTGAAAAAAAAAGCAAACAATTTACTCCAGCCCCCAGTGATCAATAAGTAACAAAGAAATTCTGTGTGAACATGTCTGAATGTTCTCTATTTAAGCTACCAATTTTTGAATAATTTTTTTTAAGCATTTGAGCTTGTGAGATTTTAAAGGGGAAATAGGGGCAAAGAAGGAAAAATGAAGAGTACAAGGGATAAAAAAGGAAGAGGTGGGGAAGAGAAAATGAAGTAAGGAAAGAAGAAAAGAAAAGAAAAACAAGCTGGAAATTTCCAGCCCAAAATTCGCTCACTTATGATTTAATGTTTTGACTAAATAATAAAGAAAGGAGGGGAGAAAAGAGGGGTAAGCCTATAATGACCAGGAGTTGAACCAGTGACCTTAGCACTTCTTATCGAAGGAAGTTTCATAACAAGATCAAGAACAAGATTCCTAAGAAAGTAACATTTAGACTCTAAACTTCTTAAAGTTTGCTAATAAAAATCAAAGTAATCCAGGTTTGAAGCGCTGATTTTCGACTTGACAGACCTGCTCATTAACCACTGAGCAACGGTTTTTAAGGGATTTTTTTATGGAAAATATGAATTTTATTTTCCACACATTCAGGATTCTTTGGGGTGAAAAACATTGTTGGTACACAAAGATTATGCCTGCTAAGCTTTATCAAAATCCATTCAACTGTTTGGCTATGATCCTTGAACATACGTACATATGTACATACATACATACATGCATGTGTACATGCATGCATACATACATCCATTCACGTACCTACCTACCTACCTACTACCTACCTACCTACCTGTCTACTTACCTACCTACCTACCTGTCTACCTACCTGTCTACCTATCTGTCTACCTATCTATCTACCTACTTACCTACCTACTTACTTTCCTACCTATCTACCTACCTACCCACCCACCTACATACTACCTACCTACCCACCCACCTACATACTACCTACCTACATATATTCCTTCAAATATATCTTTGCAGGATCCTGAAAGAAGTCTGGCCCTCTTGCGAAATGTTACTTTGGCTAGGCAAACAGATGCTGTTGTGATAGTTTACCTGCTCAACTCCATTGTGACTAGACCAAACATCATTGCATTAGACAATTCTACAATCCAGGTAAAATTTACACATACGCTGTCAAATATAGGTGTAACTGGAATGTAACTTCGTAGTTTACTAGTTCTAGCCTGCATTTACAGCTGAGCTGCAACTGCTGGCTAGGCCCACCTTTGATGGTCTGTAATCACATGATTGTCTACTTGAAGGATATGTCTAGTAGAGTTTTAGAATGCATAGAACAGTGGGAACAGTGGTACTTGGCCTTTTTAAAAGTATAAGTTAATGGGGTTTGGGCACAGCATTGCTGACCTCATTTAGAGTGTGTTTACATGAATGTGGCTGTTAGTACTCACACATTACTCATGTAGTCCCCCCCCCCCCCCCCCACACTAAAATTTCAAAGAACCAGCACTAATATGCCAAGAGGGCCAATTTTGCAAAACCAAATTTATAACAATGACTACCTGGACCCAAAGATTCCCATTAAATATTTGGTGTCCGCCTTTGGCCTTTTCCTCTAGGAGGATTTTTCTCACACACATATGCATGCACGCATGTATGCACACATGCATGCACACATGCATGCATGCACACATACATACATACACGTGCTTGCGTGTGTGCGTGTGTGCATGCATGTGTTCGTGCATGCATGCATGTATGTATGTATACATTACAGTGTATGTCACATAATTCAAATTTAATAATACAGGAAAAATATTAGAATTAGCAGATAATTTAAATTATAAGAATTTCTCTTTATTTAAAATTGCACCATCAATGGTAAAAATTTGAATTATCAGGAATTATATTTTCAATGCATCAGGTTATTGCACATTTATTAAGCCATTGTATGTTATTGATTTGCATACAGGTAAAAAGATATAATCAGCACCTAATTCGAGATTACTATTACATCATATAATATGCATACATTTATGCAAGTGGCATAAATTACATACTATTAAATAAGGGCAAGTTCCTGAACTATTTTTTTAATGTTAGTATTTATATATTATTGCCTTACAATCTCTCAGTCAATCAGTTAGTTTGTAATGTTTGTGTCAATGAATTATTATGAGCTTTCAGCAACTCAGTTTCAAATTGTTCCAATTGATCATACAGTAGTTTAGTACCACTCTACACAAAAGCATAGCAAGAAATCTTTCATACCTAAGAAACCAGAATGAGCTCGACAGAAAGTAACCGAGGGAAGAGGGTCACCTGCATCATCATCACTATCCTCTGAATCTTCTGTGCTCTGACCTGGCTAGGCTACAATGTCTGCACTGCTCAGCATAGGGCTGCACAGCAAGTGGCTATTACTTGACACGTACTCCTCAAAGGTGAAGTTCACATCAAAATCATTTTCAAATGTGAAACAGATTCACTCTCCACCACCTCTTCAAATTTAATTGATGGTTTAACAAATTGGGCTCTTTTAAAGCAGTTGGCAGTTACAGATGGTAAAATCAAATTCAAAGAATTTCTTGTTATCACTATAAGAGGAACAAAAGTGAGTCTTATCACATCTGAATAAAAATAAAAAAATAGGAGAAAAATTCATCTGCTTTCAGTGAGGCAAATTTTGGGTATTTCTTGGTGGGAATTTCTCTGTGGAATTTTCCTACAGCAAAAGGTACAAAGCATAGAAAAAGCTTGCCTGCTTTCTGCTAGCAAATTTGTAGTAATTTCTGAAGCAGAAACACTCAGCTGGAGGTGATGGTGTGAAAGGATATTGTTTGTTTGGGACATTCAATTTTTCGAATTAGTTGATCTTTTCCCTTTGAATATTTTTTTTTTATTCCTATGTAGGGACCCAAGAAAATTATAAATAAAGCAGAAGTTTGTGCTAACTGGATTCAAATTATGTGAATTACACTATCTCTTATATATGAAAGGAGATGTCTGTCTGTCTGTCTGTCTGTCTGTCTGTCTGTCTGTCTGTCTGTCTGTCTGTCTGTCTGTCTGTCTGTCTGTCTGTCTGTCTGTCTGTCTGTCTGTCTGTCTGTCTGTCTGTCTGTCTGTCTGTCTGTCTGTCTGTCTGTCTGTCTGTCTGTCTGTCTGTCTGTCTGTCTGTCTGTCTGTCTGTCTGTCTGTCTGTCTGTCTGTACTATCATTCTGGCCAAAAACCTCTCTGTGGATTTCTCTGAAACTTGGTATGATGATGACCTGACTTAAAATATGGGCTAAAAATCTGGGAAATGGTTACCATGGTAATGAGAAAAGGCCAAAAATTGTATTTTTGCCAGAAAAACCCTTGGAACTGCAGATCTAAAACTCGGTATGCATATATGATATCAATCTCAGAGTAACATAGGCTGGGTCCCACTTGGCCACACCTCCTCCTTTCCCTGTATAAGGCTAATAATGCCAAATATTGTATTTCCGCTGTAACACTTTGAGTTGGACAATGAAACCATATATATTTTTTCTCAATATAATGTGGGGAATGTTTCAATTACATGTATATGACCACACCATTTCTGTGTTCATGTCAGGCCCAAAAAAGGCCAAAAATGGTACTTTGGCCAGACAAACCCTGGGAACGACACACTTAATACATGGTGTGCATACACGACTTTGGGAGTACATGGGCAGGATCCCTCCTGGCTACACCTCTTCCCATTGGTGTGTAAAGCAAAAAAAGTCTCAAAAAAAAAGAACTTTTGAATAACACTTGGACCAAAGGAATTTGATCTACAAAACATTTTAATATATATTTTAATTTGGAAGTATGTATGTGTATCTAGGCATCACTGCTTAACACTTGGACCAAAAAGAAAAAAAAATTTTGGTATGTACTTTCCAAGAACCCGGGTGAGCATTATTAAACACATGTGGGCATGGTAATAGGTGTGGTTTTGTCATAACCACACCCACAGGATGTTATTTTGATTGAAAAAGGTTAACCAGAGATCAGTCAAGCAAAATTATGGCTTATGATCTCCAAGTACCAGGGAAAGCATTATTAACCAAACAAGAATTTGGTCTGGCCATAGCTACACATTTTTTGGCTATTAAAAGCTAATCAAACGACCAACCAGACTAAAATTTGAAATGAGACTTCCAAGCAACTGAGTGAGCCTTACTAATCACATATGGGTGTGTGAATGGGTGTGGTTTGGTCATTGCCACACCCATAAGACATTGTTTTGGTAGCCAAATGCTAATAAAAGGGATAACCAGGCCGAAATCTAAGTGGCTTCTATAATGTTTCATGTTGATATTGGCCTGGCAATGCCGGGTATATACTGCTAGTACATATATATATATATATATATACAAACATATTAGCTCAATTATTCGGGAGGATATATCTCACTATCAACTGTAGCTTCAAGTGTTGACTATGAATTAATAAAAAGGTGAAAGCCCAAGTACTTCTTTCAAACAGCCTCAAGATGAAACTACCAGAAAGTGAAGAAAAATATCAATCTAAGTTTATAACTCACGCCATGGGTAAAACAATACTACTAATTTGTCGGTGCAACAATAAGCAAGGTTCTCTGACTGCAGTAAAAGTGGTTGAGAAGGATGACCCTGACATACATGTCGTCTATGAACTTTTAAAACACGGTCCATATGTTATCCGGTGGACTAACTTCTAAGTGTACTCGGAGTAGGAATGATCAGTGCTATTTATTAATAGCAGCAGCAATTCCTCAATAGTTGCCAACATTGAACATAGCACAAATAGTCGGTTACAAGATAATAACAGCAGTTGGACACTGATATCGTGAATACAAGTGGCATGACAGGAATTTGTGTAGCTTTAAGGAGGGTTTGTTGTCAGATTTTGAATAAAAGGATAAATTTAATTATTTTTTTAAAATGTATAGCTAATTCCAATCCTACAGTTATAAGAATCCCAATGACCTTCAGTGTGGTAAAAATTCAGGACCACTTTAACAATTGGAACAGTCATCTTTAAAATTAAAAAGAAGACAAGAAATAATAATCATTAGGTAATGAAACATGCTTGTCATTGGAGTTTCCCATAACAGGGGAGTCCTGTTAAGGGAAATTTTACTGTATATAATTTTTTTTTTCAATTATAAGACACATTACAGATCATAATGCAATTTTTAAAATGTCTGAAAATAGTGTGAGAGTGGGCTGGGGGTGCGGCAAGGGTTAATAGCAGATCTAGATGTATTTCCGAGGTATTGAAACCTGTTTCAACTAAACGAAACAACTTACGTTTTCAAATTTAGAAGTTACCATTAATTTATCCATTATAAATATGCTTTACTGGAAAGGTATTGCTATAAATACTATTTTGTAGTGAGCATAATTTGAACTATACCTTGTGGTTCATCCAGGGAATTTATAGTTACTGTTTCTGTTTTTCTTGAAGCCATGTTTGATTTTATGTTGTACTACATATTCACACACACACACACACACACACTCACACACACACACATACACACATGCACACACACGCACATGCACACACACGCACACACACACACACACACACACAGAATTTATAAAGTAACTATTTTATCCAGGTGTTTAAAAAAAAAATGCCTTCTTTTTTTTTTATATTCAGGATACTCTTGATGTTGGAGATGCTATTATTAGATCTGTAAGATAAGTTCATAAAGGAGAAAAAGTCACATATTTTATTACATTTCTAGTGTTCCATAATTTAAATAGATAAATAAATAAATAAATAAAATTTAAAAATAGTATATATATATATATATATATACATACACATGTATATATATGCACATATATACATATATGTATGTACATATGACTTTTAACATCATTTATTAGTGATAGTGTTAGTAAAATTGTAAGCAATAATTAACATTATATTCTGTTTTCCCAGTTTGCTAACACAACTTCAAATTCTTCTATAATTGGAACATCACTTCTTCTTGCATTTGACAATTTGATTCGTGACTCTCTCCCAAATTCTGGAATCTATATGGGAGAGGATATTTGTAAGATGAATATTTTATCTTATTTGATTGTAAGGTGGAATACAATGGCATAGTAAATAGCAAAGCTATAGATATGAAAGACAAGCTATTCCTCTATGGAAAAATATGATGTTCCTCACATAGAAGACAACAACAGTGGGTTATTGCTTTTATTTGTGAAATAATAGTATCTATTAGACAAATTTGTGAAGAGTGGTGTCCATGGCTTAGTATTTCCTGTCAAGTAGTTATAAGTGGAGGTTAGAATATGTTATGATGAATTAAGAAATATTTTATAGTGAAAAGGATGATGTTTCTGGTGGAATAGTGTCTAGATTTCACTAATTTTCGGAGTTGCTAAATCTGATATTTTAATATGTTTCATATTATTAGGAGAGAACTTTTTTTTCCACAACAACATACGCCAGTAGGAAGGACAGCATCAACAAACAACTATATATGCATGTATAATAAATAAAGCTACTAATTTTTTTTGGAAATTGAAACCACACTTTTTCAATGTAGGCTTACTTTGACAATTGATGAAAAAACACAACTTAGCAACAAGCTGATATTTATTCTAAGATTTTAGTACACAAACATTAAATGATTGCTTCATTTTTGTACACATTTTTATAACGCTTACCTCAAAGTTGACTGTCTGTGATAGACATCGGACATTCACTGTATTCACATCAACAAATTTCACTACAAACTATTACATATCTCTTCATAATGAAGATCTATTTCCACAAACTCCACCACTGAAATTTCGTTTAGTGTATTGAATCAAATTTTTGAAAATTTCAATGAAAACCATAAATAAGGTCTTCTCAAACACA
This sequence comes from Lycopodina hypogea, assembly GCA_963969325.1. NCBI lineage: Eukaryota > Metazoa > Porifera > Demospongiae > Poecilosclerida > Cladorhizidae > Lycopodina > Lycopodina hypogea. The sequence goes on from OZ017790.1 coordinate 8,916,879, forward strand.
TTTTACACATCAATTAGTAAAAATCTAAAAAAAAATTATGCACAAATATTTTGGCTTAAGATAGATTGAGAAATGTTTCATAATAGACATCAGTCCATTAAAATTAGTTTATGACTAAACATGAACAATAAATAACACTACTGTTGAATAAGGAATTATATTCTGTAGTTGAGGAAAATAAAATTACTAGTGGTCTATAGTGAATGAGGAAAATATTATAAGATTTTACTTTTTGCAAATAATTTTTATTTTTTTTAACATCCCCCACATCAAGATCATCAAATAGTTTTAACTTTACAAGCCATATAAACACAACCTATTTCATCATTATATATCATTCATATAGGAAAACCATATATTTACCAAGATTTGAAATGGGTGGAAATGAGTAAAAAGATTCAATTGCACAGAATTTCTAACCCTCAAAAGATGATCCATATTGTAAATTAGGATTTTTTTAGTAATATAGACTCAATAAAATTTTATATTTTTACTTAACTCCCTTTCATTTGACTATCGGTAAGGTATTTTCAAAATGTTGCACTAAGATATCAAGATTTTAACGTATGTCAAAATTATAGTATGTATGTATGTAATATATTCATTTTTACCATAAATGATTGAAATTTTATGTGAATCAAATATACCTAAACTAGCAACAACAAAAATTGTTGAAACTAAATCCATGTACTTGTTATAAATGTAGCCATTAACCCTTCACCTGAATTTTTCTTCTCAATTGTACAACAGTTGATTTTTCATGATGTGACCCCATTTGGTGGATAGCACCATCATTTAATTAACACCTTACATGCACAGAAATATAACACTTTCATGGCTATGATCTAGTTTGATTAAGGCAATAGTAGTGAGAATTTGTTTAACTAAGCATGATTCCAATTTACCAAGTCGAGCTAGTTATATCCCTGATGCAGAAGTCACCAACCCCAAATATAAAAATATAATTAAAAAATAAATAGATAGATAGGTGGATGGATGGATGGATGGATGGCTGACTGGCTGGGTGGCTGGTGGACCATCTTTATTACTATTATGCATTATGTATAACTTCTTAATTTTAGTTCTATAAAATATTTATTATTTTTAATAATTGGTATTCCTTCACCGTTCTATGCATGTTGTACCTTATTCTTCTCACTCTCCATACCATCCTCATCTTCCTCTCCTTCTGTGCACTTTATACATGTTCTCTGATGCAGTTCTTCAGGATATTACTTTGAACGTGTCAGACTACGATGATGATCGTGTTATCATCATTGATACATTGGAGCTCCTGGAACCTGGTGACTTGCATATTGTGGTGGATGTTCCCGGAGAGCTGATAAAGATGTCCCCTTTTCTTAATGGGCAGGTTAGAGTGACATCATCTGTGTTTATGAATGTGGAGGGGCTCTTTCCTGATGGACTATCCACAAGGAATGAGTGAGTTCTATATTTTTGGAAAAGTAATCAGAATGATTCATTTATATTATAGCTATGTACACATTCTTCTGTTTATTAAAATTTACACTGTTTTCATGTGATAAGCTAACTTACTACTGCTATATTGCCATAACAGTGTTCAAGGTGATTCGTCAAATCTATTATATAGGGGTGTATAATGTTTAACCTTCTAAGATGCATATTCATATATATATACAATACATATATATACATATATATTCATATATATATATACACTAGAGGTTATGCTGGGCTTTGAATATATTTATATATATGTACATATATATGTACATGTTTATGTGTGTGTGTGTACTATACATATGTATATATGTACTATACATATACCTATACAGAGGAGGAGAGAACAGGGAGATAAGGAGGTTTCAACCCCCAAACTTATCACAGGGGGGGGGGGGGCTGGGCCATCCCAAATCAGAGCACCGATTCTTTTTTTCAAATGCTTTAGTTAGCACCAATGCTGTAAATCACATATATGATTGGAGCCTGAGATAAATTATTAGGAAAATCCCTAGTTAGTATAGAGGATAGTGTACACTTTTAGTTACAGATGCACAAATATCCATTGTTTGTATATGAGAATCACTCTAATAATAAACTTATAGCTATACAGCTTGCAGAAGAAAAACAAGTTTGGTAACTTAGCAGTTGTAACATGTTACTCATTGAAGGCAACAATACCTTCTTGGTTTTCAATAATTGCTGATGAAGCAATGGATGTAATCAACAGCAATCAGCAGTGAACAGTTGAATTTGTCCATCCATTGGATGAATTCAAATTAGAGTGTCAAATGGATTCTGTTGGTTTGCTTAAGCTTCCTGATGCAAGAGCAACCTCCCTGATGCAAGAGCAACCTCCCAGCATCATTATGTCAAGGACAGGCTTATGATGAGGCTGCGAATATGATGAGAGAAGATCTGGTATAGCAGCAAGATTTTGAAAAGATAATTCTGTTACAGTAGATTCCATTCTTGTGCATATTCACTTAATCTTTGCTTAAGATATTGAAAGACAGCTTCCATATATTCAGGATACTCTTGAAATAGTTAAAGAAATAAGTAAGCTGATTTTTTTCCTCTAAAATATTGCATCTTTTTTCAATCAAGCAGCAAGAGGTAGGTAGAGGTTAAACTAAACTTGAATCATTATGCCCCACCAGATGGACTCCAAGAATTGTAGCCATAGAAGATTTTCTTTTAGAGGCTTTGGAAGGAATCCATTCCGACAGAATGATATGAAAGCAGGTTGTTTATTGCAACCATTGGAAAAGTTCATCCCCTCGTTTGGAATGAGACTAGTCACCTTTATTTTAGTACAGAAGGTCAAATTCTCTCTATTACAAAAAATAACAACAAATAACAATATAATTTTGCAAGATTCTCTTTCTGCTGTTGATGCTGCCAAACAATTTTACAAGATAATATGGTCTGAAAACAATTTTAACAGAATTCATGATAAATCTGTAACTACTGCTGAGGAGCACAATATTGACCTTCCAGAATTGCCTCATTACCTAAGATTTCAGAGAGAAAATGGGAGTTAGCCAAATGCATTTACAGCTGCAAAAGCATACTTCCTGGCAATTTTACTTAAAGTATGTGGTCTGCTCCATTGTGAGCTAAAAGATAGATTTAGCAAGCACATTCCCTCAATCCTTCCTATTGAAAAAACCCTGATAAATGCAGCTAATAATCATAATGGAAAGGTTGAATGAATCCTGCTATGAAGATGTTGACATGCTAGCATTAGCAAAATACCTTAATTTTACAAAATGTAGTCAAACAGTGTGACCTTGAAATAAAGAAAATGAGTTCAATAAAAAAATCTGTTTAGCAATGAAAAAAAAACATCAAATAAATGCTACCCACCATACACCAGCTCTCTTATCTATATTTAACAATCCTAGTTACCTTTGCAGCATCATAAATATGTCCTTATCTGGGTAAGTGTCCTAACTTCTATGCATTCTATGATGACAGATATAAAACTTAATTATTGAGTGCTTCTATATATTCACAAATATTTTACAGACACTTTTGAGTTAATAATTAGTTTCTATGGTAAAAACTTTTATCATTGATGACAGGGAAGGGTTTTTTTTAATAGTTATAGCGTATTAATTCTCCTTTTATTAAATTTTTCTGTATTAAGCACACTTGTTTCAACTTTAAGTGATTCCCCACTTTTTCAAGCTTAGATAAATATCGATCTTCAAAAATAACATAAACTTCAGACCCCCCACTTTTAATATGCTGTCTCCTTCCTTGTTATATATATATAAGGAGATGTCTGTCTGTCAGTAGGTAGGTCGGTCAGTCGGTCGGTCGGTAGGTCGGTCGGTCGGTCGGTCGGTCGGTCGGTCGGTCGGTCGGTCGGTCGGTCGGTCGGTCGGTCGGTCGGTCGGTCGGTCGGTCGGTCGGTCGGTCGGTCGGTCGGTCGGTCGGTCGGTCGGTCGGTCGGTCGGTCGGTCGGTCGGTTGGTTGGTTGTTCAGTTGATGAAACATAATTATTGAGTGTTTCTATATATTCACAACGATTTTACAAACAATTTTTGATTTAGATTTTGTTTCGACAGTAATAACTTTTATCATTGATGTTAGGGATAGGTTTTTCAAGTGGTATAGCTTGTAATTTTTTTATTATTAAATATTTCTATATTAAGCAAACTTATTCCAATTTAAAGTGATTCTAACCATTTTCAGCCTTTATAAATATTGATTCTCTAAAATAACATAAACTTCAGACCCCCACCCCCACTTTTAATGTGCTGTCTCCTCCCTTCATATATATATATATATACATACATTTTTTACTCCATTATATATAAATATTTACACTAGGGATAATAGAGACAACAACATAAAGAGTCTCATATTGCCTATGCTATTTCCTGCATATGTGAGAGGCTATCTCTGAATGGAGGCAATCTGAGACTGTGATGCTGGGATATTTATTGATTCTTGGTCTCTACCAAAAGTAATCTATTGTGAGACAAGCAAGTTTGATAGAGTCACTACTTTCAATATAGCCTGTGTATATCCATAGATTATCATGCCAGACTTTGGTGGATGTAACTGGAGTGGTTTTGGGAGAGATAGAGCTTTAATAGACTGGCAGATGTACAGATGAACAAAGAAAGAAAGAGAGAGGCAGGCAGGCAGGCAGGCAGGCAGGCAGGCAGGCAGGCAGGCAGGCAGGCAGGCAATTCCCACTTTATAGTGTAAATAGATAAGACTACCAACTATTAAAGAATAATAAAAAAAAAGTGTTAGGTATATAGTAATTCAAATCTTTAAACAGACTATTCTCTGAATATTCATGTATATCTAACAATGTTTTATGTTCCTCTATAATTAAACTGAGACAGCTGCCTTCATGAGGAATTCAATAGAAACAACAAATTCTAATAGGATTCAATAATACAAAAATAATAGTTTTAATTCGTTATTGGTGATTATTTTGTACCATAAACTTTTACTGTTGATTGTTTCTGTGTAAGAGCATTTTTTCTGTTTGTCAGTTGTTTTCTTAAAAATTATTTTTTTATTATTTCAAATTTTACCTATTTTTTGTTGAACCACTAGTCAGTTTATCTCTCTCTCTCTCTCTCTGTCTCCCTGCCTGCTATCCCTTCCTGCCCTATTTGCATTCATCTCTCTTTGTGTGATTCTTTTTGCTTGTTTATCTCTGTGACTCCATCTCTTTCCCTTGTCCTCTTTCTCTCTCCTCTCACTTTATCTTTCCATCCATCTATGTATCCTCCCATCTTTTTTCTTCATTTTTAATATTCCACTTTTTACCCTCTCTCTCTGTCTATGTCTCTTTTCCCTCCAGATCAAGACTTGTGTCAGACATAGTGGGCACATCTCTACAGTGTGGCACTGTGGAATGCAGTATAAGCAACCTTAGCTCAATCTCTCCTATTCGGATCATCTTTGAGCACGATATTTTACTTATGGTTAGCTATACACACACAATTTTTAAAGGATTGACAAGATTTGTGGCAGGGGGAATGGAAGATAAAAAACATTCAAGATAATTGATGAGATTTATTGAAAACATATTGCATACATTAATACAGGAGGAACTGAAAGCAAACAGCAGTGATGTGGAAATTAACTGTGTATTTTTGGATTTTCTTGAAAGAAACAGGTATGCTTATTTTTTAAGAATTAAAAAATGTGAATATAGTCTTATTATAATAGAGGTAATCTTTCAAATGGCTTAATAGATTTGCTTCAAAATTGTAGATATGAATTTGGGTATGGGGAAATTAACTCCTCTGGGTCCCACTTAGCAAAACACCATTTTTGTGGTTCTATAGGACAACAACAAAAAAGGATACTTCTTCCCTATATTTTTTTTTCAAGGAAAAAGGGCATTTATCTTTTGCACCCTACTTACCCTAAGGCTGACTTCTATTAATATATTAACTAAAAAAATGCATTCCATAAGGAATTTTTATCAGCATTGGTGGTATATAGCAGCAGTTAAACTATCATTATCATTTTTTAACCCACTAAAAAAAAATAAATCTAAAAATAAGAATAAAGAAGAAAAAATTATAAAAAAAAAAGAATATTGGTTGGTGTATGTGGAACAACTGACAAAAAAAAGGTTTAATAAATAGAGAAATGAAGTTTTGAGTAGCCTCAGTTTCCCACAATGTATTGTTCTTTTGAATTAAAAAAACAATCATTATCTACGCTTTGGTTTACATGTGTTCTTAGAAAATAGCTTAGATTGTTGTTCCACAGACCACAAAACTATCCCCCAGAAAAAGAAAATAAAAAAAAAATTAAAAAAAATAAAAAAAAAAATATATATATATATATATATATATATATATATATATATACATATACATATATATATACATAAAAGTAACTAATGAGCAAGCTAACAAATAAATAAATAAATAATTGAATAGAAGCAAAGATTATAATTTTTGTTTTGTTTTTTCTAAAACCACCACAGCACCTACTGACTAATCAAACTAAATTTGGATAGGATTGAATCAGTAGTGTCAAGAATAAAAACATGTTTTAACTTTCTGTCAGATGCATAGAAAAACTGGTCTTCATGCACATATGATAACATTATATATCTATATTAACTTCTTCTTCATAATTTCCTCAGCTCAACGAGCAATGTTCTCAACCTTGGTCGCTGGTCAGATGAAGGATGTTCTCGAAACACCGAACTCTCAAATACCTCTGTAACAGTCTGCGAGTGCACTCACCTCACACACTTTGCCATCTTGCTCAGTGCAAATCCACCCACTTTCATAGAGGAAGTGACATTTTCCCTGAATATCTTCGGCTATGCATGCTACACCATTTCTCTGATATCCATGGCAATAGTAATCTTCACCTTCACAGTGCTAAAGTATGTTTATTATACCTTCCTGTCTTCTGTTGGTGTCAAACATTCAATTTACTTTTCCCCCCTCCTCCATCCTTTTTTCTCTCTTTTTTTTCTAACCTACATGCCTATACCTTTCACCCTTCCACATTCGTAGGTCACAACGTAACATGAGAAGCTATATTCATGTGAATTTGTGCATCAATTTGGCTATTGCCCAGATCATATTTCTTGCTGGCATAGACAAGACAGGTACAGCTAGCCCACCTGTCCACTGCCAGATCATAGCTGTCCTTCTCCACTACTTCTTCCTTGTCTCCTTCATGTGGATGCTGATGGAAGGGGTCGTCCTCTATTTGCTACTTGTGCGTGTCTTCGTGACCCACACAAAGCGCTACATACTAGCCTTCAGTCTGATAAGCTATGGCATCCCCCTCCTCTATCTGGGACTACTCACTCTCCCCCTCGGCTTTGTCACACCAGGAAGTCCACATTATGGCTACCAAGATGCGTAAGTACATATCTATTTTCCTTAGCACTTAATCCTTTTCTTCCCTCATTATAAATTGTAGACATTTTTTTTTATGTATTACAGTTATAGATAACCAAAATGGAAATAGATCATTATTGCTTAGATTTATGAATAATAAGTATGATTTAGCTTAACATCTTCTAGTATCAAAATGTTGAGAAGGCTTATCAGGACCAGTGCAGTGCCATAATCAAAGCAGCCGAAAGATCCATCCCTGTAGTCACAGAAACAACTACATACCATGTTGGGATAACGAGTGTGAGTCTTTATCGCGCCTTTCTGAACACCCTCAACGGGGAAAAGTCTAGAACTGATACTACAGCACTGCTGTCCCATCTTCACTAGCAAAGGAGTGAATGGTGGAATGAAACCATCAATTCCACTGACTTCTCACACTACAGCTGCTTAGCATGGAGTACCCTCAATAGGCTGACAGGTAGGTCAAGACACACCTCTTGCTAATGTTCCACTTCAGCAAATTCCATCGCATCACAAGTTGTGAGAAATGGGATTTCCTTGTGAGAAACTGCAAGGCTGCTCGACTTGTGGCCTCAGAGCCGACCTCTGGAAGTTTTTAACACCAGACAATCAGAGTCTCTCCGGAGATTTCAGCGTAGAAGATCTCAAGTCTGCCCTCCAACACTTGAAACCTAGGAAAGCCGCTGGCCCAGATCCCATCGGCTCAGAGTTAATACTCCATGCTGGCTCTGAAATACAGTGCTGGTTGTGTAAATTCCTATTTTCTTGCTTACGCAACCTCAAGATCCCCAAGATCAGGAGAAGAGCATTTGTTGTCGCAATCCTTAAGCCAAATCAGACCCCAGGGGATCCAAAGAGTTATCAACTCACTCTTTACTGTATATCCCCTTCAAGATCCTTAAGCATCTTATCTACACCAGTGTCGAGTCCACCATCAACCCACTTCTGCATAGGGAGCGATCTAGTTTCTGACAATGACAAGGGAGATCAACCATATATCAAGTCACTTTGTTCACTCAGGACATCGAGGAAACATTTTGGGAAAAAAGAATGCCGGTGCTGTGTTTGTTGATCTCACAGCATCCTATGATACATTATGGCACTGCGGCCTCACCTGCAAGTTTCTGTGTCTGCTGCCAGACAGGCACATGGTCAAAATGATCATGGAGCTTGTCACTAAACCATAGCTTCATCCATATCACTGAGAATGGAATACATAGCAGGTTACGACATCTCAAAAAAGGTGATTCACAGGGATCGGTCTTGGCCCCCCCTTCTATAAAACATCCACACCTACGACCTGCCAACATCAGCCTAAAAAATATGCTTATGCAGATGATCTTACCTTTATGCATTCTGCTGGAGACCAGTAGTCCATCAAAGGGGCTCTTAGCCAAGACCTTGTGACACTAGCAGTATATGTCCAGACTTAGTGGCTGAAGCTCAGTTGATCAAAACAGTGTTGGCTGCCTTCCATCTGACAAACAGAGAGGCAGGTCATAAGCTAAACATTTCACTTGACAGAAAATGGCTGTCCTTCATCCAGATACCAACATACCTGAGTGTAAAACTGGACTGGTTGCTTATGTACCACCAACACCATGAATCACTGTGTGAAAAACTAACTTCATGCATAGCCCTTATGAGGCGGCCTGTGGTAGTGGGATGGGGAACCAAGACAGCTGTTCTTCAAACAGCTGCCTTGGCCCTTGTGTACTTAACAGCAGAGACTGAGCACCTGTCTGGTGTCCAAGTGTATACACCCACATCATTAACACCCACATCATTAACACCCGCATCATTAACACCCGCATCATTAACACCCCCATCATTAACACCACAATTAATGATGCACTATGTGTAGTGACTGGATACCTGCATCCCGCACCATTTGACAGCCTTCCCATCCTTGCAGGCATCCAACCTGATGAGCTCTGCTGAAGGCAGGCCATGCTATATCTCAGTTGCCAGTGTCTGGTACCAGGCCATCTGCTTTACCACAAGCTAGCAGATCCTGCCAAGCAGTCTTGATGACTGAGGTCACGACACTCATTTGTGCCAGCTGCAAAACAGTTCATTAGGACCATCTAAGAAAAACATGAATGTGGCACAGTGGGAGGATCATGCTTGAAGTGCAGAATGGCACAGCAGTGCCTCCATACTGTGCTCCTTTATCCCTGATACTGGATCAAGCCCACTGATATTGGCTCTGCCAAGACAAGCATGGATGAGGCTAAATCACCTTCGAACTGGTGTTGGGTGCTTCCGCCCATCCATGCACAAATGGGAATGGCCCCTTCAGAGATCTCTGAGTGTGGTGTGGAGGATCAAACTACAGACCATATTATGCAAAGCTGCCAATACTCACCACCATATTCATGCATGTTACAGGTGACAACAAGTGACATAATTATTACAAGAGAAGCTGCAATGGGCTTCTGATTAATATATTATTTCTTTCAGTTTAATTAGCTTTTGATAGCAAAAAGTACTTCCTGTAGATGTGTTTATGAAAAAGTATTACCCATTAACACACCTAAATGTGGTTAATAGTGCTTACCTGGGAATATGAGACAATATGTCAAATTTCAACCTTGTTGGTCCTTTAATTAGCTTAATTTAATTTTGTGTGGGTGTGGCTATGATAAAACGACACCAATTGCTACACTCACATGTTTTAAATAATATTCATCTGGTTACTTATCCATTGCACTATGTTTTTTGTAGACTTTATCCAGCGGATTGAAGCGTAGTTGATTTATCCTGCATTCAGATGCAAAAATGTGTCAATTTTTCAGAATTCCAGATGTCTCTTTGTCTCACAACCTACCTAAACTATGCCACCTATTGAGGTGAAAATCACACAACATGTAGTTTACCTGGTGCATGTTGTGAGGTATCAAAAAATATATAATTGGCAGAATCCAGGCCTGGGACACCTTTCTTCCCCTTTTCTTCCTTTTTTCCCCACAGCTAGGCAACTTGATCAGCCTTTAGCTGATGGTGTCCGCCTGTGGGGAATTACAGACCTAAGAATATCCATCTTCTTACTTCTCTGTGATATCCAAGGCATCTGGATTCAGAAAATAATACAGTATCATATGCCCACTCCAACCCTACTTTCTTTTTTCTTTCTTTTTGCAGCTTATAATGTTGGAAATTAATTTTTTTTCAAGATGTCGATCACAGACTGTGGACTGTTCCTCTCTCTTTTCTCTGCTGAGGTGATGCTGTTTGCTCTCACTGTACAAAGATGGACAGAAACACATCACTTTTACTTAATTTGTATTATTATCCAGCAACTCTCAAACTAATGACCAATCTTTTTGGATTTTCTTTATGTGAAAAAATTAAATTCCTTTATCCTGAACCAGGGTTGGTGTCAAAACCATTCTAGGTGTGCCAAGTGCAATCTCTAAAATTTTTCTTCATTTCCATCGTAAATTTTGGATGTTATGCATAGACACACATAGAAATATACATTCTTATTAACCAATATATATCTTCTAATATATATTTGGTTCATTAGTATGTATATTTGTATGTATGTGCATCAAGGCATGATAACTAAACCCTTTGACCAAACAGGCTGAAATTTGGCATGTGGTCTCCAAGAACCCATGGGAGGATTATAATTATGTGTGGGTGTGGTAATGGGTGTGGTTTATCATTACCACACACACACACACACACACACACACACACACACACACACACACACACACACACACACACACACACACACACACACACACACACACACACACACACACACACACACACACACACACACACACACAGAATGTTGTTTTGGCTGCCAGAAGCTAATCAAGAGACCAATCAGGTCTAAACTTGGTGAGTGGTCTCTAATAATCCAGTAAGCATCATTAACTACATATGGGTGGGGCTTGGCCATAACCACACCCACAAGAAATTGTTTTGGCTATCAAGAGCTAATCAAAGGACAAACCAGGATGAAATTTGGCATGTGGTTTCAAGTACCCAGGTAAGCATTATTAACTAAGTGTGGGTGTGGCAACAAGCATGGTTTGGTCATAACCACACCAAAGGGGGGGGGGGGGGGGGGAAGTAATTTTGGCTACCTAATCCTAATTAAAGACCAACCAGACTAAAATTTGGCATGCAGTTTTCAAGTAACCAAGTGAGAATTATTAACCACATGTGGGTGTGTCAATAAGTGAGGTTAGTTATGGTCATACTCACATAAAGCTATTTTGGCTGCAAAAAGCTAATTAAATGACCATGCAGGCTTAAGTTTGAGTGGCTTCTACAATGTTTCATGTTGACATTGCCTGGATAATGCCAAGGTATTTACTCTAGTAATAGATATGCTATATTTTGTAATAATCAGCACTTACTGAGTAAGACTAATTCAATAGATACTCAAATGGTATATTCTTAAATCATTCAATGAGCAAAAGCATACATGTGGAAGTGACCAGAATCAATGGTGACATAACAATATATCAATAACAGTTTTACCACAACAGGAGATGAGTATCACCAAATTTCCCCTCTAAGATAGTCTGGAGGGACTAGCTTTTGTTCCAGTCATAGATTGGGTAGTTATTCTCTAGGGTTCCACTTGTATGGAAGTGGGCGAGATTCTGTGACTTCACTTGAATCTGGTATCGAGGGTGTGGCAAAAGGTTCAGGAATAATGTTCAAATGACTATGATTCCTTCATATGTCACCAGGTAGTAACCACAACTTCTGATCCATCTGTGATTTCAGATTGCTCTTTGGCTCTATGTCCACGGTCAAAGTCTTCTTTCTGTTCCTCTTTAAACTTCTGGTTATCTTTTTTGAACTTAGGGAGATATGACCAGCTTGGAATTAGTTGCTTCATCACCAAAAGAATAGTTGTCCTTATCCTCCTTCCCATACACAATTCTGATGGGCTAAATCCACACCACGGCATTGGTGTGGCCCAGTATGATAGTACTGCTAGATGAAGATCTACTGAATGTTTCAGCAATGTTTTGATTTTCTGTACCGTCCTTTCCACTTGTCCATTACTTTGTGGAAACCTTGGACTGCTGGTAACATGGTTGAACCAGTATGACTTTTCGAACTCGGAAAATTCTTTGGAAGCATACTGTTGACCATTATCGCTCCTAAAAATCTCAATAATCCTGTGACAGGCAAATATAGACTTCAGCACTGCAATAATAGCATTCAACGTTGTCGATGAGAGCTTGTAAACTTCTAGATATCAAGAAAAGTAGTCTACAGCTAGTAGACAGTGATCTCCTTTGAGCTCAAACAAATCTATTGCTACCATTTGCCATGGGTAATCAGATAGTGGTGTTGGTAAGAGAGGTTCTCTCCACTGATGAGTTTCCTTTGCACATTCTCGACATTTTTTGACAAACTGCTGAACTTGACTTGCAGCTCCTGGCCACCATACAAATGTACTAAGTCTTGATCTACACCTTTCCACCCCTTGATGGCCCTCATGGATTTTTAACATTGTTTCTCTTCTGAGGGAAGATGGAATTACAATGTGACTATTGTAGAGTAGTAGATCATCACAGAGTGTGAGTGATCCTCTCACTTTCCAGTAGGGTTTCAACGAACTCTCCATGCAGTGTCTACTGGCAATACAGAAGAGAAAGCTTTCAGCTTTTTAGGAACTATGACTGAGGATAACAAAGATTCCTGGTAAATTGATATCCAGATGAGGCAAGGGTAATTACCTTTAAAATTGATACAGGTGCTGAAGTAACAGCAATAAGTGGGGAAACCCATCAGCTAATAGGGAAATATAAATAGGCTAATCCTAGCAAGGTCCTTTATGGTCCTGTCAATGAGACATTAGATGTTATGAGTCAGTTTTCAGGATGCCTGAAATATGGAAAACACTCTTCACAAGTGACTATATATGTGGTAAAGGGGTTGAAAAATAACTTACTTGGTCTGAGTGCAGTTACTGCTTTGCAGTTGATCCAGAGGGTGTATGCCACATACAATCGGGAACCTGATGTTGTGAAACATCATATGTGTTGATCTAAAGCCCCTCAATGAGAGTGCATTGCGAAAACCTTACCTAATACCAAAGGTTGATGATACATTAGCTCTATTATATGGAGCCACAGTGTTCAGAAAATTGGATGCCAACAGTGTTCAGAAAATTGGATGCCAACAGTGTTTTCTGGCAGATTCCTCTGTCGGATACTTCTCGTTCCCTTACCACATTCATAACTCCATTTGGATAGTACCACTTCAATAAACTTCCCTTTGGAATTTCCTGTCCTCCAGAGCTTTTCCAGAGAAAAATGAATACCATTCTGGAAGGGCTGGAGGGGATGGTGTGTCTCATGGACGATGTGTTGATTTTCAGTTCTAAGAAAGATGAACACGATACCAGGTTGATGGCAGTTCTACAGCAATTGGAAAAAGTAAGCGTGAATCTGAATTTTCAGAAATATCAATTTCTCCAAGAAAGCATCAAGTTTCTTGATCATGTTATCGACAAGAATGGCATTCATACTGATCCAGAGAAGACAACCACTATCTCCAACATGAAACCACCATGGTCAGTTTCAGATTTACGAAGATTCGTGGGTCTTGTTAACCAGCTAGGGAAATTCTCATCTCGAATAACTGAGATAAGTCAACCTGTAAGAGTGCTCCTGTATAGCAATTGAGCTTGGATTTGGGCTCCAGATCAAGAAAAGTCATTCTCCAAGATTAAACAGGAATTAACCAAACCAGCAGTGTTGGCATTGTACAACCCACAAGCATAGACAAAGGTGTCTGCAGATGCCTCATCCTTTGGACTGGGGGCAGTATTGTTGCAACTAAATGATCAGTCATGGAAGCCTGTCCCTTATGCTTAAAGATCACTCACAGACACAGAAAGATGATATGCGCAGATAGAAAAAGAATCTCTTGCCACAACCTGGGCTTGTGAGAAGTTCAGTACCTACATTCTTGGATTACCATTTCTTGTGGAATCTGATCATAAGCCACTGCTTCCATTGCTCAACATGAAGCATTTAGATGATCTGCCACCACGGATGCTGAGATTTTGGTTGAGGTTGGCAAAGTATGATTATGTTGCTCATCATATTCCAGGAAAACTCCTGTATGCAGCTGATGCATTATCACATGCTCCAAGCAGGGAGGAAGGAGATCAAGAACTTCAAGAAGAAGTGGAGGCTATGTCGACCATGTCACTTTGCCTTCCATACCAGCAACACCTCAGAGGTTTCAGGTTTATAAGTTGGCTAAAATTGAAATTTCTGAATGCTTGAGGATTAGAGAGTACTGTAAAACTCAATGGCCAGGGCAACACTCCATGAGAGTTTGTTAAAGCCCTACTGGAAAGTGGAAGGATCACTCACACTCTGTGATGATCTACTACTCTACAATAGTCACATTGTAATTCCATCTTCCCTCAGAAGAGAAACAATGTTTAAAATCCATGAGGGCCATCAAGGGGTGGAAGGTGTAGATCAAGACTTAGTACATCTGTATGGTGGCCAGGAGCTGCAGGTCAAGTTCAGCAGTTTGTCAAAAACTGTCGAGAATGTGCAGAGGAAACTCGTCAGTGAAGAGAACCTGTCTTTCCAACACCACTGCCACACTACCCATAGCAAATGGTAGCAACAAATCACTGACATAAAACAGTAGGCACTAAAATACCCTTTTTTGCCACATTTGTGACAAATTGCACCAGTGGTTGGACATTCATCTCCTGCCAAGTGATTATCATGGCCACATCTTGTACACTGTGGTCCCTTTTGCCTTTGTCTGAAAAAGGACTGTTGAAGTTTATTATCAGATCTGTTCTGAATAGGCTTGTGGTCTCCAAGTCTACCAAGGTCAGCAGCTTCACTGCCCATCTGGTGTAGCTGAAGCTCATGGCGGTGATCTTTCACTGCAGCTTTTTGCCTTATCAATGTTTTGGCTTTTTCCAAGGTAAGCATAGGATCAGTTGGAGTTTCCCTGATAAGCTTAAATCCCTTATGCCTACAACTAATCTATCCCTTAGCATTTCATCTTTCAAAACACCATAGCTCTTCAAATATTTCATTTCTCCTAACTGCAAAGTAGGAGTCATATTTCCCATACATCGCTATATTTGCTTTGCTGGTCAGCTATGACATTAGTAGAGACTAGAACACTTTCTGCCTCCTTGCCCATACAGTAGAATAGAGTGTCAACCTGTCGAGGCTCTCCCTCCGAGTCAAGTCCAGAGTAACTTCTATATTGTTGGAATTGTTTCCTCCATTTGGGCCACAAAATTGTCCTAACACTTGCAAGCTGATGCCTGCCATAGGATCCCACATATAACACCATGTAACAATCAGAACTTACTGAGTAAGACTAGTTCAATAGATACTCAAATGGTATATTCTTAAATCATTCAATAGACAAAAACATACATATAAAAGAGACCAGAATCAATGGTGTCATAAACAATATATATCAATAACAGTTTTACCACAACAGGAGATAAGTATCACCACATGTCTTTTGCTTTGTTTGTTTGTTTTTTTAAATCCTTCCTATTTTAGTTAATCTTACATTTTGTCTCATATCATATGATCCCTTTCAATGTCTCATATTCTTCCCTTTAATTCTCTCCCTGCTGTTTTCCTTTGTAGTTGCTACCTGAGAACAGATACTCATTTCATCTGGGCAGTTATTTCTCCTGTTATACTCATCTTCCTGGCAAACATAGGTTTCTCTCTTATGACAGCCTGTGTTATATGGCATCACCCAAAGAAAGAAAAAGGGAAGCAAGATGTGCAGAGCTGGTTGAAATTTGGTATGTCTCTGCCTGCTATCATGGGACTGAATTGGGTACCTGGTCTATTTGTGGTGAAACACAAGGGTGTGATACCACTGGCTTACATCTCCACCTTCCTGGTCGCCTCCCAGGGTATCTTTATCTTATTAATTGTTATCATCTTCTTTGAGCCAGTGAGGATAGCCTACGTTATGTGGTTGAAATCTATGGTCAAAAAGTCAAAAATCCTAAGAAGGTACTCTGGGAATTCAGTTTCCTTAAAAATGGTGAGCAATCTTAATTATTATATTTTAATATGTGCTTGCTTCCACCCTTGCTACATCCTAATAATAAATCAACAATGTTTATTTGTGTGTTGGTGAACTCCTCCTACACAACTATGTAGGTTTCAATGATTTTTTATGAATTTTTTTTATATAGCCCCACATAGCCTGATAAAAATTTCGATTTCCAATGCCTAGATATTGTGGCTGCAACAGGCATTTTTCTGCATTCTCATTGGTTCCCTATGAGATTCTAGTAAAGTGTCATTGATTTCACATACCTTCACTCCACTTTCCCCTCCAAAAATACAACAAAAAAATAATAAACAACAAAAACTGAGAAAAATGAATGACTAAAACTATGAATTTTTTAAAGTTCTGCCAACCTTATAATTT
The DNA here is from genome assembly GCA_963969325.1 of Lycopodina hypogea. NCBI lineage: Eukaryota > Metazoa > Porifera > Demospongiae > Poecilosclerida > Cladorhizidae > Lycopodina > Lycopodina hypogea. The sequence continues at coordinate 8,933,678 of OZ017790.1, forward strand.
TCCTTATTCTTCGGATGCCCACAACCTAAAAATATAGAGGCTGCAGCTGTTTGCTCCTTTCTCGTTTGCTTTTTTGGTTTTGTTTTGTTTTGTTTTTTTGGCTCGTGAAAGGATAAAGAACACTGCAGCAGTTTCAATCATGGATCAATGGCAATCTGAAATGTTAGAAAAATTATTATACTGTTTTGTGTATTAAACCAGCAGTGGCTGCTGGAGGCAACCATTTTTCAAGTAATTATAATTCTTGGTTCCAAGATAAAAATGTCACATATTTGGTAAATTTCTTCATTTTTACTAAATCTAGTTCCATCATTTAACCTAAGATTTTCATGTGTACATGTTAAAATGCATACATATTTTAATATCATCACTACCGTCTTATTATAAATTTATCTTATGTGTGCTTGTTAACTCAAGTTTAAATTACTTGATCATTATTTTTTACACTTCCATTTCAATGTTGTGTCTGTCCATCTGTTTTTGTGTTTATGATAAAGGGTCAATAAAAACACCCTGTTTTTAAAATGGCGAATAAAAAAGAATCAGAGACAGTTTCTTGACTTATATTATAACCAAGAAGGATATAGAAGGTACTATGAAGACAACCATTCCACTAGTGTGAAATAATTACCGTGGAGGATCCACAATGTATCAGAGGAGGGGTAGCTTTGAATAAGTTTCAGGGAGCTTGGAGCGAAATGGCACCTAGCTCCCTATATTCTTCTAAATAATGAAGTTTTCATAAGGTTAGTGTAATATTCTATTTATTTCTTTAAAATCATCCACTGCAAGCAACTATTGTGTAACCAATTCTCTCTCTCCTTTAGAGTGGTTTAGGAGGTTTCCTTTCCTTGAAAATGCCATATTTTACCTCATAGTTGTCTAACCCTTCAGCTGCACACACAAAAAAAAATTGTTTTTAGTTGCCATAATATAGTCAAGAAACTTATACTCATCCAATTTTAAGACCATTTACTGTTAATGAACTAACTGATTTGCTGAGCATGTGTTGCAATTATGAAATTTTAAAGACAACACAAGCATGAAAACTTTGTGTGCTGAACATTCCACTTAGCCACTACTAAAAAATATATCAACTAATTAATTGTTAAATACTAAAATATAAATTGTTAGTGAATATTATATTGCTAATATTATTGATACTGATTGTAAAGAGTGGATCTTCATTTCATTTCTTCCTGACTCTAGAGAGTGAATTTTTTTTCACTGCTATCTTACAGTAAAGTGAATTTTATTAAAAATAGTAATGAAAACATTTATAAATAAATGCTAAATAAAATTAAGGATTCCCCCCAAAAAAAGTACGGAAACAAGAAAAGCCCTACCCTAAAATATTGAAACTAAGTATGAACACTTAATTATTATGTGCGTAATTTTACATCCCTAAATCACTGCCTCAAGGCTATATAACTTAATATTTTGCATTCCTATTATACATGATGAAGGAGGCACCTATTTCCCCCCACACTATTAAGTATCCTGTGTGGCTATATAGAAATACATAAATCATTCCCTTAGTGACAATGATTCTAAATATATGTGAGGTCATCCGTCAAACTCCACCTGTTCAAGCGTGAATTAAGGATACACAAATTATTCCCACTTTATAGTATAGAGAGATTGATATATATTTTCATATATATTTATTACATATATATGCACACACACACACTAATCCTGAATTCATGATAATTCCAAATATGTGGCATGTAATTGCTGGAGGTGGACACCATATGCTTCATACTAACAAACAGATTTTGCATGTATTGTAAACATGGATAGTTTTGTTATAACCATTTTATTAGAAAATTTCAAGAAAAGGTATAAATTTCATCTTAAATAATAACTATATATATTGTGTGTGTATAAATATTTATTTTTTTAACAGAAAAAAGTCCAACACAACCAAACATCTGTAACTCATCAAACTGTCAACAGATTAACAGGTGTACAAGAAAAAGGAAGTAAAAATAAATCAGAAAGTTCTTCAAACGAAGTGATGAAAAATGTGCAAGAAAATGTTTGTGTTGTAATTGCAAACCAAACCACAGACTTGGCATTGAACAATATCTCATAAGAAAGTTAGTGTAAAACATTCAACACTGTATATAGTCTTAGCTATACAATTGAACTGATGCAAAATTAATTAGATACTACATATATAGTTAGGATAGTGACTTACTTGTGTTTTCTTTTACTATTGTTAATATACATATACATATATATATATATTTGTGAAAAATAACCACATGTTATACTTGTAAGTTATTTATCTTTTCTTAACTAATTGTATTTACAATGTCAACATGATAACCATGCCGTACATATTATGAAAATTCGTTTTCTCTTTGAATCATTGGTGCCAATCCAATTTCAAAATACATAACTCGAACTATTAAGCTCGATTATTATTAGTTAACTAATCCTTTTTTAATCTCTTGTGTTGCACATATGCCAGGGATGTAATAGTATGCGCCTAGTGCTGTTGTATGTTGGGTGTTGTCTTACAGCTCTATTCCAAGTTTTTTCAAGTTATATAATTTGACTTGAAATATAACACAAAAGATCACATATAAATATTTTTTTAAATTATATTTGTACTAAAACTACATATGTATTAATTTTTACTAGTGATTACTAGCCCATAAGGCAATTTTTAGGTTCTTCGGTAGTAAAAAAATGTTCAGTTTGTGTAACATATTATGTAAGATTATTGTGAGGCTTTGCCCCACTTCAGTAAAATAAGCATTGGAAGGGTTTCAACTAGGTCCCTTGGCCCAAATATTCATCTTTTATTGGAATAATATAGATTGTACCTATGTACATCATAACTCCTATGGTAAGAATCACAATAGAGTTTTATTGGAGAAAATTTTTACACTGCATTATCAGTGTCCGAAAGTTCGTCACAAGATTACTTGTTGACTATGATACAACAAAAATTCTTGGATGACTGCCCTCCCACAATTTTTGAATTGTGATTGAGGAAGTAGGATTTGAATCTTTCAAGAGACAAATGCAAGATAGCTTTGTTGTGGACAATTGTAGTGCCCATCCACATGTGTCTCACCTTGATTGTATTGAGCTGATTTATCTCCCACCCAACACCACAAGTGAGATGCAGCCCTGTGACCAGGGAACAATAAAAATGCTCAAAACCAATTACATAAAGAGCATGGTCAAACACTTGCTTTGAAATATTGACAGTGGAACTACATCAGCAGATTTCAAGATTACTCTACTTGATGGTTCAGATGGTGAAAATAAAATTCTTGGAATTTGTTTTCACCATCTGCAATTGTCAACCACTTTAGAAGAGCAGAATTTGCTACACCATCAATAAATAAATCTTTAAGAGGTTGTAGAGATTGAATCTGTTTCATCATTTGCAACTGATTTTGATGTGGACTACACCTTAGAGGAGTATGTGTCAAGTGATATACACTTACAGTGCAGCTGTATGCTGTGCCATACAAACATTGTGAGCACCAAAGATGCAGAATGCAGTGATGATGATGCAGGTGACCCTCTTCTGTTATTTTCTGTCGAGCTCATTCTAATTTCTTAGATATGAATGCTTATTTGCTATGCTCTTGTGCAGAGAGTGGTACTAAACCACAGTATGATCAATTGGAAATTTGGAACAACTTGAAACTGAGTTGCTGAAAGCTCATAATAATTCATTGACACAAATATCCATAACTAACTATGCTGTAAGGCAATAATATATAAGTACAAACATAAAAATTGATCAGGAACTTCCCCTTATTTAATAGTATGTGATTGATGCCTACTTGAATAAATATATACACACTACATGATGTAATAGTGATCTTGAATTAGCTGCAGATTATATCTTTTTACCTGTATACAAATCAATAACACACAATCGCATAATATATGTGCAGTAACCTGGTATATTGAAAACATGAAACCTGATCATTCAAATTTTTACCATTGATGGTGCTATTTTGAATTAAGAGAATATCTTATGGTTCAAATTTTCTGTTAATTCCATTTTTTTTTCTTTCTGGATTATTAAAAATGAATTATGTGGACTACACTATATATAATGTTGTGTGCTTCTGTCATCAAGGAACCTTGGCAATGATTATAGAGAGGGGTGGGCCTCCCTAACACTCCCCAATCCCCACCTTTAATATCGATAGTGGGCGTAATTTCTTTACTTAATGAAGAAAAGAAAAGTAAATCATGTGTACTCCAATGGTTGCTGCTCTTTTTATATAATTATATAGCTAAAATATATTTTTAATTTGTTCGAAGTATAGATTAATAGTGATTGAATACACAATAATGGAATATTAGCCTATCACTACAGAATGAGATGGAGATGAGGAAAAAAAGTCAAACATTAGATAAATAGTTTTTGAGTTGGTTAACCAGCAGCAGAGAGGGAATTGCTCACAGTCCTCAGGATTTGCTTTTATATATACTCAACCCACCTTTCGGTTTGCCTGGCCATGTTGACTAAAACCATATGGATTAATGAGTTAATTTAAGCCGTAAGTTCAGCTAGATGCCTACCACTATTTTTAGCTCTCCATCTGCCTTTCCTGGAAAGATTTCTGCTCCTCTAATTTCCCATAATTTTCCCTGACAATGTATAATTTATATGGATGCAGCCATTCTTTCAGCCTCAGACTCTATTGCAGCTCTCTTAGTCTCCATTATAACAAATCTGTTTTATAAACTCTATTTATAGTGTAGGTAAAGTGCTTCCAAGAGAGACAAATTGTCTTTTGTCAAAATCACTAAAATAATAAATATGGTAAGGGATCTCAGAAAAACTAACTTTGTCTTCATATGTTTTTGTCTCTGTACTGGAATATTACCCTTTTTCTCTTGATATAGAAGACAGATTATCATTGCTGCATGTACCAGCAAGTAGCACATGTGCAATGTGTTGAAATGTGAGTGGAGATATTCTGCCAGTTCAGACAATGAGTTTTGCGAAATATCGAGAGGGAAAGGATATTCTTCCACATTCAAAATGTGCTTTTGATAAAGTCCAATAACTTCAATTGTCATATTGCTGTATCTCTGAGTGGAGCAGTGATGACAGGATTAGAGGCCACAATGATGACTGCCTTACCAAGAGATGTCTTATGTTTCAATTGATGAATTACAGATTTGCTTTGCATTGAGACTGATCTCCATCTAGTCCATCTACAATTAAGCAAATACTCTCACCATTAGATCTCTCTATGTCTTCCAATATCATTTCATGTTTTTTCTTTTATAATTACAAAAACACTCAAGAATATTAGACAATTTTTTATCTTTTTAATGATGGAGATAAGAAAATTAGGCCAGTGGGCCTGTGAGCAATCCCCAATAATTCAGGACAATTGGCCCAGGCATCAGAATTTCACTTAGAGACCTTTGCCTTGCACAGAAAGGAAAGTGAAGGGAAGACATGACCTCCTCCGACTTGAGGTCCAACCTAGACCGAGTAGATCCATGCTACAGCTGCGATTGGCAAGAAACTGTAAGGGTAAGACTTCATTTTCACGCATGGACATACTAACAGACGGATATGCACACACACCACATGAATTACAGTTAATATATAGCTACATATACAATGTTGTGTACCAATGACTGGAAAATAAGAAGAGAATTTGCAATGTTAACAAATACATGTGCATGTTTGAATATTTGTATACAAGCTCTAAAAAAAACTTAATATACACAGGTTTAGAAATCTATTTTGATCTTCACATAAATTAACTGTATATTGTTAGGAAATATACTGTGCCTTCCAATCACTCTGTATGCTCAATGTATACCTAAGTATCTATAGCTTCATTTTATAAAGCTCAACATAAAAATGGAGTGCAAATGTATATGCCTAATTGCTCTCAGTTAATGAACTTAATAACTATAAAAGAGATGTTAAAGCTCAGTCACCAGAGAGATAGTCAGTACAGTCTGCAGCTATCATTTCTAAGAAAGGAAGGGGAAAATAATGATAATTTCTTGGATTAATTGGATTTACCCATTAGTAATGTGACAATGAGACTGTACTCCTGTAGAAATGTCACATGACTCTTTACCAATTTTAACAAGGTAGACCAAATATTGTACTGCACAAACATTGTTTGGGGATAATATTTGAATTTGTAATGTGCCCTATCACTCCCACTGTGCACCATTTTACACACAGTGCAGTGCATGCACAATTTATGGGAACATCCACCCACGTTGGTGTGATTTAAACAATGGGTGCATCCTTCTTGCTTCCTTCTTAGACTTTATATGCATGTCTGCAGATCTTAGTCACAAGAAAATTCAACATCAGATAGAACTCCTTCAGAAAACACCAAAACAGGAGGGAAAATCATCAGTATGTCATTTTTTTCTCTCATTGTGTTTTTTTTTTTTTAATTATTTTTCTTGGAAGTACTTGATGGATGTATAGATTGATCAATATTTACTAAACATCGAATATATCATTTCATTAAAAAAAGAAAATAATAATAATAGCCAGGAGAAGTTCAAAACAGTGAAATAGTTGGTGATATAGTACATATTTGAGGCCCATTCACCACATTCTTCATCACATGCTCATGTGAGTTTCTTATTCAGTCTTGAAACTTCTTTCTTGGTTAGAAACCTCTTGGCAGAGTTGGAAAGTCTCTCAGTGATGAACTCCATGAGGTCAGACTCACTGATGGCCACAAACACGCCCATCACCACCAGCAGGAACACACCAATCAGAATGTACAGAAACCAATAACTCCACCCACCATCACAGCAAAATTGCATCTATGGAAATATGGCACATTTTTCCATTTTGTAATCACTAATATCTTCATTATTACGTACATATATTCATAAAATGTACACATCTTGTATTACCATAGTAACAATAGTCTTAATAAATAAACAAATAAAATGGCGGCATAATTCATGCCTTAAAGCAGATGCAGATAATCAATCAAACATTAAGTATGATGTTGAAACCCAGCAATTTTTTGTGTGTGTGAAATCCACTTCCCCAGCATTCTTATTGGCCATTAAAACTTCTCACTTGAAAGCTGGAATATGCACCATGATCTATTTACCCATCACCAAAATACCTCGTGCATGTACAGCATTCCAATGCCATGCATGTCTTATCACCATCTACACACCTTCAGTACTAATCTCATAACTTGTGGCTCTGATAATACACACATGGGCACACATGCACACCCAGCTATCCCTCTGAGGCATCTTCAAGAAGGGATCTGGGCCATGTATGCATTTCATTTACTAAACTGTAATCAAATTTATTGGTATTATGTCTACTCTGGGTATGATGTAAACTTTCACATGATTTATTCCTGTACATGTAATGAATAAAATATGTGAATGTATGTGTATATTGAAAATTGTTCTTTTGTGCTATACAGCCAACCAATCTGTAATCCTTATTTTTATGAAGTTTACGCAGGATTCTGTGTGGTTGGAGGTACTGCATGGGAAGTAGGTGAGGGCAATAATGATAGTGTGGTTTCTCATTTTATTGAAATGAGAGAGAAATTGGAAGGGATAGTAGACCTGGTGAGAAAGAATGAAGAGAGGGCAAAAGAGAGGCAGAAAGAATGGTATGATAGGCATGCTAGGGAGAGAGAACTGAAGGTAGTGAAAAAGGCATTGGTTTTACTACCCATTAGTACCAGCAAGCTGTTAGTAGAGTGGCAAGAGCTATGTGGTGATGGCAAGGAAGGGCCAGGTAACATAAGATTGATATGGGTGAGATGAAGAAGTGGTGCAGAACATATTATGTGAATATGCTACAACCTTGGTATGAGAAGGGAGAGGCAAGTTTGTGGGTAAGAAAAAGAAGGAGAATGCGGTGGAGGATATTGGAATAGTTACTTGGGATAAGGAAGTAGCTGTGGGTGCACCGACTCTGGGTGCCAATCTGAGTGTGCAGCAGAAGGGGAAACTGAAAGGTTTGTTTGATTGTTATGGACATGTCATGAGTGGGATACCATGGAAGACAAATTTAGTGTCACACACTAACTGTAGGCACAGCACAGCCAGTGAGATTGATGGACCCATACAGGGTATGCCAAGTTTATCAAGACTGCATGAAGGAGGAGATGGCATCATAGAGGAATCGAGGAGTGGATGGCAGAAGAGGGGAAGGACACCTGTGGTCTCGGTCAAAAAATCTGTGGACTACAGGAAGTTAAATGCATTGACAAGCATATTTACCCTATGCCTAGAGTGGATGCGATGTTGGACCAATCATGTGATTCATGTGAGGAATGTACTGGGGAGATTGCGAGTAGCAGGGTTGACTGCCAAGCCAGAAAGGTGTCAGATTGGGATGAAAAGGTGCACTTACTTGGTTATGTAGTGGGCATGGAGGTGCCCAGGACCAACAAGGATGTGAGAGTGTTTTTGGGTTTAAGTGACTAGTATAGATGTTTTATTCCCCAGTATTCAGTAATAGCTGCTGTATTGACAGACTTAACCAGGAAAGATCAACTAGCACGAGTGAAGTGGACAGAAGAATGTGGCAAAGAGTTTGTGAAGTTGAAGGCAGTTATCTGGTGGACCAGTATTACACAGCCCAGACTATGGTCATGAGTTTGCAGTGCAAACGATGCATCAGACCAGGGATGGGGGTAGTGTTGTGTTAAGTGGATGAGAACAGGGAGCATCCCATAGTGAACATTAGTAGAAGTTCTTCTCAAGGAAAAAGAGATATTGCGCAGTGGAGAAGGAGTATCTGGCAGTGAAGCTGGGGATACAAGCCTTCAGGGTACACATCCTGGGGAGGACGTTCAGTCATGACATACCATTGAGCACTGGAGTGGATGAACAAAATGAAGGTGGACAATTCAAGATTGACTCGGTGGAGTTTAAGTTTACAACTCCACAGGTTCATAGTGAAGTATAGACATAAGAGGATGCACGGAAATGTTGATACATTATCAAGATATGAGAGAGGAAACTGTATGACTCCATCATCACAGGAGAGGGGGAAGATAGTGTGATTGGAGTCAAGGGAAAAGACACTATGAGAACCTTGCAGTCTTGTTGCTGTTAGAAATACTATTAGAATTTCAATTTATTGTATCACATCAAATCAGTTAGGCATTTTGTATTGTTGTTGAAATATAGAGAATATGATTTGTTGATTTTTAGTCACTTCAAATATATTTATGATAAAGGAAAAAAAAGCTATTTAAAGTGAATTGTGCTCTTATTGTTATGTGATGGTGATTATTCTTGAACTCTGTTAAAACTGAATTTATGATACTTGGAAAATAAGGAGTGTCACCAGCTGAGGGCTTGTGACACTTATAAAAAAGACGGTATGTAATTCATGATAGCTTAAATCTAAACTTAATTTTTTATTCGTTGCAACTAAGTGCATCATTAATTTCCTGTGGAAAATTTATCATTCTTAGTTTACATTACAGTAACTTTGTGATTTGTTTAATTTTAGAGTCAAACCAAGAAGAGCTCATACAAAAGATTGTATGTGTAGGAGGCCGGATGCAGATTGAAAAATACCCATAATGCAGGATTTCACTAGTAAAGGCCATAGTGGCTTCTGCTAGCAAGATTTATTCTTTAAGAACCAAGATGAACCCCACCACAAAATAGAATCCTTAACATTTCAAATAGAGCAACGTAGCTTCTTGGATTACAATAAAGTACTGCAACTTAAAAAGTATGTATTTACATGCACACTAGTTTGTTTCCACACCACGATATTTTAGCCACTGTATGTCACCTGTTCAATTACTTTTTTGTCTAGGGATATCCTACACCTACTCTTCTCATAACTGTATGCGTACAATCACGCTGGGTGTTCCATGCAACAACTAGGTGCTTCCTTCTAAACATGTTTGCAGGAAGTTGGTGATTCAGATGTAAAGAAATTGCCTACACAAAAAGATTCCAATAGACAACAGTTTTATTGGCAATGATACTCAAATTTTCATCCCATCAAGGCACAAGGTGATGGAAACTCCAGAGAGTGCATCTCTCTCAGACAACTTAGTGACTGCCCAGACTTGAGTGCTAGGTGAGGCACTGGTTTTCTACTACAACTATTCCTTTAATAGCTTCAGAATCCACACAACAAAGATAAATCAGATTACTACAGATCTCTGCATGACAACTATTCCAGTTTTTTACCTAAATGTAATCTCAGTAGCTGGTAGCCATATATGGTGGACTACCATGAGCATCACATTATGATTTTTCAGTTCCATCCACTAAAGATCTTCTCGGAGGAGATGAAATCAGCCTATCTGCAGCCTCCTCTACAAGTATCTGCTAACAACTGTGAAACTAATGACTTCATACTGCTCTCAGCGACCCTAACGTCCGAGGCAGCACGCGTCCTCAGGATGGGTGGATCAGTCTGCCGAAAGCCTCGCCATCATACAGCTCAACGTTGAAGGCCTTACCACTGCCAAGCTCAACATCCTGGAACAGCTTGCCACAAACAATAAGGCAACCATCGTGCTTCTCACCATCCTGAAGCTCCACGGGTACATGCTAGCCAGCCAAACCAAGAGCAGGCACCACGGCCTAGCAACCTTCATCAGAGATGACGTACACTGGTCACCAGCTGGTTAGTGCATCCCCGATGCCGTGATTGAGTGGACTGCCACAAAATTACAGGAGACGACTGTCGTGAATGTCTACAAGCCACCACCGAACAAACTACAACCAGGCTCGCTGCCGGATGCCCCAGCTCCTGTACGCCGGTGATTTCAACTGCTGGAACACTGACTGGGGCTACAAGACCACCAACCCAGATGGCACGTACCTGGCAGATTGGGCATCCTCAGCAGACGCTATGTTTCTGTTCAACCCAAAGGAGCCCCACTCGTTAATCTCTGGGTGCTGGAACACCAACACCAATCCAGGCCTTCGCCAAATTCATCGAGAAAGAGCCACTCCCAGTACGGCGCATCCTGGACTTAACATCAACGATTCCTATGTGGCCTACTGCATGATGTTGACCAACACTGCCAAGAAACACATCCCACAGGGAGTCCAAAAGAACAAATAGTGTGAGGAATTCCTGCTTGCCCACAACAAGGCCAAAACCAACACTGAGAGGGCCAGAGCTGCCACAGAACTCATGACATGGCTCAACACCAAACGGAGGGAGAGGTGGACCGAGACAGTCGAATCAATCTACTTCACCCACTCCAGCCAACGAGTGTGGCAGACAAGCCCAGCGTCGACACCAACCTCTCAGGAGAGTTCACCAAGGACGAGATGAAATTGGCTATCAAACACCTGAAGCCAAACAAAGCAGCCGGGATCAACAACATCTGCCCGGAGTTCTATACAAGATTTTGGAACGTCTCCTCCATGCGCGTCTCGAACCAGTGATCGACCCAAAACTACCGAAATAGCAAGCAGGCTTCCCCCGCGGGAAGTCCACTGTGGACCAGGTAACCCTTCTCACCCAAGACATCGAGGATTCTTTCCAATGAGGTGAGAAGGTGGGCATTGTTCTCCTCACTCTCACTGCGGCGTATGATACCGTCTGGCTAGATCTCAAGCTCCTGAAGACGATTCCGAACCGGCACATGGTGGGCTTCATTATGGAGATGTTAACAAACCACAGCTTCACTCTCCACACCAGTGACGGCCAACATAGCAGGCTTCGACATCTCAAGAATGGTGTCCCCCAAGGCTCCGTACTCGCCCCGATGTTATTTAACATCTATTTCCACGACCTCCCAGACACACTGTCCAAGAAATATGGATACACTGATGACCGCCATCCTTCTGTCCAACAAGAACTGGGAAACCATCGAATCGGGGCTAACAGCCGATGTGAACATCCTGTCAAGCTACCTGACAAACTGGCGTCTGAAGCTCTCTGTGGCCAAGATCATGTCCTCTGCATTCCACCTAAACAACTGAGAGGCAAGCCACGAGCTCAACATCACAGACGACAACAACAGACTCCAGTTTCAGGCCACCCCGATGTACCTCGGGGTCAAGCTTGACTGCACGCTGACATTCCGTCAAAACCTGGAAAACTTTTCTGCCAAGATTCGGCCCGCGTCGCCCTAATACATCGCTTATCTGGTACTACCTGGGGCGCCTTGGCCAGGACTCTGCGCACTTCTACCCAGGCACTAGTCTTCTCTGCCGCCGAGTACTGCTCCCCAGTCTGATGCAGGAGCTTCAACACCAAGAAGCTGGACATGACGCTCAACACTGCCTTATGGACAGTCTCCGCTTCCTGCATGCCACTCCAGTCAACCAACTCCCGATTCTTGCCAGCATCGCACCACCAATGCTGCGCCATGAAGCAGATGTTCGTCCCAAAAAGCCATCAACAATGAGGACCAACTTCTCCACAAGACCGCCACAGAGATCCTGCCACATGCCCGCCTCGCCCATTTGCGGAGCATGCCCACCAGCTCCTGCATTCAACACCCGATGACATCTCCAAATGACTCTGGCTCAAGTGCCGCTGGACAGAGGAATGGCAGGCAGCTGATCAATCCAGGATGCATAGATTTGTGGAGAAGCAAGAAGAGCTACCGGGCATAGACCTTCCACACCGGCAATGGACAATGCTCAACTGTCTCAGGACAGGTGTTGGCCACTTCGCTGCGACCATGAAAGGATGGGGACTAGGGACTTGGCTGCCTGTGACTGTGGTCACCCTGAACAGACAGTTGACCATATCACTGAGTCATGTATGAAACATCGACCACCCAATGGCGAAGCTGGTTTAACTACCCTCAATGATCAAACGCTAGCATGGCTTTCCTCAACCGAGCTTGTGATATGACAATGGAATACTGATAGCAAACGAAAGAAGAAGAAAATCTTCTCAGTCTAGCAGACAATTCCTCTAAACTATAAACTGTGGTTCAGTTAAATATCTGTCTTAATAATGAAGTCATTAATAATCTTTTTATTGTTAATCTAGTTGGTATCCAATATGTACTGATGTTAAGGAAAAATGGAATGAGTTATAGCTAGAGCAAAGAGTGACTTTAGAGATGTGAACTTAAGGCAATATGAAACCCTTGAAAGGCAATGCAAGCATGAATTAAAATGTGGTCAATTTTTTGATAAACAATTCTCTGCCAGAGGTAGTACAGATTATAAACAAACTATGGAAGCTACTATCTTGAATTTCACCTTGGTCTGGAATTTAAAAAAAAACAAAAAACAAAAAAAAACAGAAAAAATTCACACCAAAAAATTGGCATCTACCTCAATAAGAAAGATGCAAACAAAAAAAAACAACATTCCAGGTGAGAGAGCTAACCCAATGCATGCACACTAATTGGAGATGAAACAACAATCTGAAACACTGTTTCAACACCCAGACATAATGAATTTAATACCAATCATCATCCAGCATGCCAACAGAGGGTCAACCCTGGTAAAGAAGACAAGTCATAAACTAATAATTCATATTCTTCTTGCTAGCATACAGATTGCTAGCATACAGATTGCCAGCCTTTTCTGCAGTGGAGGGAATCCCAACCTCAGAAAAACTGGAGCCGCACATTTTTAACATCTCATGAAGCCTATCCATGAGTGAGCAACAACTTTCCCATGTCTGCCAACCAGCAAAACGTTAAATCAGTTGGTCTATTTTTTCCGGATATTTGGCTGTTTTTATACAGAATTTGATGAGAGCATGCTTACCTGGTCCCTTTGTGGTACCATTTAGGAGTGTATTTGACGTATCAGAATTTTTACGCATATATATAAAGTCGTGTTTCCTGGCAACATATGCTAGCTATGCCATACTTCTGATCAGTGATTCATTATAGTTACTCCGTTATACTATATACAGTTTTTATAACCAGCAGTTATTTTATGGGAGGCGATAGCAGCTGAAAATATCCAATATATTTTTTTTTATCAAAAAACAAACAAACACAATATTAAGGATGACTTTTTATTATTAGATTGCAGTCTGTATCTCCAGACAACTTCTTTCCACTTGATGAATCCTTCTACAGGTGAGGAGCTAGAGGAGTATTCCTCACTCTATTAGTGAACTACCTGAGGACTGTGGTCATAGGCACACTGTTCAAGAGATACAGTACAAGACACTCAGGAAAAATAAAGAATGTAAGTCCGACAGGAAAGCTGAAGTATCTTTGTTAAACAGCTATAAAAACATAGTAATGATTTATTAACTTGCTGGTAACGAAAACAAGAGACCTCTAGTGTGCACTCAACCAGCCTAAAAAAAACATAAACTAGCCCCAAAATTGGTGGGGAAAGACCCCCAAGTAGTAGTTCTAAATGTTGGCTATATTTTAATGGTAATTTCAAAGCCATATACAGAACTGGAATGCCAGACATTGTGTTGTAATGTGTAAAAAATGTTCCCTGATTAATACTCATTTTTGAATCCCTGCAAAGTATATCATTTCTGAGTTCAGTGCGAAAACAATGAATTTCAGTGTGAGAGCAACATTTGAGCTTTCTCCAGTGTTTTACATTATCTTTATTTTAAAAATTATTGTCACGAAAAATAAATATTTAATCATTAGATTTTGTTTTTGCATTATTTTCTGAATAAAAAAATATTTACATTATATTTGTCACCAGTACCCTCATCGAAATCCATTAAAATAATTTGCTATATAATTTACATTCCATTAGCCACAAGGTGATAGAAATTCTAGAGTGCAGCTCTCTTAGATAATTTTGTTAAGTCCACCTGCAGAGAGAATAGGCCATCAGCAATAAGACTCTTCTCTTTCTCATATATTCAGAACATGTGCAGGTCACATATTTACAGTGGATAGCCCCAATCTTCATTAAAAGCAAAGAGAGATGGACTTGGAGCTTAGAAGTAAAAAAATAAAATAACTCCACCCTCAAATGGGCCACAAACACAGTGTAAGAGCAACATAAAGTTGCATGTGGGCGGGATGGTAAGGGGGTGGCCAAATTGTTATCCTGTTTGTTACATTACTTCTATTATGAAAATTATTTATCATGAAAAGTAATATTCAATCATGAAAATTGTAGAAATAACTGATTTTTGGTATTAATTCTGAAGAAAAAATATTGTGTTTGTTTCATCTCAGTCACATGGTGAAGGAAATGCAACAGTGAAACTCTCACAGACAACATGGTTACCTACAATTGCAGACAGAATGGGTGTGACCATGAAATACAAAGCTCCTATTTTTCCTAAATTCAATTACTGTAATTGAAGGAAGAGGATGACCCCCTTTCCGTAGGAGAGTAAATGCAGTGGAGATTGATCTCAAAGTGAGAGTTGTGCTATAATTGCTGCTTCCATTGGCAAGATAAGAGTTCTTGTTAACCCCGAGTTGTTTTTTGAGATACTGCTTTAATCTGACAATATGCTTCTAAGGAGTATGGAATCCATTCTTCCACATAAATGAATGCTTATGACCAGTATTCTTCAAATAACAAAAAAAAAATGACACCAAAGAAAAGTACAAGATACTCCTTCATTTGTGCACCAAGCCAAAGAGAGAACAGGAGAGCATCAAAGAATAAGTTGATGCAATCAGAACTAATTATGCTCAGAAGGATTTTGCCAACTAATTATTGCCAAAGTAGAATCACATATTCCACCAGAATTACCTGTCCCTAATCAGGATACTCCTGGCCCTCCAGTGTTTTCCCAAAGCAACACTTGGTAGAGTATATTTTCATCGATGGTGATGGCCAATTTTTTAGAATGGAAGGTATTGTTGTATGAGGACTACAGAGGTATGTTGGTAATAAATGTAGAAATGCAATGGTAGCAGTAGGAAGGGACGCAGGAGTGAGATAGCATGTATCAGTTTACCACTTTGTTTATGACCACTTTTCTTAAAATACGCAATCAACTATAACCTTGAAAACCCATACACAATGAATACATTTTTTAACCTTCAGTATCAGAGAGTAGAGTAGTATTCTCTAAGTAGGGATGATCACAAAAAAATAGCGGCCTCAAAGATAAATACAAAATGAAAGCTTCTCTTTCTCTGCTATGGCTCAAACCTAGGCTACAAAACTCACCTGCAGCCCGTATAAGCTGCAATACAAACTACCAAGATAGTTTCTGTCCTCCAAATCAATAGCTAAAGTGGCAAGCCCAGACTCTTCAAAATCACCAAATGTTCACCATCTTCTACTTATTATTTTTATTCTTAATTTTCAGGGCTACAGCCTAGCTGGCTACAGCAAATCTAGCAACAGTTATACTAACAGCTTACTATTTCCTTGGACCAGGTCCATCTCTTTATTTGATTAGCCATGCTAACAAACTACCGAAGTATATCCCAGACTAATAGCTGCAGTTTTAAGTTGAAACCACCATTTTGACACTATCAATTCTACTGTGGGGCTATGAATACATTACCAGAGCTCCGCTTCCAAAGAATGTAAATCAAATTCAGTAGCTAAATTTGTTACAGCTAGCCATAGAATTGTTATAGCTAGCTAACTGTTACTTTTGATTATTAAGAGTAATTGAGTACTGTACTGGGAGAATGCTCTCCCTCTGGAGAGGTGCAGGTAGAGTGTGCACTTGTGGATGCCAATCAGATGTATACAAGATGCCAATCAGATGTTTACAAGATGCCAATCCAGTACTGTAGCCAGCTATCTGACAGTGTGCAAAAACTAAAGGAAACCAGTGAAGATTAAAAAAAACATTTCTTTGAAATAAAAACAGTAAGTAGGGATAATGTGTCAGCAAAAAATGCAGAAACAAGAATTGTGACAGTGTGTGTTACAAAATTCCCTACTTCACTGATTTCTGTGAACCTAGAATTTTACATGATAGTGTGACAGTCTGTGTTGCAAAATTCCTGTGAACTTAGAATAATTATTCTACATGAGCTGGCTACAAGCTAATTGAAGAGGTGGCAGTCTTTTGGCATCACATCTTACACATTATGTGAGAATGTGGAATCGGTGAAGTAGGGAATTTTGTAACACACTCACAGAATTCTTGTTTCTGCACTTTTTGCTGACACATCATTCCTACTTACTGTTTTTATTTCAAAGAAATGTTTTTTTATTTTCATTTGTTCACTTTAATCCCCTATTGAATAATGAATCTCACATTCCTTAGCACTGCTTTGTGTAGAGTACATCAGAATTTGTTTTGTTGTTATCAAAATGAAGATTGAACAATGGACAATTAGGTCAAAGATGCTATGCAATTAATGAAACAATTACGATCAGGCAAGTGCCGTGTAGAGACCACCCCCACCTGAATATTGGATAGGATCATTTTAACTGTTACAGAAATAAATACTTATGCAATGGGTATAAAAATGTATGCAGGTGCTCTTAGAGGCATGAAGACAGGCACTGGCAAAGACAATGGACGCAATATGTAATGGAAATCCTACAGTGTTACCATGGTAAATGGAGATCTGACAATGTTTCACAGTGTCCTCATTATTGCATGGGATTCATTATTAATTTTCATGTATAGATAAATCTCATTAACACCTCTTGCCTACATATAAATTGACTTAGCAATTGGTCATTATTTGAGGTCATGTATATTACACCACAAACAATTGGGTTGATTCAGTTATTCTCACCAAGCATGGCCACTAGGGTAAAAAGGTTCAAACACACAACTATTGGAGGGTGCTTCAACAACTGAGGACATGAACACACCCTCTCTATTTCCAAATATAAGGCAAGTAAGGCAAATTTGGCAGATGTGAGAGAAGTATTGACCTGATCAGGCTCCAACTATGCGGAAGGAAGACACCACAAGAGCCAATAGCTGGAAGTATAATTAATACTAATTTCATCCTTTCTAGGAACAAGGTGATGAAAGCCCATAGTGTGCATCTCTCTCAGATTACTTGGTGACCTCAACCAGCAGAGAGAATGAGTGTGGCCATCTGCAATAAATGCTCATATTTTTCCGGAAAGGTATATGATGCCATATGCTCATCAGGTAATTTAAATTAAGGACAATACCAATAACTGTAACTGCAGGAAGAGATTGCAGGATTTTCTGTAAAAGGAAGTAAGTAAGGAGGAGAGCCCCCAGCAAGGGACATATGCTCAATAAAAATCCCATTCAATAAATAATGTTTATTATTTTGTGGAATAAACAAACACACTCACAAAATGTGATAACTCACAAGTCTCAGTTAATATTGAGACCAATTTTTTTTGGTTGTTGGTGCAATCAGATCCCAGAATAACCAATCCAAACGGAAATGGGAAAGATTGAATGGAACAGAAGAGCATCACAAATTTGTTGCATGGAAAGTATTAAAAAAAAAATTTTATTGGAATTTTTTTACTGCAATAACATTGATAAAAGTAAGTTTCTGGCAAAAAAAAATTACGATAAGCATACAAGAGCAGATAATTGATCTGGAAGTGACTGTTTTACCAACGAAATAGGTACAAGATATTGTAAAAATTTATACATTCTGCAAGTGATGTTTATGCTGTTAATTCTGTTCCAAGGATTCTGGATGTGGTCTGCCTTCATATGTACAATTTATGAACCACTTATGACTAGTACTCTTAAAACTAACAATAAAACTGTTACCAGAAGAAAAGTAAAGAAATTAACTACTCTCAGTTTCTCACATTTGAACTGTATCAGTGGCAGATCCAAGATTTAAAAATGGGGGGAGGGAGTGAGGTAGCTAGGTTGAAGCAAACTTGGCCCTGGATTTTCTTGGGGCAAATTGAATTACTATGTATCAATGCCATATATTATTTCCACTGTTGTCTTCGATCAATGTCATTTAAATTTTCATAATAGATTTGTATTTCATTTATGTATTGTTATTCAACAACATAACTCTAAAATAGTATTAGCTCTAGCAAATAATACAGTAGTAAACATAAAATGCACAGCTGGTCATGGTTGAAGTTTTTTTTCCTTTCGTGATTAAGTATTATTATGTCAAAATATTAGATCATTATGTGAGCGGGGTTTTGGCTGGAAATTTCCAGTCTCGTTTAAATAATTTGAATTAACATTTTTCACATTTGTATTGTTGGTGTAACTGTAACTTTTAGATTTCCTAATATGGGCAATAAGGCACCATTTTCAATCCTATTTTGACACAAGGCAGTGGAACTCCTAATAAGCAGAGAGCTCACCAAGATGGGTTCAGGGTAGACACGGTATTGGTAATGATTGAAATCCCAACATTAGCCCACCAAATATCACTTTCAATGTTATTGTTTAAGGTAACATTCTTTATCATTGACTAGGTGACACTAAATCAGAATGAAGCACTAGAATGCAAAAAGTAAGCGAATGCAACATTTTGTTGCGCCAAGAACAGTAGAAAGCAATTTACTAAGTGTGCCATGCCACCAGCATGGTTAGCGTGGCTACTATGGCATGCAGGAGTATGAGAAGTCTGGGGAAGGCGAGACTTCCTAAAGTTATTTTAGTAATTATCCTTGATGTATCTTCGAAAAATATTGACATAAAATTCCTCCCAAATAGTAATCTTGTATTTGACTAAGAAAGACATTGCAGCCCCTTCAATTTGCTCCCTGGAGGGCAGTACCCCCATTAAGTATCATTGGATAAATTAAGATCCTGGTGAGGACTGTTACATTCAAAATCTGAAGTACAGAATGTTGATCCCTGCAAAGAATTATCCAACTAGAATTTCTAAAAACACTATACCAGTAATACTGAAGAGCCGATGGATCCTTCCTCGGTTGAGTTCCTACATTGGTAGGAGGGGCATCAGGCTTTCTGTAGTGTGAACTATTATGGATCCTCTGATGCAATGGAGGGAGGGGGCATTGAGGAGCTGGACAAAGACAATAGAAAGAGATCTACAAACTGTGCTACCCATCTATGATTTTAGATTGGGAACTCCTCTACATACCCCCACAATGAGTATCCTGTTGTATAGCATAAGTGCGGTGTCATGTTCAGAAAAGGATGTAAACTCTAGAAGGACGAGGATTCACAAGTGCTTTGAAGGAAAAAATTTAATTTACATTACATTCAAAAAAATATTTTTCCTATCTTAAATATTTGTGAAGGAAAAAATACAAGGTATTATGCTAAAATAAATAAGATAAATATACTAACTTCATTTTGATTGCACAGGTGCATCTCAATACTTTTTGAACATATGTTTGAAGTATGAAAAAATTTAGTAAACCAAGTCACGAAGGAAGAGTGTAAATTCAGTTAAATATCTCCTATATCTAGTCATAAAAAGTCTAATCTACTCTACACCATAATAGCTGGTAACCATTTTTGCTGACTGCATGAGCATTAGAAGTAAATAATTGTCCCATCCATTAGAAAGCTTTCCAAGGCAATTTGGAAAGCTTTCTTATGGATGGGACAATTCTTTCTTCTGTGTTTAAATGAAGTATTATTACAAACAGTGCACAGTGACTAGAAAGAAATGCAGGAATGAAGATAACTCTGTAAGCAACTTGTTTCAACAAGTCATTGACTGAATACATACAATCATCACAAGGATAATGTATTTCATAAAAGTGAAATTATACTGAAAATCATGCCAAAAAGCATTTTAGATGCATCCAGGCATGTTTACATGGCCTATTATAAATGCTTACAATTATCATTTTATGTTTACAGCGAAAATTATTACCAGAAGAGAAACCAGAAGAGTACAAAATACTTCACTTGCACAACAAGCCAAGAATGTAACATCAGACCATCACAGAATAAGTGGAAGTACTTCAGTGTTATTCTGCCTAATATTTATCAAATATTTTTATGACTACTTCTAAATATGTGGAATCCACTAAAATATGGAATGTCTATACACAAGGACAGGAAGATACCTCACTCACTGAATATACTTGAAGAACATGGTGGATGGGTAGTTGCAATTTATCGACCAATATTCCATTTCTTGCTCTGTTCTTCACAGTCTGCACATCATGGTTTCAGGATCCCTACTAGTATTGTCTCTTGCACCCATCTTCTCTGCAGTGACCTTCGTTCATGGAGCTACAGGATTTCCTAATCTGGTGGAATAGGTTGTGGGGGTCATCATTACTCATCTCACTTCCTGACAGTCCTTCAACTCAGAGGTATCATTCCTGGTAAAACCTAATGCCTATTCAGAATTCTTGAGTTCAGACTATACTGGTGATTATGGACTGCAGAGGTTAACTTAACTGTGAGTCACTTTTATATGAAAACATTAGATGTGTTTAGTGTTTACTAATTGGACATGCTAATTACATGTGTTGCTCATTAGCTGACAAATAACTGTGTCTTTTGTCCCACCTATGTTGGGCAGTTACCATGACATCAGTGTTGTGTGTTGCAAGTGTATAGCCCAGCCTTATTCATGTTGGACAGCTGCACTAACATTACACATGTGTAACATACACATGAAATTTTTAAACTCTTACAAATCTCTCTCCACAAAGTCTTGTCTCTCTCCACAAGGTCTTATCTCTCTCCACAAGGTCTTATTTCTCTCCACAAGGTCTTGTCTCTCCCCACAAGGTCTATCTCTCTCCACAAGGTCTTATCTCTCTCCACAAGGTCTTATCTCTCTCCACAAGGTCTTGTCTCTCTCCATAAGGTCTTGTCTCTCTCCACAAGGTCTTATCTCTCTCCACAAGGTCTGTCTCTCTCCACAAGGTCTTGTCTCTCTCCACAAGGTCTTGTTTCTCTCCACAAGGTCTTCTCTCTCTCCACAAGGTCTTCTCTCTCTCCACAAGGTCTTATCTCTCTCCACAAGGTTTTATCTCTCTCCACAAGGTCTTATCCCTCTCCACAAGGTCTTATCCCTGGATCTCGTGTTAAGAGTAAAATATACACAAAAAGATGAATGAGCAATAGCTTCATATTGTAGGTACATAGGTAGGGTAGCAAGAACCTAATTTGAAATTGCAAATTGGTAAC
>OZ017790.1:8955781-8990685 GCA_963969325.1 Lycopodina hypogea
TTTAGGGACCTTCACTTTTCTAGCTGTCATTTCACATTCCCAGTATATGCATACCACCCCATTCATATACATAGTACCAATGCAAAGTACATAGCAGCCATCTTTTGATTCTAAAAATATATGCACAGGTTTTGTGGATGAAATGTTATGCTTCTACAGAAGAAGGAAAAGTGAGTTTAATCATTAATTCCCACTTACACTAGGAGACCTCCCCCCCCCCCACACACACACACACACACACACACACACACACACACACACACACACACACACACACACACACACACACACACACACACACACACACACACACACACACACACACACACACACACACACACACACACACACACACACACACACACACACACACACACACACACACACACACACACACACACACACAACTCTGACTCCATGATTATCCTATCCACTCCATCATGACTGGTTATGTTTGCAGTTATTTCGACCATGCTTTCATGCCCTCAACTTTGTAAAATTTGTTAATTTTTTTGTGGGCATCATTCAATCTAAGACGAGAGGGAGTGAGCTTTCAGGTAACCCCCCAAAACTGGTCATGTAATATATACTGTTGGAGGATCAATAAAATACCAAGAGACAAAGACTAGCAAATGAAATGAGATAACGATTAGGAGGAACATTACATGATAATGAGCAATTAAAATTAGTTGTGATTGCAATCCTCCTACTATATTGTGCATTTCATAATTCAACTGAAATATATTCAGCACCAATATTGGAACCTTTGATTAGTTTCATCACCTATTAAGAGCCACGAAGTCCTCAGTAGGGCTGGCAAGACCACACCCACTATTGATTACTGATTCATTCAATAGAATCATTATTTCAGTAATGATATACACCATTAATATTTCAGTAAAAATTTATCTTCAAAATAAATTAAAAAGTAAATATAAACTAGCCTGGGTCATTCATTCCCTACAGGTTATAGGGTAACTGTACTCATAAAGTGAAAGTGTGGCTGTGTGAGCACTAATAACCAGTGCTGCTTGTAAATTTGAGCAATCAAGCATCAATGGAACATTTTCATCAACTTTTTCCATGTTGATAGGGTATTAACAATTGTTAGATATCTCCATGTTACACTTTAACGCCAGATTGTAAAAAGCAAGATGGATAAGAGTTAAATATTCTCCAGTTAACCTCAGCCAAAATTTTTTTTTACAGTTGAACAAGTTTGGAAAAATCTAATCATATTCATGAAGACAATATTAGGTTCACATACCCAACAATTAAATAAAATTATATAAATCATTGATGTGTCATTTTAGTCCAAGTTGAACAAGTCAATAAAGTCACTTTTGTTAATTTCTTGCTATTGATCACTTTCATGTATTCCCACAGGAAATAACTGTCCAGCATCATCACCTTTAAGATCTAAAAAAAAACAACAAAAAAAAACAACAAAAAACAACAACAAAAAAAAACAACAACAACAACAAAATAAACAAACAAAAAAACAACAGATTTGTAAACTTAAACTCCTTCAAATTAAACACCAGCCATCAATCCTTGTGAAACCTACATGGGCAGTATAGGTGTATCAATCAAAAGCTTATTTTATATCATGTATTTTTTATAAAAAGCATTACTGACCAAGAAAATTAATATCACTGCAGTATTTACACCTACCACTACTTATGAGCACATAATGTGGGGGAGACTTCTATTTTCAATTCCTTCATACATACACCAAGAACCTCAGCTGATATTTGGAGGCTAAATCATAATTCAAGATATATCATAAAGCCTGGGAACACCACCAGCCACAACACTTCTGGGAGTATGCCAACACATGGTAAAACTGAAAATGGGGATTTTCACAGACCATTTTGATCAAACTTGGCATGAATGTGCCTAATGGTCTGCATGGCTACAGTATGTGACGAAAAAAAAGGAAGAAGAAAAACAATAGGAAAGATGAAATAGAAAAAGATGACTACCAACATTTGGGGTCCATCCACTAATCCAATAGCTCATTCTATGAGAAACCACTAACCATCAAGCTGCATAATGAGTACGAATACAATATATTTTTTTAATATTGTATCATTCATCACCTACTTCATTATGTTACTATGGAGTTTAATGTTTTTATTTAATACGATGTCAAAGGTCAACAGGCAGAAGGAGGGTGATTAAAGTTCATTTTTAAAAAAGGAAATTTTCTTGCCTAAAAGATTGTTAATAAGAGGACAAGAAACAAAAGTGTCAATACCTAATAAAAAAAAGAAGAGCATGTAATTCATGAGAGCCTGAATCTAACCTTAATGTTTTCTATAAATTTTCTGTGGTTAACTTATCACACTTGGCTAATATTTTAGAAACTTTGTGATTTGCTTACTTTGAGAGTCCAAGAAAGGCTCCTACAAAACATTGTAGTTGTAGGAAGTCGGATGCCGATTGAAAAATCAGCAATAATGCAGGATTTACACTAGTAAGGGCCAGAGTGAGATGGTGTCTTCTACCAGCAAAATTGATTCTTGACCTAAGATGATGACTGAACATTGACGATATTCTTACTGAAGATAATACCAACCCCTCACCCCACCCCCCATAAAAAAAACCCTTGAAATGTCAGAGAAATTAGCTTCTTGGATTACAGTAAAGTACTACTACCTACTTAAAAAGTATCTATTTAAATTGCCTACACAAAAAGGTTTTAACAGACAAGAGCTATTTGCAGTAAAGATCCTCTAATTTCCATCCCATCAAGGCACAAGGTGATGGACCCAGAAAGAGCATCTCTCAGACAATTTGGTGACTGCACCTGCAGAGAGAATGGGTGTGGACATCAAAATAAAATTCCCATATTTCTCCTATAAAGATGTGCAGGCCACATGTTTATCAAGTTATATTATATTAATGTGCAGAGCAGAGAGTAGCCTAGCTGAATTATCCTGCGTCCAAATCCTAGACTGTACACATTTTTCAGAATACTGAATGTCTTTGTAAGGGAAGTCCTCCTAATCTATGGCACACATTGGTGAAAATCACAAGTCATATATATGCAGTTTCACCTGGTGCATGTTATGAAAGCATCAATTTTTTTAAACAGTTTTCATGCTTTGCCCCCTTTTTCTCTCCATTTTTAGGGATAGCTAGGTAACTAGGCTTACCCTTAGCCAGGTGATGTTTGACAGTGGGGAAATCTAGCCCAGAGCATACCATCTCCTTACTTCTCTGTGATTTTCAAAGCTTCTAATGGGTTTAAAAAAATATATACATTATCATATATGCAGTTGCACACTCCACCCCCACCCTATTAATTTTTTTTTTTTTACAGTTTGTAATACAGGTAAGGGTTTATTTATGAAGTTGGCACTGACTGGACTGAGTTGAAGAGCCTGGAATATTATAGCCTTTCTGCCTCACTTTCTGCACAGTTGGACAGATATAAAGGTGGGATATATATATAGCAACTGGCATAGACCAGTTATGGCTTGGACCAGAATCTTGCTAAAGAGTCTTACTTGCTCTTTCCTTGACAGATCATCTTGTGGTCAAATAAAAGGTAATCCTGTTGTTTAGCACTCCAGGGCATCTTCATCAAAAACTCAACGTGAAACAATAATGCCTCGCAACTATGTGCCCACTCCTAATCATGTCCGGGAGTGCTATTCTGCAAGTGAAGTTGTGCTAGTCTGCAAGTGGAGTGTGTGTGTGTGATGTCTGTCTGTCTCTGTCATGCTATTCTGCATGCTATTCAGCCTTGAACAATTGATGTTGTTCATTTACTGCTGGTGCAATGACCTGCCACTAAACGTGTGCGCCCATGAGGCTGCCCTTGCACCTGACAGCCACACAGCAGTGGACTGGGCAAACTTCTGCAGGGAGGAGTGTCTCGCGTCCAACCTCAGAAACACGGCAAGGATTGGTGGTGTAGATAGCAGTGGCACACCAATAATTGTAGAAATTGACGAGTCATTCTTCCACCGAAAGTACAATCGGGGTCAGCTGCACACCAGCCATTGGGTGTTTGGGGGGATTGAGAGGTACTCAAACAAGTGCTTCCTCGTACAGGTGGCAGACCACACAGCTGCAAAATTGGAGGCTGAAATATGGAGGTACATCGAACCAGGCAGTCACACAATGAGCGATATGTGGGTTGCCTATGCCAACATAGGTGCCATTGGCAACGGGATATACTTGCACTCATCCATAAACCATTCTCAGTATTTTGATCATCCCATTGATCAAGAGATTCACACTCAAGACTATACATAATATGTGGATGAGGGCAAAAAGGTAATTGAAGAGGCAGTTTGTAACATCAGAGGCACTGTTCAGCTAATACCTCGATGAGTTCATGTTCCGGTGTACAGGTAATTAGAAAGTGAGCATCTTTGCTCGCTTCCTAGTTGCACAAAGGCACAACTACCCATGATAATGCTTTCGCCCTACTTCCTACATGTCACTTCCTATAATTATGTCAACCAAAAAAAAACAAGAAAAAATCTGCAGTTACATTTGCACTCTGACCTGCACTTTGTACCTGAAATTGGCACTCGATTTGTGTCCTCCCCTTGTACCTGCAGTTGGCACTTACTCTCTGACCTCCACTCTGTACCTGAAATCAGTAAGGATGTATTAATTGAAAAATATGGAGATGTCTGGATATGCGGTAAACTTAAACGTTTACAAAGATTGTGTCAATATTGTTCTTGTGGGCACACAAAACAATAATAAACAGCACCACAAAAATGCTTCATTTTTCTAAAAAAAAACGGTCATCCAATGGTATCGCTACTTTCGTGATGTGTGTTCTAACTGGTTAGTAAAGAACCACTACCTGATCAGTGTACCAGGACTGGTAGTGCAGATTGATGTGGTAGTGCAGATTGATGAGGTAGTGCAGATCGATGAGGTAGTGCAGATCGATGAAAGTTTAATAGCTAAAAGGTAATATAATCGGAGTCAGCTTGTCAAGGAAAGATGGATATTTGGTGGGTACTGCCCAAGCACCAAAGGAAGGATTATTAGAACTTGTAAATAAAAGAGATGTGACTACCCTACTAGCTCATATGAGAAAAAAAAGCATTGCCCCAGGAAGAAAAATCCACTCCTATATGTAGGCTGCCTATACAAAATATCTACGATGAGGATGCAGGCTAGACATTTTCTTAAATTTTGTCTGCAAGAGAGAAGTAGCAGATGGTCAACCATAGCATGAGTGGAGGTTCACGGATGGTGACTGTTATAACAGTGCTGTTTTAATCTGTTGTCTTCAAGGCAACAGCAGGTGTGGATGACACGGTGGAGTGTCCGTTCACCCTGGATCTACCCACCATCTTTCACCACATCCATGATGTGCTTGAAGACCTTGAATCCAACGATCAGCTGATCCAATTCAGGGCCCAAGCAAATCTGGCTGACCCAGCCGCCTGGGAGAGGTTTCAAAACCACTTCGAGGCCACGGGACTGGCGTTTGTTTCTTTTATGCTCAAGAAGTCCCTCAAGATCTGCTCCATTCCACCCTGTGAATTAGAGACCCTTGCAGCAGACCGTGTCGGATGGAGACAGACACCGTCCGAGGGCATCAACCACTTTGAGATGGAGTGAATAAGGGATAGAGAAGAAAAACGCGCAGCACAACACCAGAGGAGCCTTCATACAACAGCGCCTACTGGTCCCTTTCCTGTACTATTTGCCCAAATGTCTGCAGTTCACAGATTGGGCTCCTTTCCCTCCTGCGGGCCCATGAGAGACGGAAGAGGATATGATCGTCATCACTAGCAACAATGGACAGCCATAAGCAAGTAAGCAGCTGTTTTAATATGTGACAATTTTTCAGTTAAATTAATAACAGAATGTATACTGAACAATGAAATATTTCCCACACAAGTAAATGCTTTTGGTGAGAAACAGTTCCTCCCATTGACTTAAGATAAACTGGATCCATCCAATGTTCCCTTTGTGGGCTAGTTAGTCTATAAAGTATTCCTGGATGGTGATGGAAGACCAGTCCAAATTTTGGACATGTTAGTGCAGCTATTTGTCATTGCCATGAACTCTGGCAAACTAATTGTGAGTGTAGCTTGTCAGATTCGTTCAAGCTCATCCAAGAAGACAATCTCAACCTCCTTGATTGGACTAATGATTTCTTGCGATATGATAGAATTGTTGGTGTTGATTACTATAATAATGATATGCTGATCATATCATATATGCTTTTTGGTGAATTACATACCCGATGTGGGTGTGGTTAAGGGTTTGGTCTTTTCATGTAGGTGTGATTAAACATTTAGTCAGCCGAACAGTTTTACATTTTCCAATATTTTATATTTTTGGTGTTCATACCATTAAAGTGATCCACAATTCAGAGTGTCTGGTGTACCATAGGTACAACTCCTTCTACAGGAGTAAGTTACACCTTGACCAAGTACTGATCTTCATGCACTGCTGGAGTGAGGACTTGCCACTCCGAGTATGTGGCCATGAGGCTGCAATAAGAACAGATGGTAACACCAAAGTAGACTGGGCCAATTTTTGTAGGACTGTACGCAAAGTTCTCTTTTTCCATCGGAAGTACAATCGAGGTCAGGTGAGGCCAAACCATTGGGTGCTTGGTGGGATAGAGAGGGAGTTGCACAAGTGTTTTTTGTTTGTAGTTGCAAACTGCAGAGTTGCAACATTGGAGGCTCTGATACTGAGATACATCCGTCCAGGCAGTCACATAGTGAGTGATATGTAGGCTACTTATGCTAACATAGATACCACTGGCAACGGCATATACTTGCACTCTACCATCAATTATTCTCTGCATTATGTTCATTCCGTTAATCGGGAGATACACACTCAAAATGTAGAAAATATGTAGATGAGGGCTAAGAGAAAGCTAAAGAGGCAATTTGGGACCTCACAGGGATTGTTTGATTCGTACTTACAGGAGTTCACCTTTAGGAGTACTGGGAATACTGATATCAGCATTTTTACATGGTTTTTAGCTGCAGTATGGCAACAGTATCCGTAAATGCACTTGTACTCCAGTACCTCCAAGTTGGCACTTGCTCTTTGTAAGTATGCAGGCACAACTAACTCGTTACTAAGAGCCATCTTAGCTTAGAACAAGTACTTTTTTTCATTTACTGCTGGTGCGAAGACTTGTCCCTCAAAATGTGTGCCATGAGTCTGGAATAGCTATCAATGGCCACACTGAAGTGGACTGGGCCAGTATGTGCAGGGAGGAGTGTGAGAAGTCCAACAAGAGGAACATGCAAGCATTGGAGGAGAGGATAGAAGTGGTGTCAGAGCCACAGGTGGAAGACAACCTCCAAGACCCAGTGACTCTGCCTCAGGAGAAGAAAGTTAATAAGGAAGGTAATTACGAGAATGTGGCTAGCGGTTTAACAACTGCCGGAAGCCAGGAATTGCTAATGAATAAATATGTTTACAGTCAAGAGAATAGATATTTTAAGAACAAGGACGAACAAGGAAATAACAATTCTCAAGAGTCACCTGACAAGCAATCAGCTGTTCAGGCGGCCCCAGAGCAGTGCCCCGGTTGACCGCACAACCTGGAAAATATAAAGGACACAGCTAACCGCTAGTTTTTAGTTCTCAGTTTGCTAGTTCTATTCAAACTACAAAGTGTTATATCATTGTGCATATCAATTGTGTACTTGTCATATCAATTGAGTACAGATATCGTCAAAGATCTGATTGTCTGAGACCAACAGTCCATTGGCTCAGAGTTTATGATACTTTTGAATACTCAACAGAGACTCAGTGTTGGGACCTACTGTTGAATAATAATAACAACAGAGAGATAGAGTTAGCCTATTTGCAGTAGTGAGAGTGCTATAGACTGTTTGCAGAATAACAGTGACCTGAAGCTAGGGTAGCGCCCACAAGTGGGACACCAATAATATTTGAAATCGATGAATTGCCGTTCTTCCATCGTAAATACCATTGGGGCTAGGTGCGCCCAAACCATTGGGTGTTTGGTGGGATAGAGAGGGAGTCACACAAGTGTTTTTGGTTGAAGTTGCAAACCGCAGAGCCGCAACGTTGGAGGATTGGACAGTAAGGTACATTTGTCCAGGCAGTCACATAATGAGTGATATGTGGGCTGCTTATGCTAACATACATACCACTGACAATGGTGTATACTTGCACTCTACCATCAATCATTTTCTGCATTTTGTTGATCCTTGTGATCAAGTGACATGAAAATTAGCCAATACCTTCATTTAGTTGCTAATAAAATTTAGCAGCTGGACCCAACCTGATTTATTACAGCTAATAGGACTTGGTGCTCCCTGCACTTGACAGACTATGTAAAGAAATACTATATAAACAGTAACATGTACAGATAGGAGAGATATAGCTGTTTCAACTCGAGGAGCTCCTGACATCAGAATACTATCAGTTGGGTGGAAAGTTTGGAAATTATCTGGCTTCACGTGACAGCAAATTTCAGAACCCCCAGCAGGGGCCCCATGACAAGATCCACAGTGTGAAAGGGACCGTGTACCAAAAACAAGAGAGCTAGTTACAATGTAAAATCTGGTGTTCAGGTAATTCTTGGATGACTGAATAGACATTGAAGACTGAAGACCTTACTTGCCGAGAATTATGCCAACTAAACAATAGCATACTTCCACGCCAAAGTCGTCATTCCAGCTACACCAGTGTCCCCCCTCCTTGTGCCAGAGCCTCAGAAGAAGGTACCAGCCAGTCCCAGGACACCACAACATCTCTTTCAAACAGAGTGCACTCCTTCAGGCCAGTCAGTGAGAGACTAAAAGTGAAAATAAGCACAAGAGAGGTCAACGCTTCCACCACGACCAAGTACTTCAAAAGAGTGCCAGCATCAAAGCCATAGTCTATCTGGACTGAAAATAAGGGTCACATGCAGAGTGACGTCTCCAATATGTACCCACGCTCAGGCATATTATGGATGCCACTATCCTACATCTCACTTTGTTGAGAAGTAAAATCCCACCCCCCCCCCAAAAAAAAAACCAGTTTCAATAATAAAAAAAAAAAGTGGCAGATACCTCAATAAAGGTAGTCCACAATATGCTTTTCACTCAAGCGACGTGAGGCGAAGTGATGTGATGCTATAATTATGTATATTGTGAATGTGAAATTATATGGCTTCGCTTTGGTTTGCTTCGCTTCAGTAGACAAGATTTCTATTTGAGTGACAGCGGTGAGCACTGACTGTGCACTAATGACACCAAACGATGGCAAGTGACGTAGAAGGTGCGCTTTATCAGTGTTTGAAGCAATGGATGATGAAAGTATGATCAAGTTGGTGAGGAGTTTTCCCTGTATCTGTGATGTAGGACACAAATCCTACAGAGATGGGAAAGCCAGAGAGAATGTGTGGAGGAGAGCGGAAATTGAGGTTAACATATAATTTCAGTGTGCAATATTTTCTAACATTATTTATGTTTATAGCTAAATAG
Organism: Lycopodina hypogea; assembly: GCA_963969325.1. NCBI lineage: Eukaryota > Metazoa > Porifera > Demospongiae > Poecilosclerida > Cladorhizidae > Lycopodina > Lycopodina hypogea. The sequence goes on from OZ017790.1 coordinate 8,965,240, forward strand.
CTAGAGCCAATATTTTATACTAGCTCTAGCTCCATCTTATTATAGTATATTATTATGTGACTGTAGCAGATGGGGAATGATGCCACCAATGGTGCATGTGCATAGGGGTGGAAGGCAATTAGGGACAAGTTTGTGAGGAACTGAACAAGAGAAAGTCCTGCAGTGGTGATGAACCCTCCATTAAGTCAAACTGGCCTATCTTTGACATGCTTCTCTTTCTGTCTGATTCTGTCAGGCATAGACCATATGTACTATTAATTAATAATTGTGTATGGCCATATCAAATTTTTTTCACTTAGCACTTTCTCAAACTTTGGTCAAAGTTCCAATTCCAGTTCCAGTCAAGTTGATACCAGTGAACAAAATGTGCAGGACACACAAGGGCCATCAGAGATTTCTGAAGGTCATATTGACTCTGACCTGGATGATAGGTACACACAATTTAAGAGTATTTTTCTTTTGTTTTTCTGTTGTTTTTTTTTAATTTTATGCACACAACACTTTTATTAGCTTGGTTGATAGCAACCAGCACCTCAAAGGAGGAACGTTGAAAGGTCTGGTGATGACACTATGCAACCTAAAAAAACAGAGGAACAAAGACGAGGATGTCAACAAGTACTCCTTCAATGTTTCAAAGATTTGAGAGAGAAGCAGATTGTGAAAGGAGGCGGATAAGTTAGACCAGAAGAATCCAGGACACCACTACGGAATGGAGATAACGAGGACATTGAACGAGATGCCACCAAGGGAGAAGGCAATCGCGAAACTAAAAATAAGACAGGTCATAACTGATATTCAATTTCCTCCATATCCTTACCCTCAACCCTTTCCCCCTCAATCTACTGACTATTACTCACCAAATTATTGAATTGTGCTTTAATTTAAATTGATATCATTGAGTATGTTTAAGATGTTCATAGGATATTCATTTTGGCAGCCAAAACAACTTCCTGTGGGTGAAACTATCACCAAACCACACCCATTGTCAAACCCACATGCTGTTAATAACGTTCACCCAGTGGAGTCTGTATGTCAAATTTCAGCATGATTGGCTAATAAATTCGTTTTTGGCTGCCAAAATAATTTCCTATGGGTGTAGCCATGACCATACCACACCCATGCATGCTTAATAACGCTCACCTGGGTTCTATGAAATTACATGGCAAATTTTAACCTGGTTGGTCCTTTGATTAGTTTTTGATTGCGAAACAACTTCCTGTGGGTGTGGTCAAACCACACCCAATGCATTTAATAATGCTTACTCAGGTACTTGGGTTTTTATTCGCTTTTGGCAGCCAAAACAACTTCCTGTGGATGGGGCTATGACTAAACCACAAGCATTACCACCCGCACACATGGTCAACAACATCCAACCAATTACTTGAAGTCCATGTCAAATTTCAGCATGATTGGTACATAAATTAGTTCTTGGCAGCCAAATTAACTTTCTATGGGTGTGGCCTTGACTAAACCACACCCACACATGCTTAATAACGCTCACCCTGCTCCTCGGAAACCACATGCCAAATTTCAACATGGTTGGTCCTTCGATTGGCTTTTGATAGCAAATTGACTTCCTGTGAGTGTGGCCATGACCAAACCATACTCATTCCCACCCACACATGCTTAATTTCAGCCTGTTTTGTCCTTTAATTTGCTTTTGATAGCAAAACAAGTTCCTACAGCCAAACCACACCCACGTGTTAATAATGCTTCCCAGATACTTCAAGACCACACATTAATTTTCAGCCAGATTGGTCTTTTAATTGGCTTTTGGTAGCCCAAACAATTTACTATGGGTGTGGCAATGCCATTACCACACCCACATGTGGTTATTTTGTACATACCACATTAGGTTATGTTACACACCTGTGTAACATAAACCTAATGTGGTATGTATTCAAAAAGTATTCACCACCCAGGATTAAATCTGTACAACAGGTTCCAACCCCCCCCCCTTCACAAGGAGAATTTCCTTACCCTTGTACTAAAATTAAAATAATCACTCCAAATAACAGAACACAGCTGCATTTTATGTTTTTTTCTAAAAGTACAGCTAGCCAGAACTGAATCTGATATTGCTAACTGCAACAGAATAAACTGACAAATCTTCTCCTCCCCTGATCAAATAGATCTCACACACTACAAAAACAACAATTACACCTGTAACTAACTGTCTTCAGGTTGTGTAATTTTTCCACATATTTTTGAGAAAATACCATTTTTAATGGGTGGGGGGGAGGGGGAACAAAAGGTCTAAAAAATGTTTTTCCCCATCAAATGGCAATTATTGATTTATCTCTGGATAATTAATTTTATTTTCTTTTAATGTAATTCACGAGCCTTGATATAAGTATTGCCAAGGTAGTGACATTTCCCAAAAGTAGCGTTTTTTTGAAAACAAATTCAAAGGAAGAAAGACTGACTAGGAAATTCTCAAAGCCCTCAAAATACAGTGATTTTCAGCAGGAGTTCAGATTGATACGCATGCAGAGGAAGAGACTGCAAAAGGATGCCTTAGTGTTCCTGAGCAGGCATTCACCAGGCTACAGAAAAGATTCCAACTGGCCTTAGTGCTCCTAACAAAGACAACAGTATAACAGTTGTCATTGTTCTTTGTCAGTAATCATGGGGAACATTGACAAAAAGACATCTCTGACAGGAGCAGCTGCTCATCTTCAACAGGAATGGTTTGTTAAAGAACAGAGTTGGGGTAAAAATGGTTATGGGACGTGGTTGGTGGTTTACACGTCAACAGAACTGATGACCACCCAAATGGTAAACATGTTTACGGAAAGAACTCACCTGATTCCCAAGATTGCTAGTGCCAGGAGGCAGCCAGTCCACAACAAGCAAGCTGATTGGTGGAACCATAGCAACTCAAGGGACGTCAAACTGAACAACTTCATAAACTCTCCCAGGAAGATTGACATGCATAGCAGATTTTATTTGCAGACCTAGCCTTGCACACAGAGGGAAATAAAGAGAATCCATGTCCTCCTTGGACTCAAAGTCAAGCCTAGGCTGAGTAGAATCCAGCTTGCGCTGCAATGACTCAATTTCCTCCCCCCCCCCCCATTTTAAAAAAATTGAGTTTACCGTAGAAATAGAAAACTTGTGTCTGCATTCCATCTGGTCAATTAACGCAGGATGGAATGTTGTGTACTTGCTTATGGGACATACAGCTAAGTTTGCTGTGGAACAGCCAACTTCTTCATAAATAATACTAAAAGAACGTCTGGAGTGTCATGAGTCTGTTACTTGAAATCTGAAAATCCGTTGGAGTATTTACAAAGTTATCAAGATATCCCCAGGCTCAAGTCAAATCAAATGGACTTTATTATTCACTATTCAGATAGCACTTGGTTAGGTGGCTATAATATGAGCTCTATAGTTGCTAGGCTCATGAAATTATATGGTTATAGCTACAGTTACATGAAGGAAAGGAAGAAAACCTGAAGATTCTGGCTCCCAGAGGGAAGTTACTGGAAAGAATGTCATCTATCCAGAAATTCTGCAAGACAAAATATGATTTTTGAGAACAATCTTTTTTTTGTAGTCAGGTCACAGGAAATTTGGTGTCAATTTGTAGGTACAAAGTGACAATACTGATGATATTAATAACAATTAAATATATATAGTTTATCATATGACTACAGCCCACCACTAGCAGAATTGACATGTTCAATACTTAAAAATTAATAATAATCAATTAATTAATTTGAAGTCTAATTATATGTCCACTCTGCATTCTAAACCTCTACAAGCTGTCCTCCAGTAGACAATGGCATGCCCACAGCCCACCGAGGGTGACCCTACCCAGCACTTAGACATGGTTTTGGATACATCAGTTTCCTATTACATTGGTTTTATGCTACTCATGACTCACAAACTCCTTCTGGTCCTTGGGGCTGGTGCAGTATTCAGCAGCAAGTAGCTGTGTGATCAGTTCCTGTCCCACCTCACACACTGCTGTGTCCAAGTGGGTCCCCACATCCTCACTGGAGATATTCTTAAAACAACAGAAAATTTGGCAAATGCAGTGGCTCCTCTAGTGGAGATTACTGAGAAAAAATGAAATTTGTGTTACAGCTATAGCTCAAACAAAAGATCAATAATTTTTCTTTAAACCGGTGTCACATAGAAATGGGGATCCCGTAGATATGGGGTTCCGCGTTTCCAAATCCACGTAGAATTGCGGACCCCAACGTAGATTTAGGCACGCAAGCACGTGCCCGAGTAGCTTTTTGTCAAGCAGCTGCAAAGCATATGGCTGATGCCAGTGAGGGAAGATTTAGCTTTGGAGAAATTTACAATTACACAAATAATGGCACCTATCCAGACGGTTTTGAAAGGAGAGACAAAGTAGCTCTAAGAAAGAGGTCGAAATTCTTCAAGGTGGAAGAGGAAAATTTATTTTACATTGGAGGACCAGGTAAGTACAGCTTATAAACTACAGCTACTATATAGTGTTGTAGTGAACTGAACCTTGATTTAATTATCATTATTGTTTCCAGCATGACATCATGCATTACATCATTTACTTCTATATAACTTGCTCATCCCACGTGACTCATGTCAGTTGTTGAATTGTTCATTGTCCTGAGGTAGATAAGTTTTGGGAGTAATATAGAAGTGGCTAAAACGCCACATTGGTGACCCCGTCTGAACGTATTCGAAACCCCTTCTGTACGCTATTTACTCTAGCTATTTACCTCGCTATGGCTGATGACCACGCTCCTGCTCCTGCTCCTTCACCGACTCTTGCTGCGGTTGGCGTGAAGCTACCGCCTTTCTGGCCTGCTGACCCTGAAGTTTGGTTCGCACAGATAGAGGCCCAGTTCACCACTAGGGGCATAACAGCTAAAAAGACTCGTTGACTACGTCATAAGCTCCCTGAGTCCAGAGTTTGCTATGGAAATTCGAGACCTTTTACTCAGGCCTCCTGCTGAGAACCCTTACAATGCTCTCAAAGCGCAACTCATAAAACGCACTGCTGCATCGGAGCAACTCAAACTTCAGCAATTAATTAGTGGGGAGGAACTAGGGGACAGAAACCTACACAACTGCTAAGGCGTATGCAACAACTCCTTGGTGACAAACTGGGTATGTCAGATGATGCTATGTCTTTCCTTCGTGAACTTTTTATGCAACGCTTACCTCCCAATGTGAGGATGGTGCTGGCTTCTGCTGATGCCACCATGGATCTCTACAAGCTAGCTGACATGGCAGACAAGGTAATGGAGGTAACTACACCCACCGTTTCTGCTATCTGTGACACTTCCACTGATGCTCTGGGAGTGAAGCAACTCCGTGAAGAAGTCGCACACCTTACTGACCTTGTATCTTCCTTGTCCTCTCAAGCTCATCATCGCAGTTCATCTAGAAGTTCATCTAGAAGTTCATCTAGAAGCCGACAACGTCATAGCCCAGCACCAACCTGTCTCCCTTCAAGTGATTCACTCTGCTGGTATCATGCTAAGTTCGGAGAAGCGGCACGCAAGTGCAAAGACCCTTGCACCTGGGGAAACACCCAGGCCGGTCACTAGCAGCGACAGGTGTTACCGGCCCAGTTCTAAGTCGCCTCTTTTATGTAAGTGATGTACATACACACACATCATTTTTAATAGATACTGGATCAGAAGTGAGTGCAATCCCACCCTCTGTTTCTGACCGTCGATGCTCCCCAGACGCCCTCACCCTCAGCAGTAAATAACACTCCTTTACGTACATATGGGAAGTGGTCCCTTACCCTCAACCTTGGCCTCAGACGACCACTACCATGGATTTTTATCGTTGCTGATGTCCAGAAGCCCATCATTGGTGCTGATTTTTTGAGACATTTTGGCCTACTTGTTGACATTAAAGAACACCAATTGATTGATGCAACCACACGTTTGCACATCCAAGGTATCCTTTCTACCGACCCCTCACCGATCCCGTCTATCTGTCCTAAAGATACCAGTCAAAAAACTTCAGGATCACTTCAGCCAATTCATGTCCCTGCAAAACTGTGGTGTCAAGTAGGAATGGACCTTGTTGGGCCCTTCCCTGAGACACTACAGGGGAACCCTCCCTGAGACACTACAGGGGAACAAGTATAATGTGACATTAACTGATTATTTTTCAAAATGGGCTGAAGCAGCTCCACTCCCAAACAAGATTGCTGAAGGGGTTGCAAAGTTTATGCACAGTGTATGTATGTCTTATCCATGGTTACCTATATACCAACATAATATGGCAATGTTACTCCTGCAGGTAATATGTCGGTTTGGCTGCCCAGAAATTGTCATCACAGATCAAGGAAGAGAGTTTATGAATGAGTTAACTTCCCAGCTTTTCAAATTGACCAACACCAAACATCGTATAACTAGTGCTTATCACCCCCAAGTATGTCATAGTTATAATATTATGCATGCATGCTGATTGGGAATACATACATGGTGCTGCTTAGAGGTCTTGACCTTGATGACAAAAATATTAATAATAGCTTGTGCTGGGCTGGGTAACTAACTATGCCCTGCAATGTATGTATTTACTAGTAATAATTAATTTGTTGTCTTGCAGACTAACGGGCTCACAAAACGTTTTAATCAGACACTCAGCCGATGCCTTGCCAAACTCTGTAATGATGACCACACTGACTGGGACAAGAAGCTTGATACTATTCTCATGGGTTACAGAGCATCCTTTCAAGCTTCCACCAAGCTTTCTCCATTTTTATGTTCCTCCAGCAAGAAATGAGACTTCCCATAGACGTTGAAATGATTCCAGCTGTTCAGTCACAAACTGAGTACCTTGAAGCTATAATTCAAGCTTTGCTGGAAAAAAGAGAAGAGGTATTTGGAAAGGCTACGAAAAACATTGAAGATGCACAAAAAAAAGCAAAAGAAGACCTATGATAGGAAGCATTTACAAGTCCAAATTCCAGTTGGTACTGAAGTGATGGTGGAGAACACGGCACAGAAGGAGCAAAAGGGCGGGAAGCTTGACCATTTATTCAAAGGAACTTACTGCATTGAGGAGAGTTTAGGAAAGGGATTGTATATGCTCAGAAACAAGCAAGGTTCTGTTCTGAAGAAGAAATTCAATATTAGTAGGCTGAAAGTGTACAAGAGCCGTGTAGGTACTCAAGTTGACCAGCACAATTTCAAAAAAGGACAAGTTAACAGTACAAAGGTATAGGGATTTTTGTTATTATTGTTTTTATAATGTTATAATATTCATGCAGATTTCCAGTGAATTGATGGAGACACTGCAGAGTGGGGAGTGGCTTAGCGATATACATATTTCATTCGCACAAGATCTTCTCAGGAAGCAATTTCCAGATGTTGATGGGCTTCAGTCTCCACTTTTATCCCAGAACAACAGATTTTTTCAGATCGCGAATGAGGGTGTTCAAATACATCACATAAGCAGTAATCATTGGGTTACATCTTGCAGCTTCAACCAGGAAGTGAACATTTATGACAGCATGTTTACTGGTAGCATAAATCTACCGGCTTCTTGTTGAAAACAGTCACACTTTGGATGTCCCGGAAGATCCATCAGAAGATGATGAAGAAGAAGAGGAGAACTCGCTGACTGTTTATACCCCCCCCCCCCCAGTTCAGCAACAGACAGGAGGCAACGATTGTGGCATTTTTGCCATTGCCTTCGCTTTACATGCGGCTCTAGGCCAAGATATTACACAGATTGAATTTGACCAAAGCAAAATGAGGAGTCATCTCCTTGAATATTTTATACAACAAAGCTTACACCATTTCCCACTGGGAAACAGTGCAGCTTTAGGTCAAACCATTTCCCATGTCTATCAGTGATGCTTTATTGTACCTGTCTTATGCCAGAGACTGTTTCAGACATGGTACAATGTGATAAGTGTAATAAATGGTACCATTTTAGTTGTGTAGGATTAACTAGTGCACCTTTAACTGAACACTGGTATTGTTCATCTTGTTAGCAAAGACTTGAGTTTATATTATTTATTTTGGTTTCATCTTGGTTTTAAGTAATATCATTGATCTTGTAAATAAGTAATCTTCTAAGTTTTATAAAATGAAATAGAAAAAAAAATTTTAAATGAATTTTCCAACCCTGGGAAATACTAGATCCCTATAAAGTGAACCCTTTCATTGTAGGCATGGGGTGCAATGGAGGGTCCCTTATTTTTAAAGCTTGATCCCTATAACTATTGCAACTTTAGGCATGGAGGGTCCAATCTCTATTTTTATAAAAAGTGGTCCCTATAATTTATAATTGGCAACTTAGCCAGGAGTGGTTGCAGAGTGGCTATTGTAACTTTATGCAGGGGATGTCTTATTTTTATAAAGTGGTCCCTACATCTATCGTAACTTTAGGCATGCGGGTGCACATATCTTTATAGATTTGGGGGTGGGGTCACGCGAACCCCAAATCTATGGATCCCCATTTTTACGTGACACCGGCTAAATAATGATCTATTGAACCTACGGAGTAGAATAAAATTAACATACCATTTCCTGCAAAAGACAGCAGGCTCATAGTCACACTGTAGGAAGGTTTGAACCATAATCACGAGCAAATCCTGACCATGGCTAGAAGAATAGTGTACAAGTACCAGGTTCAAACACGTGTCGCCTCCCACAGCTGCCAGCACCGGAGTGTGCTACTTTCTTTAGTAGGAGAATTACATTCCTATACGTCGACAGTGGTTGCACCGCTGCAGTGACACTGCGCATGTCCTTCAATGCGGCTGCTAGACCCATCAGCAGCTAATAGACTCTTTACCAGCTAATAAACCCTTTACCAGCTAATAAAACCTGTATCAGCCAAAAGACCCTTTACCAGGTAAATGTCCCTTCCGCCCTACCTGATGTTCTATTGTTCCTTATAGAAACATCTATCAAGTCTTTAACCGTCCAGAAAAACAGAGAAAAAAAGGCAGTATGGCCCAAGGGAAGCCAATACCTTTGGATGGTTCTAGGCCGGAAGCTGAACTGGAACATGACAAGGAGGCGCTGATCACAAGAGTGATTGACCTCCAGACGACATTACAAGACCTTTCCCAGCGGGTGAACACTGTCAAAGAGGAGAACAGCCACCTTAAATCTGAGAACCAAGTATTGAATCAGTATATAGACAATCTCATGCGCACTTCTGGTATCTTCAAACCAGTCATCAAACCTACCCCTACCAAGGAGAAAAAATGATCCTTTTGAAGGTAAAACAAGATGTGAGGAATTTATTATTACCTTCTTTGACCTAACAGTACATGATTAAAAATTATATTATTTCCGATATTTCACATTGTTATTACCATCATGTGGTTGAGATTTGATCATTAAAACCAAAGCACATCCACAGGAAATTTATGAAGGGTGTTGGTGTGTATTGACACCCTTCAGGTCACATGGCGGCCACATGCCAAATCTCTGCTTGAATGGGTATTATTTAGTGAAATATGCTGTGTGAATGTGACTGTGGCTATATCTAAACCACGCCCACAAGAGGGCACTACTAATAACACTCCTGGTCACATGGAGACCACATGCCAAATTTCATGAAAAGGAATTATAGACTTTCATCCCAATGCAGCATTTCACACCGAGAGACACCCTAGGTTCCCTCCCCCCCCCCCCCCCAAAAAACAATGAAACAGCAGTCTATGGAATACTTTGAAGAATGACCGCTGATGAAGTCCAGCATGTTAAAATGTTGCACAATTCTTTTCCTGTCATGAGTGGAAGTTCACAATATTGACAATACACAACTGTAGTAATAATAAGAGTGTACAGAGTTGACCTCACACTGACCTGATGGTAAATGGAATCTGTAAGGTTGACGATCTGCAGGCCTACTTGATGCTTGAAAAACTTTCAATTCTATTTCAACTTTTCAGTCAAGTATTTTTAGAAACCAAATTATTGTTCATTCTGTCAAATCCCCAGAGCCATTGGGAATATTTGTGCCAAGTTTCATAATCGGTCCACTCGATTACCCCATTTCAGTGTTTTAGGTAGACAATCCTTACCAGAATCGTCCAAATGTTGGAAAATGCTTACCATATACTTAGCACTATCTGAAACTCTTTTTTCTTGTCACATCCAGGGGCCACAGAGAATATTTATGTAAAATTTCATCATAATCAATCCACGCATCAGACAGACAGACAGACATTTTTTTAAATTATTATTAGGATATCGCACACAAAGTAGCTATAGTCACCTGGCTGCCTGCAACCTAACAGAATTTGTATCGGAACACCTAGTTTTCAATATTTTCCTATTGTTAATAGCTAGACTCCTGATAGAGCACATCAACAATAAAGTCACAGGAATGTGAAATATATCTGAGCCGCTTGAAACCTACTCTTGTGATGGTTTCAAGTGGAACATGTTGGGATGAAACTGGGTGTAGCGCGGATGCATGGAACCCGTTCCAGACACGGGATAAACCGGTTTTAGTGTGCAGTGTGGACAGGCCTTTAATGTGTCTCCAAACTTGATTTTATTTACTCAGCTTTGATTTATTTTGTATTGCTTTTTTTTTAAAGTTTCATCCATGCAGGTTTCAACATTCCTACATACTGTTACTCCATCTGCTGAACCACCACCTCCTTAGCTGCTTCCTCAAACACTGAAGATTTATTCCGATAACTTATTATGAATGTAAACACTTAATATTTCCCGACATACTTAACTTCTTCTTTGTTTTCAGTCATTTTGCAGTGTCCATTCAAACATATCATTTGTCATCTCAATTCAAATCCCAAAAATTCATTTCTATTTTATCCATAGTATCTGTGTTCTACTTACTACAAGCTGGTATTCCAGACATGCTTAGTCACTTAAAACTCTATGTTCATTTCATGATTACTTCATGGTTGAGATTGACCTGTCTGTTGTTTCTTTCTATTCCTGTTTGTTTAACAGGGCATACACAAGAAGATATAATAAGTAAAAGCGTATATCAAAGAAATTTAAACGGAAATAAATCAGTATTTCCAAACCATGTATACATAAATTATTTATGCATCCGAGTCTTCTTCAAGTGGGGCTGCATCAATAGCATCCAAGTTCCTTGAGTGAGTAGGTTTATTTTCATCAGTAATATGTAGGTTTAACAAAGCTGAGAATGAACTAACACATGAAATATCAGGAAATTACAACAGGAAGTGAAGCAGCAGAACAAGAAAAGCATAAATATAGGTATTCGTGATCATGCTGTCAAAAACAAGATTTTAGCTTCTCAAAGCAATTGAATATAGAAAAGTAAATTTTTTTAATGAATTTTTTTTTTTTTTTTTTTTTAATTGTTTTGAATAATGAATTTGTCAGGGAACGAGCTGAGAAGTCTCAAGGACAAGACAAGAGAAAGAAGAACATATTAGCATTATTACCTGTTCTGTGATCTATTTACTGTTAAACAGATGTGGTTTGTGGTAGTTAATAAATGGACTGTGCTTTTGTGTTCAATTATGTATGTTGTGTGTGCTAAAAGGTGGGAACAAGATGATTGGCTGAACAGAATGCATGCACACACAGTACCAGATTTGAGGAATTGTAAAATGTGATTTGGTGAGTCTTCTTGGAAAGCTAAGATTTGTTCTTGCTATTTGAGAGTGCTGTGCATTGAGTGTGTGTGAGAGAAAAGACTTTCTCTCCAATTATTTCTATATTATTAGTATAGTTGTTTGGGGTTACCCAAATCTGGTTGGATTTAGTTGTGGGCTCCGGTTGTCTGGTCAAACCCATCTTAGCCGGGTTTGTGACAGAATTGAAAACAGATAGGGAACCAATTATCCCTGTCGCCAAGTTTATAGAGAAGTTAAACTTTAGTTTGAGTCAAACACTTTAGTTAGTAAGGCTTATAAAATCAATATCGTTGACAGTTGTTTTTTATCAATTGATTCATGAATTTCAATATTAAAAATAAAATTTAAAAATTTTTTTAAATTGACATGGGTTAATTATGATTATTAACTGAGATCTTGGAAGTTGTTGGGTGAACATTATTGATGAGCAATCTTTATTATAATTGTTTTCTGTTAGTCAATATGTTTAACTGCTATCTTCTCCTGAACAACTGGAATAGCCTGTGCTAAAATTTCCAGGCCATGTTTGTTGGTAGTACATTAGGCCACTCCAACCAATAATGCTGTTTCACAGAGTAATCCAACCCTATTTTTGAAGGATTTAATTTGTAAATATAAAATTACATCATAATGATGTCATAATTAGCCTTCCAGCATGATTATGATGTCATATTAAGCCATGTGTCAATAGCTAGCTGTGAAAATGGCTGAGTTCAGAGTGTGGCTTTGTGGTCTTTGTTTATGTTACACACTTAGTGGTTTAAAAATGATATTCATAGCAAATTTATAAATATAGGCCTACCTACGGACCCTTTGGTTGAAGGCACAGTACTCGTGAAACAACATTATTGGTTGGAGTGGCCTTACATAAATCAAAGAGAAACAACTTAAGCATAATTGTGAACTCATTTAACATATTATACACCCAAGTGTTTTACCCCCCCCCCCCCCCCCCCCCCCCCCAAAAAAAAAAAAAAAAAAAAAAAAAAAAAAAAAAAATCACAGGAGCTGTTTGCAATACACATGCAGTATGGCTCCCCATGAATCCAGGGACACCAGACCTTTCCAAGGAAGGGGAAGGATTTAGGCTACTAACATTTGGGGTTCATGCACTATTTCAGTGTCCATGTATGTGAAATCACTAAACATCAAGCTGCATTCTGCATGAGATTACAATATTAGTTATTTAACTGTTGATATGAAATTGTTTTTATCTGTTACCATGTGGTACATGCATGAGCATCATTAATACCATGTGGCAAATTCATACCTAATATCATCAGTGCACCTTTGCAGCTTCGCTGTAAGGTTTTATATCCAACTAAGAAGGTAAGTGGTCACAAGTAAAACCAAAGCAAGATTTGCTGGTATCAACTTGGATGGAACATGTGGGTTCTGGGATTTACACTTACGCAATAAAAAAAATAATAACCTTTGTTGATGGTTTACATTTATTAGAAGTGTATTTGAAGGAAAGAATTATTCATATAAATTAACAGGAGAAAAGATGGACACTACCCACTCTCTTGGTCATATGGAGACTGAAAATAAATTTCAGCCAAAAAGGTCCTGCTGGTTTGGCAGCGGAACAATTCTGCACAGGAACGCACACGCAAACACGCACGCTAAGAGAGCTTCCACTCATAGGCAGATGGTCACTTAGTGATTTCTGTTTACTTTTGAATTCGTGCATTTTCAGCAAAACTGTGCAACCTCTTTCCTTCTCTTCACATCTGGCATGGATCTAACGGGCACAATACGTAGGAATGTCACTTGGAGGACAAGAAATACACTGGTCGTACAAATTGTTGGAATAAGCGCTGCGCAGGAAATTTCGGACGGTAGGACCGAAGAAAGAGGGGGAGTGGCCAACAGCAGCAGCTTTTTCAAAATTCGTAGGGTCAGCGTAGTCAAGATGAGCGCCAATCCGGAGAACTTGTCTAAAGAAAAGCTTAAGTCTGAACTGAAGAGGAGAGGAATACCGTATAACAACTACCAGAACAAGTCTTATTATGTGGACTTGTACCGCTCTACCCTAACTCGGTACAGTCCTGGGACTTCTAGCGATGGAAGTGGGTCACCACCAAAAAAGGTTTACCAACTAGTTTATAGCAAATGCACGCCTAGGACTTATATTAAGTCTTCTTTCTTTTTTTTTTCTATTGTGATTATTGTGAATGAATTGCAAGGACGGTCAATTTATGTATTTCTTATAACCACTATACAAGGTACCTAGTTCCAGTCCAAGGAGCAAGCAAGGGAAACTTGAAAGTCTCACTGCAGTGAAGGCCATGACTGATGTAGAGATAAGAAACACGCTGCTCCAGCAGTTTGGGGAGGAGCCTGGGCCCATTACAGACACTACCAGAGATATATATGAGAGGAAACTTGCCAGACGCATGGATGGATCAATCATACCGTCCAAGCGTGAGTTTTCGGAAGGGAAAAAGATGGTGGATGTAGGGTTGGGTTAATTAAGGTAGTAACCGTACCAGGGACCAAGATATTGACAGCTCTATACAGAACACAAGGACTTCCAGGAAAGATAATCGTTCAAATGTAAGAACAACACATGCATGTTATAAACACTCATGTGACCTAAAACCTATCAGTTATTACAAAGGAAAGGATATAATTGTGTGCATGGATGGTAGTGGTTAGTAGAAATCAAATAATGCTAAAGTTGGAGAGAGGATAAAGTACAGAGGGAATTGGGCCTATAAAAATGTGAATCAGTAGGAAGTCCTCCATTTCAGAAGTTATTATGTGTCTTCTACGTACTTGTGATTAACCTTCTCTGAGATCATTGTCTGGGCAAATATAAGCTTGGTTTAATGGGTTCTTGACTTATACTGGTTCACTTAAACTATTTCACTTTTCTTTGTCTCATGCAGCTGCTTCTCCTCGTAAGGCATACAAGGTGGTGAAGGAGGCAGCACCTGAACAGGATGAAGAAGAATCATTTGTGGGGGAAGCTGATTGGTCAGAAAATGATGACAAAAAAGTAAGATTACTAAATGTTGATCTGAGATTGGTATTGTGGGTGTGTTATTGGCGAGCAAAATGAGCACCCAGTGACGAGGTGGAAAGGGAAATGCTTTGTTTGATACATTCGCTTGAATATGTTTTTTAAACATATTTATTTATTCACTGTACTTACATGCATGCACACACACATGCACGCACACACTAGTTATCTGTTTCTCTTTTTTTTTGGATGGTCTAAAGCCTTGTCCACACTATAAACGGGTTTGTACCTCTCTCCAGCAACACCTGGTTCCTAAGTTTTCTTGCGTCCACACCAACATAGGGCTGCTCCACATCACCTGCATGGGCTGACTAATTGGCTGGGTAGGTTAATTGGTTTTCTTCTACCGTGTATAAAAACAAGGTATTTTATTTTCTGGTGTGCTCTGTTGTTCTGTCTCTATCTCTCCACAATATATCATCGCACAAAGGGAGGATAGAGAGCGGGGAGAGAGCTGTTAGTAGCTAAATCCCTAATAACTAACATAAGCAATAACCACAGGTACGATCAATAAATCTGAGCCGCTTGAAACCTACCCTTCTGAAGATTTCAGGTGAAACCGGGTGTAGTGTGGATGCATGGAACCCGTTCCAGATACAGGTGAAACCGGTTTTATTGTGCAGTGTGGACAGGGCTTAACATTCACTGGATATGTTTTCCTATGAACTGGGAGATAACCTTTCTAAGTGGGCATCTTCTACACCTGCTTACTAAAGGTGCACACAAAAAAGAAGAGGAAAAAAAATTATATATATATATATATATATATATATATATATAGTGCAATGCTGCAGATTTTGGTATCTATGTCAGAATAATGTTGTTTATTCCCCAGTATGGAATGAAATAGAATTCATTGTTATGGAACAGGAGCCTCTGAGAGGACTATGGAATAGTCAACATCACATAATTGGATGCCTGAAGTAGCTGGCTTTTGTGTTGATGTTTTCTTAAGCAACAAGTGCCACCATGTTACCATTGTGTTGAACAGCGTGTACAACCTTGTTGCCATCGTATTGTGTGTTTTCCCTTCACAACTACCTGTTCATGCTCATTAGACTTGAGAATCACCTAATTTATTGTACGACTGGGGAGGGGGAGTTTCTGTGTAACTTATAACAACTTACTAACTCACATCTAGGGAGAGCAATTTTCTCAACGTATGAATATACTTGACGAAATTTCTATACAAACCTATCTGCAGTATAACACGACTAATCTAATTATGTCTATATTTTCAACTAATTTTTGTCATTGCAGGATTATCATAGCCAGTATGAATCGTACAATCTGCGTAGGCGACCTTACAGTGAAACCTCCAGGCAAACATACAGCAAAAGGGAGATTTCTAATCGACCTTCAGTTTGGTCTCCAAAACCTCTCCGCCGTGCAGGCCGTCAAAAAAGAGATCCATGGTATAATGGTACCTGGTGCAAACTTATCATACTCGCTGTCGTGATTGCTGTTGTGTTTCTCTTCTACTGTCACTTCACGACACCCTTGGGGCAGGAGAGTGCACTTGTGTACGGATACGAGTACATTCACGATAAGTTCTTTGCTCTCTCAGCTCCTGTCGTCGATGGATTTTGCATTCCGTTCACCATCTCTTGTCAAAAGCAGGATGAATCTGTTCCTTCCACTGCGGAATCTTCAAAGGATCAACCATCCCCTTTACAAAGGAGATCCTTCAATGAAATCTGGGGATGCTGAAGCAAAGCCACCACCTACTGAAACACCACAGGAGAAGAACGTCGAGGAAGACTCCGATCCTGCACCAACAGCACAAGCACCTGAAGAAAAGGTAAAGGATCATCAGTCAGCGTCGCCCAAAGATTTTCAGGCTGAGGACCCCCTGGCTAACACAGACTCCTCATCCTCCCAGCCACCTTCAAGTGAAGAATCAAAGTCTGAGTAGAAGGAAGCTCTGAATTGAGATTAAGTAGGAATAATCAATCTAATTAATGTTTCGGACCTTTTACCTCTTTACACAATGAATGCATGCACTCACATTTAACATACAGCTCTCAAAGACTTGGTAGACAAAAAAAAAAAAAGAAGGTACATATATATGTATATATATAATTGTGTTGTACTGTGCAATATCTAAGCTGTACCTGCACACAGGATGTTAATAGTTGAAATTGAAGATTGATTGCACTTCTTTATATGACATTGTGTGGGATCTCAAGGAAACATGCAACGTTTAATTAAGGCATGCTATCTTATATGAAACATGTCTGCACTTCACAACAGCATTTGGTGTTTCTATTCATTTATTAATTAATGTCTGGCATTTTTCTCAATTCCAATTAATCAGTTGAAACCAGTTCAAAATTGTTTTAGTGTAGTAAATGATTTAATGCAAACAATAGATTGGGGAAATGGAACTATTGGGGGGGGGGGGGGGGGGGGGTTGGAAAATAAGATTCAAAGTATTTTTTAAAGAAAATGAATACTTTGATTTTTGCCAGCTTTGAGCATGCCCATGACAGCTTCTCTACTCGCTTGTTTATTAATGTTGATGGCTTGATATCACAAATTTACATTCCCTTGTGTGCTCAAAGTCTCATAAAAATTGGTAAGATAATTAATTGGTGCTGTTTTTTTTCTTTATCAACAGTTATTGGACCCATTTCTCAGATTTGACTTGCCCACATACACCCAATGATAACCACAGTCACAGTCCTGGGGTCAAGAAACTGATAATTTTTTTAATCAATTATTTGTTCTGAAATTGTATAAGGGTAAGCTCAAGTAATCTTGGCAATCCATTTAACACAACCCATGTAAAACACAGTGGTCATGGTATACATCCATGCAAGAAATCAGGTCTGTGTGTCTCCCTGTACTAAAATAAAGATAAACATTAACAAACACTCACCACACAGAATTTGAACAACAGTGAACGAATATCACTTGGGGGGGGGGGAGGGGGGGGGGGGGGTGGAGAGAAGAGAATAAGTGGGGGAAATAGGTAAGGGTTAAAACTGCTGTGACCATAATTTCAAATGGCATGAAGGAAAGCAATATAAAAAAATTTAAAAAAATTTTTTTTTTCCAAATTAAAAGAAAATGAAATCATTAGGAAGTGAAGGGAAAAATTCTGTGAGAATATCTTGCATGAAAAATTCAAACCCTTCGCTTGTACCAAACATCTGAAACTTTGCATGCATGTGAAGAATGCCAGGTTTCAGGTGATTGATGTGAGGATTTCATCAACCTGGACATGACTCTGTCAGTAACATCAGCTTGGTCTCACTTGGCCACACCTCTTCCTGTTGAAGTGTGATCATGAGGCTAAAGAAGGTGAGAATTTTCTGATATAAAACTCTGGAAAAAGGGCAACTATAGCAAGCAAGCTGTTGATGTTTTTTCTCCCCCTTCCAGTTTATGTATGCTTTGTGTACAATTCTGTCTGTCCACTCCGCCCCCGCCCCCTTACCACTATCCTCATGCCTGAGGCAGAAGAAACCATTAAATTGTTCCTTTATTATTTTTTTTGTTGTTGTTGTCAGCAGCGGTACACTTGTCCTACAAACCATACTATGTAAACACATTCAGTGACTCTAAAATAGCCTAAATGTGGTCAGCAAAAGTGTGAACCACATGTGCACCAGCTCTGTACAACAGTAAGAGTAGAGCTCAGATCGTGGGATTCCATCCTTGGATGGCATTTAGTTATTGTTTTATCAACAGTAATTAAGCACCATAATGGACAGAGGTGACCACCACTCGCTCCTTGTAGTGCCCAAAATTGGTAACTACTGACTGCAACACATCAGCTTCCAGACTGAAGCAATCAATCAGTGACAGTTCAAGATAAAATTGATGATGTTTGAAATATCTTGAAAAGTAAGATGGGAAATTTAAATGTGAATATATTTACAACTGACAACTGTATTGGATTTAGTATGTAGTGGGGGGAGAGAAGTAAGAAAGAGAAAAGAAAAACCAACCTCCCCCCCCTCCCAAAAAAAAACAACAAACAAACAAACAAACAAACAAAAAAAACAACACACCCAGAAGTTGCACCTAAGCAGACCACACTTTAGGTGACCCTTTTCCAATTTAAACCAGCATATCATATGTGCACTACAAGCAGAAATGATACATACAGTACTGGTTTGAATTGGAACAGGGTTATCAATTTGCTGTGTCATATGCAAGTACAATCTTGTTTCCTTTCCTTTAATTATTAAACAGAAAACTTAATCTAAAAGTAGAAGTTTGTTATTATGCAATGTTTTTTTTTTGTTTGAACATGTCACATTAATAATAAATAAATATTAAAAAAAAATTTAAATTTTTTTCCTCCTCCAATTGTGCATAAAAAAAAAATGGGGGAAAGTTTACATGTTGACATCTTCTGTTTTTGTATTGAACAATGCCTACTAATTGTGGACTGGAGGGTCTGCAAAGGGATTCCAATCACTCTCCCCCAATCCACCCTAGCTCACTCCTACTTCAAGACTCCCTTGGGAGTGGGGAGAAAACAGAATAGTAAGTAAAGTCTGAAGCCAAGACTAAATTTTGCCATGATAAAAAGGGTCGACTTCACTAAGTTTTTCTCAAATCCATTTTCTCGGTTCTTCCTATAAAAGAAGTTCTACAATACTGCCAAACAAGATGTCTGAATAAACGGATGTGTGCATGTGTTCCCAGATTGGGTCATTATTTAGTGATGTATTGTGGTCAATAATACTACATAACTTAATATTAAATAACAAATCATCAAACACCATTTGTAGAACGGTGGGTGGGTGGACGTGTAAGCCACAACAGCTTGCAATGAAAAGCTGGCATGCAAGCCATTCAAGAGCAAAACTGAGCTACTCAAGGGCAGTGGACGGGTGGGAGGGTGAGTTGAGGATGTGACCATGCAGTAAAACATAGTACTCCAGGAAGATATTATGTTATATAGTGTGTAAAAAACCAACAAAAAAACAAAAACATTTTGACAAATCTTTTTTCTTTTTTTGTTGTTAAGAAATCACATG
Organism: Lycopodina hypogea; assembly: GCA_963969325.1. Taxonomy (NCBI): domain Eukaryota; kingdom Metazoa; phylum Porifera; class Demospongiae; order Poecilosclerida; family Cladorhizidae; genus Lycopodina; species Lycopodina hypogea. The sequence continues at coordinate 8,984,837 of OZ017790.1, forward strand.
GTATAACATGGACATACATGTAAACAAAATAGAAAAAATGAACATGCTGTATAATTATGAATCAAAAGATGTGAATTCATATGCTATATGCATCATAACAGCACTTACTTAAATTGATATGAACTTAACTACACATAATATTATTACAAACAAAAAATGAAAAGTAACTATCATTGCTGTGTGCAAGGTAACTATCTCCTACATATGTAAAAAAAGGGGGAAATAAAATTGTTTAATATTTGGTCTTGAGTCCTTCTGAGTGGGCGACAAACTTGCACAGAAGCCTCACTTCCTCAGGGGAGAGGGAGTGGAGGGTGTCTAGGAACACTTGTCGAAGTTTCCCTGGGGAGACGAGTCCATCTTCGTTCCTGGAGGCCTCACAACTGGCCTGTTCTGCAGACACGTAGAACACTGACAGAGCTCGACTGCAGTGCTCCACAGTCAACTTGTCTGCAGGGGAGGGAGGAGGTCAGTGGGAAGAGATTTGTAATTTCATATCATTATTATTAATTCTCTCTTCTTTTTTTTTAAAAAGTTGACTAACTTAAGATTTAAATGGTGTGTTCTCTGGGCAGTTAATGCTTACACTCTGGGCAGAATGCAACAGTTTTAAGCAGGAGACCATATGTATGAATATTTAGGTTTAACATGAGAGATCGTGAGTGTGTGTCGTGCGTGTGTGTGCTGAACTACCTGGCCTTTTCTTCCCATATTTTAAGAGCGCCTTATGGAATTATTAATTAAATGACACGACCATACCTCACACACTAGCATACAATGTTGGTGCACAATTGATTTCTATCCAGTATGTAATTTCAAACAAAAAAAAACAGATAAATACAATAAATAACGTTTATATTGCTGCATAAATCTTTCAAGATAGGTAAAGCAAAAGAATCAGAATGTAGAATGTTAAATATTAAATGTCAAGCAGTAATCCCAAGGCAATGCTAGGCACACACAGGAAAATCAATACATTTGTGAAACAGCCAATATCAGACAGAGCAGGTTTAATTCAAATAAATAAAGAAACAAACCGCAAGTATGCACTTCAGTGTTTGAAACACAATGTACCAACAGCTCCATTCTCAGTGTGAGGCACTGTGACCTTAAAAATGTTATGGTCAAGATAGAGCTATAACTTTGTGCCATAAATAGGGCACAATCTCAGGAACGCTCAACAGAAACCTTAGATTAGGAAGTGATAAAACTCAAAATACATGCATGTCATGTCATAAAAGAATGCATATAATATTTCATGATTAAAAAGAAGAATAGACATAAAGACGGTTTTCAATTGAAGGGAAATCACGCACACCCCAACTATACTGGTTAAAAACCCTCCCTAGTGAGCTGATCATGTGATTTTCTGTTATTAATGAACCCAGTGTTGCCAATAAACTAATAATGCTTCCACAAGATTGTCTTGTCTGTCATCCCCCCTCTGCCACTCACCGTACTCTGGGATGGCAAAGGCACAGGCCAAGACAGCGGCTGCTATGGAGGCACTGCAGGGCAGAGTGGAGTGGAGGTTGCCTATCCCTATCTGTGTGTTGGTGATCTCAATCACTACCTCCCCGCTGGTGACGGTGTTTGTCTCGTACAAGTGGACGTACGTGTTGGTATATGCACACAGCTTCTGGGCATATTCTATGGCATTCTCCACTTTGACTTGAGACATCTGCGTCTCCCTGAACTGACCTGTGTGTGTGTGTGTGTGTGTGTGTGTGTGTGTGTGTGTGTGTGTGTGTGTGTGTGTGTGTGTGTGTGTGTGTGCGCGCGCGGATGTGAGAATATGCATAAATTTGTGTGAGTGCGAAATAGGAAAAATGGGGAGATGGTGTTTGTGTGCATACATGTAATTGCTACACACTTAACGTTTGGCATACGAGATCTGATTAGGGTTGTTGGCTTACCTTTCATTCCCACGATGGGCACTATAGTGGGGACCCTTTCTAAACCACCACTACCTTGTTTCTGCATAAGAGAAGAAATAACAATTAAAAGTGCACATGCTAATAGCACGCACCTAGAACATGTGTTTGTGTCTCTGTAACCATTGTTCAGTTTCAAGTGGGAATACCAGTGTGATGTTGATCCAGTTGTGTGTCCACATAGAACTATGGTCAACCCACTTCAACCTGCTTAACCCAGTGTGATGTTGATTCAGTGTGTGCCCCCACAGAGCTATTGTCAACCTACTTCAACCTGCCTCAACTCAGTATGATGTTGCTCCAGTGTGAGTCCCCATAGAGAAATTGGCAACCTACTTGAACCTGCCTCAACCCAGTGTGATGTTGGTCCAGTGTCTGTCCCCATAGAGAAATTGGCAACATACTTCAACCTGCCTCAACCCAGTGTGGTGTTGGTCCAGTGTGTGTCCCCCACAAGAGCTATTGTCAACCCACATCAACCTGCCTCAACCCATATCAACCTGCCTCAACCCAGTGTGATGCAGCCCCATATCAATACACCCACTCCCTTGCATCACATGCTCAAGACCAATGACGTGCACACCACCAGTGGTTATGTACAAGTGGGCATAAGACGTACCTTCATCTTGATGCGTTTCCTGGCCCCCCTCGGGCTGGGCAGGGGACTAGAGCGTGGGGAACCCCTCGGGCTATGATAGGGCTGACTGCTTACAGCCTGGGAATTGTCTTCTTTACATTCACCATCATTCTGATTATCTGTGGAAGCACTGTTGGACAATGCTTTCTTCTTCATTCTTATTCTCCGCATGACAGGGTTGGTGGGCTCTGGGCTGCCCTCGGTGACTACGGCCGGGACATTTCTGGATGCAGGCTTGGACACGGGCTCATCATCACAGTCATCACTAGAAGTGTCGAAAGGCGATAGATCTGCATATTAGAGGAGGGAATAATGAGGTCAGAGGTGAATGTCTGTGTGGTGGTGGGGGAGTGATCAGTTAAAGTGTGTGTTGTGAGTGTGAGTGTGTGTGTGTACTAGAATTGGTACTGTATCCAGCAACAAAGCGGATTTGGTCTATCACCATCTTTGATCAGAATATCATAAAATGGAAAAATGATGGGTTGGCCTGGTGGTGAGAAATATGATGAGGAATATATATCATGGCAGTATGGACAATGCAATGCTTAAACAGTTCATTGCTTACGTTATGCTGATTAAAACTAAGTGTTACTTACATGCAGAGAACGACTGACAGCAGACAACAAATAATTCAACGAGTTATACACACACTATCACTTAGATAATTGTAGCAATTCTTCCTATTGTGTCCATGAATACATTGTTATCAGTTATGAGTAGAGCCTACTTTATACCTCTCAAAAAAAAGGAGCCCCTTCTGGAATATCTTCATTGATGACTGCTTTGTCTAGCAGAAAGACAGCTTGATAGAAGTTCACGTGTAGAAAGTCGTACAAAGCTGACAGCAAGTTTTTAAAGCATACTGGCGAATAACATTAGTTGAAGATTAATGGAGTGTATTATACTTTGTAATTGAGTGAGTGTCAACATGTATTTTTTAGGTGGGGGCAGGGAAGAGGGCACTCACCAACCCCCACTTGGACTCTTTTGTCCCCTCTTTGACTCCCCCCCCCCCTGGACATTTTTGACCCCCTACTTGGAGATTTAAGGATTTTAAGATTAAATTTTGAACTTCAACTGCCTATACTAATAAATAAATTTGAAAGCATGCTCTTCACGATAGTGGATTTGCATTAAAAAGAAAGAAAGAAAGAAGAGGTTGATATCTATGTGTACTTTAAAACAATGTGGATGGCAGGTTTCGAGAAGGGATAAAGTGACGTTTAATGACATTGGTATTGAAGTGCTGCAAGAGGGTAAGTGGTTTTCCAACTACTCTAACTCGACTATCAATGCTTCAATCAATCATAAATTGGTTTTATGTACTAACTCTTTAGCATTGTGGTAGTTAAAAATTAAAATATATTTTGTTTATTTTTAAAAGGACTAACTCTTGGCAAGTTGAGAATTGGAGGTTGGTGGGTGGGGAGCATCCTGGTCTACCCTCACCAGATGGAACTGCGCCAATAGTGAAGATTTCTTCTATATTGCTATTGAGGGTCTTAAAATTCACTATCATATTAAAATGAAAATTGGCTGCCTGTCTGTATGTGTGTCTCTCAGGCCTAAAACTAGAGAAACAGTAAACCTGACAAGAAGCCAAAATGAAGATTTAGAAATAGGGTTGTGAGTTCAAACCCCACCAGGGTCATTTTCCCCCCTACAACCCTCCCCCCTCCCCTTCCCCATTTTCTTTTCAGTCTTTCTCCATTCCTTATTTCCTCTAGTTTATTCCCCCACCTCTCCCTTTCTTTGTTATCTTGCAGCAGCTATTTCTTAGCTGAACTTGCAGCTACTTTTTCAATTGTTTGTTCATTATCTGTCTGCTAAAGAATGCCTCACAAACAGGCAAAAAGAGTAACTTAAAAAAAAAAAAAAAAAAAAAAAAAAAAAAAAAAAAATCATCTTTGATTGCATCACAAATATCTTGTTAGAATGAAGATCGGTCCTCTGTTTGTATGTGTGTCTGTCTGGCTAAAACTCAAGAACCAGTGGACTGAATGACCTCAAAATTTCAGAGGGACTCTTGTGGGCCACGTGAACATTTTGGCAGAGTCCCCCTGGCCACACCCATTACTCTGGGCATCATAGGCAATATAAAGTTTAAAAAAAAAAGAAGAAAATTTAGAAGACATTTTTGCAAGTTCAAATCCCCCCTCCAATTCCCTATCCCTCTTTGTTTACCTCCCCCTCCCCCCTTACCCTTAAGCAGCAGCTACTTTTTAGCTTGTCCCCCCCCCCCCCCCCCCCCCCCCCCCCCCCTCATTCCTTCTTTATCTGCTAAAGAATGCCTCACAAACAAGCAAAAAGGGCAACTTATTTTATCATGGAACTTGATTACATTACAAAGATAACTCCAACACTTTCATGGACCATTGTGTTTATAATAAAATCTTGTTGATTCATTCATTTGATAAAAATTGAATACCGTTCATGTTTTATTTATCCACTCATTTGTGGAACAGCTTCTCTGAACTAAAATAGAAGAAGCAAATAAAATGCAAATGCCTTTACTTTTATGTAGCGTGACTCTAGCCCACTGAAAGTGGGCCTAGCAAGCTTTTCCCGGCAGGCAATCGTGGCTGGAGGTTGCGATTGCCTGCTAATAGTTTTAACTGCCACTGGAGTGATACCCCCCCCCTCCCCCTTTGAGAAATTTCCTAGAAAAATGCCTGAGTGTGGTTGGTAGTTAATTTAAAGAAGCCAACTTTAAAACTACTTGGTTAGGGAATTCCAAAAAAAGTTGTACCCAAAATCAGAGACATGAACCCTTATGCATATACAACATGACCCCTTGAACTCATAACCCACTTGCCTATGTTATCCACATTCCTATGTACCACATTAAATGGTGTGGAGATATCCTATTACTCTATACTTGCATACTTGTAAACCTTAATTGGGTAACTAAAGGCCCTCCACACTGCACACTAAAACCAGTTTCAACTTTGTCTGTAATGGGTTCCATGCATCTACACTAGAACAGGATTCATCTCAGCCTGTTTCCTGTGAAACCTTGTGAAGGGTAGGCTTCACACAGTTTCAAATTTATTTAACATTTGTGTGGCTTTATTGTTGATGTGTGCTATTAGGAGTTTAGTTACTGACAGCTCTGTTCCTCTTCTCTTCCCCAGTTCTGCGATGACATTTTGGAGAAAAAAAGGACAGAATAAAGTAGCACGTAAGAAAATAAAACATCCCAGTACACACACAAATCAATTATCAACCCAGTCAAATATGTAGCCCACGCAGGTAATGTGGAGCTAGTTTAGCATTAC
>OZ017790.1:8990885-9038807 GCA_963969325.1 Lycopodina hypogea
TACGTTGACTGTTGAGATGCCAGCAGATGATTCTTGAAAACATAACACAATAAAGGATGTGATTGAAAAATTTTGTTCAACTAAGTCCATTTCATTGAGAGTCAGGATATAGTGAGAACTGAAATATTTCTTAATGATTCCCATTTGCAGAAGTAATAATGTTCACTTTGTGCTGTGGTGTGAACATTTTGGATTGTTATATATTATTGAGAAGCTTGGCCAAAGTATGAATTAGTTCTGTATGTGTATGTATGTGTATGTATGTGTATGTATGTATGTATGTATGTATGTATGTATGTATGTATGTATGTATGTATGTATGCATGTATGCATGTATGCATGTATGCATGTATGTATGTATGTATGTATGTATGTATGTATGTATGTATGTATGCATGAATGTACGTGTGTATATGCAGTACACCCCTTTGTATTGGCTACGGGTATGCACAAACATGTAAACAGTCTCTCCCAAATCCTTAATGGATGCACTTACTCCTTTCCACACCACTCACAGGTAATGGATGCCCAGACATACTGTGTTACAACACCTCACCACTCCAACTAATCCTCTCTGGCTATCCTGTCCTGCAAAGAACAAACATGATGGGGCACCTTGAAATTTGAAGAGACAGGTAGTGAGTGAGTTGAGTGAGTTGAGTTGAGTTGAGTTGAGTGAGTGAGTGAGTGAGTGAGTGAGTGAGTGAGTGAGTGAGTGAGTGAGTGAGTGAGTGAGTGAGTGAGTGAGTGAGTGAGTGAGTGAGTGAGTGAGTGAGTGAGTGAGTGAGTGAGTGAGTGAGTGAGTGAGTGAGTGAGTGAGTGAGTGAGTGAGTGAGTGAGTGAGTGAGTATATAGAGAAGAAGGCTGGAAGCCAGGAAGGGTCGACCATCTGCACACATCACAACCCCCCCCCCCCCCCCCCCCCCCCCTTCCCCCACTATACTATACAGACATTGTTCCCACACTGAGCAGTGCAGCATGGTCTCAGACAGAGTAGTCCAGGAACAGCTGCATATCCACGTATCAGCAAAATAGTGACCAAGTCTATTCCAGCTTTGATGTCATTAAATTAAAGTCCAGTGTCCATATGTACTTGTGAGTATTTCATACAGAGTGTATTAAAAAAAAAACCCTCCTCTCCACCCCAGGGATTTCCCACCATCAGATTCACTATAATCTTCTCCCACTCCACTGTATTCAATGCCTAGGCTGAGATATTACACTTCCAGGCTGGATTAGAAGTTAGATATTTACGATTCAATTGAAATATAGACAAAGAATGAAGCATAATTAGAGGATAATAAAATCTAAGATAAAAAGATAGCCTCAAACAGTGTATGTGATACGTTCATCTGCCAAGCAGAGCCGCAGGAGAGGTACAATCAACATGATAATCTCATTTGCTACACATTAAGAAGAGTTTATTCATTTCTCAAGGTGATGGTGGTCCGGCATGGAAAGGGAGACATGCACATCCACCTCTCCTCACTACCTGACCACAAACACCAAATGGCTAGTCGTGGGGAAACCAGGCAAGTGTACACAGCTCAACCAAACACCACAGCAACCGGTACCAACTCAGGACGTTGAGGTTTCAAGAACATACATCAGCAGCGACACTTTTGAGCTAATAGAGAAACCTTTTGACAACAAAAAGTTCCTCCATTGGTAACCACAAGGTTCTTTTAGGACATTGGAAGTAGTTTATGTGGTTGTTTTGCAATCCAGGGATTGGATCATGCATGTTTGGGGGCTAATAAAGAGAAATTAATCATGTGAGGAAAGTACTAATGCCAAAACAGTACACAAAAATAGGAGAATGATGTTTATGGTAATTACTTCTCACACCATATATGGAGATATGGTCATGTGGACACTGATTGAGACTGACCACTAATAATTAATTAAGAGGTAATTGGTAATGAAGGTCGTCAGTGGAGAAGGTAATTAGAAGCTAATTGCAGAGGAGATAAAATCTTCTGCTGGACTATGTGCACAGAAACATGATAGATAGAGACTGCACTTGCACGATTGATCCAAATTGACCACTGAACACACGCACAGTTCAACTCTGTAAATACTGGAGCACTTTTGATTGGTATTCCAGCGATATTGGTACACAAGTGTGTTGTCATAGATACATAAAATTTGAGTTTCTCACAAGGAAGCAACCGTTATTGTTAGAGGAAGTGCCCATCTTAGAAGGTACCTTCTTTAGTTTTTGTAAACTTACATTAAAATAAAGTTATTGATAACCAGCCAGCACTTATCATTCATATATTGGTGTCCATATGACCTAATTGTAAGGTTGGAAAGCTCATTAAATTAAGAAAGATTGGACTATTATTCTTGATTTAAATCTGAGCAACTGTTGTGTAGTGGAATTGGACATTGCTGGAATTTAATTCTTTTTCCATGAGCTTACTGCAACCATACTACGACTGCTCATTGACACATGGTAACTCCATGTTACTCTAATGTAAATGTACACCTCAGGAGCATTTGTTGATGGGACTGGAGATCCCGTACAGGTGGCAGTGAGCATGCTCACACAGTCACCACAGGGAGAATGTATCCATTGACTATCTTACACTGTTTTCTGTGCGGCAAGCTAGACTTCTGGGAGTCTCTCACCACTCCACTTCTCATGATGTCTTTGATGCAGTGAAATTTTAAACCAGGTGTGCAAAGCTCACATCAGTGACAAAATTGCTTAAATTCTATGGAGCTAAATATCATGTAATTGTCTACAATTAGTATGTATGTATGTATGTATGTATGTATGTATGTATGTATGTATGTATGTATGTATGTATGTATGTATGTATGTATGTATGTATGTATGTATGTATGTATGTATGTATGTATGTATGTATGTATGTATATTCCCCCTCTCCCTTTTTTCTTCTTTCCTTTCAGAATATGTACAAATCTGTAATTTACAATTAGCAGTTAATCTGCCACATGTTGTACAGAACACAGGTATGCATCTGAAGAGCATGTTCAGCTTTACAACTTCTATACCTTTGTTGTTTTTTTTTGCTTAGTTTAAACCTGTTGATATTTCTTTTCTTTTTTTTTTGTTGATATTGTGGGTGTGGTTTGAGTGATGTGAATTTGTGATAAGCATGAGTTATTCTTCGGTGCACATCTGTGCTCTGTTCAACTGCTTATCTCCAGATGAGAGCTGCTTCTGGAACTACATCAACTACTGACTTAGTAAACAGAACATATCTATCTGTTTATCAATGTATAAATCAATCCATCAATCTACATATCAAGCTATCTATCAATCTATGTATCAAATAATCCATTATCAATCAATGAATCACTCTCTCTCACAAGCACCACTGGCTGACAGCCTTATGCAGGAAGCAAGCTGAAAGCTACTAATATCCCAGACTAAGGATAGAAAGACACTGCTAATAATGTGTGTGGACTAGTTTGCAACATGGTAGATCAGCTAATCACATGATAGACCAAATCTTTGAGTGGCCTGGAATTTATCAGGGCCCTTTAAAAAGTTCATCATCCTCACTGGAAAGAAGTGAATGGCAATATGTATATGGCACTAAAGGTCCAAATGAGTATGTCTTTAAATATTTTAAAGATCTTAATAAACATTTTTCACCTAGTAAGAATAATCTTGATAAGAGGATAAACAAGAACACATATTAGTCATTCAAACAAAATGGTGTCAGAAAACTTCCCATGCCTGTCAGTAAAGAAAACTATCCTGAAGGTACAATCTTAAGTCTCTAAAGGAAAGAATAGTTAAAGTGGTTACTCTGTTGGGATGTGTGAGTGAGAAGTTAATACCACTATGCTGGGATGGGTATAAAATGGTTGTTGTTATTCTGGAATATCATGAGAATACAGCTTGAAAGAAAAAAAAATTCTGTGGGTTCTCCCAGGTTTATATTGTACTAACAAAATCAATAAATGTTTTTAAATTGGTTTGATTCTTAAATCAAACCACACGAGGTAACACGGTGTAACAAAATAATATAATCAGCAGATACAAGAATTCCACGAATTATAAAATTTGTACTTCAACAGTAAAGAAAAATCTTCTTTCAATTTTTGCGCAGTTATGCATAAAACGATATATATATTTTTTCAGAGGGGGGGGGGGGAGGGGGAATAGGTCGGATGCAATACCTGTATTTCCACTGGAAGTTACAACAATTTAAATACCTCAATTTTGAATCTAAAACATGAAAACCACCAACAAATCTATCATAAACCCCTGAATAAAATATTATCCAATCTCCTCAAACATTTGACTAGCTAATCCCACATCAATACAGAAACTGATTCTCACCAGTAGCTACTTAATCATTTTAAACTGGCAAGGCATGTGCTCAAAAATGCCATTCAAAAGGAGTAAAAAATGAATTAAATATCTTTCTCCCTTTCCTGTGCCAGCATGGATGAGAGGCTGGCAAGGTAAAGATTATTGCAATGACATTTAAAATATAAATAAATATAATAGAACAATGAAAATACCTTCTGTGATAAGAGGAGTAGCCCCCACAGCCAACAAAGAGCTGGCAACAAAGTCCAAACTCAGGGCTGGAAGTAAGCAGGTGATAACAGGGTTCTGCGACTTCACCGCTTTGATCTCTTTCCAACCTGGCTCAGACTGTTGCCTGGTTATGGTGGTAGCAGAACGGAATTGTGCAGCCTTGCCCCGCTTGTTCTCGTACCCCACCTCGTTGAGTAGGTCCATACTCTTGGAGCGACATCTCTCATTCATCGTCCCCTGCTCCAAGTGTTGCTTCTTGAACATCATCGGGTTGAGAGAATTAGCATTGTTGTAAGCCATGGTCCCTCCTTTTCTTTGCAGAAGGTTCCGAGCACACTGAAAGACTTCAACCGCTATCACAGAACTTCAATAGAGTTCACCTTGTTTTTTTGGTTGTTTAAATTGTATTTAGATTTACCCCAAAAAATACCCAACCAAAATAAAAAAACGTATGAACATTTTCCGCTGCATTGCCTTACAGCTTCCTTTATCCCAGTCAGGGGTAATTGGGGGACCGTTACTTTGCGGTGGGCAATTTTTCGAAATTCCAGAACCCCGGTTTTCTTTTTTATTTTTTTTTACCTTTTCTTTAGTTAGAGGTTGGAGATGGATAAGTTAGATGTAGCGTTTAAGTCGGCCTCTTACAACATGGTGCTGCAAGTTATGATACGTATATGCAGTTTCATCATGAATGGGGTTGTGCTGCGCTACGTCCAGGCGGAATTACTGGGCGTTGTAAACTTAAGGTGCTGCATATCGATCAGATGATGCCCAATGCACTGCTAGCTATGCAGTTTGTATTTAGTGACCCTAAAACGAGGTGGTTTATTTTTATGGTTTGTGCAGGTTGACTCTGCTGTATAATACAGTGGTGTTTCTGTCCCGTGAAGCCATCAGGAAGGCTTGTCTCACTCAGACTGGTGATGGAAAATTGTCATGGGCTCACATGTTGAATATGGCCTTTCTCCCGTAAGCAGGTACTCCCTATGGACACATCTTACCTCACCTCTTTTCCACCTAATCCTATTCAGGCCATCAATGACATTTTTATAATTTTTCACCAATTTTTTTTATCACCTTACAGCTTAGTCTAGTGAGGCAGATGATTAAAATGGGATTAAATGGATTGAAAAAGGATTAATTAGTCTGGTCACTGTTTCCAGATTTTGTGATCCTAGCAGGAGTGTATTGTATGCCAATAATGTAATTTCAGTTCCAGATATTAAACAAATTTGTGAAAAATGTGGATAGCCGTGAAATTTATTGAGTGCTAATTATATAACTCAAAAGGTAATATTCTGCAATTTGGCCAATCAGGTTAGGTTACAAGATAGAGTAACTGGATCATGAAAATGTGGCTATAGTGATCAGATGGATTGTCTGTGCTCATAGATTAGTTATAACTTTCACCTTCCCATTCACTATTCAATCCATTCCCCTTTCAAACTCTTCCACTTTCCCCCTCCCCCTTCTACTTTTCCCCCCTCCCCCTTTCCACTTCCCCCCCCTCCCCCCTTCCACTCCCCCCCTCCCCCCTTCCACTCCCCCTCCTATCCCCTTTTTTCCCCTTCCCCCCTTCCACTTCATGCATTACACACCCCTTTACCACCATTGCCACCCTTTATTCACCCCATCCTCCCTTCTCTCTCCGTCACCTCTTCCAGAATCCCCCTGGGGATATTCCTGTCCCTGGCACTGGGCATGGTCTGGACTAGTGGCCTCATAGAGCAGCCGGTGGCTGTGGAAGGCTATGGCTATGGTGTTCTGGTGTTTGGTCTGGCAGCTGTGACAGAACTCAGTGCAGAGCCACTCTGGCTGATGGGGCAGGTGTACCAACATGTGGGACTAAAGGTAATAGTCTACCAAGCCAGGGAGGTGATTGGTTACCATGGCGAAGTTATCTGGACTAGAGTTTTAACACAGGGTTAATCGTTCAGGGTTGAAAGAGTAAATTTAATGAATCACAAAATGAGGTAGTGGAGGCGGGAGGGGGAAAGACTGGGGGAATTCCCTTCTAGAATAATAAAAGAAAATTATATTTTCTGAAATTAATTTTGGTGCGATTATTTCATGTGTATATACACAAATAACAGATTCTGTTCTGAGTGACTTGCAATCTCATGCACACAGTTTTCGAAATCATTCAAGAAATATCTGTCAGAAAGAGAGAGAGAGAGAGGGAGAAAGAGAAATTGAATTTTGGAAATTTGCTATTTCATGCTCTTGCAAGCTTACTCTTCTTATTGTGTTTAAACCAGGAGAGAGTGTTTCCTTAACAAATGTATGAATTGTAGTATTACTACTATAACTGACAAGATTTGAAGGGGCTTGCTTAGCTGAATTTCGAATTATTGAGGCCAAAACATTCTCTAGGGTGGTTCCCTCCATAGCAAACAGATTTCAATTAACTATCTCAATTATTTATTCAGGAACCTTGAGTGAGTTACTCCCTAAATGAGATTATTTCCTCTACCACTGTCTACCAACTGTTTTTTTTTGGAAAGGTTTACTGGTTGGAATTTAATTTGCTTCATTCAAATTTTAAAAATACTAACATAGCAACCTCCATGGCAACAGAAATATTCAAAAAAGATGCTCCTTCTATTTTACCCATAACAGACCATAAAATCCAAGGGAACTCTCTTCTCTCTGCCCTTTTTGTGGCAAGACTTTTATTAGTCTCGGTAACCACATCAGCAAATGCACAGAGAGAGAGGGTAGAGACTATTTACCCTATCTAGCCAAAAAGACCCTTGATAAAAAGGCTAGGTCTGAGCTTCCAAAGAAGTCAAGATGCCCTAAATGTCACAGGTTATTTCTGAGGTTAGATACTCACCGTAGGAAAAATCCTTTCTGCAAGTCAGTTAAGGATTTTGAAAAACTACTTACTAGTGATTCACAATTCCAACCTCTATCTAATAACCCTTCTAAAACCATTCCATAAACTTCTCTATTAATTGATATTCATTCGCCAACTCTTGCACCATCTACTGAACTGACAATAGGCATTCTATGCATAATTTTCCAAATGCAAATCCACCATCACAATCTCTAACCTCCTTACCTTGTCAAACCATTACAAACACACAAGATGAGATCTCATCTACTACACCTCCATACACACCAGCAGGCACTCTAACTCCATTAATGCTGGTCATCATAATAGCAAATACCCCATTAAACTACCAGGGTCAGAGGCTGAATGGATGGAGGCGGATAAACATTTCTTGGTGTACCTCTTACCAGCAGTACGGCTAGCCATTTGCTTGGAGAATAAGTACAAAATATTAGCTGATGGTATTTTTAATTTCTTCAGTAGTCGGTATGGTTGTCATAAACGCAAAGAAAAAATAATAGCGAGCCTTCCAGGAGACCAAAACATGACAGAGCCTTGAAAAAGATCAAACAGCTCAAAAACAAGGCTCGGAGAGATTTTCGTCATGCTTAAAAGAACAGTGCTCTGGTGGATGATATGCAAACTTTAGCAAAAAATTTCTTTAATCTGGTGCAGCAGCAGAGTAAGATGGTCAAGAAATCTAGGGCAGCATCAATGTCTCAATCCATCAGACAAGAACGGAGCCTCTGTCATAACTCTTTTTGGAAGTATGTGAAACATCTTTTTGATGATAATACTACCAAAAGAATTAATCCAGCTTTCACAGAGGATAAAGCTTTTGTCTCTCACCATCTCATCAAGTGAACCTGCTACAATATGCTGATGACACCTGCATCATAGCCAGTAGCCCAGCTGCAGCTCAGCCACTGCTGGATTCTACCAGCGAATGGCTTCAGTGGGAAGATATGAAGGCTAAGGTCCCCAAGTGCCACTCCTTGCACATCAAGAGCTCCAGTGGAACTTTGACAGATCCACTTCTCATCTGCTCAAACGAACCAATTAAGTATGTCGCAAATCGCTCCATTAACTTCCTTGGGCTACCAATTCAATTTCCCAAGGATTGTAACAGAGCTAAATCACAATTAAAGTCTCTGTTGCAGTCCATGCTTAAGGTTGTTTATGGGACCCCGCTCACTAGGAAACAAAAGGTAAAGATCTACAGCTTGGGGATCTGTCCGAGGTTGAACTGGCTTCTCACCATCAATGAGTTTTCTTTGTCCTGGGTAAAGAGACAACTTGAGGCCACTGCCACTAGATACATTAAGAAGTGGACAGGACTAACAAAATCAGCAAACCCCAATATGTTTTACATCCCAAGGTCTGAAGGAGGACTCCAACTCCCATCCATTTCCACACTATACAAGAAGCTGCAAGTGTCCAAGCACTGTCAACTTCTCACCTCCAAAGACGCCACAGTCAGACACCTGGCTGAAAAAAAACCTAAAAACTGAGATAAAATCCATCAGAAAGATCTTCAAACCATCAATAGAGGTGCAACAAACAATGGCGGAGGATCCATCCCGGAGTAGAAAAGCACTCTTAAAGGCAGTGAAGAACAGAGTTTCTTATAGTGATGCCAGCAGACGCAAGTCAGAACTTTCGGCTCTTCCCGTCCAGGGTCTTCTTTTCACCACCATCACCACACTTGCAACAGATCCAACTACAATATGGCTGATGCCATCAGGTCTCTCCAGAATGAGTGTTATAAATTAGTGCTAAATGCTGCCCACGACACTCCTCCCCACAACTCCAACCTCCATCTCTGGAAGAAGAAACCAAATCCATTGTGCCCATTGTGTGGACATCAAAGACAGACTCTACTCCATGTATTAAATAACTGAGACTGCCCTACACCATCAGAGACACAATCAAAGACATGATGAAGTTCTAAAAGAAATTGCTTCCTTCATCAATGTCAACTTAAAAGCATCACAGAACATGATAGCAGATCTGTCATCACAGACTTACACACTACCAAGCCATCTTCCCTGCACAGACCTCAGACCCGACATCTGGTGGCATAAGCTTTCAAAAAGAACAGTGATAGTTGAGCCTACCATCTGCTTCGATACTCTCTTTAAACAGGCTGCCGAAAGAAAAAGAAAAGAAGTATTTCGACCTGTGTGAGATATGCAATCATGATGTATTGCTCATTACCCTTGAGGTTGGCTCAAGAGGAGTGATCCATTTGCAAGGTTTCCTCCAAATACAGAAGCATCTAGATTGCTCTAAGAAAGACCTCAGAACTCTACTCGTTAGGATTTCCAATACTGCCATCCAGGAATCGTTTAAGGTATGGTGTACCAGAAAAAGAGATAACAGAGAAACTGTTAACTTTATCACCTCCTCTCCAAATAAGCATTTACTCTAATTAGTAAACTGTCTTTATTCATTTATTTTATTTATTTATTTTAAAAATTTTTAAATTTATTTACTTTTATTATTATTATTACTATTATTATTATTATTATTATTTTTATTATTATTATTATTATTATTATTATTATTATTATTATTATTATTATTATTATTATTATTATTATTATTATTATATTTATTTATCTAATAAACATTTATTTTGATTATGTATACTGTTCTTAGTCATTGTATTCATTCACTTCCTCTTTGTAGTGGCTTGACTAGGAATCTTTGCTCAGTGTGCAGTGATTTTTGTACATCACTTTGACACTATACCTCATGTCAGCCCCTCATTGATTGTTTGTAACATCATGTCACGCCAAATCAATGAAGGTTTTTTTTAATGTTATGAGAGAGAGAGAGATGTGTATTAGCTATGAACATTCTGCTGATGTTGCCTGTAGAGCATATCATTTGTGAGAGGCCATTTAAAGTGACAAGAATGATTTATAGAAGGCTCCAGAGCATCCAGATGACACCAACATAACGATATTTATTATGTGGATTATAATTGAAAGTCTAGAGATCAAGTTAGTAGATTTTGATGGTATTCTTGACAATATAGAACAAGTGAGGCATCTTTGCTTTTCCTTTGGTGAACAGTTAGACTGTATTACAAACACTTGCTAAGTAACTGCCCATGCTATGGATAGAGACAACAAAGAGGATAGAGACAACAAAGAGGATAGAGACAACAAAGACATGTTACTATAATTAGCATTTGTTCGTTTGTTTGCTATTTCTTCTCAGATGATTAGGTTCTACAGGACTAAGAAAAAAGAAGAAAAGGAACCACGAAGGAAAGGTGTTTAGGCACAGTTTTGTTGACCTCACTTGAGTGTGCTTACAAAATTGTGATTTGTCATACTCCAATGCAGCTGGTTGGGGTGGTTACTCTTGCATGAAATTGACCCCTCCTCCCGTCCCAAGGAAATTGTGAAAATATCCCAGCCCTATGAGCAGGGTTTTTCTTCATTATCACAAAATTCCATCAAAAACCGTTCTTGGTGACCCATATCAGCCCTTGAAAGTTTGAGTCCTGAGGCCAAACAAAAAGATAGTGTTATATACATATATATATATATATATATATCATTGTACTCTTGGTTATGGTATGTTATATTATGTTATGTTATTCATTTTATCAGTTTCATTGAGAGGGAGAGAGGGGAAAAGGGGGGGGGGGGGGGGTTTGATTAGGGGAAATCCCATATTCTACACCACCCACCCCTCCTTCCTCCCCTGTATGAATTTCAGTGGACTTTATTGTCCATTATTGTGGTCACCCTGAAGTACTTTCATATCTGAAGATGCAGCATTGTTGGCTTCAAAGGTCTAGTGTATAAGAAGTGTATTGTGCCTGGTGCTATGGAGACCCTGGGAAGAGGAAGAAGAAGGCATCTACAGTATGCTTACCAAGGCAGCCATGTCATGGATCCTGCTGTTGTGGAGACCCTGGGAAGAGGAAAAAGGAAACATGATGAAGTGCTACATGAAGGGTTTTTGTTTATTTCTCTAGAGATTCCACAACCTCCTTCAAACTGTTAGAGTTTAACCAACTAAAATATTCTTGGCAAAATATTTTTTTCTTTTTTTTTTTTGGGGGGGGGGGGGGGGCACAAAATTGGTAAAGGGTTACAAATCAACATCCCTGGCTGTTTTTAAAAATTTTTTTTTATTTTTTAAATGGTGTGGTGTATAGAAAAGCTATAAAAATGACTTGCAGAAATGACATCTTCTCACGTGTGCAGCTGAAGAGAAACACTTTATATACAGCAAATTTTTGCACTAAGGTGTCACTCCAAGGGCAGGATGGTTAGGCCTCCTTCCTCGGCCTTTATAAAATCCTGGATCAACCACTGCAGTTACAGGGATTGAACATCTTTGGGTGCAAAACTCAGACTTGCACCCGGACACATGAAACTTGGTGTACACATACAATTAGACTCTGGGGTTAACATGGGCTGGATCCCACCAGGCCACACCTCAACATGTGGGCATGTCCATGTATGTTTCTGTTTGTTGGACAACCTGTGGCTTAATTGGTTATAGGATAAATGTTGCAAGCACAGCTGAAATTGTTCTGTTTTTTTTTTGGACATGCAGTGGCTTGATTATTACAGGCGAAGCTGCCACAGACTTATGGACACTCATGATCACCAATTAGAGCATTTGAATGTAAATACAGTGACTACTAAACTGTTCTTGAACAGGACAATCAGTCGATAAAAAATTCAAGAAAATTCGTTTGGAATCATATGACCAAATTTAACAAATAAAGTAAAGATACTGATAGATTTAAGGAAAATTAGTGAATAGCTTGTTTTAAGAAAACGAATAGATAGGCGTGACAGCAATCAATGTACTTGATCTTGTCGAGCTAGTGTAAATTATTCTAAGTGGGCTATCTCTCTCGTTTTACCTTCAGAGATTGCCCTCCTGCAGTGTGGAGTGAAAAAAAAAGCTTGCTATAAGGTTAGTTTCATCTGTGAGCTTTCTGAGAGCATACTGTCCATTATCTTGTTGCTTTCAAGATGTTTTTCATAGCAAGCATAGAAGCTTGTTTGGATCAATCTGCTGCAGCTTGCTTGCCACAATATCCCATGTGATGATCAGGAAACCTCAAGAGGAAGATATGGCATCCACAACATATTCACCTCGGCAGGTAGCCATGCAATGGTTTCTGTTTTGTTGTATGATTGTTGACCTTTAGGTGTTGCACTTGAGCAGGTGTGCAGTGGCACCAATCAGACCAGCACCACATCAGATTGACCTCTCTGATTTTCTTAGCAAATGACCCTTTACAATTTTCTCACTGCATACTATTTTATCCACTGTATAAACCAATTAATCCTGGATGTTTATTGACATAATTGAATTATTCTGTTACTAAACTTATTGTAGGAGGCCCAACAGTCTCCCTGTGTGCAGGGAAAATGAAAGCCATCCTTTAACTAAATTTTCATGTGTTGTCTTTTTATAATTTGAAAAGCACACAGAGAGTTGTTTTTTTTAATTTTTTTTTTAGTTTTCACCCCTCTGCACCAACACTGTGAAGTCTTACTACAGCCCAGTCTGCTACTGTAGGAAGGGGGGGAAACCGGTATCCACTTCAGCTTTCATCAATTTGCAATTGGCATTGCGGGGAGCTTGATTAGTTCTGGAAACCATGGGAACACACCTAGATTCTTCATTGTTTTTGTTATTTTAATTTTTTTTTTTTAATTTTTTTTTTTTAATTTATGGCAAATTGATATATTATATTGCTGTGGCATGGTTGTCTCCAGAGTGGTCTAGCAAAGTGCAGTGATGAGCTACTCCAGCAAATTTTTTTTTTTTTTTTTTTTTTTTTTTTTTTGTTGGCTGACTAGTGAGGGTCGTTTTAAGCAGTGAAGGAATGAAATATCTTGTACATTTACAGCTTTTAAGAGAGAAGTATTTATGTTAAAAAAATTAAAAAAAGAATTAATAAAAAATAAACTGAGCTTCTCAGAAAAAATATGACCTCATTGAAGTAATAAAGTTGTTTAATTAATTAAGGGGCGTGTTTTTGGGTGTGATTAAAATTACTGATCTACTTTATTTTCTGGCTATTGGAAATATTAATAGCTGACATTACCATATATTTTGCTAAATTGCACAAATAGAAATTTTAGCCAGATAATAAGTCCAATTTTTGTCTGTTCTGTCCACCATTATAACACCAGTCTAATTCCAATATAGGTAGCATGCTGACTGGTGAAATTTGTTTTTTCAAATGTCAAGTGTTAAATTAAAGATCAATAGTGAATGTAAAAATGGTGATAGTGGCAAAGGAATTAATATATTTTCAAAGGTTGTAAATATTTTCCTTATTCAGTTCGATATTTTCTGCTTGACCAGGTGGCGGCTGAGGGAGTTCCCCAGGTTGTGAAGTGCAGTGTCATTGTGGTAGGAGTCGTCTATGGCTCCTACTCGGGAATCTACATCTTCCTCATTGCTCAAGTGAGACATTGTGATAAAAACGTGTTACAATACACAGTAACTACTTTACCTTTTTCATTCATGTGGGGGGGGGGGGGGGGGGGGGGGGAGTGGTTTATGGTTTTTCTTGGGTCATTTCTGAATACCATCCAGGATTTTTTAAGGGGGGGGCAAATCCCCCCTTGAGGATTTTATCCCCCCCCCCCCTGAGCATTTTTTGTAAAACAAATAAATGTACATTTATACAGCAATACGTCTAGGTTTTCTGTTCCAAATATCAATTATACTCTACAATGTCATGTGGAATTTTTTCAAATGTTTCTAACATTTACATGCATATACACTGCCACATATATGCCCCCCTCGCAGACGGCAGTCTCTATTTCAGCCCCCCCCCCTCTTAGCAATTTCTCTAAAAAAAACCCCTGCTGTCATAATCCCACACACAGTGACATGATATGGGTATAGTTGGTTAGTGTACTAACCGTATACCTCATCAATTCTGTTGACCACATGTGATTGGGGATTCGCATTACTTGGTTGTGGGTGTGATCTTATTTTTTAATATTTTTTACATCATTCACTTTCACAGAATTCAACCACAAAACTCTAGATCTACAGCAATTTCATGAAAGTGGGAGAGTAGGGAGGGGGGGGGGGGGGGGAGGAGTATCTCTATGGAGCTGTATATTTTTACCTGTGAACTCCAGGTTGTGGTTCATGTGACTCTTCCTCAGATTTTTCATTGCTAAGGTCTCCGGTTCAATCCCTGGTCATAGTTGGTTTTTGCTTAAAAAAATTTTTTTTTAATATATTTTTTAAATTAATTAATTATTTTCCTTCTTGAAACACTTCCTCAGATACAAAAAATATGGGAAATATTCGAATATGTGAGCAGGTTATGCTTGATACATTTCAAGCTTGTTTTGTTTCATTTTGTTTCTGTAGTACAAATGCTATTCATTTTCGGTTGTTGTTTCCTAATTTTCAAAGTTCTCTCCAGTGCATTCTTGCCCCATTCAAAGCATGTGTATGTGGTGGGAGGGAGCTGATATCCAACAGTGACAGCTGCACTTGTAGAGGTAAATTATTCCCTGGAGTGTGCAACACCACTCACAACAGGCTTACGTTCTGTCCATGTCTCAAGAGGGAAATGCACATTTTGCTAGCTAGTGCATCTTGCACAGATTTATGTTTGCTGTGCAATAGTTTAATTGTGATTACTCTTATTTTGTTTGGTTTTGTTGTTTTTTTGATTCAAGATGTAAGCTCTTTTTTTACCTTTCTGCTCCTACACCTCCTTCTCCCCTTCTTCTCCATTATGTATCTTCCTCTCTCTCTTCTTCCCCGTCCTTATCCAATGCAACCAAAAAAGTTAGTGTACTCGATGCTTTACATCTTCATCTACTACATTTACTTCTATCTCGATCTTCAGAAGTCCTCCCATCATCATAAATTGCCAGTGAAGAGATTGTTAGATCTAGTTCCTAAGCGTGATAGAGAAAGCTGGTTCGGGCCGACCCTGTCATCTCTCTCCTGGACATTCTTCAAGCAGGCAATCCTAAAACAGATGCTCACAGATGGTAAGTTCACTGCACATGAATGTCCATTGATTGTACAGTTCTGAGAAAAGTGAATAAACATTGCACTGATTTGAGGAAGGCTGGAATAGGTTAACTTTTCAATAGTTAGGGTAGTGGGCACTGACCTTTTGGTGGAGACTAATTGGAGTAATATGGCTTTGTCATACACGACGTAAAAAGTGAATAGTGCTACTTTTACATGTCAGATATTTTGTTTAAACTCTGCTCTGACAATAATGAAATAGACGATACATGTTCATATAATTACATCAATATTTGTGTACATGTTACTTTCATGTTGTTTTTTGTTTCATCATAACTTTTGATGTTAATTTTTAAAAAAAATTGCTCCTATCTGTTGCTAGGAGAGAAGTATGTCATGACTATATTTGGTATGCTCACGTTTGCGGAACAAGGTGCGTCAATGTGTTGGTTGCCATGCCTCTCCCTTCTCAAGGTCTGTTCACAAGACGAAGGCTAACACAGTGTTGATATATACTTTGATTTTCATTTCTATATTTGGGAGAAGGTGCATGCATGTAAACAATTTAAATTTGGGTTAAAATACGATTACTTTCATTGTTTTTGTGTGGTTACTATTGATGTTCTCTTTTTCTTATCATTTCTGAAATCGTGGTTGTTAGTTTTGTTGTATATTTGGTATCAGTATTTCATACTTCTTTTTATATAATCTTGAAAAACTTATCCAAGTAAAACATGTTCACTTATATTAACTAGGATCTGTTGATTCTTTCCATTTTAATCCCTTACCATTTCAACTGTTTCCATTTAACTGTGTCAGTATCACTGTATTAGTTAATTGTGGAATATCTATAGGAAGGTTGAATCTTCTGGAATAAGTTAGCTAAGATTCGTAGTACAAAGGTTATTTATAATCATAGTGAAGGATTGCAAGCGCACTTGGGGTGATTCCAGGAGTTATACGATCA
Source organism: Lycopodina hypogea (assembly GCA_963969325.1). Classification (NCBI taxonomy): domain Eukaryota; kingdom Metazoa; phylum Porifera; class Demospongiae; order Poecilosclerida; family Cladorhizidae; genus Lycopodina; species Lycopodina hypogea. Next base: position 9,007,224 of record OZ017790.1, read on the forward strand.
GCTATAGCCACATGTAGTCAGGTATAACACAGATCTGATTTAAAATTGAAAATAAATTTTTTTATTGACTTTCTTTGTTGCTGTTTTAACAGCTTTCTTGAAGCCATTGTCTGTGTTAATCTGAAATAAGGAGTATTATGTTGGAATGATTCTCTTACCATGTTTTCTGATGAGACAGTTTAAAGGTCATGCGTGGGTGGGGTCAATGTTCAGAACATATGAGAAAAGCAGCATGTGAGAATTTCTTAATTAGTGTCACTATGCCCCGGAATGGAATCCCAGTTTCCTTCATTCCATGCAGGTATCTATGACACCATCAATAATCTCGGGTCTCTGGTTGCCAGGTTTGTGTTCCTCCCGATAGAGGAAAGCTTCTACATCTACTTTGCCTCTACGCTTTACCGTGGCGTTCCCATAGAGAAACAGCCCCCCAAGTCTATCCCTGTCATAGCTAATGCTCTTTCCATGATCATCAAGACAGTGCTGATGATAGGAGTGACTGTCCTTGTGTTTGGTTACTCATTTTCCCACCTGGCCCTGGATATCTATGGTGGCTCCATGCTTGTTGAAGGAGGTGGGGCTTATCTCCTTCGCTGGTACTGTGTATATGTCTTGATCCTGGCCCTAAATGGAGTCACAGAGTGTTTCGTCTTTGCCATCATGAGCGAGCATGAAGTCAACAAGTAGGTGGTGTGAGTGTTGTTGTTGCTATGGTTACCATGCAAGTGTAATTTGAATCTGTCTATGAGTGTGTGTTTAGTGGAAGAAGTATGCGATTTTGTTATTTTCCAGTTTTCCCCCTCTTTCTCTAATATGGTCTTATGTTGCTTCTTATGTTATCTTGGAATTGTTTATGGGCATTTGACCAACTCTTGTCCCTGTATCACAAATGCTACGTAATTGCATGTATCTCTCAATTATGTATCTCTTAATTCAGCCCCCCTCCCTCCCCCCCAACATCTGTTGAGTTTTTCTGCTTTAATTATAGATATTTATGACTCCATTTACTTTTATTGAGAAAAGTAAGATGCATTCGTTATTGATATAGTCAGGGAACCACTGGATAGAATCCTGGAGCAAGTGTGTTATGAGCACAGCATGAGGTACTGATTCTATAGACATGAGAACAAGCTCTCATCACCTTTGTTATGTTCCTACTGCTGCTGTTATTGTTGATGGGATGTTGCTGTTGCTTCTATTAGTGCTAATGTTGATGCTGCTGTTATTGTTGATGGGATGTTGCTGTTGCTTCTACTGATGCTAATGTTGATGCTGCTGCTATTGTTCTTAGCGAAGCTGTTGCAGGTTTAATTCGGCTTTTCTTTATATTTCTCTCCGGCTGTTGCCTTGACTGCTATTACTAGTTCTCGATAGTTCATGCTGTTGAGTTCCTTGTTCTTATTGTGTTTCTCTTGTATTAGTATTAGTATTAGTATATATGTTTACACAGTTGCTAGTATCCCTATTGTTAGCAGCCACGTAGCGAAAGTTAATTTTTTTCCTTGTGTATGCACATATTTTTGTCTGTCCATCTGCCCACTCTCTAATTTCAATTACAATTACTTGTTTGAAATACAAATAGTTGTAAGTCAATTAATTCAACTACAAATGAAGGTATGTAATTGTAATTGAATTACACATTCCTAAGTAGCTATTATATTTGTTTGAATGGTACACTTACCTTACAAACCACACTGTGAAACACTCAGTCACTCTAAAATACCCTAATTGAGGTCAGCAAAATAGTGAACCGCATGAATCCTGCACAACAAAGGACGCACAGCATGTGGGATTCCATCCTTGTATGACTTAGTTTCTTCTATTATTTTTGTTGTTGTTATTTTTATGTTTATTATATCTCTTGTTATTACTAACTCATAATGCAACTTTTCTCTTCTGTTGTGTGTTTGTGTGTGCAGATATAATCGCTTGTTGGTGATGTTTTCTTTGGTTTTCATGGTGTCTTCTCTCTTCTTATCTTGGCAGTTCGGCAGTGTGGGCTTCATCCTTGCCAACTGTATCAACATGGCCACAAGAGTGGCACACAGCCTCCACTTCATACACAATTTCTTCAGCTCTGTTCCACATCGACCTCTAATTGGTGCCCTCCCGTCCAGACGTACTATGGTAGTAGTTGTTGCAGTGTTCTTTGCAACAGCTCTATCAGAGGTCTGTCAATGGCTTAATCATAGCAACATTCAGTTATATTTTGTTTAAATGAACTAATATTCCATAATTCACTATTGAGCCTTAAACTGAGGTACACTGGAAATTACATGGTAAGTGGTCGTCAAAATTAAAAATCCAGCTCAGCTCATATGGACATTGAAGTTTACAAGTTATGAGATTAGTACTGGAGGTGTGTAGATGGTGATAAGACATGCATGGCATTGGAATGCTGTACATGCACAAGGTATTTTGGTGATGGGTAAATAGATCACGGTGCATATTCCAGCTTTCAAGTGAAAGAAGTTATAATGGCCAATAAGAAAGCTGGGGAAGTAGATTTCACACACACCAAAAATTGCTGGGTTTTAACAACATCATACTCAATTTTTGATTGAATATATGCATCTGCTTTAAGGCATGATCAGAATTATGTGATAAGTTATGCAACCATTTTATTTGTTTATTTATTAGTTTAAAGACTTGTTACTGTGGTAATATAAGATAATGTGTACATTTTATAAATGTATGTATGTAATAATGAAGATATTTGTGATTACAAGATGGAAAATTTGTTCCATATTTTCCATAGATGCAGTTTTGCTGTGATGGCGGGTGGAGTTATCGGTTTCTGCACATTCTGATTGGTGCGTTCCTGCTGGTGGTGATGGGCGTGTTTGTGGCCGTCAGTGAGTCTGACCTCATGGAGTTCATCACTGAGAGACTTCCTGATGGTTTCCTTCCCAACTCTGCCAAGAGGTTTCTAACCAGGAAAGAAATTTCAAGACTGAGCAAGAAACTCACATGATCATGTGATGAACGTGATGAATGAGCCTCAAATATGTTCTAATTCACCAACTAGTTCACTGTTTCAAACTTCTCCTGGCTATTATTATTTTATTTTTTTAATGAAATTATAGATTCATTGTTTTAGTAAATATTGATCAATCTATACATCCATCAAATACCTCCAAGAAAAATAATTAAAAAAAAAAAAAAAAAAAAAAAATTTTTTTAACACAATTAGAAAAAAAAGTAACATCCTGATTATTTTCCCTCCTGTTTTGCTGTTTTTCTGAAGGAGTTCTATCTGATGTTGAATTTTCTTGTGACTAAGATCTGCAGACATGCATATAAAATCTTAAGAGGGGAGCAAGGATGTACCCATAGTTTAAATCACACCAACTGTGGGTGGATATTCCCATAAATTGTGCATGCACTGCACTGTGTGTAAGTGGTGCACAATGGGAATGATATGGCATTTTACCAATTCAAATGAAACATCAACAATTTTTAGTTTGTGCAGTACAATATTTGGTTTATCTTGTTAAAATTGGTAAGGGGTCATGTGACTTCTATAGAAGCAGAGTCTTATTGTCACATTACTAATGGGTAAATCCAATTAGTCTAATCAGTAATCTTTTTTTTCTTCTTTCCTTTCTACTCTTACAGAATGGTAGCTGCAAACTGTACCGACTAACTCACTGGTGACTGAGCTTTGACATCTCTTTATAGTTATTAAGTTAATTAACTGAGAGCAATTATGCACATACATTCGCACTCCATTTTTATGTTGAGCTTTACAAAATGAAGCTACAGACACTTAGGTATACATTGAACATACGGAGTGATGGGTAGGCACAGTATATTTCCTAACAATATATAGTTAATTATGTGAAGATCAAAATAGATTTCTAAACCTATGTGTATATTAAGTGTTTTTTTTTTAGAGCTTGTATACAAGTATTCAGACATGCACATGTATTTGTTAACATTGCAAATTCTCTTCTTATTTTCTGGTCATTGATATACAGTACGTGATAGGCATCCACAACATTGTATATGTAGCTATATATCTTAACTATAATTCATGTGGTGTGTGTGCATGTCCGTCTGTTTGTCTGTCCATGCGTGTAAAATGAAGTCTCACCCTCACAGTTTCTTGCCTATTGCAGCTCTAGCATGCATTCTACTCAGTCTAGGCTGGACCTCAAGTCGGAGGAGGTCATGGATTCCCTTCAATTACTTCTCTGTGCAAGGCAAAGGCCTCGAAGTAAAATTCTGCTATGCATGTCTATCTTCCTGGGACAGTTATGAATCTCCCAGATGCCTGGATCAATTATCCTGAATTATTGGGGATTGCTCACAAGCCCACTGGTCTAGTTTTTCTTATCTCCCTCTTAAAAAAAGATGAAAAATTGTCTAATATTCTTGAGCGTTTTTATAGATATAAAAGAAAAAACGTGAAATGATATTGGAAGACATAGATCTAATGGTGAGAGTATTTGCTTAATTGTAGATGGATTAGATGGAGATCAGTCTCAATGTAAAGCAAATCTGTAATTCATCAATTGATACATAAGATAAGGCAGTCATCATTGTGGCCTCTCATCCTCTCATCACTGCTCCACTCAGAGATACAGCAATATGACAATTGAAGTTATTGGACTTTATCAAAAACACATTTTGAATGTGGACAAATATCTTTTTCTACTCAATATTTAGAAAAACTCATGGTCTGAACTGACAGAATATCTCTACTCACATTTTAACACATTGCACATGTGCTACTTGATGGTACATGCAGCAATGATGATCTGTCTTCTATATCAAGAGAAAAAGGGTAATATTCCAGTAGAGAGACAGAAGCATATGAAGACAAAGTTAGTTTTTCTGAGATCCCTTACCATATCTGTTATTTTAGTGATATTGACAAAAGACAATTTGTCTCCCTTGTAAGCACTTTACCTACACTATAAATAGAGTTTACAAAACAAATTTGTTGTAATGGAGACTAAGAGAGCAGCAATAGACTCTGAGGCTGAGAAGAATGGCTGCATCCATAGAAATTATACATTGGCAAGGAAAACTATAGGGAAATTAGGGGAGCAGAAATCTTTCCAGAAAGGCAGATGGAGAGCTAAAAATGGTGGTAGGCATCTAACTGAACTAGTAGCCCAGGGTAGTTACTAGTTATAAATGTTATAATCTAGTGTAAAAGAACAATTACACAGTTTGCTATATAGCTAGCTAGCTAGCTATGAAATACCTTGCTCCACACCAAAAATGGTAAGCTAGCTAGCAAGTATTACCATAACAAGATACTCATTTTCTGAAGCTAATATGGCTAGCTATTAAATATCTAGCTCCACACCAAAACTAGCCAAAGCTAAAAAGTTTTTTTTTTGGTGCAAATAGCTGTATTCTATCATGACAAATCAGAAAGTCTTTGATCCCCATTTTCTGTACCTGAATCAGAGATAGATGGAACTGAGGAGGAGCAGTATCAATAGGATGTGAAGGTATGAATAATTATTGCACTCTCCCAAGGGACAGATCTCTTCACTTATTCCTTCAGATTTCCAACTTCACAACTCCTTCTCAGTTGCTATTGCGCTAGATGTCAACGTGCTGCTACCAATCCTGGACTTACCGGTGGAATTGGGCCTCCTGACCCCAGGAATTGTTGAAGTTTGTTGAAATAGCGTATCACCCCCATTAAATTCTGGCCCCCCCCCCCCCCCCCCCCCTTATAGGAAGTATATTTTTAAGCTAAGTTTTCTTCATGAATATTGGACTAAAAATTTCCAAATTTTTTTATACTGAGGTTATGCATCAAGGGCAACAAAATAAGGCAATAAAAAATATTATTATTTTTTTCCAGTTCTGTTACCCTTTAAATAAGGGCAAGTTCCTGATCTATTTTTATGTTTGTACTTATATATTATTGCCTTATGGCATAGTTAGTTAAGGATATTTGTGTCAATGAATTATGAGCTTTCAGCAACTCAGTTTCAAGTTGTTCCAAATTTCCAATTGATCATACTGTGGTTTAGTACCACTCTCTGCACAAGAGCATAGCAGATAAGCATTCATATCTAAGAAACCAGAATGAGCTCAACAGAAAGTAACAGAGAGAAGAGGGTCACCTGCATCATCATCAATGCATTTTTTCTTCTTTGGTGCTCACAATGTTTGCATGGCTCAGCATACAGCTACATTGTAAGTTATGTTGCTTGACACATATACTCCTCAAAGGTGCAGTCCACATCAAAATCAGTTGCAAATGATGAAACAGATTCACTCTCTACAACCTCTTAAAAATTTATTGCATGCTCTTTATGTAATTGGTTTTGAGCATTTTTATTGTTCCCTGGTCACAGGTATGCAACTCACTTGTGTTGGGTGGGAAAAAAATTAATTCAATACAGTCAAGGTGAGACACATGTGGATGGCCACTGCAATTGTCCCCAAAAAAGCTATCTTACATGTGTTTCTTGAAAGTTTCGAGTCCCACTTCTTCAACCACAATTAAAAAATTGAGGCAGTCATCCAAGAATTTTAGTTGGCATCATAGTCAACAGATAATATTGTGACAAACTTTCCAACACTGATAATGCAGTTTAAAATGCCCTCCAATAAAACCCTAATGTGATTTTTACCTTATGAGTTATGATGTACATGAGATCAATCTATATTATTCCAGTAAAAGATGATTATTTGGGCCAAGGGACCAACTTGAAATGCTTCCAATGCCCATTTCACTAAAGTGGGGCAGAGCCTTACAATATTCTTACATAATACATTACACAAATTGAGCATGTTTTTACTACAGGAGGAAAGCTAAAAATCACCTTATGGGCTAGTATTTCTACTAAAAGTTAATATATACCTACTTTTAATACAAATATAAATTTTGAGATATATGTTATCTTTTGTGTTCTATCTTAAGTCAAAATTATATAACTTGGGAAAACCTGGAATGGAGCTCCAAGACAACACTGCTTAATTCCATTTCTTCTCATAAACTCCCCAAATCAGAAGAGGTAAATTTGAGCCCATTATCAGACACTATCTGCTCAGGTATGCCATGTGTGGCTAGCAAGTGTCTCAGGGGGGCAATGGCTTTAGCAATGGTGGTGTGTGCCATCTCTACTACTTCTGCCCATTTTGAATGTGTATCCAAAACAATAACAAAGGATTGGTTAAGAAATGGGCCTGCAAAATTGACACAAAGTTGCTGCCAAGGATGATCAGGCCATATCCATGGATGTTATGGAGCTGTTGCTGGTTAGCCAAGCAAGCAAGGCAAGATCTCCCTAACTCCTCCAAGTCCTTATCCAGTCCCTTCCACTAGACATGACTGTGAGCCAGTGCTTTCATGTTGGACACCCCCATGTGCTCCTTGTGTAGTTCAGTTAGCACTACATTGTGTGAACTCTGAGGAATCACAATACGTTCTCCCCACAACAGCCCTCCTCCACAGAGAACTGAGCAATGTTTGAGCAGTGAAATTGAAAAACCTTTGAACATGCATTGACCAACCTCTGAGACAATATGATTAGACCTCACCAACAGGGGAAACAGGGGCAACAGGGGCAACAGGAGCAACATTTCAATCTATCAGAGGCTACACATCCTAGTCTCAGAAAACTGCTCATCTCATCCTGGCAAGGGCAAGCGGGAAAGAGCATCAGCATTTCCATGTTCACCTATGGTATGAAATTCAATGTCATGGTTGTATGCCCCCAACAGAATGGCCCATCGTTGCAAGCTTGCAGCCACCATAGCCGAAACTCCCTAATTTGGGCCAAAAATGGTGGTGAGTGGTTTATGGTCCGCAAATAAAGTAAATTCCCTCCCCTACAAGTATATGTGAAACTTACAGATACCAAATATGAGCCTGAAAGCATCCTTGTCAATCTGTGCATAATTTCTATAACTCTTAAACAGTGATCGTAACGCAAAGACAATTGGTGGCTCCACTCCATTTGGGACTGTAACAGTTGCTAAATAGTTAATCACTTATGACTTGACAAAACAGACTGACTCAATCATCACAACCACTACAATATATATCAAGCATACAGGAAGTATCTTTAACCACAATGCCTTTAGTATATATATACATAATATCATGCCACATCTCCCCTTAAAGTCTGGTAGGAGGATTAATGATTGTTCCTGTTTGTGACTGTGTCACAATTCTTCTAGTCAATGGATTGATGGTCAATTCACTTGTTTTCCTTGGTTGACTGATCAAATGATTTTCTATTTCATGTGAGGAAGGAATTATGCTGAGATGGTTCCGATTCCTCCGCAAATCTCCAGCTGGTGTTTCAACAAAACATATGATCTTCGTCTGTTAGCTGGAATACTCATTCTTCCTTGAAGAGCCTCAGTTTCAGATTGGATCCAAACTCCTGCGTCATCAGGAATGTCAGGCAAATCATGAACTCTGTGTCTCCAATCATAGTTCCTCTTTTGTTTGTCTTTAAAGTCACTATTCTTCTTGGAGAACTTGGGGATGTATGTCCATGTAAGTGCAAGCAGATTCTTAATCTGAGGGACAGATGACCTGATTCGTCTTCCCATGCAAAGTTTAGCTGGACTCAGGCCACACCATGGTATTGGGGTGGATTTATAGCTCAACAAAGCCAGGAAAAGATCTGTCGACTTCTGCATAATACCCATAACTGTCTGCACAGTTCTCTCAGCTTGGCCATTGCTTTGGGGATAGAAGGGACTACTTTTCACATGATTAAAATTGCATGTGCCGGCAAATCTTGAAAAATCATGAGAGGAAAATTATGGCCCATTGTCACTTCTGACCACTTCTGGTAGTCCATGTCTAGAAAAGACTGCTTTAAGTGCAGTTATTACACTTAATGAGGTTGTGGATGTTAGCTTTGTCACTTCTGGGTAGCATGAAAGATAGTCCACTGTAATCGGGTAATGGGTTCCCTTGATCTCAAAAAGATCCGTTCCTATTACTTGCCAAGGGTAGTCTGGTAAGTCAGTTGGCATGAGAGGTTCTTTCTTCTTTTAGCTTGCTTAGCACATGTTATGCATTGCTTTACCATCTGAGTTATGTGGTATGTGACTCCTGGTCACCATACTGAAGTTTGTGCTCTCTAGCAGCAGTGTACTTTCCCCTGGTGTCCATTGTGAATCTTCTCCATCATTTTCTTCCTCAGTGATTGTGGTACCACTATCCTACTTCTGTATAATAAACAGGTTATCACAGACTGTGAGATAATGTCGTGCCTTCCAAAAAGGTCTGAGCTTGAGCTGGACAGCTATTGGATTTGATGGCCACCCTGCTTAGCAACAGTCGATGATAGAGGAACATTTGAAGTTCTTCTTTTGAGCTTGACAGTAAATGTCCAGTCTTTCTGAACTGGCAAGTAAAGAAGGGATGACTATTTCTTGCACATATACGTCAATAAGCTTCTGAAGATGCAATTAATTTTCTTCATCATTGATGGGTGCTCTGGAAGGAGTGTCAGCAGTATAGAGAAATTTTCCTGGGACATGGGTAATAATGTAGTCAAACTGATCCATTCGTAGCTGAAACCGAAGAACTAGAGGAGGAAGTGTATTAAGACACTAGAGTTCAGAAAAGGGACCAAAGGCTTATGATCTGTCTCTATAGTGAATGAATTTCTGAGGATGTAATGTGAAACTTTTCACAAGACCAGGTTACTGATAAAGCTTCCTTTTCAATTTGAGCGTAGCGTCTATCAGTTTCACTCATAGCCCTTGATGCATAAGCCACTGGTTTCCAGTTCCCACTCTCTTCCTGTAGAAAGACTGTACCTAAGCCATATGATGATGCATCAGCTTAAATCTTTGTTTTAGATTTTGGGTTGTACAAGGAAGTATTGTAGGTTTGATGAGTTCCTCCTTTAGTTGCAAGAAGGCTTCTTCTTGTGCAGGTCCCATATCCAAGCTTTTTTTGTGCTCATCAGCTTGTGTAGTGGTTGTCCAATCTCTTTCAATTTTGCTGGAAAACTTGCCAAGTTGGTTTGCCATTCCCATGAACTTGCGTAGTTCAGTTAGTGATTGTGGAGCAGGAAGTTGATTGATTGCTGATGTTTTGGATGGATCAGCTCGAACACCCTCTGCATCAATAAGATGTCCCAAAAACTTGATCGATTTCTTGTTAAATTCACATTTCTCTGAGTTCAAGGTTACACCAAATGTTTGTAGTCAGTTTAGAGTAGCGAAAAGTCTGGCATCGTGTTTGACTTGATGTTTTTCCAAAAATTAGGATGTTATCAATGAGACACTGCACTCCTGGTAAACCATCCAAAATATGGTTCATCCTCATTTGAAACACCTCTGGTGCACTTGAAATTCCAAAGGGTAATTTGTGAAAGCAATACCTCCCAAGGGAGTAATGAAGGTGGCTAGCAAGCAAGACTGTTCAACAAGTGGAATTTGCCAAAATCCAGAATCAGTATTCAGCTTACTAAAGCATGTTGCTCCTGTGAGTTGATCAAGAGTGTTTTTCTACTTTGGAAATTGGGTGAGTTTCTCTCAAGATACTTTGTTCAGTGACTTCAAATCCACGCAAATCTTTACATTTCCAGATTTTTTTGGTACCACCACCATTCCTGCACACCATGGAGTTGGCTCCAGAACCTTGCTGATGACTCCCGTAGACTCCATATGAGCATGTTTTTTTTTGACTTTCTCTCTCATGGGTATGAATATATTTCTTGGGGTGTAGAGTGCATGTGATGTTGCCTCATCATGCAACTTGATGACATATTCTTCTCCATATGTGCCAAGTCCACCAAAGACTTTGGGGAATTGATATTGAACATTTTGGTGAGTAGCAAATGAACAGAGTCGACAAATAAGTTGTAAGCTGGTGATTGCAGAGAGCCCTAGAAGATTGTTCTTGAGTCCTCGAATAACATATGTTACCTTGATACATATTGTCCCCTGCTGAGAGCTTGCCTCTGAATTCTCCCACTACTTTAAGTGCTTGGTGGGTTGGACCAAAAATTTTCCTGTCTGGCTGCTTCAAGACTACTGTGTTAACTTTTGAATGTTGCCTCAGATACAGCTGTTACCTCAGTCCCAGTGTCCAATTTAAATGTCACCATTTGGTTCTATAACAACACTTGTGTTATCCAGCAACTAGTACTACTGTTTCCCACAGTATCTAAAAATGCACAATCAAGGCTTACTTGACTAGCACTGGCAGAGGCTTTCCTTGAAAAGCACTGTGCACTATAATGACCCCTTGTACATAGTGAGTTATCTGCCCTATTCATGCATTTACTATTAGTGTCCCTCTGCATATACTGTGGTCTGACCTCTGGTCTGGGTGGCTTCCTGTGCCACTTTCCATATCTGACTTCTTCCAGAGAAGGTTCCTTAGTATCATTTCCTTGCAGGATGTACTGTTGTTCTTTGACAGCTTCTTTTTGTCTAATGGTGTTCTTTGTCTTCTCCAGAGTTAAGTCTGGGTCCAATTGTAGCTTCTTGGACAATTCTTGATCCCTGATTCCCACAACCAGCCTGTATCTTAGCAATTCATCTTCAGATTCCCATAATTACAATTGTCCAGAAGCAGTAAAGTTCAGAAATATAATGTTCTGATGATTCTCCTTCCAGCTGGTTTCGTCTGTTGAACCTTGCTCTCTCAAAGATAACGTTTCTTCGAAGTTGAAAAAACTCATCAAATGTTTGCATGACTGTCTCATAAACTAGCCCTTCCTTCTTCTGTGATGTTAGTAGAGAGCAGAACAGTATCTGCCTCCTCACCCAAACAATATAGAAGAGTGCTTGCTTGCTGAGCTGCACTTGTAGCACTTAGGCCTGAACTGCCCTAAAGTGTTTAAACCTTTTCTTCCTCTTGGGCCATCCATCTGGGGACTTAAAATCAAAATGCTCTGGTGGTTGAAAGTGAATTGTAGCCATCCCACTTCTGACACTATATAACAGTTGCTAAATAGTTAATCACTTATGACTTGACAAAACAGACCGACTCAATCATCACAACCACTACAATACATATCAAGCATACAGGAAGTATCTTTAACCACAATGTCCTTAATATATATATACATAATGTCATGATACAGGGATCACATGTGAAATGACTGTCAGCAGTCCACAAGATGAAGCATCAGCTGCAAGTCTTAGCGGTAAGGTGGAGTAATAATGTGTAGGAATCATGGATGTGGTCCAGAGCTCTCTGGCAGTCTTGACAGCCTGTGAACACTGGGTGAACCAAACCCACATCTTTCCTTGAAGGAGAAGATCATGGAGAAGATGGAGGATGGTAGCCAAGTTTGGCAGGAACTTCTGATAATAACTCAGTAGTCCTAAAAATGATTGCAACTGCTCTGTGATTCGTGGCAGAGGAGCCCTTTCTATTGCATCTTTGCTGGTAAGACTCATATTGCTTCTGCATCAACTCAATCTCTCTAAGTATTTTCATTATATTTTGAAAGAAGGGACACTTTAAACACTTCATCCTGATGCCATGGGCTTGCAAATGGTGGAGAACCTCATCCAATCTCTGGAAACGTTCAATGTTTGAGTCCCCCAACACCAAAATGTCATAGATGTAACACATTACTCCAGGAATCCCTTGTAAGATGGTGTCCATACTTCTGAAATATATCAAAAGCAGAAGCTATGCCAAAAGGTAGACATGTAAACCGATACAAGCCTTGATGTGTATTTAGTGTACAGTATTTCAGTGAGCTGGGTGAAGTTCTAGCTGGAGGAAGGCTTCTGAGAGGTCCAGTTTGGAAAAATTCTTCCCCCAGCCAAAGTGGCATAGGCGTCCTGAGAAATGGGAAGACGGTACTGGTCTACCATGAGAAACTAATTGACAGTGACTTTAAAATCCCCACAGAGACAAATTTATCCATCTGGCTTAGGAACAGTCACAATGGGGGTTGCCCATTCACTATGAGTTACTTTCAAGGATCCATTCCCTGTCAAGATGATCAAACTCATCTTTGATAAAGCTCCTAAGAGCGTAGGGAACTGTTTGGGCTCTTAAAAATCTTGGAGGTTTATCAGATTTAATATGTAATTTAGCTTGGTAAAACTTAATTGTACCTAATTCATCCACAAAAATGTCATGATATTTGTCGAACAAGTATCTCAGAGTCCTACTGGGGTGATTAGTTACTGTCAAGATCTTCTGCCAATTCAACTTAATTTCTGGAGCCAGTTTTTTCCCAACAGACTCAGACCATATCTTGTAACAAGAATTAGAACCAAATTCTGCACCTGGTGTTCATATTGCACACATACATCCATTTCTCCCACCAAACATATTTGATCTTCAGAATAGTTCCTCAGAAGGACTGGTGAGTCCCTCACAATCGATCTAGGGGACAACTGATGGCATTCTGCCACAGACATAATAGTGACGGAGGCCAGAGTATTGAACTTCATTGTATGGGATGCATTATTAAATATCATAGATACCTGATATGGCAGTGCAATTAATCCTCCCACAGCATACAGTGGCTGGTCCTCAGGGTCTGGTGCACTTTGAGAGTGGACTTCTTGCTCTTGATCCTCCTCACTCACTGTGACGTATCTCGTACCTTGCTGTTACTTCCTTGGATGTGAGATGATCAATGCATCAAAGGGCTGTCGACATGGTTGAGTCATATTCTTGAACTTGCAGACACTTGCAATGTATCTCCTATTCCCACAATTATGGCTATCTGCATTTTGAAACTGACAGCCTTAGTGACTTATCTTGTACCTTGCTGTTACTTCATTGGACATAGGTGATCGATGTACCAAACGGTTATTGATGTGGTTGAGTCATCTTCCTAGACTTGCAAACACTTGTAATGTAGCCCTTATTCCCACAATTATGGCAATCTGCATTTTGAAAATGACAGTTTTTTTTACTCAAGGGACGTACCCCCACATCAGTAACATAGATTTATGACTGCATTTACTGTGATTTCCTTTGCCTTCAAGGTTTCAGCATTCTTGTTCACTACCTCTTGACCTTGTCTTATTTCAATGGCCTGATCTAGGATGAGCTTGTCAATGACCAGTAACTTTTTCTGGGTGAATATATCACATATTCTACACACCAGATGATCCTTCAGTGCTTCCTCAAGGTGAGTGCCATATTGACAATGAATGGTAAACTGCTTAAGTTCAGCTACATAGTCTGTAATGGACTCATTAATGTTCTGTGCACATTGGTGAAATTGAAATCTTTCTGCAATTACCAGAGGCTTTAGATTAAAGTGTTTTTTTTTTTGAGGACTGGCACTAAATCCTCAAAGACTGTCTCTTGGGGAATGGTGGGTGCCACTAAAATCCTCAGCACAGAGTAGGTCTTGCCACCTAACACACTCAGGGAGACTGGTACCTTCTTTGCTTGAGGCACTTCGTTGGCCATGAAAACAGTTCCGCTCTCTCCAGATACAGCTCTCTCCAGATATGAAGAGAAAGGTTCATTGTCTGGCTGGTACTCTCCTACACTTCCATAGATGGGACTAGCAACCATTCTCATCACCAATGTCATATCTTAAGTCAAAATTATATAACTTGGGAAATTCTGGAACAGATCTCAAAGATATAACATTCAACATACAACAGCACTGGGCACATTCTATTAGTCCCAGGTGCATGGGTCACACAAGAGATTAGCAAATGGTTAGTTAACTAATAGTAGTCAAGGTTCATAGTTCAAGTTATACATTTTGAAATTGGATTGACACCAATGATTCAAAGAAAAAACAAATTTTCATAATATGTATACATGGTTATCATGTTAACACGATAAAAAAATTAGTTAAAGAAAAGATAAATAACTTACAAGTATAACATGTGGTTATTTCTCACAAACACTATTATTATTAATAAAAAGAGAAATAGTAAAAGTAAACATATATAAGTCACTATCCTCACTATATATGTAGCATCTAATTAATTTAGCATCAGTTCAATTGTATAGCTAAAACTATATACATTGTTGAATGCTTTAACTAACTTCCTTAGGAGATATCGTTCAATGCCATGTCTGTGGTTTGGTTTGCAATTACAACACTATCATTTTTTGGCCCATTTTTCATCACTTTGTTAGAAGAACTTTCTGATTCATTTCCACTTCCTTTTTCTTGTATGCCTGTTGATCTGCTGATGCCTTAAGAATAACAGGTGTTTGTTTGGTTTGGATTTTTTTCTGTAAAAGCAAAACATTTATATACACCCAACATGTATAATTTTAATTAAGATGAAAATTGAAACTTTCTTAAAATCCTAATTAAATGTATATAACAAAACTATCCATGTTTACAATATATGCAAAATCTGTTTGTTAGTACAAAGCATGTGGTGTCTGCCTCCAGCAATACTATCCCTAGATGCCACATATTGGGAATCATTATGACTCAGGATTAGTGTGTGTGTGTGTGTGTGTGTGTGTGTGTGTGTGTGTGTGTGTGTGTGTGTGTGTGTGTGTGTGTGTGTGTGTGTGTGTGTGTGTGTGTGTGTGTGTGTGTGTGTGTGTGTGTGTGTGTGTGTGTGTGTGTGTGTGTGTGTGTGTGTGTGTGTGTGTGTGTGCGTGCGTGCGTGTGTGCGTGTGCGTGTGCATGCGTGCGCGCGCATGTGTGCACGTGCCTGCATGTGTGCATGCATGTGTGTGTGTGTGTGTGTGGTGTGCAGACAAGTATATATACATATATAGGTAATAAATATATGTAAAAATGTTTATCTATCTCTCTATACTATAAAGTGGAATAATCTGTCTGTAAGTGTGTCCTCAATTCACGCTTGAACAGGTGGAGTTGGACCCCCTGAACCCACATATATTTAGAATCAGTGTGACTAAGGGAATTAAATATATATTTCTATATAGCCACACAGGATACTTAATAGTGTGAGGGGAAATAGGTGCCTCCCTCATAATGCATAATAGAGTACTAAAATTCATAAAGTCTTGAGGCAGTGATTTAGAAATGTAAAATTATGCATATAATAATTGTGTTCATGCTTTGTTTCCATATTTTTGGGTAGGGCTTTTGTTCTTTCCGTACTTTTTGGGAAAACCCTAAAAAATTTTTAATTTATTTATACAGGTTTTTATTACTATTCTGAATAAAATTCACTCTACTGTAATATAACTGTGAAAAAAATATTCACTCTTCACAGTCAGGAAGAAATGAAATGAAGATCCGCTCTTTATTATAAGCAACAATAATAATGATAATATAGTATTTCCTAACAATTTGTATTTTTGTATTTAATAATTACATATTTGATATATATTTTTTGGTATTGGTCTCTTTATTATAAGCAACAATAATAATGATAATATAGTATTTCCTAACAATTTGTATTTTTGTATTTAATAATTACATATTTGATATATATTTTTTGGTATTGGTCTCTTTATTATAAGCAACAATAATAATGATAATATAGTATTTCCTAACAATTTGTATTTTTGTATTTAATAATTACATATTTGATATATATTTTTTGGTATTGGTTAAGTGGAATGTTCAGCTTACAAAGTTTCCATGTTTGCATTATCCTCCAAATTGCACAATTGCAGCATGCATGCTCAGCTAATCAGTTAGTTCATTAACG
Organism: Lycopodina hypogea; assembly: GCA_963969325.1. NCBI lineage: Eukaryota > Metazoa > Porifera > Demospongiae > Poecilosclerida > Cladorhizidae > Lycopodina > Lycopodina hypogea. Next base: position 9,023,775 of record OZ017790.1, read on the forward strand.
GTCAATGGTCTCAAATTTGGTAGTGACCAGTAATCATAATGAAATTGAAATGCTATTCATGACAGTGAATACAGAGCTAGGAAACCAACTAACTTTAAAAAAAGGGAACACAGTTAAGTTAATGAAATAAATATTTTCCCTACCCTGTGGTATCACTAAACTAATTGTTAAATGTAGCTGTACAGTTTGTGCCATATCAATGATTTTAAACCTATTATATTCTTCTTTTCCCTCTTCTTTAACAAATGGTAATACACAATTATTAGATGTATAGTGGGGATGCATGGATGAGTACTGTTTCTTGGCTATATTATGGCAATAAAAAAAAACAACTTTTCCTGTGCAGCTGAAGGGTTAAACAACTATGAGGTAAATATAGCATTTTTGAGGAAAGGAAACATCAGAAATCACTATAAAGAAGACAGAAATTGGTTACACAATTGTTGCTTGCAGTGGATGATTTAAAAATGGATAGAATATCATGCTAAACTTTTGAAAACTTCATTATTCAGTGGAATATAGTGAGCTAAGTGCTATCGTACCCCAGGCTCCCTGAAACTAGTTCAAAGCTACCCCTCCTCTGTCACATTGTGGATCCTCCATTGTAATTATTTCACACTAGTGGAATGGTTGTCTTCATAGTTCCTTCTATACTCTTCTTGGTAATGTTCTCTTTAAACCCTATCCTTGTCATGAGCCAAAAAAACAACAAAATGAAAATAAAAACAAACCAAAAATAGACAGAAAGAAGAGAAAAGCAGCAGCATCTACATTTGTGGGTTGTGGGTATCTGCCAAGTAAGGAAAATTATGAGGTTGTCAAGACTTCAAAAAATTCTTAATTTTAGTCATTCATTTTTCCTTCATTTTTGTTGCTTTGTTTTACATTTTGTTGTGGCATTTTTGGAAAGGAAAGTGGAGTGGGGATATGTGAAATCAATGACCCTTTATCATAATCTTATAGGAACCCAATGAGAATGCAGAAAAATGCCTGTTGCAGCCACAATACCTAGGCATTGAAAATTAAAATTTTTATCAGGCAATGTGGGGCTATATAAAATATTCATACAACATCATTGAAATCTGTACAGATGTCTAGGTGGAGTTCACCAACATACAACTAAAATTGTCGATTTATTATTTGGAAATATCGTAAGGTGGAAGCAAGCATACAGTAAAATATTATAATTATGAATGCTCACCATTTTTAAGGAAACTGAATTCCCAGAGTCCCTTCTTAGGATTTTTAACTTTCTGACTGTAGACTTCCACCACATAATGTAGGCTGTCCTCACTGGCTCAAAGAAGATGACAACAATTAATAAGATAAAGATACCCTGGGAGGCCACCAGGAAGGTGGAGATGTAAGCCAGTGGTATCACACCCTTGTGTTTCACCACAAACAGACCAGGTACCCAATTCAGTCCCATGATAGCAGGCAGAGACATAGCAAATTTCAGCCAGCTATGCACATCTTGCTTGTTTTCTTTCTTTGGGTGATGCCATATAACACAGGCTGTCATAAGAGAGAAACCTATGTTTGCCAGGAAGATGAGTGTAACTGGACAAATAACTGCCCAGATGAAATGAGTATCTGTTCTCAGGTAGCAACTACAAAGGAAAACAGCAGAATATGAGACATTGAAAGGGGTTTTATGATATGAGAGAAAATATAAGATTAATTAAAATAGGAAGGCTTTTATAAAAAAACCAAAAAAAAAACAAAACAAACAACAAAGCAACAAATATAACATATCTATTACTAAAGTAAATGCCCAGGCAATGTCAACATGAAACATTATAGAAGCCACTCAAATTTAAGCCTGGCTGGTCATTTTATCAGCTTTTTGCAGCCAAAACAGCTTTATGTGAGTATGGCTATAACTAAACCACACCTATTGACACACCCACATGTGGTTAATAATTCTCACCCGGTTACTTGGAAACTACAAACCAAATTTCATTGGGTTGATAACTCTTTTGGATTCCCTGGGGGCTGATTTCGATTAAGGATTATGACAACAAATGCTCTTCTCCTGATCTTGGGGATCTTGAAGTTGCACAAGCAAGAAAATAGAAATTTAAACAACAAGGACTTTATTTCAGAACCAGCATAGAGTATTAATTCTGAGCAGATGGAATCTGAGCCAGTGGCCTTCCTAGGCTTCAAGTGTTGGAGGGCAGACTTGAGCTCTTCTACTGTGAAATCACTGGAGAGACTGATTGTCTGGTGTTAAGAACCTCCAGAGGTCGGCTCTGAGGTCACGAGTTGAGCAACCTCACAGTTTCTCACAAGGAAGATCTCGTTTTTCACAACTTGTGATGCGATGGAATTTGCTGAAGTGGACATTAGTGAGAGGTGTGTCTTGGCCTACATGCCAGCCTATTGAGGGTACTCCATGCTAAGCGGCTGTAGTGTGAGAAGTCAATGGAATCGATGGCTTCATTCCGCCGTTCACTCCTTTGTTAGTCAAGATGGGACAGCAGTGCTGTAGTATCACTACTAGACTTTTCCCCATTGAGGGTGTTCAGGAAGGCTCGATAAAGACTCACATTCGTTATCCCAACATGGTATGTAGTTGTTTCTGTGACTGCAGGGATGGATCTTTCAGCTGCTTTGAATATGGCACTGCAGTGGTCTTGATAAGCCTTCTCAACATTGGTGGCATTAGAAGATGTTAAGCTACATTATACTTACTATTATAAATCCAAGAAATAATGATCTATTTTCATTTTAGTTATCTATAACTGTAATAAATTTAAAAATTCTATAATTTATAATGAGGGAAGAAAAGGATTTAGTGCTAAGGAAAATTGATATGTACTTACGCATCTTGGTAGCCATAGTGTGGACTTCCTGGTGTGGCAAAGCCGAGGGGGAGAGTGAGTAGCCCCATATAGAGGAAGGGGAGGCCATAGCTTATCAGACTGAAGGCTAGTATGTAGCGCTTTGTGTGGGTCACGAAGACATGCACAAGTAGCAAATAGAGGACGACCCCCTCCATCAGCATCCACATGAAGGAGACAAGGAAGAAGTAGTGGAGAAGGACAGCTATGATCTGGCAGTGGACAGGTGGGCTAGCTGTACCTGTCTTGTCTATACCAGTAAGAAATATGAGCTGGGCAATAGCCAAATTGATGCATAAATTCACATGAATATAGCTCCTCATGTTACGTTGTGACCTAAGGAGGTGGAAGGGTGAAAGGTGTAGGCATGTAGGTTAGAAAAAAATAAGAGAGAAAAAAAGATGGAGGAGGGGGGGAAAGTAAATTGAATGTTTGACACCAACAGAAGATAGGAAAGTATAATAAACATACTTTAGCACTGTGAAGGTGAAGATTACTATTGCCATGGATATCAGAGAAATGGTGTAGCACACATAGCCAAAGATATTCAGGGAAAATATCACTTCCTCTGTGAAAGTGGGAGGACTTGCACTGAGCAAGATGGCAAAGTGTGTGAGGTGAGTGCACTCGCAGACTGTTACAGAGGTATTTGAGAGTTTGGTGTTTCGAGAACATCCTTCATCTGACCAGAGACCAAGGTTGAGAACATTGCTTGTTGAGCTGAGGAAATTATGAAGAAGAAATGAATATGTATATATAATGTTATTATATATGCAGAAGACCACAGTTTTTCTATGCATCTGACAGAAAGTTAAAACATGTTTTCATTCTTGACACTGCTGAGCCAATCCTATCCAAATTTGTTTGATTAGTCAGTAGGTGCTGCAGTGGTTTTAGAAAAATAACAACAAAAATGATAATCTTTTATTTTATTCAATTATTTATTTATTTGTTTGTTGGCTTGCTCATTAGTTATTTCTTTATATATATATATATATATATATATATATATATTTTTTTTTTTTTTTTTTTTTTTTTTTTTTTTTTCTGGGGACAACAATCTAAGCTATTCTTCAAGAACACATGTATACCAAAGCATGGTTAGTGATTTTTTTTTCATTCAAAAGAACAATACTTCATGGGAAATTTAGGTGACTGAAAACTTTTTTTATCTATATAAAAATTAATATTTTTTATTTGTTCCACACACCAACCAATATACATTTTTAAAATTTTTTTAATAATTTTTTCTTCTCAATTATTCTTTTTTTAATTTATTGTTTTTTTTTTAAGAGGGTTAAAAAAATGATAATGATAGTTTAGCTGCTGCTATACACCACCAATGCTGATGAAGATTCCTTTATGGAATACATTTTTTATGTTAATATATTAATAGAAGTCAACCTAAGGAGCAGCAGGGTGCAAAAAAACAAATGCCCTTTTTTTCTTTAAGAATATAGGGAAGAAGTACCTTTTTTTGTCATCCTGTACAACCACAAAAATGGTGTTTGGCTAAGTGGAACCTAGTGGAGTTAATTTCCTCATACCTTAAGTTCATATCTGCAATTTTGAAGCAAACCTTTAAGCCATTTGTATACTATCCCTATTATAATAAGACTATTTTCATATTTTCAATCCTTAAAAAGAAGCATACCTGTTTCTTTCAAGAAAGTCCAAAAATACACAGTTAATTTCCATATCACTGCTGTTTGCTTTCAGTTCCTCCTGTATTCACGCATAAATAATTTTTTTTCAATAAATCTCATCAATTATCTTGAATGTTTTTATATTATACTCCATTCCATCCTGCCACAAATCTTGTCAATCCTTTACAATTTTATGTGTATAACTAACCATAAGTAAAATATCATGCTCAAAGATGATCCGAATAGGAGAGGTTGAGCTAAGGTTGCTTATACTGCATTCCACAGTGCCACACTTTAGTGATGTGCCTACTATGTCTGACACAAGTCTTGATCTGGAGGGAAAAGAGACATAGACAGAGAGAGAGAGAGTAAAAAGTGGAACAGTAAAAAGTGGAACAGTAAAAATAAAGAAAAAAGATGGAAGGATACATAGATGGAAGGAAAGATAAAGTGAGAAGAGAGAGAAAGAGGACAAGGGAAAGAGGACAAGGGAAAGAAGACAAGGGAAAGAGATGGAGTCACAGAGATAAACAAGCAGAGAGAATCACACAAAGAGAGATGAATGCAAGCAGAGCAGAGAGACAGACAGACAGGCAGCCAGGCAGGCAGGCAGGCAGGCAGGCAGACAGACAGACAGACAGACAGACAGACAGACAGACAGACAGACAGACAGACAGACAGACAGACAGACAGACAGACAGACAGACAGACAGACAGACAGACAGAGAGGCAGACAGACAGACAGAGAGTCAGACTGATGGACAGACATCTCCTTATATATATATATATATAGCAAGGAAGGAGACAGCACATTAAAAGTGGGAGGCTTGAAGTTTATATTATTTTTGAAGATCGATATTTATTAAAGCTTAAAAAAGTGGAAATCACTTTAAGTTGGAATAAGTGTGCTTAAAATAGAAAAATTTAATAAAAAAGAGAATTAACAAGCTATATCTATTCAAAAAAAAACCCCCTTCCCTCTCATCAATGATAAAAAATTTCACTATAGAATCTAAATATTAACTCAAAAGTGTCTGTAAAATATTTGTGAATATATAAATGCACTCAATAATTAAGTTTCATCTCTGTCATGTAGAATGCATAGAAGTTAGGACACTTTTTCCCAGATAAGGACATATTTTTGATGCTGCAAAGGTAACTAGGATTGTTAAATATAGATAAGAGAGCTGGCGTATGGTGGGTCGCATTTATTTGATTTTTTTTTTCATTGCTAAAAAAGATTTTTTTTATTGAACTCATTTTTTTAAATTTCAAAGTTACACTGTTTGATTATATTTTATAAATAGAGATATTTTGCTAATGCCAGTATGTCAACATTTTCATAGCAGGTTCATTCAACCTTTCCATTCATGACTATTTGCTGTATTTATCAGGGTTTTTCAATTGTAAGGACTGAGGGAATATGCTTGTTAAATCTATTTTCTAGCTCACAATGGAGTGGACCACATGCTTTAAGTAAAATTGCCAGGAAGTATGCATTTGCAGATGTGAATACATTTGGCTAACTCACTTTTTCTATATGAAATCTTAGGTAATGAAGCAATTCTGGAAGATCAATATTGTGCTCCTCAGCAATAATTACAGATTCATCACAAAATCTGTTGAAATTATTTTCAGACCATATTATTTTGTAAAATTGTTTGGCAGCATCAACAGCAGAAAGAGCATCTTGCAAAATCGTATTGTTATTTGTTGTTATTTTTTGTAATAGAGGGAAATTTGCTCTGCTGCACTAAAATTAAGGTGACTAGCCTCTTTCCAAACGAGGGGATAGCTTTTCCAATGGTTGCAATAAACCACCTGCTTTCAAATCATTCTGTTGGAATGGATTCCTTCCAAAGCTTCTACAGGAATATCTTCCATTGCTACAATTTTTGGATTCCATCTGGTGAGACATAATGATTCCAGTTTAATTTAACCTCTACCTACCTCTTGCTGCTTGATTGAAAAAAAGATGTAATATTTTAGACGAAAAAAATCAGCTTACTTATTTCTTTAACTATTTCAAGAGTATCCTGAATACATGGAAGCTGTCTTTCAATATCTTTAAGCAAAGATTAAGTGAACGTGCACTAGAATGGAATCTACTGTAACAGAATTATCTTTTTAAAATCCTGCGGCCACACCAGATCTTCTCTTGTCATATTCGCAGCCTGATCATAATCCTGTCCTTGATGTAATGATGCTGGGAGGTTGCACTTGTGTCCGGAAGCTTAAGAAAACTAACAGAATCATTTGACACTCTAATTTGAATTCACCCAATGGATGGACAAATTTAACTGTTCACTGCTGATTGCTGTTGATTACATCCAATGCTTCATCAGCAATTATTGAAAAACAAGAAGGTATTGCTGCCTTCAATGAGTAACATGTTACAACTGCTAAGTTACTAAACTTGTTTTGCTTCTGCAAGCTGTAGAGCTATAAGTTTATTATTAGCGTGATTCTATGTATGAACAATGGATATTTGGGCATCTGTAATAAAAGTGTACACTATCCTCCATACTAACTAGGGATTTTCCTAATAATTTATCTCAGACTCCAATCATACATATGATTAACAGCATTGGTGCTAACTAAAGCATTTGAAAAAAAAAAGGTGCTCTGATTTGGGGGGGGGGGGGGGGGGGGGAAACCTCCCATGCAATAAGTTTGGGAGGGGGGCTAAAGCCCTCCTGTCCCCTGTTATCTCCTCCTCTGTATAGGTATATGTATTGAACATGTACATATATATGTAAACATATATATATATAAATATATAAATATATATAAAGCCCGGCATAATCTCTAGTATATATATATATATATATATATATATATATATGTGTGTGTGTGTGAATACATATGTACATATGTTTATGTATGTATATGAATATGCATCTTAGAAGGTTAAACATTATTCACCCCTGTATAATAGATTTGATGAACACCTTGAACACTGTTATGGCAATATAGCAGTAGTAAGTTGGCTTATCACATGAAAATAGTGTAAATTTTAATAAACAGAAGAATATGTACATAGCTATAATACAAATGAATCATTCTGATTGCTTTTACTAAAATATGGAACTCACTCATTCCTTGTGGATAGTCCATCAGGAAAGAGCCTCTCCACATTCATAAACACAGATGATGTCACTCTAACCTGCCCATCAAGATAAAGGGGCATCTTTAGCAGCTCTCCTGGAACATCCACCACAATATGCAAGTCATCGGGTTCCAGGAGCTCCAATGTATCAATGATGATAACACGGTCTTCATCATGGTCTGACACATTCAAAGTAATAGCCTGAAGAACTGCATCAGAGAACATGTATAAAGAGAGGAAGACAAGGATGGTATCAACAGTGAGAAAAATAAGATACAATATGCATAGAATGGTACAGGAAGACCAACTATTGAAAATAATGAATATTTTATTGAACAAAAATTAAAAAGTTATACATAATGCATAATAGTAATAAAGATGGTCCGCCAGTCACCCAGCCAGCCAGTCAGCCATCCATCCATCCATCCATCCATCCATCCATCCATCCATCCATCCATCCATCCATCCATCCATCCATCCATCCATCCATCCATCCATCCATCCATCCATCCATCCATCCATCCATCCATCCATCCATCCATCCATCCATCCATCCATCCATCCATCCATCCATCCATCCATCCATCCATCTATCTATTTACTTATTTTTTAAATTATATTTTTACATTTGGGGTTAATGACTTCTGCATCAGTGATATAACTAGCTGGACCTGATACATGGGAGTTATGCTTAGAAAAACAAATTGTTACCATTATTACCTTAATCAAACTAGATACTAGCCATAAAATTGTTACATTTCTGTGCATGTAAGGAGGTAATTAAATTATGGTGCTATCCACCAAATGGGGTCACATCATGAACAATCAATTGTCATACAATCAAGAAGAAAAAATTCAGGTGAAGGGTTAATAGTTACATTTATAACAAGTGTATAGATTTAGTTTCAACAATTTTTGTTGTTGCTAGTTTAAGTATATAATGGTAAATGTGATTCACATAAAATTTCAATAATTTATGGTAACAATGAATATATTATATACATACTATAATGTTGACATACACTAAAATCTTGATATCTTAGTGCAATATTTTGAAAATACCTTACTGATAGTCAAAGGAAAGGGAGTTCACTTTTTTTTTTTTTTTTTTTTTTTTTTTTTTTTTTTTTTTAAATAAAAACATGAAATTTTATTGAATCTATATTACTGAAAATCATACTTTACAATATGGATCATCTTTTGAGGCTTAAATATTCTGTGCAATTGAATTTACTTATTCATTTTCACACCATTTTAAATCTTGGTAAATATATGGTTTTCCTATATGAATTATATATATATGATGATGAAAAAGGTTGTTTATATGGCTTGTGAAGTTAAAACTATTAGATGATCTTGATATGGGGGATGATAAAAAAAAAATTAACAAATTATTTGCAAAAGGTAAAATCTTATAATATATTCCTCATTCACTATTGACCACTAGTAATTTTATCATCCTCAACTACAGAATATAATTCCTGCTTCAACTGTAATGTTATTCATTTTCATGTTTAGTCACAAACTAATTTTAATGGACTGATGTCTATTATAAAATATTTCTCAATCCATCATAAGCTAAAATATTTGTGTGTATAATGCTTTTTAAAAATTTTTACTACTTGATGCATAGAATGTGTTTGAGAAGACCTTACTTATGGCTTTCATTGGAATTAAAAAAAAAAATTTAATACACTGAATGAGATTTCAGTGGTGGAGTTTGTGGAAACAGATCTTCATTATGAAGAGATGTGTAACTGTTTGTAGTGAAATTTGTTGATGTGAATACAGTGAATATCCGATGTCTATCACAGACAGTCAACTCTGAGGTAAGCGTTATAAAATTGTGTACAAAAATGAAGCAATCATTTTAATGTTTTTGTGTTAAAATCTTATAATAAATATCAGCTTGTTGCCAAGTTGTGTTTTTCATCAATCATCAAGGTATGCCTACATTGAAAAAGTGTAATTTCAACTTCTAAAAATATATGTGGCTTTATTCATTATAAATGCATATATAGTTTTATTTTGATGCTGCCCTTCCTGCTGCCATGTGCTATTGTGAAAAAAAAATCATTATCTCCAAGTAATATGAAACATATTTAAATATTAAATTTAGAAACTCTGAAAATTAGTGTAATCTAGACACTATTCCACCAAAAACATCATCCTCCTCACTATAGAACATTTCTCAATCCATCATAACATATTCTAACCTCCACTTTGTAACTACTTGACAGGAAATACTAAGCCATGGACACCACTCTTCGCAAATTTGTCTAATAGATACTATTATTTCACAAAAAAACAATAACCTTCTGTTGTTGTCTTGAGTAAATTATATATTAGCACTTGAGATAACATATTCTGTCCAAATTGTGAGGACACTAAAAAATATCACATTTTCTATATAGTAAAGACATTAAAGCTTATAAACCATAAATTTAGTGCAAGTGTTGCAGTGTTTTCGTATTAAAGACTACACAACAAATGCAGTGTGTATTTAAAGGGTAATGGAGACATAAGATTATTCGAGATATATGTTAGAAAACTAATAGGATAATTTAAAAAAAACAACATCTTATTACTACACATAATTCTATGTGAGGAACATCAAATTTTTCCATGGAGGAATAGATCGTCTATCATTTTTAGCTTTGCTATTTACTATGCCATTGTATTCCACCTTACAACCAAATAAGATAAAAATATTCATCTTACAGATATCCTCTCCCATATAGGTTCCAGAATTTGGGAGAGAGTCACGAATCAGATCGTCAAATGCAAGAAGAAGTGATGTTCCAATTATAGAAGAATTTGAAGTTGTGTTTGCAAACTGTTAAAACAGAATATAATGTTAATTATTGCTTAGAATTTTACTAACACTATCACTAAATATACAGTGTAAGAATTGTATGTATATTTATATGTACATATATATATAGTTTTTGTTAAAAAAAAAAAAATAAATAAAAAAAAAAAATAAATAAAAAAAATTATTCATTTATTTATCTATTTAAATTGTATAACACTAGAAATGTATCAAAATATGTGACTTTCTCTCATTTATGAACTTATCTTACAGATCTAATAATAACATCTCCAACATCAAGAGTATCCTGAATATAAAAAAAGAAGGAATATATATATTTTTAAACACCTGGATAAAATAGCTACAATATAAATTCTGTATATATATGTATATATATAAATATGTAGTACAACATGAAATCAAACACAGCTTCAAGAAAAACAGAAGCAGTAACTATAAATTCCCTGGATTAACCACAGGGTATAGTTCAAATATTATGCTCACTACAAAATAGTATTTATAGTAATACCTTCCAGCAAAGCATATTTATAATGGATAAATTGATGGAAACTTCTAAATTTACAAATGTAAGTTGCTTAGTTTAGTTGAAACAGGTTACAACACCTCGGAAATGCATCTAGATGTGCTACTGACCTTTGCCCCCCCTCCCACTCTCACACTATTTTCAGACATTTTAAAATTTGCATTATGACCTGTAACGTGTCTTATAAATAAAAAATAAAAAAATTATATATAGTAAAATTTCTCTTAACAGGACTCCCCTGCTACGGGAAACTCCAGCAATAAGCATGTTCCAATATCCAATGACAATTATTTCTTGTCTTTTTTGAAATTTTAAAGATGACTGTTCCAATTGTTGAAGTGATCCAGAATTCTTAGCATACTGAAGGTCATGGATCTTATACCTGTAGGATTGGAATTAGCTATACTTTTTAAAAAAAAATAGTTAAATTTCTCCTTTTTATTCAAAATCTGACAACAAACCCTCCTTAAAGCTACTCAGAATCCCTGTTATGCCACTTTTATTCATGATATCAGTATCCAATTGCTGTTATTATCTTGTGACCGACTATTTGTGCCATGTTCAATATTGGCAACTATTGAGGAACTGCTACTGCTATTAATAAATATCATTACTGGTTCCTACTCCGAGTACACTTAGAAGTTAGTCAACCGGATAACATATGGATCATGTTTTAGAATTTCGTTGACAACATGTATGTCAGTGTTATCATTCTCAGCTGTTTATACCACAGTCAGAGAACCTTGCTTATAGCTGCTCCTGATAAGTTGGTAGTACTGTTTTACCCCATGGCATGAGTTATAAACTCAGCATGATATTTCTCTTCACTTTCGGGTAGTTTCATCTTGAGGCTTTTTTGAAAGAAGAGGTACTTGGGCTTTCACCTTTTTATTGATTACATAGTCAACACTTGAAGCTACAGTTGAGGGTGAGATGTATCCTCATGAATAATTGAGCTAATGTGTTTGTATATATCTATCTATCTATATATATATATATATATAAATGTACTAGCAGCATATACCCGGTGTTACCTGGCCCATGTTAACATAAAACATTATAGAAGCCACTCAAATTTCGGCCTGGTTATCCCTTTAATTAGCTTTGGCTGCCAAAACAATGTCTTATGGGTGTGGTAATGACCAAACCACACCCATTGACAAATGCACATGTGATTAGTAATGCTCACTCAGTTGCAGCTTAAATGATTGCAGCTTCTACACAGACCTGTAAGACATGATCACCTGCCTGGAAGTCTCATTCCAAATTTCAGTCTGGTTGGTCGTTTGATTAGCTTTAAATAGCCAAAACAATGTGTGGCTCGGCCAGACCACACCCTTATTGGTTTATAATGCTTACCCTGGTATTTGGAGATCATACGCCAAAATTTTGCCTGATTGGTCTCTGATTAACTTTTTCAGCCAAACATCTTGCTGGGTATAGTAACTGAAAGAAGCCCAAAAAATACTCTTCCACATCCATCATTTTTTTTCCATCAAAGGGAATGCATAGCCTTTCACATGCTAACACATCAAAGAGACTTTAATGCATTTAAACATGGCCTGCTAAGTTAACCAGATAAAAACCTATCAGCAATTTAAAGAAAAAATTGATGAACTCTGAAGTAGTGTTCCATGAAATCCTATTGCTGCTGCTTCTCAACAGCTGCTGAAGGTACAGAATTCTGTGCTCCCACTAACCACTTTCCTCCTCCCCTAACCTCCATTCACCACTATTCCTGTAAAACAAATTAATTTTCTGCACATCCAAAGTAATGACTATCCAGAATTTCACAGGAGGATCAGGTTGAAAGAAAGCTAAATTTGTGTGTCAAACAAGCTTTGACATAGTATTAAAATTAAAATTATTCCATGGAAGATTACAAACTGATCTTATTGGTATATGGTAACACCTAAACCACCCACCATCATTGTCTGGCACTTTCCAACTACAAATTTTAAAGATGGTGCATACACACAATAGTTGAAGGGATATGTTTGTCAAGCATACCATGAAGCTGATTGGCTTATACAAAAAAAAGGTCAACCAAGAAGACCACAAAAATAAACTTCATACCCAAGAACTATTCAAATAATAAATTCTTGGAAAGCATGTCTCAGAGTAAATAAAACATTGCTTCGGATTTAAAAAAAACAACAACATGCCTAAACTCACAGCAGCTTAAATGGTTGCTTCTGCACAGACCTACAGGACATGCCCACCTACTACACATGTCCTCCCATAACACATATTCTCATGAAAGACTTGACCACCACTAACACAAGTCTTCAAGTAATACATGCCCTCCTGCATATCATGTCATCCTTTAAAACTTATCCTCATGTTAGACATGCCTTCCAGTAAGATATATCCTACTTTACTTCATGTGTTTAAACAATATGTGACCACTCATATTACATGTGCTCCTGCAAGACAAGTCCACCTGTAAGACATACCCTCTTGATACATGGCTTCCTATAGGACATACCCTCCAGTTCAACTTGTCCTCATATAAGGTGTTCCCCTGTACAACAAATTATCCTGTAAGATATGCCCTCCTGTAAAACATGTATCCCAGTAAGACATCTCAAACAGCAAAAACATGCCCTCTTATATTACATACCCTCAAGTATAACATAACCTCCAGTAAGACATGTCTTTCAGTAAACACAGCATATTGTAAGATATGCCATCCTGAAGACATGCACTCCACCAATACATGACATCCCATAAGACATTTCCTACAACATAGCATGACCTCCTTCAAGACAAATACATGTTCTTTCTTAAGATAATTTTGTGACCACAGCCCTAGCCCTAGCCCTAGCCAAAGGCCGCAATTGCGTGCTAATATATCCATATATCTATATATGTGTGTATGAAATCCTCCCAGAGAAAAAGGCCAAAGGCCACCAAATATTTAATGGGAATATTTGGGTCCACGGACTCATTGTCATAAATTTGGTTGTCAAAATTGGCCCCCTTGGCATATCAGGGCTGGTTCTTAGAAATTTTAGGGGGAGGGGTGGAGGGGAGAGGGACTATATGAGTAATATGTGAGTACTAACAATCACATTCATGTAAACACACTCTAACTGAGGTCAGCAACACTGTGCCCAAACCCCATTAACTTATAATTTTAAAAAGGCCAGCTCCCACAGTTCCGCACAGTTATATGCATCCTAAAACTCTACTAGGCATATCCTTCAAGCAGACAATTATATGACTACAGCACATCAAAGGTGGGCCTAGCTAGCAGTCGCAGCTCAGATGTAAATGCAGGCTAGTACTAGTAAACTAAGAAGTTACATTCTAGTTACACCTGCATCTGACAGTGTATGTATATTTTACCTGAATTGTAGAATCGGGTAATATTGGTGTGTTCGGTCTAGTCACAATGGAATTGAGCAGGTAAACTATCACGACAGCATCTCTTTGCCTAGCCAAAGTAACATTTTGCAAGAGAGCCAGACTTCTTTCAGGATCCTGTGAAGTTATATTTGAAGGAATATATGTAGGTAGGTAGGTAAGTAGGTGGGTGGGTAGGTAAGTAGGTGGGTGGGTAGGTAAGTAGGTGGGTGGGTAGGTAAGTAGGTGGGTGGGTAGGTAGGTAGATAGGTAGATAGATAGGTAGACAAGTAGGTAGGTAAGTAAGTAGACAAGTAGACAGGTAGACAGGTAGGTAGGTACATATGTGTATGCATGTATGTATGTACGTATATACAAATGTATGTTCAAGGATCACTGCCTAACGGTTGGATGGATTTTGATAGAGCTAAGCAGGCATGATCCTTGGGTACCCAACAACGTTTTTATCCCAAAGAATCTTGAATGTAGCACCCTTGGTGGGGAAAAATGGAATTCATATTTTCCATTAAAAATCCCTTAAAAACTGTTGCTCAGTGATTAATGCGCAAGTCTCTCAAGTCGAAAGTCAGCGGTTCATACCTGGATTACATTGATTTTTACCTGCAAACTTTAAGAATTTCACAGAGTCCAAATGTTAATTTCTTAGGAATGTTGTTCTTGATCTTATTATGAAACCTTCTCCATAAGAAATGTTAAGGTTACTGGTT